>CM057161.1:4605610-4727372 GCA_029962745.1 Echinometra lucunter | reverse complement strand
AAATTTTTTGGAAATTAACATTTTTTTTAAAAAGAAAAACCTTTTGAATGTGTAAACTCTTTATCCCACCAGTGTAATCCATATAGTTTTTCTCAGTAAAATTAATTCACCAGGCCCCTCAGTTACATATATGTTAATCAGGACAATAAATATATTCATGTTATATTGAAATAATTAAATTTAAACCAGAGGTTCATTTGTATATTTATTTTAAAAAGAGAAAAGACTTTATGCATAGAGTATTCACTCTATGTGGAAGCAAAATTTTAAAAGATGTGAATATGAAATCCATAGAAATCAGTTTTAATTACCGCTAAAATATATGTCTCGCATTGTCTGCTCCTGCTCATTTTATTTTGAGCTATGTATTTCCACTTCAAAGACCAGTAGAAAGAATTGTAAGCAATCAGTTCTCCAAAATATTTCATGAGCTCTCTAGTGACTCTAACTCTAATTCACATTACGAGCAGGGTTCTCACTAGAAAAAAATCCACACACGGTTCCCACTCTGCGCAAAGCGTGGAAGTTTCGGAAGTTTTACGGAATAACACCTAAAGTTAGGTGTGGCAGCAGTATATGCTGTAGTAAAAGGATGAAAAATACTTCTTGGTAAGCAGGAGTTGTCTACTAATGGCATAAAAGTAAAAATACATTGCCAAAAAGCAAAACAATCTGTGACATTTATGATTATTGTTAGGAATATATACTCCAATATTTTTTTTTACCCCTTGTTGCCACACATGGTGCAGCAATTTCACACATGGTTCTTCCATGACTGAAACCCTTTACGCATGGTATTGGAACCATGGGTGTTATGTACTGGCGAGAACCATGATTACGAGCATATCTCTTAACGTCTCACTTTTGCTAGCTACATGTACAATACCCTTTCAGTTTCAGCGGATATAGAGACATGTGTTATTGAAAAAAAGATGTGGTAGTGAACTGGTCAAAGACCAAATAGTCTGACTTGTAATGGTACTTCATCTTCTACTAGGCAGACGACAAGAAAAGCATATCGGGTTTCATTTTCCTCGATTAAAAGGATATTGAGAAGGAATAAAATATGTATCACCACTACCAGTATCTATCAAGTCTCTTCATTAATATGGAGGCCAGTGCATTGTCAACTCGATCCATATTTTTGTATGTGCACGTGAAAGTGCATGCATCGCAAGTCGTTATGTCGTGATTAAGGATCGTTTCTTTGTATGGAGTGGAAATTAACTGTAATCATTTGAAGACTGATGAAGGGATCGTGATTTCAGCTGCTTGAAATCAACTTGTATTTGATTAGCGATGCTATCGTCATGTCGTGCTTGCCTGTGCATACAGGAAACGGCCTTCTAATATGATTGTAAGAAGATCTTCCATGGCTTACTTTTAATTTGTCTGGTTGAGGAAGTATTTGATGTATATATAGTTGCATTGATAGTGATCAACATGTTGTGTGTGTCTACATTTGACTGGAATCGGTTTTAAACGCTTTTCTTTTGGTGGTTTCGTAGTGTGGTTTTTGTCTCTTTTTTGTTGTAAACAGTTTCTATTTGATTTACTTTGAAAATCAAGAAAGGGATCTTCTCAAAGGTGAAACAAGTAGTTGGAGGAAAAAATGAAGGAATCCTTTTTATTGAGTTCTCAAGGGCTCTTTTCTTAATGGGCAATTCCAAAACATATGGGAGACAGAGCTCAAAATTTGAAATTGTACTGTGCCCTGTTAATTCCAAATAAAAATCTAAAATTACAAAAGGGTCTTCTCTTTGTTACAAATAAACGTTTAAGATAAAAAAAAATCTGCAATCTGACCTTCTTACGGAGAATAACATAAGCAAACAAAAATTTGCAAATATGGGACTATGGTCAGGGAAATGTGCTTTAAATACCTCTTATTCTTATATTTAGTCATTTTTCTGAGATTTTTTTTCATCTATTTGATTTTAATGGATTACTTTAACAGATTTTGGGTAGTTAATGAGTGAAACACTAATGGAAGTGTGCAAAATCTACGTTGAATTTGAGTGTAGCGTCACTCACCAACACGTCTTTGTGGAATTGCCCTAATGCACATTTATGCCTGTCCTTTCTTTTCACTGTATTGAATATGAACGTTTCGACATGTTCACTATCACAACAACAAAAAAAAAAGAACAACTCTCTTCTTGGAAATTTTCTTTCTTGTTAATATTTCTTTTTGAAGTATTTGGCTAATTTTGCTGGTTGGGCAAGGTGAAATTGGGAGTTATGTTCCAGAACATGCTGTGGAGGTGCAGTTAGTTGAAATCTAAATCAAATTATTATTTGTAATCCAACTGTAGTTCCACTTTTCCACTGGATTAATTCAACTTCATATTAAAATTTCTCCAATGCTTTCCTCTGATTATTTCTCCAAGTTTCCTTGTCAGAATAGCTAGGTCACATATTCTGCATTGGGCATTAGAGCTAGAGCTGCATACATGTACAGTGACTCATTCCCAGCATACGAAGCACCAAAAGAAATGATAAATGGAGAAAAAAATATGTGCTTCACGTTGTATGTAAAGCGGGTGGATTTCTTATTAATTCATTAAAAATCTCAGAATCTCACACTTGACACCGTTGTGTTTTATGTACAACTAATAAAGCTTTCCCAATTACTTCGAAGCAAGCTTCCTTCCACTAGTTATGGTATTACCAGTACTCCATTTTATCAGAAGGGCATTAACTAATCCTTTAACAGATTGAGGTAACATCCTTCTAGCTCTCAAAATACTGAAGGTACGAGGACTACATGTATACTGCCGTGCCTAATGACAAAAGGAAGCAACTCTGATTTTTTTTCAAAATTGACCTTTTCTTGATTTTGGGTACTCTTTTGTATGCTCTCTACATAATGAAGAAATCAAGGTCACATGATCCCTGAATTTCCAAAATATAGACACATCAAAAGGAAGGAAATCCGTAGATTTCCACATAAAACGGTGACATATTTACTTCATTTACCTTGGTACTAAGAAACTCAATCTACACAGTTGCTTTCTTTAATCATTGGATGGCAGTATATGTATCAGTGATTGGTAGAGTAGCATGCTGGAAAATCTTCTAATTAGCACTTTCTGACACCTATGAAACCTAGGGGAATGCGTCCAGACACTCCTGGATTAAAATGACGGTAGTCCCTTAGCAGTAATCCTTTAACAGATCAAGTGAACGTCCTTTTGTCTCGTAACAGACAATATGGACTTGATAGGAAAGAGGACTGCTACTGATCAGCTGAGTGGTATGTAGGGAAATGTTCTAATTAACACATTACATATGGCACCAGATTGAAACCCTGGGTGATACTTCAAGGCACTCCCAACTCCTGACTAGGATAATATCTTCCATGTTTAGACCAAAAAACAAAAAAAAACCCTGTCATGTAGCTATACCAAAATGGTGTAATAGCTATACGATGAATTTGTGTGTCAGTGCGTTTACTAATGAAAACGACGTATAAAGAAATGTGGTATAATGAAACTAGGGTCTGAGCATTGTTTTGAACTAGAACTTGATAAAGAATTGCAGTCTGTGTGTGTCTGAATGCACGGCGACCATAGAACGGTATGACTGGGTGGGGCTTACCATGAGCGCAGTTGAAAGGTGACATGACCTTGATATGACAACACGCACAGTAGAAAACTGTGCGTCTTTGCGAGATGTCTGAACACTCTGTTCGGTATATGATGATTCTTTGTATAACGTTTCTCTTTTGAGTTTCGGGATAAGCATTTTGTGTCTGAACAGGCTGTTGGTCTCCGGACTGTGCTCCTGTCACAGACTGAGTTAACCCATAGAAGTACAGAGCTTTTTAGTGGTCTAAATTAATCATCTTCTTTCGTCAAATTGGCAACAACTTTTATTTTTTCCACTCTTACGTAGTTCGAAAAAATAAACATAGATACAACATAAACTAAAATAAATTATGATTGTAAAATTTAAGCGGAAACTGCTAATTCAAACACAAAAATAGGGATTATATGATATTCACTGCGTTGCCAATTTAGAGACTTTAATGATTAGTTACATTTAAACTGCTCTAATGCGAAAACGCAACATCATACTGCATTAAAAATGGACTCAAAATTTTCAGTGAATTTTTCTCTTTCTATTCATGTATAATGTGTCATGCCCAGCATTCTGGACCAAACAGATACTGCCAAAGCGTCTCCTAAAGGAGACACTGTACGTCTATCGGTTCAAGCGCTAGTAGCTCTACAGCCTACTGAGTACATGCAAGCAACATGGACTTGGACTTGGAAGGACTACATGTGCATGTATCTACTGATTGGTAGAGCAGTATGCAGGGAAGTGTCTTAATTAACACTTTATGACACCAGACGAAAGCAAGGGCAACACAGCAAGACATGCCTGACTTAGAATCATGGTCCTTGCCTGACTGTAGTCCTTAACCCATTCATGACAGGAATTATTTAAAGCCTAATTTGATCAGCTTTTATTCTTCAAATTGGCAACACCAACATTTTTATTTTATTGCTACATTTTTCTTATAAAACGTCATGTATCTGAAATGAATATAAATTCACAAAAATTATGATGAGAAGTCAAAAAGCTGCCAATTTGCAGGGGAAAACGGTGATTTTAAACTTTCTATCACATTGTCAATTCAAGGATTTTAATGCTTATTTTCCTTTAAAAAATTTTCAGCATCAAACAATGAATATTGATGCAAACAAAATGGGCACAGTTTGTGTAGAATTTTTTGCTCTTTCTGCTCATGTATTTGGTATGATTTTTAGGGCTTTGCATCAAAAGATATTAGGCCAAACCACAAAATGTGAACCCTCTGTCACGAATGGGTTAACAGATCAATTTAATATCCTTTTTAGTTCTAAAAAGACAACACAGACTTGAAGGTGAACGCATTGATTGGTTGAGTGGTATGCAGGGAAATGTTCTAATTAATACTTTATGACACCTTACAAAACCCAGGGTAATGCGTCAAGACACTCCTGAATTGAAATCATGTTTAGTCTACACGACCGCAGCTGAATTAGATCACGTTTTATGGGCTCGCTTGGGATGCAGCTGGGGGATTAAAGTTGGTTAGGATCGTAGCAGTCATGAGATCGCAAACTGGATATAAAGTGGACTTTATGTAGCAGAGCTATTAAACTGAATGGAGGTACAGGTATATATCTTGATGAATTTACTGTAATTAGGATAGAATTAAAGTGATGTGTGAGTACATTGTAAATGTATGTGTTCTTATTATAGTCTCTAATGTTCTTTCAAACTTTATGTGATGAATTATTAGTTGATGCAAAGCATTGTCTTGAAATATTGAATATGATGGTACTGTACTTCTTTCTGTTTAAAAAAAAAATGTATATTATATGTATGCTTTCAGTCTGAATAGTTTACTCGTGTTGTTTTCTTATAGCAATAATTATGGAGGCCATTTTTAGTACCAAAGAGGCATGGTCTATTTTTTGAAGTTAAGAGGTGTAAATGGGTGGATGAAATCTAATGTTGCTGCTTGGTAGACCAACTTTAATTAGCAAGAAAATACCCATCATGACATTGTATGTGATATTGATGATGTTTTATCAGAGGTGAATTGTCACTTGGTCTACTCCCACTTTGCCTAACTCCTGTTTGGTCTCATCCCACACTGTCTAATTCCATTTCGTCTACAACCAGTTTGTCTAATAACCATTTGGTCTAATTGCCACTATAATAGTCCATTTACCATTTTATCTAATTTCCAGTTAGGCTGTGCCCATTTCCGCCAATACCCACTTGGTCTAATACCACTTACTCTATGTGATTGGATGAAATAGACCAATAGTCATTAGATGAAATCAGGAAAACGAAGTAGATAAAGTGGTAATTAGACCATTTGATCATTAGATAAAATGACAAATTAGCCCAAGTGGGTATTAGACCAAAATGATAGTAGACCAAATGGGTTTAGCCATGGTGGTTTTAGAGATGGTGGTTTTAGAGGATCTGGCAGTAAGAGTAGTAGTAGACCAATTTAACCGTGTTTACACAGTGACTCAGCTCGGGGGTTCAAATCGTGACCCGTGCTCAACACGGCAATTTTATGTTGTGTAAACGTGATCAGTGTGATCCGCGAGCCGTGTGTAAACAGAAAGCCGTGTCGAACCCTCGTGACTCGTAGGTCAAACACGGAATAGCTGCATCCGGTATCACGCGAAATAGCTCTCTTGTCCTTGCTATGCCCCTGCCTTCGCTCGATTTCCCTAGCTAAAAAATACTCTTTTTAGGGATCGTGAAATTCTACTCTTGCTCGTAAAAATTGTTTGTATGGTATATCACTGTTTGGTATGATCCTTGCATTACTTATTCTTCTATATATTTAATATAGTGCTGTCACCATGGCAGTTTTATGACTTACGTAGCCCAGCCTCACTCTCGTTGTTCATTGTTTAACGTATTTTGTTGCGAACGTTGTGGAAAAATGTAGTCGGTGGCAAATTTCCTGCATTTGTGACGTTAATTCTACTTCCGTTCATGATCCGCGGGCCGTGTCGAACTCGCCTTTTTTGTTTCGGTATAAACACGATCACAGTTGCCCTCTTCGCAGCGTTCGACCCTGCTTGAGGATTCAACACTCGAGCCGAGTCATTGTGTAAACACGGTATTAGTTATAAACCTTATCAGATTCCTTTTACAGCAAAGATCATTTGACCTCAGCCTAATACTATTGTGATAGTTGACCTCATGATGTAACACATCTCAAGGACATGTAGGTCTCTGAAAAAAATACAATCACACTTGCATTGTGCAAAATGTGCTTGCATAAATATCTTTTTCATTGGTGCATTCAGAGTGGCAAGCGAAAGCATTGCCTTGATGAAGTCAAGTAAAGATATTATTGTTGAAATGCGCAGAAGGAATCCTTTTAATGTCGCATCACAAGTAACATGATACGCGTATCTTTGGCCATAACAGATACCTGAAGTCAACTTTTAACCCTTTGAATAAATTGCTTGTCTGGACCACGTCTGCACTAAGCCGTAAAAATTTTAAATTACTGAACGTCGCAGCCCAAAATAGTCTGCACTACTTTAGTGCCGCTTTTACGAGCACCAGGTGCTGACCAGGTGCGGACCAGGTGCAGACCAAAGAATTACTGAAAGGAGCAGTACCAAAGTCCGCCCTAAAATTCCTCTCAAGGTCAAAGGTCACTTTTTTAACGCATGTCTGTGGGCATACATTCCACAAAAAATCGTAATCTCTTCTGCTCTGACCGGAAGATGATGTCATGTATATGTAGGAGTGGTCAGTTACTCCTTTTTGGACTGATTTATTGAAAGGGTCCTCATAAAAGAAGTGCGGTCCACTGTGAATTTAATTACGGAAAGCAAATTTTACTGCTCAGTGCGGACTATTTTAATGCAGACTAAAAGTGGAAGAATTATTGAAAACGGTATAAAACTTGGAATAAGCTATAGCTTTGGCTCCAAATGGTTGATTATAATACTTATAAGCAGCAGAAGCAGCAATAGGTAAATTAAAATCTTTTTCTGAAATAGCACCACTAGTACTCCGTACAGTGAAATCATATGTTTATTTTATGACGCAGACCTTGATTGGTTTCCCCTTGTATTATAATGTGAAAACTATTCATAGCTCACTTCGTTATGTTGTGAAGTATTATGTTAATTTGATTATGGATGTAGCATATTGTCCTTTCATTTTATGCAGGCAAGAGTAAGAAAAACAAAAACAAAACAAAAAAAACAGTAGCCATGTGGCTGTTCATTTCCTGTGACAAAGCAAGTCTGAAATTAGGGAAAAAATTCAGCTGGGCTGACAATTAGGAAACAGTTAATGATCACAAAGATGCTATCAGGGACGAGTAACACATACTAGTAATGCATGCATTTTGGATGCATATTGCTGGACGTGTATTACAAGTGCATGGATTCCGTAGGCGACTCCATGGTAAGATCTTTGAAGAAATTTTGGTGAGAATTATCTGAAATAGAATCTAACTTTTTTGTAATAAGTTTCATTGGCAATTTTGTGACAAAGCAAGTCTACAATGAAGGAAAGATTTGGGGAGGCTGACGATGAGGAAACTGCTAATGATCACAAGAATGTTACTTATGAGGGCATTATGGGTATGAGTAACATAATACAAGGATTGCAGGACTTGTGCTTGTAGCAAGACAGTGTGTGGATCTTAACATGAATACCTGTCTATGGTAGGGCTTAGGTGAGGAATCCCTGAGGAGAAATTTACATATTCGCAGCAATTTTGTGATTCTTATGAGATTTTTTTGAAATTGTGAATGCAAAGTAAAATAAAAAAGGGAGGTGATTCTTCGAACCATTCTGTGAAGTGAGTCTGTGCGTGCATTTGACTTTGAAAGTATGTGATGTATACGGTAAAATCAATAAAAATTTGCATGCATTAAATTTTCACAAATTTGCAAGTGGTCATCATTTGCAGTTATGACATGCTATTAATGGATTTTACCCTCTTTTCAATGTCATACCATTTTACTTTACAATGCCTAAAGTGGAAAATTTTTATAAATTTGTAAATTTGTCATCATGATTAAAGATAATTTGGTGAGGAGACTATTAAATGTTTTTGCTTTTCTGTACAAAACTGGCTGTTGATGTTTGTAACCCTGACAAATGTAATACAAAACAAAACAAAACAAAAGGAAGAATTATGAAAATCTCGGAAAAATCTTAGGAAATTATTCTCAGGCATACTTGAAATTTGTTCCGCATATTAGGAGAAATGGTCTGCTTTTACAACAGGTACTTATGTTTGTCTTCCTTTTGTTTTTGTTCTTCTCTACTCCTTTCTCTCTTTCCTTCCTGTCTCCCATTACTTTGATGGGATACCTCCAGGGCATAAAGCAACCGGAGTACTTTGGATTTATCTGTAGGGAGAAGTCCTCCTCTCTCAACTATATGTGCTATGTCTTCAAGTGCCAGAATGAATCTGTGGTAAGTTCCTTGGATTTTTGTGACGTGAGGAGCATTTACACTGCAAGTGTATATATACCATTGGGTTTCTCTTACTTTTCTTTCGGTCGGAAGTTGCTCAGTGGCTACCCATTAACAAAATGAAAAACCTAAATTGAGGGACCTATATGTCTGAACTTCTTTTCCTTCTTTTTCTTTTTTTTAATTATTGTGTTTTAAACTCCTGTTCAAAATCTAAATAGAAGATTTTTGGTACTGCAAATTCAGAAAATAGCATTGAACATAGACATACATAAGCTTTTCGACATGCACTCTTGTGTCTCATGTGTCTTGCCATTTACCCTTTTAAACATGTATATATATATTTTTTAATGTTGTAAATATATTAAACATGTAAACATGATCTATCCAGCCTTTGCTGCTTTTCATGTGAAATGTCTAATGTATCAAGAATGTTTATTCCGAATAAAACCATTTTGAATTGAATTGAATTGAAATTGACGGAAAAGGCTTGTTGAAAAGCTTAAGTAAGCGTGAGTTAAATGTTATTTCCGAATTTACTCAAAATCTGGAAATCTTATGCAGTGTAAATGGTTGCTTTCAAAACACTGGTGCATTATGTAGGGTTTTTCTCATGCTGTTGCAAGAGCAGCGAACATTCTAAATTTCTTGGACGTAACTCAGGGAGAATCTCCAAAATTTGATTAAAAATCTTAATCTAATAGAATTAGAAGTCAGTGTTATTGTTATAATTTCATAATCTAATTTTGGAGTTGTCTTTAATAACACTCTACTTAGATAATTTCTAATCTAAGAAATTTTGAGTGAAGGGTCCTGCATGAGCAATATTCAAAAAATATATAGATGGAAAAAAAGAACTGAAAGTTTTGGTGGCCAGCAAGCACTGATAAATGATCTACAGGCTTGTCCAGTAATGTAAATTAAAGTTAAAAAAACCAGTGGTTTTCCAATTTTAAGCTTTTGCAGTGTTAATGGTCCTGTGTAAATCAGTGGCTCTTTAAAAAGATCATGGTTCATGTTTGTAAAAATATGCTATGTTTAAACTCAAATTTGCCCAAAGTTTCAGTTTTAGAGAACAATTCCTATTTGAGCAGCTTCATACTAGTGTCATGAACTCGAGATGACTCTTTTTTTTTTCTTTGAACACTGTATACAAGCATGCTAAGTATACAGTATTCCTAATTTACTTTTGGAAAGTTTGCTGGTATGAAACCCGATTTAACCCAAAGCAGTACACTACTTTCTTAGCGTCTACATTAATCAGCTTTTCCTCTTCAAATTGGCATCACTTCATTTTATTTTCCACTCCTACACAATTTCAAAGAAAAAAAATGTGTATAACAGTAACCAAAAAGAATGAATATTGCAAAGTTTAATAGAAAATTTGCCAATTTGCAATACCCAATGCCTCTTGATGTGCCATCATGGTTCTCTGCAGTATACATGTGTATAACACCCATGGTTCCAGTACCATGCGTACAGGATTTCAGGCAAGGAAGAACCATGTGTGAAATTGCTGCACCATGCGTGGTGACAAGGGTAAAAAAATACTGGAGTATATATTCCTAACATTAATGATAAATGCCACAGATTGTTTCGTTTTTTGGCAATGTATTTGTGCTATTGTGCCATTGGTAGACAACTCCTGCTCACCAAGAAGTATTTTTCATCCTTAAGTTTTGCTGTACCATATACTGCCGCCACACCTAACTTTAGGTGTCATTCCTTAACACTTCTGAAACTTCACGCTTTGCGTGGGGGGGGGGGGGGGGGAACTGTGTGTGGAATATTTTCTAGTGAGAACCCTGTGTGCCATGGGATTGAATTTTGTCATTGCCAAATGTCGTTGTCATTGCACGTGAAAATGATTATTAAGAAACCTTCACAGAGCTGCCAATTTAGAGGGCTTAATGACTGGTTACAATTAAATTGCTCTTATTCAAGAACAGCACAACATACTGGTACTGCATTGAAACAGGAATTAAAAAAATATTGATTTTTCCTCTGTTATGCTCATGGATAATTTCTATTCTAATTCCAAGCATTCTGGATCCAAAGATATACATTACATGTACTACAAAATTGCCACTTAACCCATTCGTCACAGGAATTATTTAAAGCCTAATTTGATCAGCTTTTATTCGTCAAATTGGCAACACCAACATTTTTATTTTATTGCTGCATTTTTCTTATAAAACGTCATGTATCAAAATGAATGTAAATTGACAGAAATTATAATGAGAAGTCAAAAAGTTGCCAATTTGCAGGGAAAAACGGTGATTTTAAACTTTCTATCACATTGCCAATTTAAGGATTTTAATGCTTATTTTCCTTTAAAAAATTTTCAGCATCAAACAACGAATATTGACGCAACCAAAATGGGCACAGTTTGTGTAGAATTTTTTGCTCTTTCTGCTCATGTATTTGGTATGATTTTTAGGGCTCTGCATCAAAAGTTATTAGGCCAAACCACAAAATGTGGACCTCTGTCACGAATGGGTTAAAGGAGACACAGCCCTCTAAATTTCTTAGATTATAAATGAATCTAAGTCCATTGTTATGGGGGACAACTTGAAAATTAGATTAAGAAATTATAATCAATATGGTAAGATTTATTTATGAATCTTTTAGATTAAAATTTTTAATCCAATGTAGGAGTGGTCCCTGATTTAAGTCTAATGGGGTGTTGCAAGAAAGTTGCAATCGATTGCAAATACAGTCAACTCTGCATAAGTCGAAGTCGCACAAGTCGAATAATCGCCTAAGTCGAAGGTCTGTACTTGGTCCCATTCCTTTATTTCTATTGTTTTTGACCCCTCATAAGTCGAATTTTCTTTAAGTCGAAGCATTTTCTTCAGTCCCAAGAAATTCGACTTAGGCAGAGTTGACTGTAATTGCTAATTTTGAAACAACCATTCTGATTGGCTCAGGGTCTGCTCTTTTAAGAAGACATGCATGCAACAATGATTTTGATTGGCCAGTGACAATCAGTTGCAACTTGCAATCGCTTGCCACTTTCTTGCAACACCCCATGCTGTGGGTTAACTCAGTTCACTGATACATGAAGCACCAAATGTCAATGTCCTTCTTCTGTACAAGCAAAGTTTTAACAAAACATTGAAGGGAAATGAACCTAGCTTTGAAATGAAATGAGAAGTTGATTTCATGTTGCCATGATATTTTGTCATCATTCAGTCATACATTTAAGGTAAATTCCCGTAGATAAGGAAGTTGACACATGGTGCTTCATATGCCCATTTAAATCTGTACTAAAGTTAATGCACTTTTAATGAATGGCCAATGCCATTGAAAGTTGAGAGAATATTAGAGTTCTCCCCCAGGTGGATTTAACTGTGCAGAAATCTTATGAAAATTTTATATTGGGAAGAATAAAATGAAATAAATTCAATTCAATAAAAATCAAGAGTAGCAATGAGTGGTTGATGATGGGGAAGGATGAATGCAGCTGCGAATTCTTACCTTCTTCAGAGAATCTCATTAGAGATTTTAGCTTTTGATATCTGTCTAATCGTCTGTAGAATACATGTGAAATTTCCGTATGCAGTTCATTCTTCGTTCTTGCAATTTATCTTGTTCAGCTTTCGAACCTGTCATTATGCTAGATGAGCCAGAAGCTTGTAAATAAAAATACTGAAGGTAGCTTTTGAAGAATAAGAATTGATAAATCAAGCTTTGAAATGAGGCAGTTTTCAAAACCAAGATTTTTTTTAAATAAAAGGGTGATAATTCACAAATTAACATTGAAGTAAATAGATGAATAAATGAATGTACAGTTTGTATGAAAAATGTAATTAACAAATAAAAATTTGAATAAATAAATAGATAAATAGATATATGAATTAATAAATGAAAAAGATGATAATTAACAAGTGAATGTTTAAATACATAATATATTGATGAATGAATGAATGAATGAACAAATGAATAAAAGAATAAGTTTATGACTGAGTAACTGATGTATATTAATATAACTACATTGTAATATGAAATATTAATATATTAGAAATTAATAAATTGATGAATGAATACATTAATAAATAAGATTGTAGTAGTACTTGAATTTGAATCTTAGTATTAAGACTAGTTTGATATTTTCAGTATCAGTTTAATATTCTTGTAGTGCTTACATGCAGCAAATGTTAGTACATTCAAAAAATATAAAGTCAAGCTTGTGTAACTGGGCAGTTACATGTATAACCCACTGTAAACCAACATCTTGAAAGGTTATATGATGACCGAGATGTTTTCATTGCTTGCATGGCATGGTCTCGTGATACCAATCAAGATGATGGATCGCATCACCTTTATCATCCGGGATACCTGATCATTGGTATCAATAGGGATGGATTATTATAGAGGCTTATGCAAGCGTTAAAGGGATCCGAGAACTTTGTGGAGGCTTGATTTGATCAATTGCTGAATTTTGATGTCTGCGTTGCATAAAGATGTTCAGACAGATGAATAAACAAGCAGGAATAGAAAGGTTTTGAAATATAAGATGTTATTATAAAGATATCTATCACTGAACTCTGCCATTTGCAAAAGCAACCTGATTATGAGTTTGCCTACCACTGCAGTCTAAGGGGTAGAAAAGGTCTGGCATTTCCGGTCACTTGTTCACTCTTTGTGAAGCACATTATGATGCTTTTGAAGTGCTTTTTTCTGTGCTTCATATTTACCCAATATTACATACATTGATAGCATGTAGGACCATGCAGCTCAAATTTTAAAAGTACTCAATGGCTTTAAAGAGGAATGGAAGGGAAGGAGGGAGAATGGGATGGATTGAGGGAGGGAATGAGGGAGGGTCCAGGAGGGAAGGAGAGAGAGTGAAAGAAGGGGAGAGAAATGGAAAGGAGGGGCTTATTCAACAGTACATGTACCTCTATATGTCCGGGATACCTGATCATTGGTATCAATAGGGATAGATTATGAGAGAGGCTTATAATGCAAGTGTCAGAGGAGAAATTGAAGGAGGGGGACTGGGATGAAATAAGGGAGGGAGGGTACATGAGGGAAGGAGGGAAGGAGGGAGGGAAGAGGGAAAGAAGGGGAGAGAAGAGAAATGGAAAGGAGGGGCTTTCATATATTCAATGGCATCTCTAATATCCAACATGCCTGATCATGGGTTATTGGATATCAATAGTGATGGGTTCGGAGAGCTTTGTCCATGTGATGATGGAGAGCCTTATGCAGGCAAGGAGGGAGGAAGGGGAGGGGTGCTGGGGGGGGGGGGTTCATATGGCTGTTCGTAAAGATACAAATGACTAAACAAACAACTTAAAAATGGCAAGCCAAATGGGATTCTTAATCATTATAAATCGCATCAGCTAAAGGTGAAATATACAGATAGGTTAGATTACTATTACTAACAAACATTTTTATTGAGAAGTATATTTTTACCACAATTTAATTGAGATTATGGGAAATGCAGTCACACTTTGTTAAAACGCCAGGAAAAACTTCAGGCATCCCATGTCGTTCATGAAGTCATGCATTACAGTAACTTTATGAACAGCTTTATAAAACACCCCCCCCCCCCCCCCCCCCCGATTTGCTATCTCCCAATCAATGATAGTCTAGACTTGCTAGAGGATTTGCAAGAGGAAAGTTATAATCCCCCATACATCCAGGACATCCTATTTTAAGCACAATTCATTGTTAGCTTTTTAGGAAATTACTAATAATTACTAAAACCATGGGAACAGTCTTCCTACCAACTGTTTTGTTGTGCTTGTCATGTGGTGGTCACTATGATAGATTTCCTTAACATTGACTGGAGGCTTAAGGAATATAGGAGCTTGCTTAAAATTGCTCACACCTTTTTTTTTTCTTTTTCTTTTTAACTTGAGCAAATTCCTGAGGAAATTCCTGTTATGAAGCAATTCAGTGTTACTTTGGAAAGGGATACATAAAGGCAACAATATCCTTATGTGGAGTGTATTTTCCATATAATTTAGGCAGAAACTTTAGAAATGCACCCTTTTCAACATGATGTAATGTAACCTTTAATCTTGTAGTTATTTTGGTATTATGATAATGTTTTCAGAATAAAAACTGTACTTTAAAAAAAAAATCTAAGTTTGGCAATCACGTTTTTTCTCTTTGCAAATGGCACAAATGATTTACCATTGGCCGTAAAGATTTTGTTCCGTTCTACTTTAGAATGTTTAAATGTTAACTTAATTATTCTGTCACTCCTTCATGGCTTTTCCTCTTTTTTTTTTCTCCTCATGGATGACTAGGTTGAATGTATTATGACCACACTGCGACAGGCCTTCAATGCTGCCCTTCATCACAACAAGCTACACATTATTTGTGAAACCTGCCCCATGCACAAACTGCACAAGTTCTGCCAAGAAGTAGAAGGTAAGTTTACACATACATTATTCCTCAGCTGAGTTCAGAGGGTGCTTAGATGTGACAAGACCTTATACTGTATTTTGCACTACAGAACCTTTGCAAAACAAATTAGAAAAGCTTTTTTTTTGTTGTTTTCTTATACGTTCCTCTATTGAATTGTTTTGTAATTTATTTGTGTAATTATGTTAATTGTAGTATTAACAGTGCATATGATTGTAAAGTTGCTGGTTCTGCAGATGCAGAGAGCCAGAAGGACATTTGTTTATATTCTTTGACAAGAGTCCTTCTGGTGCTCAAGCAAATGTGTTTTGCATCACTCTCGACCTGTACAATATAAATGCATTCTATTTTTTAACATCCTAGGTTGTTTTTTTTTTTTTGAATTTTCAGGAAGTTTTTTTTTGTGTGTGTAAATTTCTATATATATATATTTAAATTTATTCATAAAGAGATAATAAACACAGCATATGACCCCCCCCCCCCCCAAAAAAAAAGAGAAGGGCAGCAGATGTATGTCTGAGAAATACACTATACAGTATCGTTATAGCAACTAAGTTACAACTACTCATTACTGAAAAGAAATGGATTAATATCTTACTGGATCCGAATTACCCATAAGTTGTAATAAGGAACAAGCAAATGACTATAAGCCAGTTTCTTTTAACCCATTCATGACAGAGGTCCACATTTTGTGGTTTGGCCTAATATCTTTTGATGCAAAGCCCTAAAAATCATTCCAAATACATGAGCAGAAAGAGCAAAAAATTCTACACAAACTGTGCCCATTTTGGTTGTGTCAATATTCGTTGTTTGATGCTGAAAATTTTTTAAAGGAAAATAAGCATTAAAATCCTTAAATTGGCAATGTGATAGAAGGTTTAAAATCACCGTTTTCCCCTGCAAATTGGCAACTTTTTGACTTCTCATCATAACTTCTGTCAATTTATATTCATTTCAGATACATGACGTTTTATAAGAAAAATGTAGCAATAAAATAAAAATGATGGTGTTGCCAATTTGAAGAATAAAAGCTGATCAAATTAGGCTTTAAATAATTCCTGTCACGAATGAGTTAAAATGTACATGTATTTCTGATTATGAGAATTCGACAGGACTTGCGTTCAGTGAATGTGAACACACCCATGGCCTCAATCATCTGTATGTGCTCGAATTAAATCCCAGAGTTTGCCTTGTAGGCTTGCCCGTCTTTAACTTCAGTGGTACCATCATGATGAAAATCCTTCCAAGAGTAATGAATAGTGATCCGTCTCATCTCAGAATTAATCTGATAATCATGTAATATTTCACTGTCTCCAAAAATTGTGAACCCCCACAGTGTGTGTGTTCAATGGAAACTCAGATAATCTTTACTGAACTGTGGCACGTCAAGCAGTAGGCAATGGCATGTTGGGCCTCGTATGTCACCAGGCATTTGATTCATGCAATAATTCCTAGAACATAACTGTAATAAAAGATGGTAATATCTAGTAGAATTTGTATTTAAAAGCCCTTAAGGGGCTCTTTAAAGTATGAGTGTTTTTAGAATCACCCCATTAACAAGACGATTATGAGTGTTATAAAACATTCATGACTCTTGGAGAATATATTTGTATGGCTAGGGTATTCCAAGATAGGATATGAATACATACCAATTGATATTGTCTGTATGATCAGATTATTTGTCAAATGCAGTTTTCAGAGATGCCAACTGTTCCTATTTTGCAGCATTTTATACTGTTTTTTAAAATTAAAAATACTGCAGGTTTTAATAGAAAATACTTTTTTCCTCAAAATTGTTATACATGTGTGTTGAAGAAAAGGGGAAAATACTGTTTTTCCAACAAAAAAAAACCTTTTTTCATCCCTCAAAATACTACAGTGCTTTTTACAAGGTTGGCATCCCTGAACTGTTTGGGTACTTCTTTAACACATTGAGGGCAGGGAGGTGAAGAGTAGGGTGGTAAGAATATGAGACAGGTGTGAATGGGGTAAAGGGTGTGTGTGTGAGTATATAGGTGTGTGATTGTTGGGTGTGAAATTGTGTTGGGGGGGGGGGGGCCCGGGGGGGGAGTTGAGGGAGGCTGAAAAAACGTGAGAGAAAAGAGATAGAAGAAGAAAACAGGTATAAAAGAAGGAGCAGACATGTGGGTGTGGGTGTATGTAAGTGTGTGATGGATGATTGTGAATTCATGTCTCAAGTAAAAATAAGGGAGAGAATAAGGGGATTATGAGAGAAAGAGATACTCAGAGGGAAAGAGAGAGAGAGAGAGAGAGGGGGGGAGAGGTGACAGAGAAAGATAGAGAGATGGAGGGTGAGAGGACAGGTATGAAAGAGTAGAGGACACCTGTGATGGGTGGGTGAGAGAGAGAGAGAGAGAGAGAAAGAGAAAGAAAAAAAGAGAGACCTAAAGCGATTCATGAAATTTAGAAGAACTAGAAATTATTGAAGAACAAACATACCATTTGCTGAGAGTCTGAATTGATGTTAACTCAAATCACTTTACAGACAGGTACTTAGAGCAGTTTGGGGTATGCCACGTACCACCATCTCCCCATCTCCCCCTCTCCCCCCCCCCCCCCCCAATCATGTGGCCAAAAAAAAAAAAAATAGAGTGAAAAACAGAGAAAGAAAGAGGGAGAAAGGAACTTGAAAATAACACAACAGGACCCCCTCTCACATCCTCCTTTTATTTAGTGTTGTTAATGTAGATGAACAAATCATCCATCAATTAGGCCCCTACCCCATCATGTGATGATGGTGCCCTGATCCCCCCCCCCCCCCCCCCCTGCGACAAATCTCTGCAACATTTTAAGAGTACAAGTCATGGGATATGAGGCGGCAAAAAAAAATGTTGCTGAGGTAGGAGACATTTTTTTTGTTATCGCCTGGCTGCAAGAGGCTGTGGACCACTCAACTTCTTAAAAAAGTTAGAGCAAAATATGTTGTCATGAGTTTGTCTGTGCAACTTTTGACAGAACTTTCTTTTAATTGAGAGTTGACGTGTTAATGCGCGTTCATTAACATACAACATGTAAGTGAGGTGGTTTGTCGGGCCACAACTGAACATTAAAAATGTTGCAGGGATTTGTCACAGGGGTTTGTCCCGCAATATTTGAACAAGCCTTTGGAAGTAATGTATTAAAGAATTTGCACTTCCTGTCTCTCTGTAAGAAATGATAAAGAAATGAAATTTAATATTTTTTGTATTTCAGCGATGAACAATGGCCATTATTAAACAAGGGTTGATGATTTTCAGAAAGCCCACACAGTGCTCATAAAACTAGGAGTGTTCTATTTAACTTTTTGTGTGTTGGTTTTTCATGATCATTTCCAGCTTAAAGTAAATATGTACAGGAAAAAAATCAAACACAATTACCGGTATCTCTCATATCTCACAAAAAAATGGATATTGTGTCTGGTTTAGAGCTACATTTTAGGCTTTATCTGAGTTGGAAATCAGATTATTAATGAAATTTGTTTTTTGCTATGTGCATTGTAAAGACAGAGATATTGTAGATGACAGTACCGGAACCCAGATTTATTATTGATGTTGAGATTTTATAGATGTAGAGATCATATTGTATGTGAATATTTCCAAATTGGTATAGATGTTCAGAGATTTTTTTTTGTAATCTGATTTTAGTTTTTATGATGATAGTTAGTCAGGGCTCACCATTAAATAGGAAGGGAAGGGGTAGTTAATCATTTTCATACAGGACCACCCCCTTCCCCAAATAATCATGAAAATTGATGTTCTTACTGCACTCACCTCATTTGGCTTATTAAAATTGAGGGATGGTGTATTCCTTTAAGCTGGATATGGGAAACCAGGGTTGGATTTTTAAAAAAAATTCAATTCATTTAAATAATGATTTAAATCTGGACCCTAAAAATATGAAAATTGTTGTGGCGATAGCTATTGTACTTCTTGCGCTCATCTAATGTGGCATGTTAGAATTTTAGGATGGTGTATTCCTTTAAGCGTAATAGAGGAAGCAACTAATAGAATCCGTGATCGGATTAATTAATTGCCTGATGATACGAATGAGCACACACGAGGAAGTTGTCAATCAGTTTAAATCTTATAATACACCAATAATGAAACACAACCAGACAAAGAGCTTAATAATTACTGAGCTTCTGTGATGGCAAGGTGAATGCAGTAAGCAAAAACTTCACTCAACAATTAATGAGCGTTTTAAATGATTGAAACCAGGGTAAGCTTGTCAGTAACTATGACAACCGTTTGAAAGAACCCTGAAAATCCACATTTGCCTAGCAAAACCAGGAGGGAAAAAAGAAATGAAAAGATAGAGTGATATGGGAAATGACGACCAAAATTTGACCTTCCAAATTAGCAATTCAGATTTGCAGAAGGATGTGATCATGCCCATGTGTCTTATGTAGTAAATTGCCTGAAAGCAAAGAGGTTTTTAATGTATGGTATTCAGCCTGGGTTTTGAAAATAAAAAGAATGATCATGTTGAAACTTCACAAAGATATTTAAATCATGTTTCTTTTTTTTATTAACTTCAAAATAATTGAAGAAATCCTATGAAATTGTCGATCATGTAAGCTTGAAAATTAGATAATCTCAAAGGAGGAATAGGGTGCATGTCCATCACATACTTCCATTTCAGAACTTTACATGTAAATGTTCGACTATAACTTGCTTTCTAAAAGGAAAAGATGGAATTATTACTCCGTTTTCACTCTCCTGGAATTTATGCCAGTGATTTCTTGTGTGGGTGTGATTATCAAATACATGTACATGTAAATATCAAGGATTTTTCTGAAAAGAAAAGAGTGATTTTTTTTTCACTCCATTTGCAGCCTAGTTTCACTCTCCTGGAGGCTGGGGTTGACATTAATTAGTGATTACTAGATTTACTTAAAGACGCTCAGTCGTGGGCTTTCATGGGGAATTTGACACCATGAGTGCTTACCCAGAAACAGGTGTTGTCCATCACTATGAGTTTTATGACCAACAGACCTTATGTAATGCTCTGTATATTCCACCCTTTGCCCCATATGGCAAAGTCATTATCTCACTTTCCCTGGCCCGAGAATGCCCGAAGCAGGCTGAAGAATGTTTATGGTGGGACAGCTTGTTTTGCTGTGCTCCAGAATGTACCTCTATTACAGGTATTTCCAGTGCTATTCACAAAGTCTGGTGTCAGCAAATTATGGTCCACTCCCCATGAAAGCCCACGACTGAATGTCTTTAAGAGAGTGTAAATCGTGGATGAAAGGGCGTCTGCTGACTTTAAGTTAGAACCAAGAAGGTGTTAATTGAGTTATCACGTCTGGCTCTCATTCATACCTCTTTCATGCTGCTTCACAGCTTCCAACGGTGAACCACTGTTGAATTCACTGCTGAATTCAACGGTTGTTCACCAGTGAAATTCTTTACATGATGGCGAGAATGCTCCGATGAATTTGTGTTTCCTGCTGGCACTGCGGCCAACCTATCATGGAAGTAGCACATGGTGCGCTGACAAGTGAAAAACGTGTGTGTGTGACTGGAAACAAAACACAAACTTTGACACTCAATCGGCATTTCAGTGGTGTTTCACTGCGACAACCTTTCATGGTAGGCTTTTACCAGTGAACCACTGATAGTTCATCGGTGTTTATCCTCGATGAATGGAGGGTAAAATCTCAGAAAATTTAATTGGTGTTTTCACCTGTATTTCATCTGAGTTTCCATTTATGCTGAGACTTGCACCTGGTTGCATGCGGTGTAAGAAGGTGTTAATTGAGTTATCACATCAGGCTGTCACTCAGTCTCACCAGACCCAATCGTAAATTTGCTTTTTAAGCTGCTGTTCTGAATTCACATACATGATTTCTGTTTAGTTCACCATTCAGTACTGTTACAGTAGAGATGATCAGAAGGTTGCTAATGCAATATTTTGTTGAATTTCACTCTTTTGTAATGAAATGAAATGAAAAAAAAACTGTTGTCTAAGCTGTTGTTTTGAATATGTACATGATTTCAGTTTAGTTTACCATTCAGTACTGTATATCACTGTTACTCAGAGATGGTCAGAAGGTTACTAACACTTTTTTTTTTTTTGGGGGGGGGGGGTTAAATTTCACTTTCACTTAATGAAATTAATGAAATTAAGTGAAAGAAAAAGTTTTGGAGACATTGCAGTCACCTCTGTCAATTATTTAAATGATGTGCTTATATTGGCTGTAACATGCTGGATAAATGTGGTCAAAGAATTTGAAAAACAACACATAAAACAAAATAAAGAACATAGACTTTCAAAAATCAACTAAAGGGCTGTTTCAGTACACTATTGTATTGTCTGTGGCAGAGTTCCACACTAATCTTTTTTTTGTTAGGAAATCCAGATGGAAATTCCTCGCTCTGTTTGTATTGATCCCAGTGTTGTTTTTTTTTTCTTGTTATTTATTTATTTATTTATTTATTTATTTATTTATTTATTTATTTATTTATTTATTTATTTATTTATTTATTTATTGATATTTTTGTTTCTTTATTTAGTTTTTTTTTTTTGGGGGGGGGGGGGGCGGGGGCATGTGTCCTGGAGGCATGTAAGTGTTGAGTCCTGTCTATCAAAATCATGTTCATATTATTTCATTGTAAGTTCATACATTTCAAAGGGCTGTGGACAATGCTATTAAGTTTCCAAAGGTTTGAATTTTCTTTTCAGTCATGTTACACTTGAGATGCGTACTATTTTCGAAATGTACATCCATTCACCAGTTGTGCATTCGTTGGCACTTTTCTTCCAGGCATACAGTGAATTAACTTCAAGTTTGCGTATGTGTCTTCATGTAAATGCATTAGGGCCCACAATCAACAAAACATTTTGGATTACTGCAAAATTCATTCTCAAAGGAATGGCTTGACATTGTAAGGTTAGCGGCTGCCTCGGCTGTAATATGAAACGTTGCTTAATGTCAGACTAAGATCAGACTGCCTTCTCGATGACAAACAAATACCACCATCATCAGGCTTCAGTTTGAGGTTGTTGCCATGGCAACATGCTGGAAGACAGCCTAGAAAAGTCATTCTTGGAGGATGGAGTGTGTGGGAGAGAGAGAGAGGAAAAAAAAATAGATGGGCCGTTCTCACGTGCTCACACCAGAGGAGCATGATGTGGAAATAGATTTAAATCAAATGGGAATGTCTTTTTGCCATTTGTGAACAAAAAGAAATTCACCTAACTAAGCTCTGTTCACAATAACACAGTAAACTGCTTGAATAAATGCTGAAACATAAAATTGCATAATTTTGTAAGTGTAATTATGCTCTTCATACTTTTTTGTATAGATATTGTATAACATGCACATGATTTTTTTAAAGCATATTTGTGGTGATAGTGGTGTAGTTTTTTGTTTTTGTTTTGCTTTATAGGGCTTTCTCACAATGTAGGAACAGGGTTTTGATGGTGCCTCACATTGTAAAAAAGAATTTGTCCTTTTTGTTTTGCTTTGCTTTGCTTTTTGTTTTGTAAATAACCTTGTTTATTCATCGCACTTTGTTTTAAATTAGGGCTAGGGAGAGTGGGATGAAAAAAAAAATCATTTCACAAGAGCACTTACACAAAAAGACTGGAATTGCATTTTAACTTTCCCTTTTGTGACATAATATGAACGGGGCCCTGATGAGGCAATGTTTTTTCATGGGTTTGATAATGAATGGATGACTCTGGTTATACTGAGGGAGGTCGGCCGGTCAAACGCCAGATGATTTCAAAAGGATACTCTTGAAGAGGAAATGAGTTTTGATCTACTTCACTGACACAAACAATCGGACCTTTCACTCCTATCTCATTTCCATAGATATAATAGCCTTGCTGGGTCTATAAATATACGATGCAACCCATTATTGAGTAATTAATCAAGTCATCATGACTTTTCATTGCCTGCCATCTAATTTTGTAACAATACTGCCCTACATTGGCAAAAGGAAGCAAGTGCAAAAAGTGACATTTCCTGTAAATGAGCAAGATGTATCTGTCATTTACACTGACATCAATGCGATACCATGATATCTTGCCTATTAACCCATTCGTGACAGGAATTATTTAAAGCCTAATTTGATCAGCTTTTATTCTTCAAATTGGCAACACCAACATTTTTATTTTATTGCTACATTTTTCTTATAAAACGTCATGTATCTGAAATGAATATAAATTGACAGAAATTATGATGAGAAGTCAAAAAGTTTCCAATTTGCAGGGGAAAACAGTGATTTTAAACCTTCTATCACATTGCCAATTTAAGGATTTAAGTGCTTATTTTCCTTTTAAAAAATTTCAGCATCAAACAACGAATATTGACGTAACCGAAATGGGCACAGTTTGTGTAGAATTTTTTGCTCTTTCTGCTCATGTATTTGGTATGATTTTTAGGGCTCTGCATCAAAAGTTATTAGATCAAACCACATAATGTGGACCCTCTGTCATGAATGGGTTAACATATCTATTAGCAGATTGAGTGTTCATGCATAAAATTTGGCCTGCAAGAAGAGCACATGAGGTAACATATGAAAATATCAGTAACTCAAAATTTGTTGATGTATGTCATGTGCTTCCTTTTGTCAAAGTATGGTAGCATATTTCTAATGTAATGACAATGACTATTGGAATATTTGTCATAAATAACGACTCAGAATGCTATCGGCCAAATTATTATTTTGATTTGTCATTTTGTGTTGTGTTGTGTACTTGGTACGTGATTTCCTCATATCATTTTTGTAATCCTTGATGTATTATCAGGATTATTATAAGTGAAATGATAAGTGAATGACTTATAACTTTCAGTTTTATTTAGATTATACTGGATTTCAATATTTTTTTAAAATGAAAATAAAAGCCTTTGATTTTTTTTTTAAAAATTGCATTATTTTTCTCCCCTTTCTTGCCTTTTAGTGTTACAGTGAAACCTGTGTATAAAGACCACCCAAGGGAGACAAGAAAAGCAGTCTTTATGAGTAGGTGGTCTTAATGGACAGGTTCCTTTAATACATGTTTCAATGGAAAAAACTATTCAAGAGAAACAAAAATTGTGGTCTTTATAGACAGGTGGTCTTTCTATACAGGTGGTTGCTAAAGCAGGTTTGACTGTATTATTTTTCAGTAAGCCTATGAAATTTCCCATATTTTTTTTTTCTGCTTATAATGCTGATTCAATTTACCCTGATTCTTTAGCCTAAAAAACATCATTGAAAAATTAATTGAACCTTTAAGAAATGAATTGGCATCTTCAGACTTGCTTTGTTTAGGCAGTTTCCCAGTTCAAACAATATTCCCTCTGTTTTCCTTCTGCTATGACCAGTCAAGCAAAATAATACTAAGTGCTTCTTCCATTCGGGTGTCATATTTTGATTTCTCTTAGGACGAAACAGGAGTGATCTTCAGGCCGTATATGATTTTATCTATCAAAGCACAATCTCTGTGACTTCAGTTTTGTTTTCTTTGTTTCATTGCAGGTCTCAACGAAGAAACAGTTTGGCAGCGCCTTCAGCAGCAAATCTCAGCCCTGGGCGTGTCTTCCTCAAATGCATTTGCCCTGCAGATGAGAGTGAGTTTTTCTTTTAGGCGTTATATCGTTCGTGTCATTGTGCGAAAGAACGTGTCCGGAACGTAAATACGGAATTGCAAAAACTTAGATGTCTATTTTGACGTATTGGAATAGAATTTTAGCAAAGATCATGCTGCTATCGACTCAAGCCTTTTCGCTTATGATAGCTGGCCCCTGCATTTATATTTATTTCTTCATTAAAACCAACTCTATTAGTTTATTATTATCTAAGTATACATATTCTTCCTTTGTATATTTGTCACACTTACCTTGTATCAATTTGATTTGCATCGTTATATTTTCCAATGTTTGTATCTTAAATGCAGAAACTTCTGCTAAAAAAAAACAAAAAACGAGAAGCTCATATATCAATTTACAAGGTCTACATGCTACCCATGAAATTATCAATCATTGTTTGATTTTTCAATAATTTTCCATTTTGCATTCCAGACGCGTTCTTTTGCACAACAACGTAAAGCTAAGGCGCTTTAACCCATTCATGACAGAGGGTCCACATTATGTGGTTTGATTTAATAACCTTTGATGCAGAGCCCTAAAAATCATACCAAATACATGAGCAGAAAGAGCAAAAAATTCTACACTTACTTTGCCCATTTTCATTGCATCAATATTTGGTGTTTGATGCTGAAATTTTTTAAAAGGAAAATAAGCATTAAAATCCTTAAATTGGCAATGCGATGAAAATGTTAAATTTACCATTTTCCCCTGCAAATTGGCAACTTTATGACTTCTCATCATACATTCAGTCAATTTGTATTTATTTCAGATACATGATGTTTTGTAAGAAAAATGTAGCAATACAAGAAAAATGTTGGTGTTGCCAATTTGAAGAATAAAAGCTGATCAAATTAGGCTTTAAATAATTCCTGTCACGAATTGGTTAACCCGTTGACTATACAGGAATTCTGTAATCCTGCATAGCTCCTTAGAGCTCGTGTACAGGTTTGTTTAATAGCAAAAAAAAAAAAAAAATATTGTCCATTGTCCACCTTGCATAAAAGATGCATTTGGGCAGTTCCATGCCTTAGGGACATTACACTTTTGCAAATTCAAAAGGTCATTAAGGTAAAACCACTTTTTTATTCAGAACTCATATGATGGAATCATGCACAAAACACCCTTGATTATACATAGTGAAAGTTTCAGTCCATTTCAGTACAGCATGTGGTAGTTATGGCATGCTATGTTTCACGGAGGACATTACATTTCTTGTCCAACAAATGTAATGTCCGTAACAAAAACATAACATGCGGTAACTACCACAGAATGGACTGAAACTTTTGCTGCTAATGATCAAGGCTTTTTTTGGCGTGATTGCATCTTATCAGTTCCGCATAATAAAGTGGTTTTATCTTCATGACCTTTTGAAGTTGTAAAAATTGTCCGAAATGTAATGTCCGTAACCCTTGAACTGCCTATTTGTGAAATCATGTGATATTACTTTCCTGATTTCTGGTGAATTTTAGTGGAAATATCTGAAAGGAACGCAAGATAACAGCTACACTCTGCCCTATGCTGATCAAAGCACTTTGTTTTTTGATTTTCGCATACATACCCTTGTAAAAAGTACCATGGGTACCATGGTATTTGGAAGAAATTACCATCAAAACCATGAAAGTACCATGCAAGCACCATAAAATTTCCAAGATTTGATGGTAATTTTGTCAAATTAACCATGGTGCCCATTGTACTTTTATACAAAGATAGTGAACCCATGGGTTTTTCAGCTGTGCACTCACTGCGTAATGCGCATCAGCATTGTGGGAGTTTATATTCCTGTCCTGAGGTCTTAACTATTTTTTGCCTTTCATTTGTTTTGATATTCCACTTGGAGGTGGGGGGGGGGGGAGGGGGTAGGGACTTCACAACTTATTTTGTTTGTATCACAAGCAAAGAAATCTGACAAAGAGTTTTTGAGGGCTTACCAAAACTGTACATACTGTGTAACCTTTAATACAAAGCCCACACAATTTGGCGATTTGTTAAGTTTATTTCACTTCATTGGATTTCAATTTGGTGTATCTGAGGTAATATCCATGTGCCACACTGTATATCTCAAGGGATGGTTTCCACCAGAGGCTTCCAGGTTATTTTACAATATCGGGTGATTTCTACTGTAACTGTACTACATAGAAATGATAAAAGGATTGCCATGCTGTGAGTACGAAATGGCCCTAGCAGTAGGATTGGAATACACAGTACAACAGCTGGGTTTAAAATGACCACCCTTTTATTATCTGTATACAGGTAGTACAGTATACAAATAGCGAATAGACATGAGTGCGATGGTACGAGATTTCGTATGAGGTGAAAGAGCGACCTTCTATTCAACTCGGCTTTGCCTCGTTGAATAGAAGTTACGTTGCGATCTTTCACCGAATGCGAAATCTTGTACCATTGCACGAATAAGAATATTCGCTATTTGTATTGTACAACGCCTCAGAAGTCTGAGAAATTGATGAAAATCAAGAAAAAAAAGTTACATTTTGGTTAAGAAATCAAGGTTTATAAAGCAGGGAAAGAAGTTCCGACTGCAAAATGCAGCTGGTGCCGGCATGTCTGTGCGCGTGTGCGTATCTATAGCAGTGCGCGAATGCGACTTGCTGGCAAAAATCAATACGCGTATAGGGTCTACAACGCAAGCTACTTGTGACATCACAAAAGAAATAAAAGAAGTACTTTGTAGGAATCTACTGTGATGTCACGCTAACCGTGCAATGGTACATTTTGGATGGTTCGAGTGCAATGGTACGAATATCACGCGTTCAGCTCCCATAGACTTGCGTACAACAAGCTGAGTAGGCGTTGTACAACAGTATTGGAAATAGCTGGGTATTGTAAAGTGCCAATTGGTATGTAGTTCAGGGTTCATACGGGTCAGGGAATTTCTGGAAAGTCAGGGAATTGGAAATTCTTTTTTCCAGAAGCAAAAAGTCAGGGAAAGTCAGGGAATTTGTCAATTTCTTCTGGAAAGTGATGGAAAATCATTTATTCAAGATATTTTTCATGTTAATAAATTCGCGCTCCGGCCAGCCTTGCATTCATGGCACTCAGATCAGCTTTGAAACTCTTTTAATCAGCGCGCTTTTTATGTAAGTTTTACGTCACATATCATTGATCAGTCATGGAAATTTGCATTTTTCTGCCCTGGAAAGTCATGGAAAGTCATGGAATTTTGAAAATGTATAAGTGTATGAACCCTGGTAGTTGCAGGCACAAACCCTGGTCTGTCCAAAAAATCAAGGTCTGAGTAGGAGACTAAAGGAGGTCAATGGGGATCATGTACTGTAGCTGCTATTGGCACAGTCAGAAAGCACATGAGCTAGGCTTCTCTCAGTACCCAAATCCATTTCAATGGAGAGTGTCAGTTAGGGTCTGCTGCAGATTAATTGGTACTTAAGGCAAATGATAAGGTAAAATTTAAGGAAACACTTGTAAAAGTTATCAAATTTATGTCATGGTAAGAATGACCAAAATAAAAGAAAACTTATAAAAGAAACATGAAACATGCACTCTGGGAGCTGCTATATGTTTCATGTCTGTTATTGACTTTCTGTTGTATATTTTCATGTATTTTTATTGTTCTGAAATTGCCAAATGAATAATAGTAATGATAATTCATATGTATGTAAATTTAGATTAGATATTAGAAATAGAATGTGCAGAAGAGAGTTGTGTGGTAAAAATAGATTTACTATCATCTACATGGAAGGCTTCAGGCTCAAAGTAATATCAGGAATTAAATTGCATTTGACAGTTTAGCATATTTCGTTCAGGAAATAAAACATTGAGTTATTCTAAATCTGCAAACTTATCCAATTATGTAAATGTTGAGGGTTGTTGTTCTTCCTGTGAAAAAAAAAAATGTTTGCGATCTCTCCCATGTGCAATTACTGGCTGAACAATCTGTACTTAGCAGGGAAAAAAATTAATTATTTTTTTTCCAGGGCTACTCTCTGAGCCCGCCCACCCACCCAAATTTTCTACATTGTATTGCAGTTTACATTGGACCCTATGAGAATTTCAGGGGCTCTTTTTTAGTTTTCCAGGGCTCTTTTTGGCATTTCGGGGGCGAATTCACCCCGAGCCGCCGTGTATTTTTTTCCCCTGGTACTTAGATATTTGATGACAGAAAAATGGCATTATGCATGCAGTTCAGACTGTGTTACTTTTGGAGCTGACTGATCCATATTAAAGCACCTTTACGCATTACAGGCCAACTGTGTGCCAGCGGAAACCTTTGTACAAATGAAAAGCTAAACCAAATACAAGAACGAAAACTAATTGTGATTATTAGTTTTTAAAGGGCAACAGGTTGAAGGAAGTGAAATCAAAACGAAAGATTGTGAACTCATAATATATCATCCAACAGATGTTTAATGCCCTTCTAATCAGCAGATGATAGCTTAATAGGAAGTACATGGGTAAAGAATAGATATTGAAACAAGCCTTGTTAGATGCGAGATAGATTGCTTATATGATTGGGTCGTGCCAATCAAGTGCACTAGCTATGTTTGCTTGTTTCTGTTCGTTCATTATATCTTGTGAAAAAACACATTCTATCACCGATTGTCACCCATGTATTTTTATTTTTTACCGAGAGTTCCACATTTCAAATTAAATGTTTAAGGATGAAATTTCAAATAAATGATAGCATTTGCTATCCCAAACAGCATCGCACTGTACTGTCCCCGCTTTTAGACGTACCAACTTATTGTATATTCATACGACGTATGGATATAGGACGTATTGATATGAGACCTTCAGACGTAACGCCCCGTTATCCGATAATCGTACAGGAGCATTCAGACGTACCTTGCGCTCAGTCAAACTTTCCTGGGAAGCTCATGAATATGCAGTACGAACTTCATGCGGGCTTTGCACTCCTGTTTACGTTGTGTTTATCCTATTTAATAGGATTTTTGTGAAGGGAATATGACTATTTGTAGTTTTGTACCATTCAAAATAAACAGTGACAATTCCAAAAAATAGAAAATCCGGGAAATACTCTTCTCTGGTTTCATGCAGACATTCAAGAGTGAGGTCTGTCGTGTTGCCTCGTATGTTTCGAAGTTGGGTCAACGGGACTTATCAGAAAGGATAACAAACGTCAGATAACTGCCCTATTTAACTTGGTCCGATGTTCAGTTAAACCTCATGAAAACATAAAGCCAATTTCTAAGACTGCCATTCTAACTTCGTATGCAGTTTACACTGGGAGAGCGTAACCCTCCCGGGTTTAAACAGCCCTTTTATGCCCCTAGATCATGTTGGCAGTGACCTTTAATAGACCTCTACTAGAATGTCAAAGTTCAAATAGTGATACGCCTTCCTTTGTTGTATTTTCTTTGTTCGATACTTCTATACCCTTGAGAAATGATTGTTCTTTTTCATGTGGCAGTCTTACCCTAAAATTACTGCCTTCAAACTGTACGTTAGTGAAGCATTTGCCATTTTTTCCCCTACTGAACTATGTTAATGATTTACATGTAGTTTTTTTGCCACTAGAATCCCAATACTCTTACACTTGTAAATACCATGTTAACCCATTTGTGACAGAGGTCCACATTTTGTGGTTTGGCCTAATATCTTTTGATGCAAAGCCCTAAAAATCATACCAAATACATGAGCAGAAAGAGCAAAATATTCTACACAAACTGTGCCCATTTTGGTTGCATCAATATTTGTTGTTCGATGCTGAAAATTTTTTTAAAGGAAAATAAGCATTAAAATCCTTGAATTGGCAATGTGATAGAAAGTTTAAAATCACTGTTTTCCCCTGCAAATTGGCAACTTTTTGACTTCTCATCATAATTTCTGTCAATTTATATTCATTTCAGATACGTGACGTTTTATAAGAAAAATGTAGCAATAAAATAAAAATGTTGGTGTTGCCAATTTGAAGAATAAAAGCTGATCAAATTGGGCTTTAAATAATTCCTATCACGAATGGGTTAATGTAATGTCTTCTTCTTCTTCTTCTTCTTCTCTTTCATCCTTTTACTCCCTTTGCTCAACAGAATTGTCAAGTTTCAAGCCAAGAGGAGCAGAACCACCTTGCCATGATGTTTTTGATGAAAGTGTGTGAGCAACAGCAGCAGAACCACACCCACATCAGCGATGAAATCAAACAGAAGGTGAGATTGGTTGTCTATAAATTGCAGCAGGAAGGGGGCAGGGGGCATTGGTTGTGATGGGAGTGTTGGCAGTGGTGATGGTGGTGGCAGTCGTCGTGATGAAGTGGTGATAGTTGTGGTGGTGGTGGTGGTGGTGGTAGTGGTATTGATTGTGGTGATGGTGGTCTTGATCATAGTGGCAGGCATGGTGACTGTAGTGGTAATGGTATTGGTGGCGGTGATGGTAGTGGTGATGGTAGTGGTGGTGGTGGTAGTAATTGTAGTGGCAGGCATGGTGATGGTAGTGATGGGGGTTGTGGTGATGGTAGTGGTGGTGATGATAGTAGTGGTCATGGTGATGGCAGTAGTGGTGGTGGTGGTGGTGGTGGTGACAGTAGTAGTGGTGATGGTGGTGGTATTGCTTGTGATGATGGTGGTGGTATTGATTGTGGTGATGGTGGTAGTGATCGTAGTGGCAGGCATGGTGACTGTAGTGGTAATGGTATTGGTGGGGGTGATGGTAGTGGTGGTGGTAGTAATCGTAGTGGCAGGCATGGTGACTGTAGTGGTAATGGTATTGGTGGCGGTGGTGGTAGTGTTGATGATGTTAGAAGTGGTCATGGTGATAGCAGTAGTGGTGGTGGTGGTGGTGGTGACAGTAGTAGTGGTGATGGTGGTGGTATTGATTGTGATGATGGTGGTGGTATTGATTGTGGTGATGGTGGTAGTGATTGTAGTGGCAGGCATGATGACTGTAGTGGTAATGGCATTGGTGGTGGTGGTGGTAGTGTTGATGATGTTAGAAGTGGTCATGGTGATAGCAGTAGTGGTGGTGGTGGTGGTGGTGACAGTAGTAGTGGTGATGGTGGTGGTATTGATTGTGATGATGGTGGAGGTATTGATTGTGGTGATGGTGGTAGTGATTGTAGTGGCAGGCATGATGACTGTAGTGGTAATGGCATTGGTTGTGGTGATGGTAGTGGCGGCGGTGGTGGTGGTAGTAATTGTAGTGGCAGGCATGGTGATGGTAGTGGTGGTGGTTGTGGTGATCGTAGTGGTGATGGTAGTGTTGGTGATGATAGTAGTGGTCATGGTGATGGCAGTAGTGGTGGTGGTGGTGTTGTGTATGGTGGTGATGTGGGTGATATTGCAATAATGATGATGGTGGGGTACCAAAAACTTATTTCCAAATATCCCTAAACCCTGGGTTCTCTTTTGAAAGTTTTTTCTCTTTTTGTTTGCAAGAAATTGTTTTTTCTGGTGAAGACTACTATTTATGCAGTCTTTAATATCCAAAATCAAAATTTGAATTCCCGACCAAATATCAAACTTGGAGTTTGTTCAAACCTGGATAACCATATCCTCTCTCCTTGTATCTCTCTCCTCTTCTGCCAACTGTGCAGGAAACTTTCAAGACAGACTCAAACAGACCGACCAACTCCAAGCTGGAGTCTCTCAAGAAAGCCAAGAAATCTCTGACCAGTTCCTTTGAGAGCCTACTGACAAGAGTGAGTAATAATCAATGTATTTTATTAATTCTATTATTAGAATCAAGACCGAAACACCTGCAACTAAAGGTCATGTGTGGTCCATTGGTCAGTTTTCTTTTCCCCCGCTGCTGACAGAACCACCCACTCGACCACCATTTTGTGGTTTTGTGTTGTTACCAAACCTGCGTCACTTTTAGTGACAAAATAACATAATCACTGTAAAGAAGTATGTTCTTTGTCGTCTTTTTTTTTTAGACATCGTAGTGTCGAGTTAATTCGTGACTTTGTCATCAGCCACCTGGTGAGCTCTCTCAACTGAATTCTGTTACTTGAAAGACATCAAAGATAGCAGACTCAAAATCAAAGCGAAGTTGATTGAGTTTTATTCAACCAAACAATCGGAACCTTCGTAATTGTTTATTGCATTATTACCTATTGTGTTTGACATTGGGTAATGAAGTTAGAATAATTTGCTTCAGATCAATTCAACTTGATGTAATTGAAAATTTTATTATTATTTTTGATTATTATCCTTATTAAGTATTTGGCGTCACCTGGGCCTGGGAGGGGAAAAGCCAACTGAATCACTGTGACCCTCAGGTCTCTCCTCCCGATACAACTTTTTGGGATGTGCAGTTGTACCACTGCACCGGGGTTTCCCCCTACTCTTCTTCAAATAGTGCAGTGGGTTCTTAACGTGCAAAGGTGGTGACTCTCCTCTATACTGGGTCTCCATTTAACATGCTATCCGAGGGACGGAGTGTTTACCACTGAAACAGCCTGCGTCTATGAAACGGGGAGGGCACGTTAACACACAATGCAGGCTTCAGTCATTTGAGCTTGCAATACCTATTTTCCATTCGTTGACTTTACCTCTAGTCTACATCATCTCTGGTTTGTTTGTTTTTTTGTCTTTATTTCAGAATCAATAATAAAAATATACAAAGAACAAATTATATACAAAGATAATGAATACAAAATTTACAATTAAAAAAATAAGAAATCTGCGGAGAGCCCAATTCAAGCAATGTTCTTATAACATCGCTGTTCTTCCTTGGGGTCCTTAATACAAAATTATTATTACAAAATTCAAAACACAAAATACCATTTAAAATAACAACAAAAACATAAACAAAAACAAAGCAAAAACAAAACATAACAAAAAGATACACAAAATGGTTCATGGTACGGTCATGAATTGGAACCCCTTATCTCAGTCCTTGTCTTTCTCACCAAGTTTTTATGGTTCCCTGCAGGTGCATGAATGAAAATCTAAAAACAGAAATATAAAAAGGAGTAGTTGTAAATATTAAGGATTAGCTTACATCAGCTTTGAGGCAGTAATACAAAGTACAGAAGACATAAATGCACGGAAATGGGGGACAATAAAAAGATATGAATTATTAATGTAGGATTTCATAATGGTAAACGACAAATGCGACCTTAAAAGCTCATCCAGGGGGCACATTTGCATATGGAATGGGTGTACCGCCCCCAGATACTTATCCGGGCTTCTTATTTTACGTTTGTACAACATCTGTACGTGTGCTTGCAGGTTTAAGACCTACTTTGCTCAGGCCTTAAAGGTGATGTTATGAATTTGCTTAGGTTTCTAATTCCTCCACATTTCAGCCTCATGTCGACAGCCTTTAAAAAAATTCTTAGACGGAATTTAGGAAGATATCAGAGACTCTAGGTAAATTCAAGAACAGCATATTTTTGAGTGGTTTTATATCTTTTTGAAGTGGTTTTATATCTTTTTGAAGAGGAATGTCAAATTTTCACACTGATTTGCTGAATTTCTTGAGTTTGTGAAAAGCTTTAATGAAATAATGGAAGAGAGATCTCATTTCATGTTTTATGAATTCAGGAGAGAATATGTTGAAACTTGATTTGCATCTTTTTAGGTCTGTTACTCTTTTGGAAGGAACATGGCTCTCGCTTCATGAATTAAGGGACGAATAGGCTAAAGCTCGGATTGCATATTTCTTTTAGATCCACAACTAGGAAGAAACTTGAACCAGTAGTAAAAGAAAGTAGCATTGTTGCCAATTTGAAGCAGAGAAGCTGATTAATTTAGCCCTTCAAGGATCCCTGTCCTTACGCATTTAACGCTTGATAAGAGATAGAGCGGAGTCCGAAATCACAAGAATAGAACACATTAGATACATCTGATTGGAGACTATTGCTTGCGTATGCACGAGCGTAAACAGATAACGTCATTTGACAATCGCTATCTCATGGGAACTGCTCACTCATGCTTGCGTTAAGTTGACGTCTTAATGCAGAATGATCTTCTCCATGGCAGTTATCCTGATCTCATGGGTATCAAATAAAAACAAGAAAACGAAAAGCAAACCAAACCAAACCAAACAAGCAACAAAGACATCCAGAAGTGGTCAGATCTAGGAGAGAAGTTTCTGTATAAGGGATATTCTTTTTAATTTTGTGAATTTTTGTAATTTTACAAGAATTGCATAACTTCATTTCAGTTATGATGCAAACCGATCTATACTTTTGTGGAGGAAGACAAACAAGCAAAACAAACCCCTGTTTGAATTCTTTATCAGAAAAAGGCCTTTTTTTTGTTTTTGTAGCATTACAAATACAAAACAAGAAATATCCACCAGAAAAAGGAAGGAGGCAAATATTAATTTTCTAATTTTGGCTAAAGCTTTCTATTATACTCTTCAAATCATTTTGAGAGATTTGCCGATTGTTATCTTCTCCTTAATGTTTTTTTTTTTGCTGTTTGAATTCTATAATTATTTGAAAAAGGTCTTTATTTTGTTTTGTAGCATTACAATAGAAAGCAAAGAAATATCCACCAAAAATGAAAAGAGGCAAAGGTTTCCCTAAAGGTTTCGATCATATTTTCCACAAATTTTTGCGATATTTACCAAATGTCGTCTTCTCTTAATATTGTTTGGTATTGTAAATCCTTAATCATTGAAAACATAACTCTCTCTCTCTTGACCACGGACAAGAAACAGTAATATCAAAAAGTTTTTGTCAATTTTTATTTTTTATTTTGTTAGTTTTCAGGATTTTAATATATTTGAAGATATCTATATGGGACATCTTTTGACCTCCTAGATACTGCCAGTAGCAAAATCAATTTTTATTTCCAGCTGTTCACAATTATGAAATTCAAACGTACAGTGTAGGAGCATGTAATGTTTGAGTAGAGGTTTTCTTTTTTTATATCATGGCCCTTTTTTCACTTTAGTATACATGTAGGAATTCTGGAATAAGTAAAACGGAAGAATGTGAACACAGTGTGAACAGTCTGAACACATTGTGAATTGTTTGAACGCAGTGTGACAGCCTTAAATGGAAATCAGCTACATCTGACATTAAAACATGTCACTGTGCTCTGGGAAACCAGATTTGTCCATCAGGTAAACTCAATTTAGAAACAGTCTGAACACAGTGTGAACAGTGTGAACAGTCTGAACACAGTGTGCCTTAAATGGAAATCAACTACATCTGACATTAAAAGGTGCCATTGTGCTCCTGGCAACAAGATGTATCCATCAGGTAAACCCAATTTAGAAACATTTCCCAAAGAGTTGCCCTAAAATAAGCTGCGCAGGGTGTGAATGGGTAGTGTAAGACAAACACCCTCATCGTTACGACAGTTATTGCCTTAGTAATTCCTTTAGGCAAGAAAATCTGGAAAAGATGGTAGTTAGGTGACAAAATTGTTTTTGTTTATCTGTTTGTTTTATATGTTTATATTGATGTCTTCTTGATATTAAGGAAAATAAAACCAAACCAAAAATGCTTTGAATGTGTATTCAGGCTGAACAACTCTTACTTGCTGGATAAATACTGATGATCTGTTGTGGGTTAACCCATAACAGGGTTAACCCATTCGTGACAGAGGACCACATTTTGTGGTTTGGCCTAATATCTTTTGATGCAAAGCCGTAAAAAATCATACCAAATATATGAGCAGAAAGAGCAAAAAATTCTACACAAACTGTGCCCATTTTGGTTGCGTCAATATTCGTTGTTTGATGCTGAAAATTTCTTAAAGGAAAATAAGCATTAAAATCCTTAAATTGGCAATGTGATAGAAAGTTTAAAATCACTGTTTTCCCCTGCAAATTGGCAACTTTTTGACTTATCATCATAATTTCTGTCAATTTATATTCATTTCAGATACATGACGTTTCATAAGAAAAATGTAGCAATAAAATAAAAATGTTGGTGTTGCCAATTTGAAGAATAAAAGCTGATCAAATTAGGCTTTAAATAATTCCTGTCACGAATGGGTTAGGAATAAAATCTGAAATTGCGAAGACTTTTCAGAAAATTGCATTAAATGTGAACAGTGCACTTGAATATTTTACTATTACATATTGTGTGATCAATATTGGTTTGAACTGTTTCAAAGGAAATGAAATTTGCCAGTGATGAGGATTTTCTTGCAAAATTTGGAGCTCCCTGAATCACTTCTTTATGCAAAATCAATACAGGAGAGCAATTTCCTTGAGGAAATAGAAGGGTTGTTCACACAGAGAAAGTAGTGATATGTACAATTGCTTTACATTCACACTAAAGGCTTGTTGACATATGAAGCAGCAAACCCCGTAGTACACTCCTGCGTTATTTTGCGCTTAAATGAATGGTGGTGTATGTGAGGGGGAAAAATGCTGAGGCAAAAGCCATCTTTTTTTTGCCTCCAGGTGGTAAAAAGGTGTAGAATAAAGCAGACTTGGTGACTTGGTGTAGACTAGGTGAAAAAGTGAAAAGAATATTGAGTATAGATTTTTATAACTTGTATCTGAATGGAAGTATCCCCTTCCTACCCCCACTCACCCACCCACTTGGAGGTATCTGGTACCATATGCATTCACTTTGGCAATCACGCTTTTCCTGCAACACAATGCCTCTAACCTTCTCCATGGTTCTAACCCTTAGCAACATGCTCCCCTTTTCTTCATGCTATTCAATATTGCACCCTTCTTTCCTTACTCCTCTTTCTAGTAATCTTTCCCATCAGTGCAAGATTCTCACAGATGCTCTATAACAGCTAAATATAAACCCAGTTCAAATCTCACAAAAATTTGGGGTGTGTGAAAGGGGCCCCATAATCTGCTGGTCTGAACAGTCCTGGAGGCTCTCTTGATCGATCAGTCGTGATTGCATCTAACGTCCTCAAGGGCCTTTGGGGTGTGACCTTTCTATATATTGATCTACAAGTAGCGGCAATGGACAAACATGTGACAGAAAAAATTAACAGTAAAAAGCATCAGACGCGCATTATCCTTCCACAGAGTTTACATAGCCCCATTTATTTCCTATTTTTGTATAAATGTTTGTAATGGTGCTGTTTTTTACTGGTTGACCCTGGGGGGGGGGATGTCTCATTTCTTTTGCCAGCTAGGCACTGAAGGCAGTTGCTTTATCTTTTTTTTTTCAGATCTCATCATTCCAGTAGATTGTATCATTTGAAGAACTTATTTTACATACATGAATGCGTAACCAGACTAATTTTTTTTTATTTGTACGTTTTTTTTAAGATTAATAAAAACATAATGTTGATAGATCAGTTTACAAATCACACAGAAATTACAACATATACATGTACAAGTGATCATACAGCAATGGGGGGGGGGGGGAAATAAGAAAAAAAAAAGAGGAAGAAAAATTACTCATACATATATTAGAGTTTGTAATAATAAAGAAGGAGACAGTGAGTAATGCATTTACATGTACATAAGCCAGACTCATAACAATTGGGCCAGTGCCGTTTAATATACACACCACTGCTCTAAAAATAAGTTACTTCAGGTTTAATCCATTTGAGTACAAGCATCTGCTTATATTAGAATTGGTTCCATATAGCGGAGGCTTTCGAAATAACAATGTATCCTTTCCAGTAGCATATCTGACATATCTTGTCATTCTGATGGGGTGTTGCAAGAAGGTTGCAATCAATTGCAAATAATTGCTAATTTTGAAACAACCATTCTGATTGGCTCAGGGTCTGCCCTTTTAAGAAGACATGCATGCAACAATGATTTGGATTGGCCAGTGACCATCAGTTGCAACTTGCAATCAATTGCAACTTTCTTGCAACACCCCATTAGAGAGTTGGGGGGGGGGGGGGAATCGATCTGAAAAGGTGTTAGAATAGAATGCAACTTATTTTTTACCCCTTCCACAGGGTTCCTTATTTTCACAACAACTACTTAATTTTGTTCCTGATCTGTAACCCTCTTCCTTTCCTTCTCTCTGCGCTCATCTTTATTGTCATTTTTCTCGTTTTATTGCGGGAGGGGGCGGCATGTTCCCCTTTCCCCTCTCCCACCAAGTCTTGAGTAAACAAGACTAATGTTACTCAAATATTTCAGCATCATGACGGCGGCGTAGGAGGAAGGCAATGAATTTCACGAATGGCTTTAAGTTTGTGGTATGAGTGCTATTTATTGACCGGGTATGTCGGCCATCAAAATAGTACCGTTCACACAGGACTATCATCGTTGGTTTGGTTTGGCATGTGACAGCAAAGTAATGTAAATGTTGAAAAATGTGAAATGTGTCAGAAACATATGTGTTGTGTCAGAAACATATGCATTGTATTTATTTCATTTGATTGTGAGCAGCTTGTCTTGATCTTGTATTGATTCTCTCTGTAATAGAAAACAAAGAAAATTAATTTTTAATAACAAAAGATAGTGAATAGTAGGTATTTCTATAGCAGTACATGTCATGAAGCATATGATACAAATTTGGAAGCTTTTTTAGTATGTATTTTTGGAAGTGAATGGATGGAGACAGTCCTTTATCTCATGATATATGTGTATCAGATATTGAATGATAATGAACCGAGCAATCTTGTAATTACTAGTTATTTACAGATTTTGTCATGAAGTTGTTGACTAAATCAACATAAGTTGTACATGTAAATCTTATATTTGTTACAATTTTTTTCAGAGGGGATTAGGGTACAGTCTAGTTACACTTAAAGTATGATTGTCCTTTTATTTATTCATAGATAATTGGATTAATGTAAATTAGGCCATTCTGGCATGACAGTGCAAATATGTTTGTAACTGAAATATGTAAATGGCAAATTGTATTTATTTGGCTCAGTTTTGCCATTGTCTATATCACTAGCAACTGACTAGAAATTGTGTCTGTCATTTCCCATTATAATCAGCATCATAATGATGGTTTATTTAATAAATGTTCCACCCTTTCCTTCAATAAGTTGTAATGTCATGTGCTCCATAATTTTTTTTTTTAGATATGATAAGTTCTGCACCACTGAAGTGCAAGTCATTTGTCCAGTATGAGACAACAATAAGAAATATTCATAAATTTTGCATAGAAACAGACATGCTAATATTTTTTTTGTCAGAATCACATTAGAATACTGAATTCCTAATTGATGTAATGTAGTGGTCAATTTAGTGGTCAATTTATGTGCAGGAGCAAAAGATAACGAGATATTTGAATTGGTCACTGGAGACGAATTAGGTGGTCTGTCATCAATATGTTCTAGTAAGAGAATGTCTTTTCGGAGGACACGGACACACAAAAAAACAAAAAAACAAAAAAAAACAAAAACAAAAAAAAAACAAAAAAAAACTACTACACCAATTATAGAAGGTGGGACTGCCCTGTAAAACCTGTTTAGATTTTTTTCTAAAGCTATTATCGACCCGAAGACGTCATTTGACGCACTTGCGCCTGTGAAACTTTTTGTGCAGAATTCTTTGCTCTATCAGATGAGGCCATTTTCAGCTCTGTAGTCCCTTCCAAACTGGAGATTGAGTGAAATTTAGGTAAAGATCGGAGCTCTGGAATTGGAATAATGCCTGGGATCTGCTCTTGCTTGCCTTGCCTTGGCTGTGCAGGATGTGATGTCTCGGCTAGAACATATAAAAATCCTGGCGAAAATTGACCAACCACAAGCGAGATAGCTACATTGACATAACGTAATAGATTTCAAATCAAATTGTTGACTTGAGATGAGAATATAAGGACTTTTGAGGGTGAAACCGCTGCTTTTTCTTCATGGATTGAAATCTAGAAGTCCTAAGCTTTCAGAAAATGTCAAAAAATTGGGGTGTCTCCAGCCTTTTTAAGGAGCTATGACGGAATACAAAAGGGCTTGCTTTTGTGCATTTTTGACATTATTTGCCCAAGAGACGCACACGTGCATTTCGAAGTTTGCCGTGCGCGCGCGACCTTAGGAAAAGTTGAAATTCATTCCAAATTGTCGTAAAGTGTCAGGAAATCTATCAGGAGTGCAAATCATGCGAAAAAACGGCATTTTTACCTCTGCTATAGGCTGCGCGCACAAATATGGCGCGCGCGCACGCGGATGCGCACCAAATTTTCAAATGCTTAAAATGGCCTGAAACGTGTACAAAATGAATTTGAAGCGATTCTGAGCAATTTTAATTTTTGCGCGCGCACCGACGCGCAGACGTACGCGTACGCGCGCATCTAGGTATCTAGAATTCATTGGATTTAAATGAACTTTAATCATGCCAAATATGAATGAGAAATGACCATCGGTTATGGATATATAACCCTAAGGTGATTTTCACAAAATGGCGCCTGGATGACGTCACGATGACCTGATGAACATGAAAATAATTGGAACCGCGAGATCTTATGACGATTGATAACTGACCGAAATTTCATGCAATTTGAACCAGCCGATTCTGAGATTTCGTCTGCACAAAAATGGTGGGTTGAAGAAATAAAAATAAACGAGATTTAATTCGTCATTTGATCAGACGAATTAGGTGGTCTGTCGTCTTTTTGATAAAGATATGATATCTATGATTATGAAAGGTATATCACAGTTGGCCTTTTATTCATCATTTTCATCATCAGGGTTTGTATCACAGTCAACATTACTATCTCATTATCATGGTCATCAAGAGGATTATAGTCATTCTCAATTAAAGTCCCCATTGAGAGAAAATTTACAAAAAGGAAACAGCCCTGATAAAAACGTTTTGTCAACGTTCTGAAAACGTTTTGTGAACGTTTATTAAAGACAAAGATGTAGCGGACCTAATAAAAATGTTTTGTAAACGATTTATGAACCTTCTGAAAATGTTTTGCGAACGTTTTTTAAAGACGAAGACGTAGCAGATGTAATAAAACCATTTTGTGAATGTTCTGAAAACCTTTTGTGAACGTTTACTATAGACTAAAACGTAGCGGACGTGATAAAAACGTTTTTTTTTGAAGTTATGAAAACCTTTTTGTGAATTTTCTGAAAACATTTTGTGAACATTTATTAAAAAAGAAGCTGAAGCGGAACTAATAAAAACGTTTTATAAACGTTTTATGAATGTTCTGAAAACGTTTTGTAAACATTATGAAAACATTTTGTGAACGTTTAAGACGTAACAGACCTAATACAAACATTTTGTAAACGTTTTGTCAACGTTCAGAAAATGTTTTGAAAACGTTTATTAAAGACGAAGACGTAGCAGACCTAAAAAACAAACGTTTTCTGGACGTTCTGAAAACGTTTTGCGAACGTTTATAAAAGACGAAGACATACATGACCTAATACAAACGTTTTGTAAACGTTTTGTCAACGTTCTGAAAATGTTTTGAAAACGTTTATTACAGACAAAGACATAGCGGACCTACTAAAAATGTTTCGTGAACGTTCTGTAAACGTTTTGTAAACATTATGAAAACATTTTGTGAACGTTTAAGACGTAACAGACCTAATACAAACGTTTTGTAAACGTTTTGTCAACGTTCTGAAAATGTTTTGAAAACATTTATTAAAGACAAAGACGTAGCAGACCTAATAAAAACGTTTTGTATACATTTTGTGAACGTTCTGAAAATATTTTGTGAACGTTTATTCAAGACGAAGACGTAGCGGACCTAATAAAAAACGTTTTGTAAACGTTCTGAAAACGTTTTGTGAACGTTTATTAAAGATGAAGACGTAGCGGACCTAATAAAAACGTTTTGTGAACGTTCTCAAAATGTTTTGTGAACGTTTATTAAAGACAAAGACGCAGCAGACCTAATAAAAACGTTTTATGAACGTTTATCAAAGTCGAAGACGAAACGGATCTAATAAAAATGTTTTGTAACAATTATTAAAGACGAAGATGTAGCAGACCTAATAAATGTGTTCTAAGAACGTTCTGAAACGTTTTGTGTTGGGTAATCTATTTGCCGTCTAATCACCAGTTTATCTAATGTTCGAAGACCTGATGAACTTGAAAAATATTCAGGTCTGAGAAGGAGACTAGCATCACAGACACAGGACGATTTGATTTTTAGTATTATGCAAAGTTAACCCTAAAGGTTCAATACACGTTCATGAATCATATTTGCAATAGGGTTGTACATAAACTAATGTACACTGCATTGCAATAGACATAACACGCAAAATAAGGCAGTTATGGCATTGTTTGTAATTGTATGTGTAAACGTAGTCGATGAAGATGGTAATATGAAATGGCAAAAAATGTAAAAAAAAAAAAAAAAAAAAAAAAAAAAAATTGACACCGCCGTCGCCGGGAGTCGAACCAGGGACCATGAGGATGTGAGACCAGTGCTTTACCGATGGACCAGAATATAGTCCATAGAGATAACACGTAGATGAAAAATGGGATTCCTAAATCATATCTTCCAGTTCAAATTTCGATATGTTCCTGACATCTGATTAAAAAATAAATGGCACACTTACGATAGAGAATTTTCTCAGCTACAACATACTCGAAGCTGGGCAAAAATCGAGTAGAAATAACGGAGCTGTTGCTAAAAAAAGACGGGAATGTAGAATCAAGAATTAGAAAAAGTTCATGTCCCATAGACAATACACGCAAACTGTGAAAAAATGACATGCCTCCGTTCATCGTAAGATTAGACCATGATGCAGTTCTCAAAATGAAAAATAAAGGCAATTGGTATATAAGAGCATTGTCTCAGCTACAACATACTGAAATCCTGGCGAAAATCGACCAACAATAAGTGAGATAGTCTTGATTAAAGGTAAAAAACATGACGTCATAATTGAAAAAATGAAATTTTGAGTTCACATGAGAATATGGTAACGTTCCGACTGTTCGACCCCCAATTTTTTTCATGCATTCAAATCTTCAATTCATAGGCTCTCAGAAAATGTAAAAAAAATGGGGGGTCCCCATGCTTTTTAACGAGCTATGACGGATTTTAAAGGGGCATGTTTTTGCATGTTTTTACGTTATTTGCCCCATAGACGCGCGCACGGATTTTAAACTTTGACGCGTGCGTGCGGCGTTTTGGTAAGTTGAAATCGATTCTAAACTGATGGAAATGGTCAAGAAATGTCTCAGAATTGCAATTCAAGTGAAAAAACGGCGTTTTTACGTTATTTACAAGTTGCGCACGCGCAAAACGCGCGCGCGGGCGCTTACGCGCGGAAATTTTGGAAATGCTTAAAATGACCTGAAATGGATTTTGATTTGATCCATAAGTGATTTTGAGCATTTTTAAATTTTGCGCGCGCACTGACGCGTGGACGTACGCGTACGCGCGCGTTTAACAAGTTGGAATTGTTCAGATTGATATGAATATTCATCATGCCAAATATGAATGAAAAATGATATTCCGTTATGAAGATATGATCATGAGATGATTTTTACAAAATGGCGCCTGGATGACGTCACGATGACCCGATGAACTTGAAATTGACTAAACATCCGAGATCTCGTTATGACTGATGATTCCTGAAAATTTAACGAAAAATGATTGAGCCAGTTCCGAGATCTCGACTGCACAAAAAAGTGGGTACCAATAAAAAGAATAATAATAATAATTAATAATAATAATAATAATGAAGAATAAAGAAAATTCTGACGAAACTAAAAGGTGATCTGTCATAATATGACAGACCACCTAATAATAAAGAAAGAAAATTTTGACGAAATCAAAAGGTGATCTGTCAAAGATGACAGACCACCTAATAAAGAAAGAAAATTCTGACGAAATTAAGAGGTGATCTGTCAAAGATGACAGACCACCTAACAAGTTTTCTGTGTACCCAAATGCTCCCAAAATCTGATGTTCATTTCAAGTCTGCATGTTGTAATGTGTATATCTTCAAAGGCATGGTAGTTGCCATATGATGGCAAATTTATGATATATGAACTCATATATAAAATATGGACAATTCCAAGATTAATAATGTTACATTTAAAGGAAATATTTTCCCCCTAAATTTTTGTGTAGTCCCACATATGTAATTACTGTTAGAAAATGATTCTTCATTTAAATCTGGGTATATAATCTTACTTTCACCTATCTCAAGCATAAACATGAAAAGAATATGGATTTCAAAATGTCTCAAATTGTCTCACTAATTGTGGTATTGCCCCTATAATGGTATTCTTTATAATGATCCATTTAAAATCCATGACTTTGTGAGCTTCAGAAATTTTGTTATGTTTCTTCATATCAAGCTTTCATAATTTGTTAAACCTCTTATGTATTGCTCTGCCCTATGTTTGTTTTTACTTTTTCAGAACAAGAATCGGGCTAGTCCAGATAGACTGGTTTTGCAGAATGGAAAAGAGGTAAGAGAAAGAGAGAGCCATGAATAAGAGCTCTTACATACTATACTGGAATGTCTTTGACATACAACAAGTATATAATGTTGGCCCCAACACACTTCCTTGAGGTATGCCACTGGTAACTTCTGATGTACTTGACGGGGGGAAAACAAATTGCCACATAAATATTTTTTCCCAAAAGCATGAGAATATTTCCTCTATGAAAGCTGCATTGAGAGAATATTTTGGTTAGTTGTCTTTTTTTTTGTGAATATTAGAGCTTTCATTTTTTTTTCCACAAGTTGAAGAAATCCAAGTCATTGTGAAACAAACAGAATTTTGTTTTTAATCTTGAAAATTATGAATTATTTTGAAACACATTAAGTACGATTTGAGGTCAGTATAACACTCAAATTTTGGAGATGCCAGCCTGAGTGCACAATATTATCTTTAAATAAATTTTTCAAAGATCTCTTTCATTTGCTTTTGCTTTTTCTTTTGCTTTCCTTTTTCTGCAGGATTCTCCATCAGTGTCACCATGCCCTACCCCACCCCCTCAAGTCAACCAGGTATCCCCCCTGACCAGCCCATCATCGACCACTTCCACCACTTCCACCACCTCCTCCTCCACCAGTGAGAATGGTGATGTTCCCGAGGGCAGGAGACCCCCGCCCCACTCAAGTCGCCACTCCCAACCCCACACCAACCACAACCATCCCCACCATCCTACCAAGCAACAGTCGGCTGACGCCGTACCGTCCTCCGTCGATTCACCGCAGCCGATGAGGCAGAGGAGTAGGACCCTGGGGGACACACCCCTCACACCGACCACACCCACCTCACCGAGGTCCTCGTTTCAGTTTGAAGGGGAGCAGTTCAAGGCCCTGAGAGCTCCCAAGCAAAAGCCACCTCTGATAAGGTGGGATATGGAATGGATTTAAGATTAGTAGTGGTTCTGAGATCAGTAGTTTTTTGTTTTTGTTTTTGTTTTTGTTTAAGCTCAACTGGGTTCATTACAAGAGATTTATATGTTTTATTGTTTATTATTATTGTTGTTGTTGTTGTTGTAGTAGTTACTGTAGCTGTTGTTATCATTATCATTGTATATTGATATAATTATTTTAGTTTTTCTGTAATTGATTATGAGTGATTGAAGAGAGCAGAATCCAGCAAGATTTTCTAGTAAAAGTGATCATTTGAATTCTTGGTTTTCTTTCTTTCGTATTTTTGGTTCCAAATATAGGTGATTGTGAGCCACCTGAAAAAAAAAAAAAAAAGGTTTGCTTCATGCTGTCAGCATTATTCAGAGCAAAACCATATTGGAAGAATCATTTGTGGTATTTCGTATTGAAGTCTGCAATATTTTATTTCTTGATTGAGCTATGGTTTTTGCAAATAAAAGCTCCTACCTTTCCTCCACTTCCATGTGGTGAATATATTGATAGACTTTTGAATTGATATGCACCTCAAAAGCCCTGCATTGTTGTATTTCATTATTCTTTTTATCGTTTCTTGTAGGGCCATGAGTGTAGGTGGACGTGCCCATCTGCTGAGCCCCCCGGGACATAGCCCTCGTACCCCACTCATGTCCTCCAGCACTCGTACATCATGGCGACAGGCAATCTTCAACCGGGTCGTGACCCCTATGAGTGAGAGCAAGGCACCTCCCCGTAAGTCTGACTCCTCTTCCTGTTGTTAAAGGGAAAGTCCACCCTAGAAGTTTCACTGTTTCAATAAAAGGAGATAAATTTGAACAGCATTTTAAAGAAGAAATTAGCAAAATCGGTTAAAGAATAAGAAAATTACACTCATTTACATTTTCTAGTAAATTACTCTTGGCTCTGCAAATTGGCAAAACTGATGACATCATATGCGAGCAGCTCTCCATTCACTTTGTACATGAAATTTCACATTTTCTCAATTTTGTTAGAAGTTACGCATTTTCTAACCCCATAATCAATGTAAGTTCAGAAAAATTGCTTTTTACATAACATACTTTGACTATGGGGTAAGAAAATGTGTAACTTCCAAGAAAATTGAGAAAATATGAAATGTCATGTACAAAGTGAATGGAGAGCTGCTCGTATATGGTGTCATCAGTGTTGCCAATTTGCAGAGCCGAGAGTAATTTACTAGGAAATGTAAATGAGTGTAATTTTCTTATTCTTTGACTGATTTTGCTCATTTCTCTTCTCAGAAAGCCCCTAAGATAAACTGTATAAGGATTTCTGTGTTTTCTGTTGATTTAGAATGATTTTGAGATATCATTCATCAGTAGAATTTTTACCTTTCAAATTGATATAGGAAAAATTTGCAACCAAAATGAAAAATCCAAATGAGGACATTGTCATTACTGCTTTAAGGAGCCAACTTTAGACCAGTGCTCTGTTGCATAAAACTTACCATTGATGGTAATTTTGCCATCAATGGTAACTTCCATGGAAACCTTGCTTTTGATTTGCTGTTGAGAAATGTTACCATGGTAGTTACCATTGATTGCAGTGTTACCATTTATGGTAAGTTTTATGCAGCGTTGTCCTGAAAATGTAAGACATATTTTATTTTGTTTTCTGACCATCTCCAGGGTTCCCAGACCAACAGGAGAGTGTGTTTGAGGAGGAAGAGGAAGACGAAGCAGAGACCAAGTCCAAGTCTAGTCCCGTCATCAAGAGATTCACTTCCAGACTAGCAGTCAGGGCGCTATGGCAACGAGCTATCAGGGAACAGATCATTCTCAATCGTATGGATAAAGAAAACAAAAGAATACAAGGTAATTGTCTGTTTCAGATAAAGGTATTCAATTCACTTTTTTCATTTACTATGAAACTACAAGTCATATACCAGTCTCTTAGTATAATGATTCAAAGAGTTTAATATATTTATTTCTTTAATAGGATGGATACGGATAGTAAAAGCTTATTAATTGGACCACTAAATTGCCTGATTTGATCTTGCCCAAGTAGGTAGCTCTGTGTGATTATCTTCTATTTTTTACCCCTCCACATCATATCATCTCTCGGCATTCACTTTCTTCCTGCATTTATTTTTGGCAATTTATAGAGACATGTCTGACAACCTTAAAGGGATCCGCTAACTTTGTGGATGCTTGATTTGATAAATTTTTAGATTTTGATGTCTGTGTTGTATGAAGATGTTCCAAAGAATGAATAAACAGCCTGGAATAGAAAGGTTTTGAAATATGAGATGTTATTATCAAGATATCTATCACAGAATACCTCCATTTGCAAACCAACCTGGGTATGCTTTTGTCTAACGCCGCAGTCTATGGGGTAAAGACAGACTGGCATTTCCGGTCACTTGTATATTTTCACCTTTTGTAAATCACACGATGACGCTTTTTAACTGCATTTTTCAGGGCTTCATATTAACACAGTATTGCATACATTGATAGCATGTAGGACCATGCAGCTCAGATTTTTATAAGCTACTCAGTGGCTTTGATATGAAATAGTGTTTACTATGTTTTACATATTTACCAATTATTTCCCTCCTATTAATGTTATCAGCTCGTCAAGATGCAGTGATTGAGAAAAAGTTGAAGCTGGACTATGAGGAGATCACACCTTGCCTGAAGGAAGTCACCAAACAGTGGGATAAACTCATTGCCATACCAAACAGAGCTAACTCCATTATACCATATGATGAGATCAATAAACTATTCAAAGAAGGTAGGAAGATTACAGCTCTAAGAAAATAAGCTTTGGTAAAATCAACTATTCAGCTTTTAGATTAGTGCAAATTTAGTCCTTTTTAATATCAGGGATTAAAAATTATGTCATAAATAGTTATTCCTCTTTTTAGTCCTTGCCTACCAGCAGTTATGGTTATATTAGTTTGCATCGTTCTTTAATGATTTTGTTTGCCACTTGAAATAAAAACAAATAAACAAACAACACCAAAACCCACCCAAACCGAGGAACTATTCTTTATCCTTAGCCACTACAAGTTGTATATGTATATCAGCATTGCTGGTTGGCTATAACGATTTATAAAGTTTAAAGAATGCTAGGGACAAATTATGATATTGTTAATAATTCCTTATCCATAAGAAATGTGATGAAAAGTCATTTTGCGAAATTTGTGTTTTGTAATGAGGCCATTATACACTTACGAGGTATGTTACTAGCACTAGATCTTACAATTAGAGGACCAGTAGTGCTTGAAAAATCAAACAGTGATCTGAACTTTGAGTCATGCATGGATAGTAAAATTGGAGTGCTAGGAAGGTAATTTTAGGTTACTGTTAAAAGATTCATTCATGAATTTTACATATTTTCTGCACCTCTTCAATGCCATAATCAGATTATAAATTTAACCTCTTACTTTGAATTCATTTGATAAATTCAGGTGTACCAAGGACGAGGAGAGGAGATATCTGGACATTGTTATCTGAACAACATCTCTTAAGAATGGCTCCAGGGGCATCTCATATACCGGAATCTGAGCCTTACTCCGAGCTTCTGAAACAACTCACAACTCACCAGCATGCTATTCTCATTGACTTAGGTAAATAATGATACCCCAGGCTTTGCCCACCCCCCCCCCCCCTCCCTTACCAAATTTGTTTGTGCTCTTTATAGGTTTTATATAATCCAGTAGGGTAATTCGTCGCCTGGCTGGTAGAAGGGCGGTAACACGAGCCCACGGCGCAATGTTATACATCCCCTGGCTGGCAGAAAGGCAGTAACGCATGCACACCGTACCTTTCACGTAGCACGTGCTTGAGCTTCCGCCCTTCTGCCAGCCGGGGGGATGTATAAAATCGAGCACGTGCTTCCGCCCTTGTGCCAACTGGGTGATGTATTGTATCCTGGTTTTTATTTAAAATTTTGAAAATATTATTTTTTTAGTAGTCTCTTTGCTTTATTAAAAAAAAAAAAAAGACTTTGTGTTATACTTGACTAAGTTTGCATAATACTTTTGATTTTTTTTCCTCAGTCTATAGTTAATCTGCAGTTATATTTTGAATTAATGTGGTTTGTGTACAGCTGTTTTGAATATTTTAGAATAAAAATATTATCCTGTTAGTAGTGTGGGTGTACATTGGATTAAGGATGCGAATAGTTGGCCTGCATCTTGTTTTATCAATATATTGATTTCTTTGACAGGACGAACCTACCCCAACCACCCGTACTTCTCCAATGCTCTTGGGCGTGGTCAGCTGTCTCTCTTCAACCTTCTCAAAGCCTACTCCCTCTTGGATGGTGAAGTAGGTTACTGCCAAGGGCTGAGCTTTGTGGCTGGTATCCTACTCATGCATGTAAGTCGTACTTGGGAGGAAAAGTTTTATAGGACTTTATCCCGAAAACAGTAGGAAATTCGGTCTCAGAATTGTTTTCATTCCTGTGTGTTTGTCAGTTTCCTAAAAGCAAACCAGCAAAAACTTTGACAAAAACTGAAAAATTGGATTCCTGACAGTTTTGCCAGTGCAACTGTAAAACTTTGCAGAGTTTGTCACACGACTTGGACCATTCCTATGGCTAAACGTGTGCTTACGCTAATATATGTGCAGTTAATGCATTTTGGACATGCTCATCAGTAATCAAAATTTCCTGTTTAAGTGACAGGTATTGTTATATCACAAGGCTTAATAATGAATGCATTCTTAAAAGGCAAGAAATATTTTGATACAGAGGCTTGATACCTTCTGTTAGTCTAAATTTTTTTATTCATTTGTCACTAAAGTAATAAGAAGATTTGAAGGTTTCTAAAGCCTTAAGGCTTACATGTAAGGATTTTCCATATTTAGAATAGATATATGTATGGTTTGAATCAATTATGCTTACTTCATTCCTGTCTTTTTGTTATGTGTTTCGTTGTAGATGGAGGAGCCCGATGCATTCAAGATGCTGACGTACCTTATGTTCAGTTGGGGTTTTAGGAGGCAGTATAAACCAGATATGACAGCACTACAGGTAAATAAAAACATAAAGATTCAGCTAGAAGATTAAATGTTGTGTACTGTATTCTCTCCCTTTAAAAAAAAAAATCAAGATTGGAATGTTTGGAAAAAAACTTTCTGTATGATTTGTTGGCTATAGTTGTAAAAGTGATCCAATCCTCAAGAGATACATGTAAACGTTGTAAACAGAGAGATGGCATCATTGATGATGCATTCTTGGGGAGAGTGTGCATAGAGATGGGCTTATCTAGATGAACACCTGTAGAAGCCAGTTAAGAACGGAATGTGTCATACCTTCCTTGATATTTTGATTTGTATCTTATGATATTAAGAGATGGTTCTTTAGGGGATTGTGATATGGACCTAATTTACTTTATTGTTCTATTCTATTTGTTCACCGCAGACCGTGTTCATTGCTGGTCCAAACTCTCAACCGACGATTTATTGAGGTAAAGACTGCAAAGAGACTGGTTCTTATTTATGTTGAGAGTTTGGACCAGCAATGAGCACGGTCTGCGGTGAAAAAGTAGAATAGAACAATAAAGTAAATTAGGTCCATATCACAATCCTCTAGTTTCTTCTTGAATTTTAAAAAAATTGTCATGCAACTTTAAGAAAATGAGAAACTGTTTAATATATAGTTTTTGTATAGCGCATATCACATTATGATATAATGTCTCTATGCGTTTCCAAAGGACTTGGATATTATTACCCCAGCTTTAGCCCGGCAGCCTTTTACAGCGTGCAAGCATTTCAAGGAATGAATTCCTGCCAGGTACCCATTCACCTCACCTTGAATGAGTGCAGTACGATGTGGATAAATTTCTTGCTGAAGGAATTAACGCCATGGCTGGAATTCGAACCCACGACCCTCTGATTGAAAGACGAGAGTCAGAACCACCAGACCACGACGCTTCCACGTTTTTATCCATATAATGGTCCTGTCTTTTCCTTTCCCTTTCTCTCATAGATCCAGATGTACCAGCTATCTCGTCTCCTTCATGACTTCCATCATCGGCTCCATGATCACCTGGAGCAGAACGAGGTTGCTCCATCCCTCTATGCGGCTCCTTGGTTCCTTACGCTCTTCGCCTCACAGTTTCCTCTGGGCTTTGTCTCAAAGGTCTTTGGTGAGTTCTTAATTTTTATTCTTATGAAAGTCAAAAAACGCCTGAGGGGTGTTTCACAAAGAGTTAAGTTGGACTTAAAGTCGCAGTTAAATTCCTAGTTGCGTTCTGTATATTACACATCACCGCAGTGGTCAGATCATGCTCCGGGGACACATGCTATTGGGAAGTCTGTCAAGGTAACTCTTTGTGAAACACCCCCTGAACTGTAAAAGCAGTGTCTTTTGATAGGTTCATGATATTAGCCTTCTTTTCAGCACCAAGAAACTTTCATGAACTAGCTAAATCATCGATTCTGATGCTTCTTTTTAGGAATTTTTCAACCCTTAATTAGCCCGCACTGACAAAAATAAAGCCTTTAGGCTTCCTAGAGGGTTGTTTTGGAGGACTCGAAAATTCTGAAGGTTGAAAGTATACATTGACATGTTTAGTATAATTGTTGGAACCCATGTCGAGGAGAATTTGCTTTGGTACTTTTTCCTGAAGTACCTTATGTACTATTCATTGTCATAATGTAACTTGGACTGTTTTGTAGGCAAACAACAGTGCGGACAGGAGACTATCTCTTATCTTCCTGCAGATCAAGATTGAATAACACAATTGTTAAACTTTGTCAATTTTCCATGCTTTAGATCTGATCTTCCTACAAGGCTTTGAGGTGATCTTCAAGGTAGCTCTGGTGATCCTAGGTAGCCACGAAGAGCTCATCCTCCAGTGTGACGGCTTCGAGTCCATCATCGACTTCATCAAGAATCAACTGCCTTCCCTGGGCATCGTCCAGATGGAGAAAGTTATTAACAAGGTGAGAATGAAAGAGACATCTCAGAATCTCACAATCCCACGGTACATCTGAATTTAAAAAAGGAATGAAGGATTTTAAAGATTGTCTTGCACAGTTCTTAGAGGCGAGTTCTAGTTGAGTGGTCTTTTGACTTTCTGTACTTTGCTCAGATCACATTTACCTCTTGCCTTATACCTGGGCCCTGTTTCATAAAACTTGTTATCAGTAACAACTGCCACACTTCTATGACAAATTTGCTCTCAGCCAGTCAGATGCAAGGGTTTCAGTAGCTTAAAACAGTTATTGCAGCTTGTTATTGATAACAAGTCTTACGAAATGGGGCCCTTGTCCTCTTCATTTTTGATATATAGCTGACAGTATCACTGGGTGTGAACAAGAGCGTATGTTGTATAGCATTATGGTTAAATCATTATGGTTGGTATCATGTAATGTGCTTTTTTGAATTGCAATTTTAAACATTGCACTGAATCCAATGTCTACCTTTTGTAATGGGAGATTGCTCCATACTTTGAACAGTTTTAATTCTGGCTGGGGGGGGGGGGGGGTGGTGAAGGGGGGGGGGGGGGGTGAAAGGTAAAAGGTAAAAGGTCTGCTCAGCGCAAACTTGGTGTAAAAAACATGAAATAGAAACTTCAAGCAAAAGGGTCATGTAATGGCATGTCGCGGTACGTGGCAGTTGCAAATTTTGTAGGTTGGGTCAAATTGACCCCCCCCCCCCCCCCCCCAGTTGGGTAAGGGTTAATGCAACAGGATTCAGCAAAGGGAGCTATGATCGATGAAGGACATTGAACAATGGTTCAGGTATTCATTGTTTTCTTCGCTGACTTCTTTACAGTACATTTCACACCATACATTCTTTATTTAGATGACATTAGTTAAGGCCCCCATTCCACAAAGCAGAGACCATTGAAAGACCACTGAGAGACTAAAATCGGCAAGATCTTCAGCAGTTGCCGAGACTAGAGAAAAATAGTGTCTTTTTTTTGTTTTTCAGTGGTCTTTGAGAGGTCTTGCCATCTGTGGAATAGGGGTATTAAAGAGATTTTAATGGTATCCATGAAATCTATGTGTCTGTAGGCCTACCACTTAGACATCTCCAAACAACTCCATGCCTATGAAGTCGAGTATCATGTGATCCAGGAGGAAATGCTGCCCTCACCTGCCCAACCAAGGACCATGCAACGAGACATCGATCAGCTGGAGTTCAACAACCGTAACCTCCGCCGTCATAATAATGAGCTCCTGGAGCAACTGCAAACCGCACACAATACAATCCAGAACCAGAAATCTCTTCTACAAACAAAACAGGTGAGTGTTCGGATGTGCAGTTCAGAGTTAGCACTTGTCCCAAAATGAATGACCCCAAATTTCCTTAGATCCTTTCAACCATAAGAGATAGCACACTGTGTGCATTTTAGAACAATCAGATATGCATAATGTACATCATATAGAGGCACTATAGTTTGTTTTGCCTTTATATATGAAAACTTTTAATGCACCATTGATGCTTGAGTGAAATCATGATTACATGACTTTCCTAAAAATTTGTGACCACATCCAGTATTGTGTTTTGTAGAATTTCATATTGTAGCACAAATGACATTCACTACTTTTGCGCAGACAGTACGAATAGGCTCATTTAGGATGTTTTCAGTTCAGTGTTTGGGAAAAAAGTTGTTGCATGAGTTGCTAGTATGTGTAATTTGCCAAACAATCTCTTTGTTTTTACAGTTGACGGAGAACAGCCTTCAATCAGAAATCCGCAACTTGAACCTGGAACGAGCTGCTCTGCTGGACACCATTGGGAAACTCCAAGCCCTGATCCCTGACAATGTCCTCAGGAATGCCAGTCTGGATGTGATCCAACCCAAGACAAACTACCAGTGCTATGAGAGCACTGGTGGCGGTGGAGGAGGCGACAACCTTTCCATCGACACAGACTCCATAGAGGATATCGACGGCGAGGTCGCAGCCATCAACAAGATCCGCACCAAGAAAGAAGAGCGGTGTAGGAACAACAGCGGTGGTAGTATCGGCAGTGGGCAGAGCGCCAGCACGAATACCAGCGAGGCTGATGTGCCGTGTATCATGGTCACGGACACAAGATCAACATCATCACAGTGAAATGGGCGTAGGAAGCAAGACTCCGGGAACAGCAGCATCGGAAGTGGGCAGAGCGTCGGCACAAATACTGTTGAGGTAGTTGTGCCGTGTACTATGATCAAAGACATGAGACTGTTATATCAGTGAAAGTGAGCAAAAGAATCCAAGAAAAAAATGTTAAGTGGAGCAGTAGAAGCAGATGGAACGCCAACACAAATCCTAGCAAGTCAAATGTGCCTTGTATTATGATAATGGACGTGAAATCATCAGTAAAAATAAGGGAAAGGCTGGATCCCTTTCTCAGTAAGTGTAGGTAGATCAAAGAGACTATCAAGTGTGAAATGAGCAAAATGCCAAACAAAGTAATTTAATGTAGTTTACTGTACAAAACTGAAAAGAAATAGTGTTCTTGTTTAAAGGAGATTTATTTGTTTGTTCCCAAACTGTACATACTATTTCATGTATAAAGCAAAGACTTTACATAGATTTATTCTTGTGCTGATACCATCTCAGACTGGCATTAATATTACATAATCTATACCAGAATATTTGCTTTTTTGTTCAGTTTTTATTTTGAATTTGTGGCCTTTATGTATGCAGGATTGCCAACCACAGTTAAAATGTGTGTTCTTCCAAATGCTTGAAAAATGAATTGATCTGAAATAAGAGAGTGCGGAGCTTGATTTAATGAGTTTTATTTTCTAATTCTGCTTTTGCTGTTGTTATCCTAGCCTTATATTTTGTTGTAATTCTCCCCTTTTGTTTAAAGAAAGGGATTTATTTTTGCTAAAGAAGTTCATATACATGTGTACAGAATTTATATAAATGTTATATTCTTGTCCTGAAAGTGTGCCACATACCAGTCACCAAGAGACATGTATGTTAGGGGTTCAAAGCTACTATATTCAAAATATGAGCTTCAAATATTCCTTCTACAAAAAGATGTTGCGAGCTCAAATATATACCCTTTATTAACTTAAGAGCGACAAGATGAGTCGATGTACAGTATCCTCGCTCATGAATTAGGGTGCTTACAGATCGAATAAGCATTCACGATAAAGGTTTATGGGGTTATATTTCACATGTACTAACTATTGGTACACTTTAAGCATTTTTTGTTGTTGTTTAATATTGTTTGTTGTTTGTATGTTTATTTTTGTTTTTGTTTTATCCTGCAACTCCATGGATCCGATTCATGAAATCTATGGCCTACATTTGTGTGTGATTCACAAAATGAACCTTAGGATCAAAGTAATGTTTTGAATCTCGTATCAAATATGCAAATGTGGAGCAAAATGTATATAGCTAGATACTAAAGGAAAAAGCAATCAAGATATTGGACAGGTTTTGTTTTTAGTTTGATTTGTATATTGCTACTAGTGGATAGTAATATATTCTATTTATACAGCGCACAAGACACTATGTATGTACCGGTAAATGTTTGTTTTGTTGTGTTTGAAAGGCGGAAGGCAATCTGGTTTTGAGAGTGTTCTCATTATTGCGGGTGAGAATGGGATGTCATGGATTATTTTGGAAACAGTTGATAGATCAAAGTACATGTGGATGTTATTTATAACTGATTTGAAATCAGGAATTAGAGTAACAAGTGTCGTATTGTCTGATGAGGGCCAGAACAGCATTAAAATGTATCAGCATACTCAAAATTACTAGTATACCAAAATTATCATCCTAGTGATCAGTTGGACAGCAGATGTTGTATTGTTTGTGTTTCCATTATGATTCAGCTTTTTAGTGTAGTATTTACCTCAAAGATGGTCTTCCAGAAATCATCCTAAAATCAGTGAAAATACCAAATCAATACTAGTGAATTATCACGGCACTCCAGCTTAGCACAATTCTGGGCCCATATTCATGAAACCTTACTAAGCTAGTTGTCAGCTGGTTACATAGGTCACAGTACACAGTTAGGTGACAACTAGGCCTATGAAGGTTTCATGAATATGGGTATGGGCCCAGGTATTTAGTAGTATGTTTATAAGTGTAATGTTACTTTGAAAAAATACATGTTACTTCATTTTCATCCTTTTTTTTTTTCATTTTGTATTTTGTGGTAATACTGCATATTCACTTTTTTTTTCTCTCCAATCTCCCCCCCCCCCCCAAAAAAAAAATTCTATATATTTCCTTCTTCCTAATTTTTTATTATGTTTTTCATCTGTGACTATATTTGTTCTTTTCTTTTCTGTTCAATCTCCTCGTTTCTTGTTCTCTTCCTGTTTTTTTGTCTTGTTTTGTTTTTTGTTTGTCTTCTCTTCCTCTTCTCCCCTTAATATGCTGCATTCCTGTCTTCCTTAGATTGCGACCCCTGGGGGTGTTTCATAAAGCTGTTTACGAGCGACTGGAATATGTCAAGCCAAATGGGATTCTCACTCATCATAAATCGCTTCAGCTGTAGGTGAAATATGCAGACGTAAATTAACACTACTATTGTTTGCGAGCATTTTAATTGCAATGTTTATTCTTTTGCCACAATTTAATTGAGATTATGGGAAATGCAGTCACACCGTTGAACATCCCATTTAGCACTTCATATTCCAATCATTTGTAAAGTGACCCCCCCCCCCCCCCGCACTGTTTGGTTTCTGTTCATTCTTCCCAGTTCTACCATCTAATCATCACCGTGTATTAATAGTAATGCAAAGAATCAGATTATGTAAGAGTGCTTATTGCATCCCCATCAAGTATCAATATTACCAAGACTGCATCACCATAAAAGATATACATGTATATGCGAAAGAAATGGAGAGGGGTAAAGACATGTGGTAGGAGGCAACAAACCTCTTGGTGAGTTTCTGTAGGTGGTAAAGAAATTCTTCCATGCTCTTTGATTTGTAAAAGAGTTCAATTACTTCAAGCTTAAAATGTTATGACTTTTTTTTTTAAAGTGAAGATATGTTTAACTTCTGATAGTTTTACAGTCTGTCAATATATTTGACCTTTCCATTTTTGTAAATGTAAGTCATTGTACTGTAACTTCTTGTCTATGCATGTATATTTAAAACTCTCCTGTTGATGTACTCTGTGCTTCAGGTTCAAGCATTACTCATGCTGAATAGTAACTTAATTTTATTTGACTACTTCACTACTTTCTAATTATTTCTGTCTCTCTTCTTTATACACTGAAGAGGTTTTCTGTACAACTTATTACACACTGTAATCATACAGTATATGATTACCGGTATTGTATATGTTCAAAGTTTTATGGAAAAATTAAATTTCTGAATATTTAAAAGCCCTTTTCTCTGACAGACACTTTCTGCAAGGTGAAGAAAGGAAGTGAAAATATGCTATTCTTACCACTCAAATTTTTAGTAAAAATGAGCCAGATTGATTCAGTTTTTTTCCTTCAAAGTCATGGCTGTTTACTTTTGCTATGATGCATGTATTTTGGATTAATACTTTTTATAACATCTCAGTTTTCTGTGCAATGGTAACATACATTTCTTCAAACGACACTTCCAAATACTGTAGTTGAAAAAATGTATTTAGGATAAAATGGGAGGGGCATATTTGAGAAGGGCATTGTAGACCCAAAATCATTGTCGAGCTATCCCACAATTTTCAAGTTATCAAAATGAACATGCCATCAGATTTTTCCATTCACTAACAAGGCACATGATATGAGTAATATTACTATTTACCAACTACATGTATATTCATTAATTGCCAACAGGAATGAATGTTTTTGCAGTATCTTTTTAAAACTGCTATCATGTTATCCCAAAATTTTAAAGCTAACGAGAGAATAGGATGTCAGACTTCCACAAGACTTCAACCATATATTTATCAGCAACATGTACATTCACCAACAGGAATGAGATTTCTTTACATTATCTCAATATCAAAACGGCATATTTTTTGTTGTTGTTTTTTTTTTTGTTTCTCATTTAAAATGCTTGAAAGAAATTATGCAATGACAGCTGTATTTGTTGTTCAACAAAATTGCTATTCAGTTAGGGAGTGCCTTTTTGTATGATTTGTGCTATAGTATAATATAGTTTTTAAAAGAAGTTTATAAATACATTTCTTGTTTACTTCCTTGTTGTTTTGTAATGTTCAAATCCATTTGAAGATAGATATATCTGTGTATTATGTTATATAATTGTGCTATTACTGATATCTTAGCCATTTCTGTACTAATTATGTTGTATTGTGGACTTTATTTTATGTTTGTCTCTGTTATAGAATTCAGCTAATTTTTAAGTGAGCAAATATGTGTGTCATGTTGATGTGCATTTAATTCCTGAATAAACACTGAAATGATTGTTCTATTTTGAAATTGCAATTATGAGGGTTTCATCTTTGTACTTTGGTGTTATTTATCTTCTAATGTAAAGGAATGCACACACATTATTTACCAAAGTGTTCTATTCTGAAGTAATGTTTGCAGTAAATCTAACGCATAACTGCATATGTTGAGCAGTTAACTTCAAATGTATATATTTTGATCATTGCCATGTCATAATCAAAGTTCTTCAGTTTTGATGACAGTGCATATATGTTTGATTAAAGTACTAAGAATCTACCAATATGATCTTAGTCAGATGTGATTTGTTGAATGTAGATTGCTTGCAGGCAATTCCTGTGTTTCTGCATTAATTTTTCTGCAATCAGTTTCAAGGTTTGGTGATCATAAGGAGAAAAAAAGAAAATCAGAAAAAAAGTATATTTTTGTTGTTTTTACAAACAATATAGAACATTAATCCAGAACAAATGATAATTGGATAAAATCCAGATGATTTCATCCCGGGGGGATGTGTCTCGTTGAGGCCTGTACATCATCCACGTAAACAAAAACGTAGAAAAAGGGTCGTTTTTCAGCACCTGGCGGGGAACCTGGGATCCAGTTAAGGGTATCAAAAACAGGTAAAATTAGAAAAAAGGGTATCAAAATCAGGAAAATCCGGGAAAATGTTACTTAATTAGGAGATAATGATGCAATTCTTGCATAAAATCCCTGTTAAGGGTATAAAAATCGGAGATGTAATACATTATTTCCGTCCTACTTTAATCCCCGTTTAGGGTGCTTTTCAGAAAGTGATTTGTGCAGATGATGTACAGGCATATCCCTCCGGGGATTTCATTGTTTTGAGCTAGTAGTTATTATACTGCATGAGATGGTGTTGTGATGTGTAGCATGCTAATCGGTGCAAGATCGTGATCAAGTCATCTTGATACAGAAATAATCCATACCAATGGAATGTGCCTCAGAGTTGAGACCTAGCTGAGAGAGGAAGTGGTAGGGGTACCGGGAGGAGTATAGGGGATCAAGAGAGAGAAAGAGAGAAAGATAAGGGGGAGGGGAATTGATTAGAAAAGAGGGAGAGGGGAAGTGGAAATTGCGATGAGAGATAGGAAGAGAGAGAGAGAGATGGTGGGGGGGGGGAGGGCTTCAAATGCTACACAAATGCAAATTTAAAGGGATATTCTGAATGAGAATCAGAAACGTGATGAAGAAATGTATTGTGGATTTTCAAAAGGTCATGGAGAGACAATACATAATAGAAATATGGAACATTTCCTAGTGAGGATTAAAGAAAACACACATCATTCCCCCCCCCCCCCCAATCCCTTTGCAGTATGACCAAAATTCGTCACATCACAGCTACATGTACGCGTAGCCCTATGGACTTCGTAGTTCATTGACCTTTTTAGGCACACAAAATCCAAGATGGCAGCCTCCAGGAGCGTTTCCATGTGCAGATTAGCTCGTATTTTCAGTCTTTCTAGGAACCAAGCTAGTCGACCTAAACGGTTTTATCACAGCTCTATTTCATCTGTATCTGTAACAGCACCGTCTAGTCTTAGTGGTAACAGATTAATGGATTTATGTGTTTTTACTGAATTATGTAAACTTTTGATCACATGTATCGTCGTCGACGAAGTGCAGTGCAGTGCAGCGCCAGTGCACTGCACAGTCAGTGGATACGTACGAGCACTTGCCGTCCTGCGCCCGGCCAGCAGCGGCGGAGCAGTATTGCAGTAGAGCCTTGGCTTTAGAAAGTTAAGAGTAACTTTAACTTGGTTCATTGCCCAATGCCATGGGAACACATGATGTAGTTACTTTGGAAGATGAGCCTGGCACAGAATGAAACACAGCTGTGGCTATTCCATGCTTTAGGAAACTGGGCTGCGTTTCACGAAACCGTCATAAGTCCAATCCAAGTTCATGGACATCCCATTGAAACGCGTGTTAATTCTACAACACATGTTTCAATGCCATGGGATGTCCAAGAAGTTAGACTTATGACAGTTTCGTGAAACGCAGCCCTGGGTGCTAGCGCTAGTGTGCTTTCGCATGCGTAGCCTGGAGGCTCCTGGAGGGTTTAAAAAAAAAAAAAAATCGCTATCGCTATTATTCTCCACGGAGCCTGGCATTTTATCCTATCTCGCTAACATATCAGTAGCCATTTGGCCACTTCAAAACATCCCTAAAAAATCACTTTTGCAAGTGCCGATGCATGCTACTGAGGAGCTTGCAACTAACTGTTAGATTCTATAGATAATTCTCATTTACAATCTTCTACAGTGCCTACTACCAAAATATTTTAGCATTTAGACATAGAATTTTCAGAAAATTTACTTACCAGAGCCAGTAAAAACTCTCCGGTGTTGATGTTTACATCGGTTTCTTTTCTTTTGCAGATCAAATATGGCGACCATCTGGCACATGCGCATCAGTTCGCACGTAGATGCAATCGATCTTGCGGACGTTTTTACGAAATTTCTGGTGAATCGGCACAGAAAATTTATGAGAACTGATATCATAACTTAAAGTCATAAAACAATCACACCTCATCCACCAATCAATTATGAATCGCCACAAGCATAGGCCAAATAATCATCACAGTATAGCAATCAGCATTCATTCCACAACAATCATTCGACAGCTGCGCTATCTTAAAACCCTTGTCACCATTTCAAGATCATGCAGCAAAATCATGCAGCATAGTTCAACTAACAATCATGAAGCAAGTACATGTATATACCATACAAAAAAAAATCATCAACTATCATGCACCAGCAATCATCACAGTCACAATTAACAATAAAAGTGGAGCTCATATGTAAAAATAATACCCTCAAAGAGAACTGTCATTTTGAGTATAACTACATGTTTTTCTTCATACTCCATGAATCACAGGCGGGGTACATAACTTTGTATACTTTTGAAACTAAAAGATACAAATAAAAATACACATATAAGCAGTCGACAATTGGTACCATTATTCTGACTGTTTCTTCTGTCCAGAATTCCTTCAAGTTTTAAAATAATCATGTAGTAAGAAACATCGAACCTGACTTGCCTGATGGGCAATTGAATAGATCTTATTATACCATGCAGTACTAAATAGAATATCAAACAATCACTTTCACTGTATATAGGTTCCAAAAGACATACATGAGAAGTACTTATTTCCTTTGCAAAATGCTAAGGTGCGGTCCAATCATTTCAAAGAAATATTGTGCCATTAAGTCGATGCATCTTGAGGAAATGAATGCTGTATGTTATAAATACCAATATTAGCATTGTTTGTTGATGTTCTTCTTTCCTCACATGAACAACATTTTTTCCTCATAACAATAGATGATCACATTGTTTCTCCTAGGAATGAAAGATTATGGACTATGCAGAATTTTAGTTTTATTAGAAAATTCAACAATGCATTTTAAACAGTAGGTACATTGAGTCATTGTATCCAGACAAAATAAAGCTTAACATTGAAGACTCGTGCAACTTCCCTGCAATATATGATATTTCAAGTATTTGTATATTACATGTCAAAAGCTCTGCAGACGACAGGTAAATGCATCATACTGTGCAAGTAACTTACTTTACTTTATACCTTCCCCACCAACGGTGGGTTGAGAGGTGGCATCCACTCCACGATCTTCTGCCAATTCTTCTGCTCCCTTGCTAAGTAGGAAGCTTTGCCCAAGGTATCTAAGCCTCTACTTGCACAGTCAGATCTTAAGCAGTCCGTCCATCTTTTTAAAGGTCTTCCTCTTCGTCTTGACCCCCATGCTCTTCCCTCTAGCACCAGTTTGGGGAGTCATGTTGGAGCCATTCTCGGGACATGTCCAAAGTAACGCAATCTTTTTTGTGTGATTTGTCTGTAACAGTTAACCTTACATTTAGGCTCTTTCTTATTTCTGTATTCCTTATCCTATCTAGTCTTGTTACTCCGAGTATTCTTCTAAGACATGTCATTTCGAAGGGTAGAAGTCTGTTTTCATCCACCCTTTTGAGTATCCAAGTTTCGGTGCCATAGAGGAGTATTGAGAAAACAAGACGTTTACCTATATACTCACAAGTCCGTCATCCCTTCGCATCACATACCACATAGATATGGCAAGCGTGATGTTTGCTACCAGGGATGGTCTCCTTGTTTTCCATCACAAAGTATGAAGAGAATATATAAGTTTACAGGGGTCGAAATAACAGGAGTACAAATAACACAAAATAAAAATTAGGACTTCTTTAAGCTGCATGAAAAGGAAAATGTAGTGATCTGGAAAATGACTGGAAAAGAATAATGAATAAATGCACAAAATGTTACTGCATTGAATATGCCAGATATAAAAAAAATTAACATCATGAATAAAGATAGGCTTATCATGAAAATAATCAAGTTGCTTAATTCACTTGAAATCACTGTCTGAGGAGAAGTCCAATAGGAAGTCAGCTTTTTGGTGTCCAGGGCATTCAGATGTCTTTTTAGTGATCGCTTTCCCTTCCCGGTACAAAGCCAGGTGGATGACACACACAATGTACCACGATTACGTCTGACTTTCTTCCACTTTCCGGCTGACATTTTGCAGGGGCTCATGATGTGATGCTTAGAATCCTGATGAGTTGTCGGACTACTTGGTGTTGGGGGGGTGCTCCTTTGAAGTGGATACGATCTCGGACTCTAGCTGTGGTTGTCGGCTTCAGAAGCTCGCAGGATCTGATTGTCCTGCTGGTGGGCATTCCATGAATCAGAGACGGGGTTGCGCACTTCCAAGGATGGTTTCCAGGCAAGGGTGTAGTATCTCTGTGGAAGGGAGAAAAATGGGAGATTCGATCACACTTCTGAGAAGACACACAATTTCGCCGTATCACCTCGCAGAGGTGCCCCTCAAATTGGAGAGGCGGGTACCATTCATTTGGCGAAAATGGTCTTTTGAAATCTTCCAAGACCCTTCCACGGTATTGGTGTGGAATTGTTTTAGCTGACCCATTTCTTGATTTCGGTAAAAACTGCTTAAATGTGTTTTTATGCTCAAGAGTAAAGTGATGATATCCTCTCTTGTTGAGGGATCAGTATGCCTTCCAGCCATTGCTGTAGATGGTGCTGCCCTTGCAAACATGACGCTCAGTGAGAGGGATGAGCGTCGCCTCATTTCTTTCGTCAACAGGATAGAGGATCGGGTGATTGCTTGAACACTTGATTATGCCAAATATCCAGACCTTGATCCCTCACAAGTCCCCTTGGTGGACTTTTCTTGATTTTGGTATAACTGCTTGAATGTGTGTTTATGCTCGAGAGTAAAGTGATAATATCCTCTCTTGTTAAGGGATTGGTATGCCTTCCAGCCATCGCTGTAGATGGTGCTGCCCTTGCAAACATGACGCTCAGTGAGAGGGATGAGCGTCGCCTCATTTCTTTCGTCAACAGGATAGAGGATCAGGCAATTGCTTGAACACTCAATTATGCCAAATATCCAGACCTTGATCCCTCGCGGATCCCCTGGGTGGAACTTGCATCTTCTCCCAAAGAGACTCTCATCAATCTCCACTTCACCCGAGAACAGCTCGGGAGTATTGCCGTTATACAGCTCGTTGACGAATTTGCAGCAAATGTCGCGCATGAAATTGGACCAGTCAACGGAGGTCCATTTATAGTCCATCCCAGCTATGACAGCACATCAATGCAGAGAAGAGGAGAGCACCCACTCTCTGATAAAATTTCTTGAATGCTGAAATGGCTGCCTTCGAAGATGGAATTGTGATTGGTCGAAAAGCTTGTCGAATGGGGCCAAGTCACAGACTCTCGGCACCTCCATATCACGCCCCCTTTTTTTGACAAATTCTTTACTTCTTGCAGCTTCGGGTACGTACTTCACAGTTAATTGATGTGGTGATGAGGTGGTATTGCTTTAGCCGATACAAGGACTTGTCATCAAGATTAATCAAGAGACTGTAGAAGTTAAAAGGGTTTTTCCAATGCTCGATCCCCCCTGATGCCGGGATTGTCAGCCGATTGCTCCAAGACATTTTGGCAAAGTGGTGACTTTCCTCGATATTTCCCTTACTTACCCATATATTGCAAGAACTCATAATCACTATTTGAAAATAAATTTGTATAATCATAGATTTACATAATCACAGGAATAATCTATTATTATTTGAGGGGGAACTTGCTTGTGGTAGTAATATTTAGGTTCTCCATCCAGCAACTTGTTGTGACCTGTTGAGACGTTCCAGGCATGCAGTCGGTAATTCCTACCACCTTCAAAAAGTCTGAATAGAGCATTAAAATGGTCGATGCTTGTCCTGTCTCTGCCGAGTTCCGGAAGAGTTGCCCATTCCATAAATACTTCAGGATTAAGGCCGTTCACCAGTACAAATGCCACTGCTATGGCGTCTATCCCAGTGTTTCAAATTTTTAGTCCAGAAAAACCTCCCTATGTTGGGAGGGCATTTCCTTGCATCACCAATGATATCCAGGATATCAATCCACAAAAGATATATTGTATGATTCCTTGAAGTCATTCTTATTAATTCATATAAATAACGCGAAGCCATGAATTGTTAAGTTGCAACATAACATCACACCTCTATCACAATATCCAGAATTTCATCCAAACTTCATATTTTCATTCAATCAATAACATTACAGAACAAATACTGGAGCTTGCGCAAAGTGTAGTATTAACCCGTTGAGCCCTATGCCCGAGATAACTCGGGCTAGGGTCTATGGGAAATGTGTATTATACTGAAATCAAATCGTGTTCAACGGGTTAAACAAAAGTGGGCGTTATTTTTAAATTTGTTACTGTGTAAGGCCTTTCTACTTTGATATTTCAAGGGGATGCGCATGTAGACATTTTCTGATTTTAGAGTGAGTGTTTCAGTGGAAATTAAGTGAAGTCGTTTCACCCCATATTCTTCACTGAGCCTACATTGAATATAGTTACTTCTCTTTAACCCATTCGTGACAGGAATTATTTAAAGCCTAATTTAATCAGCTTTTATTCTTCCAGTTTGGCAACACCAGCATTTTTCTTTTATTGCTACATTTTTCTTATAAAACATCATGTATCTGAAATAAATATAAATTGACAGAATGTATGATGAGAAGTCATAAAGTTGCCAATTTGCAGGGAAAAACGGTAATTTTAACATTTTTATCGCATTGCCAATATAAGGATTTTAATGCTTATTTTCCTTTTAAAAAATTTCAGCATCAAACAACAAATATTGATGCAATGAAAATGGGCACAGTTTGTGTAGATTTTTTTTACTCTTTCTGTTCTTGTATTGTGTATGATTTTTAGGGCTCTGCATCAAAAGTTATTAGACCAAACCATATAATGTGGACCTTCTGTCATGAATGGGTTAATTCGTAGTACCTCTATCTGGTACTGGTAGTATTTGTATGAATCCATTACTTCTTGTCAAATCAATAATTTCCCTTTATTGTTTGTGGCACGTGCCACAACATGGACATTTAATGGCAATGTATGGACGAACATTGAGCATGCTCAGTCGAAGGAAGCGAAACCTACATCGCTTTTGTTTTGTAAAATTCTCAATTTGTACCTTTCACTGACATTTTTTTCAGGTCCATTTTACACATGCGTCACTCGCTATATATGTCCAGCCCATGCCAGTGCAAGTTACATGGCGAGAATTTATGTGTAGATTGCATCTTGTAATTTACTCCATGATGACTGGCAGTGATTGATCGTAGTTTAATTTGCACATGCGCGAGCCAGTCTCTTCAATAAGCTGATCACGAGCCACGCCTTAAAAAGCCTAATATGTAGACCTACACATGCGACAAGCATGCGACCAATCCACTGCGCCTGCATATGTGCATAATGCACTCATGCCTGGCCAATCAGCTTGAGGCCTCTGTAACAATCGGACCGAAGCAGGTGTGGCTTTGTGTGTATGTCAAAGATGCCAACTGTTCCTTTCTTGCAGTATTGTATGCTGTTTTTTATTTTAAAAATACTGCAGGTTTCATGGAAGATACCTTTTTCCCAAAATTGTATGACTACACATGTCTATTTCAGAAAAAGCGAAAATGCTGTTTTTCTTCCCAAAATACTTTCTTTTTGTCCCTCAAAATACTGCATTGCTTTTATGTTGCTGGTTGCTGGTATGTGTATAGGTGCATGCCTACACTTTATGTATCAATTATGTAAACGTGTAGCATCATCGCTCTTTAAGTTTCCATGCATGCGTATCACTTTCGGCCAATGCAGTGCTTTATTTCGTCATGCAAGGACTGCAGATATAGAGATTTAAATACAGTAAATTAGAAATGTAAAGCAATCAAAGCTGAATTGCAATTGGTTTTGTTGGTATGCTTTACAAAAATGCAGGAAATAATGAGTAGCTTGCCTTTTTAATGTATTAAATATATCTTCATTGTTGGATTTTTAGACCATAATAATTTGATAAGAGTAGCATTCATTCACCAGATTCTTTGCTTCAATTTTTGAAAATGATATTTTTCCTTGCATCTAGATTCATCCTTCTTGCCCAGTGGCTCCCACCAGCAATGTTTTATACCCAGGCATCGGAGAGGACTGGTACATATCAGACAGTATTCTAACTCTGCAGAAACAGAGTCGAGTTCTGAACCTGTTACCGGAATAACTGAAGATGAGCCACCAGTGTCAGAGGAGCCTGTGCAGCATAACATCATTCAGGACACAGAGATATCCTCAGGTATGTATATGAATGACAGTCATGAGAGTGGTAGTGGCCTTTGATTCAGTAACTATAAAAAGCAGTGGGCTGTTTTGGCATCTCTTCATTATTCCTATCAGCAGAAGAGATGCATACATTGAACTGCACTTAACATGTGCAGTGAGAAACTAAAAGGTCAATCAGAATGAGTAATTTTACATTAATGAATAATTCATGTAGAAGTGTGTGTTTTTTGGTGCTATTTTAAATGAGAAAAAAAAATCATAAATCACAATATTTATTCTAGTGTAAATATTGATTATTTTCTATGAAAAGGCTACCTACATTATCTGCCCCAATTGTTTCTGTTGACCAACTTTTGACACATACTGCACAATGTGCTAAGTCTTATGCCTGGGCATTTTTGTTGTTGTTATTGTTGCTGTTGTCATTTCTACTTTTCTTATTCTTCTTAATGTCTTTCCATCCCTGAAGTACAGGTCACCTTCTGGTGTATTGTATTGTTTGGCAGTGCAGTACAGCTGAATGTAAAAAGTCTGATAAAACTTACAATAAACCATGTGCATATTAAACACACTTCCATGTTTTAATAGAGATTTTCAAATCATTGAATTTGATCTTCCATTATGGTGTATAAGGAGAGGATTTGTTTCTTGTTTATTTTCTATCTTCTAGGTGATTCCCAAGAACATGAATTCCAAGCTGAGACAAGAATGTTACTGGATATTGTTGCCAAGTCTTTGTATTCAGAAAACGAGGTAAGTGGCAGTGCTTCTTATCTAAACTGTTGTAGGCATTGTATTAGTAAAAGGCTAACAACCTTCAGTATCAACTTAATTCAATTCAATTTCATTTATTTCATTCTCATAAAAAATACAATAAAATCAAATACAGCATAAGTGATAAACAAAATTAGAAAATGAAAAAGGGAACTACATGAATAAAGCCCTTGAGCCTTGTCTTAGCATAGTTCCCTAGTATAAATTCATAACATAAAATGAAATTAATACACAAATGAAAATAGAAACATAAAAAAAAATGTTTAAAAAAAAGGAAATGTAAGCATGAACAAAATGTAATATAAATAAAACAACGGAAAATCAACTATACATATTTATCGGAAAGAAACTGCTTCAGCATTTTTTTAAAGGAATTCATTGACTTGCATTTTGAGATATATATGGGAATTGAGTTCCAAATTACAGGAAAATTTTGACGAACTGATTTCATTACGTTATTAGTTTTTACGGGCCACAAGTGAAAGGAATCCTTAAAACGTGTATTGTGATTATGAATTGGTAAATGGTGAACATTTGAGAAATATTAAAGGGTAATTTATTTTGAAAGTAAAAGAAACCAAGGACAGCAAGGGAATAGAAGTACAAATCAAATATATTACGGGTTTTCAATTTTCTAAACAATGGGGCAGAATGGGCACGGTAAGGGCATCCTAAGTCAACTCAATAAAGACTCGGAGCTTTTATGGATGGGATGCATGATGCTAGTTTGCAGGCACAAACCCTGGGCCCCATTTTACAAAACTTGTTATCAATGACAAGTTGCAAGAACTGTTATAAGCTACTGAAATCCTTGCATCTAATTGGCTGAAAGCAAATTTGCCATAGAAATGTGGCAGTTGTGACTGATAACAAGTTTCATGAAACGAGGACCAGGTCTGTCGAAACACGGTATAGAGGGTCTGTGTAGGAGACTAACGGAGGTCAATGAGGATCATGTGCTAAAGCTACTCCAGGCAATGGGTTGACATATTGACGCAGCCAGTAGGCAGTCTTGCTAGGCTTCTCTCAAGACGCAATGCATTTTGATAAAGTGTCAGTTAGGGTCTGCCTGCAGACTAGCATGATGCCCTCCTCCCATCTTATTATGCAAGATGTCCAGGATCTACCAGTGGTCACGAAATTATACTTAACAGCTCTGAGACTGCTCCTTCAATTTTGCTTTCAAAATTCACAACTTTTATCATTTGTTGTAACCTATTCAAGTTAATTTTGTAATGAAAATTGTTTGTAATGATTGATGACTTTTCTTTGCCTCCTGTAGATGTGAAAGGATTAAAGTAAATATCGCCAGTGGGGCGACAAAACCTTGTATCTCAAAAACGTTTAATGTTCAGGAGAGCAAAAAAACATGGCTTCCTTAGCATTTCAGTCTATGGAGGCAATCAAGTTTTGTTTTATGAATATTGGCCTCATCTTTGTGGATGGGCATGTGAGAGTTTGAAAACACATTTTAAGTGTTCCTAGCTGTAAGGTTTTGAAAAGAACTAAATTTCACCAAAAATTGAGATATAAGGTTTTATCACCCCAGTATGAGACATAAAAAACAAACATTGGACATCGGCCATTGACCATACCGTCATCTTATCAAAATACTGTTGTGTAGGTGTTCATCAGGGAGCTGGTTTCCAATGCCAGCGATGCTCTGGAGAAGCTGCGGTATCTGCAGCTAACCCAGGACAACCTTGAGAGGCCTGGAGCACTAGAGATTCACATAGCAACAAACCAGGACAAGGGGACCTTCACTGTACAGGTATGGGACAGTTTCAGCCTTGCTGCTAGCCTTTTGGCTCTCGCAGATTATGTGCACTGTTGCCATTTCTGCAAGTCCACATGTGTGGTGAAGGTTTTACAACACTTATTATGCTTTCATGATTATCACAGAAAATGGGCATGAATTATGTGAGGGTATTAGTATTGTAGACTAATGAAAATGATTTTGTAAAGGGTTTGTTCCCAACACAATGTGAACACGAATCAAAAGTTACTCAGTATGAGATGAAAAACAAACGGGAAAGAGAGAAATCCCCAAGAAGATAGACAACTTAGAACAGAAGATAAATATTTGTGTACTTTTAGTTACTTTTCTTACCATTTTTAAATTTAATAAAACATTTATTACACCTAGTTGCTGAAATGAAAGGTAGTATATTGCACAAAATTTGAGCTGCACATAGTTTTTTGCAGCATACTTTGTTTATATGTAATACATGCCAAGTAATAACATAGTTTTGTTTTCTTCTTTTTTTCTCAGGATACCGGTGTTGGTATGACCAAGGAAGAGATGGTGGAGAATCTTGGAACCATTGCAAGATCAGGATCAAAGGCAAGTCATCATTTCGTCAGAGATCACAAGTGAAGTTTTTTAAACAGTTTTGTTTTTAAAGTGATTCCTACAATCTGAATTAACATACAGGTCCTATATTGTAATTTTTACCTTCCTTTAAATGCCCTCATTCAGCTTTCAAGCTGTTTAAAGTTGTGTGTATTTTGCTGTATTACAACTTTCATTTCTCTTGATTTAGTTTGTCTTTATTTTAGGCTCCTGTACATGTACATGTACTTTAACTATTGCTTAATTGTTTTCATGTAAGAATAACGCCTTACATCATTATCAAGGTGTTGTATTTTTTTCAATCTCTTTTCTCTCTTTTCTCTTTCTTCTGAATGTTTTCTCTGTTAGTTGTAAAATTTTTATTTCATTCTTTCTTTTAATCACACCCTGTCGTTCCCACATACTTATTAATTTCACCTTTTATGTTTTTATTTTAAAATATAAATTATTAAATATTGAATATATGACCAAAAGAGAATTCTCTTGAATGATGACATCTCGGAGGGATTGTTGAAATACAGACTTTTTACTCTTATGCCATATCTTTCCATGGTAGGCATTTCTAAAAGAACTTCAAGAGAAAGGTGGTGGATCAGACAGCAGCATCATAGGACAGTTTGGAGTAGGTTTCTATTCTGCTTTCATGGTTGGAGATAAGGTAGAAGTCTTCTCAAAATCACATCAAAAGGATGCCAAGGCTTGGTATTGGTGTTCAGATGGGTGAGTTAATAATGTGATGGGTGATGATGATTATAAGGATGATAATAGGGGTGATAGTGATGATGATGGTGATGATGAGGAAGAGGACGATAAAGATGATGTTGATGGTAGTGGTGATGGTGGTGGTGGTTATGGTGATGCTAATGATGCTAATGATGGTGATGATGGTGATGATGGTGATGATGGTGATGATGGTGATGATGATGATAGTGATGATAATCATGATGGAGAAAGGCGTTGGTTCAGACAGAAGCATCATAGGACAGTTTGGAGTAGGTTTCTATTCTGCTTTCATGGTTGGAGATAACATTGAAAGGATACCAAGGCCTGGTATTGGTGTTCAGATGGGTGAATAGGTCCAGCTGACACTCTCTAGATGCCCGGTAATTTTCTTTTGTCTGCTGACTGGATATACATCATCATGATTTTGGTGGTGGTGGTGATGACATTGTTGATGGAGAGATAATGGGTATTGTGGAAGTCACACCAGCAGTATGCCAAGGCCTTGTGTAGTGATGATGATGTTCATGGGGATGATGATGGTGGTGATGATGATGTTGACAGTGACAATGACAGAGAAGCTGATAATTGTGACTTCAGTTCAGGAGATCCATATTTTGTACCCTGGCCCTATGCTTACACTATATGTGCCTGTAGACAAGACGTTTTTCTACAGTTGTCTCTCTAGACCTTATTGCAGTATATGAACAGTTGATAGCAAGGAATTTCTCTTACCCTTTCATGTGCAAGTATATGTGGAGAAGCATTTTAGGCTACAGTGATTGTAGCAAAGCTGCTCTGATATTACGGTCAGACAACACACAGAACTCAAACCTGTGTTAGTAGCTTTATAATTTATTGTTCAGATGAGTTGGAGAAAAGTTGGAAATGTTATTGATGTATTCATCTGATTGTACAATTGATATATTGCTAATCTGATTGTACCATTGATATATTTTAGATCTGGGCAGTATGACATAAGTGAAGCTGAGTTTTAGATAAGTTGTTGATGTGCTAATCTGATTGTACCATTGATATATTTTAGATCTGGGCAGTATGACATAAGTGAAGCTGAGTTTTAGATAAGTTGTTGATGTGCTAATCTGATTGTACCATTGATATATTTTAGATCTGGGCAGTATGAGATAAGTGAAGCTGAGTTTTAGATGAATTGTTGATGTGCTAATCTGATTGTACCATTGATATATTTTAGATCTGGGCAGTATGACATAAGTGAAGCTGAGTTTTAGATAAGTTGTTGATGTGCTAATCTGATTGTACCATTGATATATTTAGATCTGGGCAGTATGACATAAGTGAAGCTGAGTTTTAGATAAGTGGTTGATGTGCTAATCTGATTGTACCATTGATATATTTCAGATCTGGGCAGTATGAGATAAGTGAAGCTGAGTTTTAGATAAGTTGTTGATGTGCTAATCTGATTGTACCATTGATATATTTTAGATCTGGGCAGTATGAGATAAGTGAAGCTGAGTTTTAGATAAGTTGTTGATGTGCTAATCTGATTGTACCATTGATATATTTTAGATCTGGGCAGTATGAGATAAGTGAAGCTGAGTTTTAGATAAATTGTTGATGTGTAAATCTGATTGTACCATTGATATATTTTAGATCTGGGAAGTATGAGATAAGTGAAACTGAGTTTTAGATAAATTGTTGATGTGTAAATTTGATTGTACCATTGATATATATCAGATCTGGGAAGTATGAGATAAGTGAAGCTGAAGGGGTGATGAAAGGAACCAAGATTGTGATTCACCTCAAGAAGGATTGCTGGAAGTTTGGCATGGAGTCAGATGTCAAAGGTCAGTGAAGGTTGATCGACCGTTATAAAACCCAATTTTAAAGTATATTTAAAAGAAAGTTAACTGTTAGATTTATGAAAGCTGTGAAATATCTTTATTCCACACTCATGCTGTTAATACTTTTTCCTTACTAAAAAAATCCAGCTATTTGGCAAATGAAATGTAGACTACCTTCTGTGAAACCATTTGTTTCCATAGAAAATTTGTCAGGGAATTAGGATATATCCTTCTTCCCTTTCAGTGTATTAGTGGATCATTTTGGTTTTTTTCTATGTCAATCTTACGAATGCATTGTTAAACTTGTTGTGATTGTCCATAGACTACTGGGTATTTAATTTGGCACCCATAATACTTGGGACTGATTGCTATGATGCCATTTTAAAAAATAGATTATCTTTCTTGCTCATGATTTACAGACATCCTGCTGAAACACAGTAACTTTGTCGGAGTCCCCATCTTCCTCAACGGCAAGCTCATCAACACCACCCAGGCGCTGTGGATGGAAGAACCCCGCAACATTACCGAACAACACCACACCGAGTTCTACCAGTATCTCACCAAGAACACCTACGACACGCCCCGCTACACCCTCCACTTCAAGGCCGATGCCCCCCTCAACATCAGGAGTCTGTTCTACGTACCGAATCGGCCCCCGGCCATGTGGGAGTACAGTCAGCAGGCAGATAGCGGGGTATCCCTCTACAGCCGGAAGATTCTCATCCAACACAAGGCAGAGAAGATATTGCCAAAGTGGCTGCGTTTTGTTATAGGTAAGCAGGCGGTGTTTTACAAAGCTTTGCATAAAGTAATGCATGGCTTCAAGAATGACTTGAATATGGAAAGCCAAATGAGATTCTCCATCATATTTGATCTCTTAAGCGATTTTATTTATTAATTTATTTATTTATTTTGTTTCGTTTACCCAGGGTGATCCCATCAGTGATATCACTGTTTAACTTAGGGGCCCTGCAAATAAAGTACAAAGTTGCAAACATATACATAAGTAAAAAACGAAAACAAAAGCAAAAACAAAAGTCGAAATATCTATGTAGATCAACATTATTTTTATTAACCAAACATTTTTAATGTGAAGTATCTATTTTGCCAACAATTCAAATGAGCTTATGAGAAATACGGTCACACTTTATTAAAACAAGAGGAAAAACTTTAAGCATTCCATTTGACTTTACATAGTTGAGTCATTCTTAAAGTAATGCTTAACCTTACACACAGCTCTGTGAAACACCCTTCTGGTCTCTTGCTTCCATTTGGCTTTACATAGTTGAGTCATTCTTAAAGTAATGCTTAACTTTACACACAGCTCTGTGAAACACCCTTCTGGTCTCTTGCTTCCATTTGGCTTTACATAGTTGAGTCATTCTTAAAGTAATGCTTAACTTTACACACAGCTCTGTGAAACACCCTTCTGGTCTCTTGCTTCCATTTGGCTTTACATAGTTGAGTCATTCTTAAAGTAATGCTTAACTTTACACACAGCTCTGTGAAACACACTTCTGGTCTCTTGCTTCCATTTTTTTTTTTAATGGTGGGTGATACTTTTGCCATTGAGATATAGTGTGAATTTTTCACATAACTCAACCACTTGAAAGGGGATGGATGATAAGCAGTGTCAAGCAGTCAAGACAATCTCAATGAGATACCTAGGGAGCGTTTCATCAACATTTGTTGTCTGACAAGTTGTCAGATCTGACATCTTTCCTTGATTTTGATTGGCTGAGAAGCATCGTTACTATGGCAACTGTCGGATAAAACAGACTTTGTCGGATAAAACATCCGACAAGTCCTTTCATGAAACGCTCCCCTATCTTCCTAGTTTCAAGATGTGATTTAAAAGCAAGATATGCAGCAATTATCCCAGAAAAGTGTGTTGACTAGAAGCTGTATTTTCTTACTCTACAGGTGTTGTAGACAGCGAAGATATTCCTCTCAATCTTAGCAGAGAGTTGCTGCAAGACAGTGCTCTTATCAGGTAAGCACAGCTTTGTTCGTTCTTTAGTCACACTTTGGTAGATCGATGAGTTTACTTCAAGACTTCCAGTGACTTTATCTGGCTTCAAACATACGAATTAGCTATGTAAACACTTGTTGGAAATATTGGTTCTTCTCCCTTTGCAGGCAGTAACAAGCAGTGATCCCCGGTTGTTCTGCAAAACTTAGACACATGTATATACCTGGGCCGGTATTCAATTCAATACTTAAGTCAGAAATATGAGTATTTTGCTTAGTTTTTGTCTCGCCTGCGTAGCGGAGCGAGACATAGGTATCACTATTTCCGGTGTCGGCGGCGTCGGCGGCGTCGGCGGCGGCGTCGTCGTCAACAATTGTGTTGTACACCCAATAACTTTCTATAGCTTTAAGGTGGGATCACCAAATTCATACCAGAGGTCCATCTCTTGAAGGCGCAGGTCAAGTTCGAATATGAGTCGAATTTGAATAAGGTCAAAGGTCAAAGGTCAATGAACTTTCCATGACTGGCACTGTGCTATATTGTACACACAATAACTTTTTATACCTTCGAGGTAGGATTGCCAAATTCATACAAGAGGTCCATCTCTTGAAGGTGCAGGTCAAGTTCGAATGTGAGTTGAATTTGATTAAGGTCAAAGGTCAAAGGTCAATGAACTTTCCATGACTGGCACTGTGCTGTGTTGTACACACAATAACTTTCTATAGCTTCGAGGTGGGATCACCAAATTTATACCAGAGGTACATCTCTTGAAGGCACAGGTCAAGTTTGAGTATGAGTTGAATTTGAATAAGGTCAGAGGTCAAAGGTCAATGAACTTTCCATGACTGGCACTGTGCTATGTTGTACACACAATAACTTTCTATACCTTCGAGGTAGGATTGCCAAATTCATATGAGAGGTCCATCTCTTGAAGGTGCAGGTCAAGTTCGAATGTGAGTTGAATTTGATTAAGGTCAAAGGTCAAAGGTCAATGAACTTTTCATAACTGGCACTGTGCTATGTTGTACACCTAATAACTTTCTATAGCTTTGACGTGGAATCACCAAATTCATACCATTTTTCAAACAATAAGTTTGCCATAACACCTTAATAATTAATTTAATTTTACAATTTTACTCACATTATTATCAGTTACATTCTTTTTCACTAACATTCATTTCCTTACTTGCATGGAAATAATTATAGCTTCATAGTATTAACAGCATTCTTAGTGTTATCTGATTTCCTAGGGATAAAGTAGGCCTATACCATTATTGCATATGTCAACTGTCAGAACCACAATTCACCCCCTAAACTGCTGACAGCCTCAGAAGTCATATAGCATAGTTTTGACATGCAGTCTCTTCATGACTGCAATATGCAGGCGAGACAACGCTTGGCGTTTGCCTTGTTTGCTTAGATAAAATACTTAGCAAAATTTGGTATTCAATTCAAAATTTTGGCTAAGTATTTTACCCTAAATCTAAGACACCTACCTAGGAGACTTAAGCCAATTGTTTTGGAGGCCTTGATTGGCAGGCATAGGTTTTTATACGCAGTCATCATGAGCTGCGCAGAATTATATCATAGCGTATTCGAGCGTATTTGATGCGTCGTGTTAATTGCGCCCTGAAAATATGACGTCACAATGCTTATCAGTAAGAATTTGGGCTTAAAGTTGACTTACTAAAGTAAAATTCAAAGTATTGAATTGAATATGACTTAAGCAAATTTCTTAGCCAAGTAAAATACTTAGTAAAAGTTTTACTTAATCCAAGTATTGAATTGAATGCCGGCCCAGATGTTCAAACAAAAGTACAAGTCGCATGATCACATTTTTCTTCATGCCCTAGTGAGTTGTAGTCAGAATAAGATATTTTCCTTTTATAATGTTTTTTGCAGGCTGCAAGGTAAATACGAGATAAAGTGAATACCATAGCATTCTTTGGGAGCCTGGAAAGGGAAGCGATACTGATAGATACGATGATTTCACTCATATTATATATTTGGTCCACTTTGTTTGACCCATTCGTGACAGGAATTATTTAAAGCCTAATTTGATCAGCTTTTATTCTTCAAATTGGCAAAACCAACATTTTTCATTTTATTGCTACATTTTTCTTATAAAACGTCATGTATCTGAAATGAATATAAATTGACAGAAATTATGATGAGAAGTCAAAAAGTTGCCAATTTGCAGGGGAAATCGGTGATATTAAACCTTCTACCACATTGCCAATTTAAGTATTTGAATGCTTATTTTTCTGTAGAAAATTTTCAGTATCAAACTACAAATATTGACGCAACCGAAATCGGCACAGTTTGTGTAGAATTTTTTGCTCTTTCTGCTCATGTATTTGGTATGATTTTCAGGGCTTTGCATCAAAAGATAATAGGCCAAACCACAAAATGTGGACCTCTGTCACGAATGAAAAGATGAATCATGCACTCATTCAAGATTCAAATGTATATCTCTAACTTAATCATCTGGTCATTTCTATATTAGGAAGCTGAGGACTGTACTGACCACCCGACTGGTCAAGTTCTTCACCGACCAAGCCAAGAGGGATCCTGCCAAGTATGACCAGTTTACCAATGAGTATAGTCTTTTCCTCAGGGAGGGCATTGTGTCTGCACAGGAACAGGCTGAAAAGGTTAGCACATTAACAAGATATTGGGATGAAGTGGTTTCAGCCTGCCAGAAAAAAAAGAAAAGTCTGTGAGGTCCTTCTTCTTCTCTGTTGAATTCCTCCATTTACTGGAGAAACTGCAATCCTTAGGTTGCAGCGGGAACAAGTAACAAGATTCTCAGACTACAAATTAGTGATGGTGTGCAGCAGCTTTGATAGTCCATTAATAGGTTAATGGCTGTATGGGAATATGGCCAATAGTCATTTGCGTACTAGTAACAAAGAAAGATCAAAATTCATATAAGTCAAACTAAATTTACACAAACTTGCTTGAAGACTTGATTCTAGTGCTTGTGAAATATATGGTAGTATGCTACAAATTTGGGATTTTAAAGATAAACATGAAGTATTTTAGTCCTGTTCTCTTTGCTCTGGTATGATCCAAAATGGAGATTTGTTGGGTTTTTGTTGTTGTTGTTTTTGTTTTTTGTTTTGTTTTTGTTTTTGGTTTTTGGTTTTGGTTTTTGTTTTTGTTTTTGTTTTTGTTTTTGTTTTTGTTTTTGTTTTGTTTTGTTTTGTTTTGTTTTGTTTTTGTTTTTTGTTTTTTTAACCCACGCTTTATCCATTCCAAACTAACCACTGTTGCACTAGTCTATCTTAAACAACCTGGTAGGTGTAGGAATTGATAATATGTAATCTATCGAAACCAAACCTATTTAGTGGGTCAACCCCCTTACATTAGCTGATTGTAATTTCGGCAGTTTTTACCCAAAAGAGCCTATGGACTTAATCCATTTTACTGATCTTACCGTCTCTCATTTTGTAGGAAGAGATTGCTAGACTACTGAGGTATGAATCATCAGCTTTACCAGAGGGGCAGAAGACCAGTCTGCTGGAGTATGGAGAGAGAATGAAGGGAGGAGAACGTAACATTTACTACATCTGTGCACCAAGGTGAGGCGTGACCTCCAAAGTTGGGAAAAAAATATTTCTTTCCTACAAGAGCTATCCTCTGAAAAACATAGCATAGTGGACAACTTTACAGGAGCTATTTCTGGGCCTAAGGAAGCTGTGTTGAATCTTAATCACTGATATCCCAATTTTCTCCTTGAGAGTATGATTGAGTATCAGTATGATGCTTTAGTGTGCGTGTGTGTTGTTTCCAGATATTGTAATTCTGCTGCTCCTGTATCATGATTCGTGAATTTGTAGCTTATTTTTGGAGCTGGGGTGAGGGCAATTCTGAAGAAAATGGCCGCTCCAAGGAATTGGGTTTTAAGGGTTTTAGGGAGCCATTTGAGCTCCACAGAGGGCAAAATCGCCCTTCGCCCCAGGTATCTTTTTGCCCTGTGTGACCTCCAAGTTGGGGATAATCACTTGATGTTAGAAGTATCGGGTCTTTTATGGACTATTATCAGCAGGGTGAAGTTGAATAGAAGACAAGGTTTATAAACTGTATCAGCAAAACAACGCCTATATCTTGATATTTTGGCTTAGAATCCTCTGTAAGAGTGGCAAATAAGGATAACAATTCTTCTGATGCATGTCTGGAGTACTCCCACCAGGAGGAATTCTGAAAAGCGTATTGTCAAAGTAATTTGTTGTTTTTGAGGTCCTTGTGTCAATTGCTTTATACTGTAGTGTAATTAAAGACACATTATGCATATTGTGTAAGCCTATTCCAGGGAGGTGTTTCATAAAGAGTTAAGTTGGACTTGGAGTCATGCGTAAGCGCCAATGCGCATCTGGTATTTAATGAGTAACCTCATTGATAGACTTCCCAATAGCGCACGTCCCTTGAGCATGATCTGACCAATGCTGTGATGCCTAATATACAGCATGCAACTGGGAATGAAAGTGCTGCTTTAAGTCCAACTTATCTCTTTGCGAAACACCCCAGGTGTTTATGCTGAAATTTTGTTTATCTTTATTAAAAAGGTTTGTGTATATGTGTCCTTCATTCGTTGCACAAGCATATTTATAATCTTTGTCCGCTTTCCCTGGTACATTCCAAACCACAGCCGGGAACTTGCCGAGGGGTCACCGTACTTTGAGGCATTCAGGCGGAAGGATCGTGAGGTCATCTTCTGTTATGATGACTACGATGAGATCACTATGCTACAGCTGAGGGAGTTCGATCGTAAGCTGCTCAGATCTGTAGAGAGTGAGATGGCTGGGGATCAGACCAGTGATGAGAAGGCAGAAGATAATGGTATGATCTGTTTCCCTATTCAGATCAACTTTTCTTTTTTACATAGTCAACCGGGGTTTTTACTATTATTGCACCATTTTTGCAATAAGAAATCAAGAATATGACAAGATTATATGTGGATGAAGATTATGTCAAGAAGCATTAGCCTAAGATGGTTGTTATTTTTAATAGTGGTTTATTAGCCATGACAGGGTGGATTCTCCCCATCCAATCCTTCCCCTTCCCCCCCCCCCCCAAGATCTTGGCCCCGAAGGGATAGAAAATTATGAAACTTGGCATATAGATGGGGCATCATGTCATGAATGATCTCATGAAGTTTTATACATACAGTCAACTCTGCCTAAGTCGAATTTCTTGGGACTGAAGAAAATGCTTCGACTTAGAGAAAATTCAACTTATGAGGGGTCAAAAACAATAGAAAATAAAGGAATGGGACCCAATACAGATCTTCGACTTAGGTGATTATTCGACTTATGCAACTTCGACTTATGCAGAGCTGACTGTATATCTTAAAATGTTTATGAGTGATTGCAAAGGAAGAATCATATTCATGTATAAGGTAGACTAGAAATATTGAGAATTGAACATTATGACCACCTAATTCTCTGTTAAACATAATGGACATTTGAGACTTTTTAGACTGTTGATTTTGTCATTGTTACAGTTGAAGGCAGTCTAAACACACAGGAAGTAGATTCCCTCATCCAGTACCTCAAAGGAGCTCTAGGGGTCAAGGTCAATGATGTCAAGGTGAGAATTTGAAATGTAACATCAAATTTCAATCCCCAACTTTCCTTTCCACGTTTGTTATTTTTAAGAGGCATTTGCTACATTCCACCTTAAACTATTCTCAGTCAATGATTTTTTTTTCTAATATCTTGATTAACTGGTCTTGATTATGCTTGCTAAGGATAAGAGGAAAGATTTGATGGTCATGATGACTGAAATTGGAAGTTTTTACCTCATGTTCAAACAGATTTCTTAGCTTTATATTGATATCAAGTTCCAGTGATTTTTCAGTGATCACCCAAAGTACCTATATTTATATTTGTATTTAGAGATTGGCAGGGGTGGCGCCAGGGTATTTTGATAAGGGGGGGGGGCAAGATGACCCATAGGTGAATTTATTGACGTTTTGGTGTGGTACATATTGTAAGCACATTTTAGATGAACAAATAAGGTATCATATAGTTGTGAGCCTCAGACCTCTCTTTCCCCGCACTCTTCTTTCTTCACCCTCTTCTTTCTTCTTCCTCATCTTTTTTCTTCTTTTTCTCCTCTTTTTCTCTTTTTTGAAAAAATCACTTGAAAAATCATGGGGGGGGGGGGGGGAATGCCCCAGCCCCCCCCCCCCCCTGAGGATGATCTTTCAGAAGAATGATTGTACTTGAGTCATATAATGTTTGAATTTTGTTTGAGATATAAGTTATGTGTAACTCAGAAACCTGGGCAGTATTACACTGTAGCTGAGATTTGGCTGTGTAATGCAATTTTGAACTTTCTCATGCTTTCCATGTCAGTTAGGAAGAATATCATAGTGAAAATATCCCCTAGAAAGGATCGCTCTTCAAATGCCCTCATATTGGAAATTTGACAAGAAGAAGTAGAAAAGTTTGTGGGTAACATTCATGCCAGATTTGTGTATGGTCCCATATACTCATTTCTTTGTGCAGTGCAAGTACCTCGTGGAGGAAAGTAAGTGAATTTCTAATCAATTTGATAATCTCCAACTCTTAACACTAGACACCTGTGTTTATATACAACTAATCTAGATCTCCCAGTAGCTCTGGAACAGTTTATTTCACATTATGATTGCATGACCAGAACTCCAGGGCCCCATTTCATAAAAAGTTGTTATAATAGCAAGTCTTGCTGGAATGGCAACTTTCATTATAAAAGCCAATCAGGAAGCAGAATTCTCACTGTTGCCATGGTAGTAACCATTCTAGCAGGAGTTGCTATCATACAACTTTTTGTGAAACAGGGCCCAGATTATCTTTCAGCTTGGTCATTTTCAATTTTTGCTTATTTACCGGTATTTATTTTTTATGTGTGTATGTGTATGATATTAGGTAACTCAGAGACTTGGTCAGTACCCTGCGATGATCACAGTGGCTGAGATGGGGGCAGCTAGGCATTTCCTGCGAACAGCGATGAAGAATCGTACAGAAGAAGAGAAGATGCAGCTTCTTCAACCCACCTTGGAGCTCAATGGAAGGTAATGATAGAACAGTTCAGATAATGTTCCAAACAATTAGTCATGTTTTCCGAAGAAAAATTTCTTTCTTACTTTTTTGAGATGAATTATTAACAAGATAATTAGTGATTAATTATGGAGATCTGGGAAAGGTGCAGTATACTTTGTGTGAGCTTTCTCATTCTTTTCAAGAACCTTAGGAAGAATACTTAAACGTCCCTTGGAAAGGGGTTCTTTAAATGCCCCATATAGGAAATATGACTAGGAAATAGCTGAAAAGTTTGAACAGAACATTCATACAAGATGTGTGTGTGGTCCCATATAACATATTATAATCATGTGACCCAAACTCCAATTTATCTTTTAAAATGAGTTGGTTACTCAAGAGGAAATCACCTTTTGCAACTTAGTATTGTTGTTTCACACAAACATATCTTTAACAACATTGACGTAGAATGAGAATTCACGTATCTCATTTGAGAAATGCCTTGTTGATAAAGCAATTGCAAATTGTGCTTACTCCAAGAACGTATCATAAAAACTTTTCATCAACTAGAAGTTTGGCTTACTTGGTCAGTCATAACTTAGAGTGAAAGCAAAAATTCTACTAATTCATGTTCATAAAAGGTGTCTGTAGTAGTTTATTATATTCATCTTCTTTATATTACCAAATTGTTCATTGTTCATATATTTCCAAATTGTTCATTATACTAATGCATGTTCATAAAAGGTGTTTGTAGTATATTATTATATTCATCTTCTTTATATTTCCAATTGTTCATTGTTCATATATTTCCAAATTGTTCATTATACTAATGCATGTTCATAAAAGGTGTTTGTAGTATTTTATTATATTCATCTTCTTTTTATTTCCAAATTGTTCATTGCCTTCCAGCCATCCTATTGTGAAGAAATTGTTCGCCTTGAAAACATCTGATCCAGATTTAGCCAAGTTGCTTGCAGAACAGGTAAATTTACTTCTTTGAAATAGAAATGAACTTTATTTCAAATAAATTGTTTTCTTGTGTGGTTCTACAAGGATTTTTTTTTTTTAAATTTTAAAGTATATGATTTAGAATATGTTAAATTGATGTTTTAAAAATTTTTGGACATTTTTGTCCATTAACACATTCAAACAGAAATTATTTGAATCCTTATTTGATCAGCTTTTCTTCTTCAAATTGGCAACACCAGTATTTTCCATTTATTGCTACATTTTTCTTATTAAAAAAAAATCATTTATCCAAAATGAATATAAATTGACAGCATGTTGAGAAGTTAAAAAGTTGCCCATTTGCATGGAAAACAATGATTTTTAATTTTCTATCTTGTTGCCACTTTTAAGATTTCAGAGCTTATTTTCCTTGAAAATATTAAATTTTCAGCATCAAACAACAATACTGATGCAATTAAATTGGCACTGTGTATTTAGACTCTTTTTGTTTTTTTTGTATTTAGTTTATTTTTAGGGCTCTGCATCAGAGGTTATTGGGCCAAACCATAAAATGTGGACACTCTGTCACGAATGGGTTAATTCTCTTTTCACATTTGATATTAAATTATATCACAAAGTAATGGCAAGAACTGTGGTAAAATGACATCCAGTTGCGTTACTTATCTTTTGGGGTGTTTTCCTTCGACCATAACTTAAGCAAAGTGTGTAGAATGGTAAAAATACCAGAGAATTTTCTGCACATAATTTGAGTGAATGTCTTTCTTTTCTCTCTTGTTCTCCAGATCTATGATAATGGAATGATAGCTGCTGGACTGGTAGAAGATCCCCGTCCTATGCTCAACAGGTTACATGCTTTTATGGAGAAGTCATTGGAGAAATACTGAACTAATTGATCACCACTCTACAATGGACTGGTGGAAAAACTATGTCTTGTGCTCAACAGGTTGAATGCTTTTATGGAGAAGTCACTGGAGAAATACTGAACTATATGATCATCACTCTACTATGGACTGGTAGAAAAACTATGTCTTGTGCTCACCAGTGCACAAGGTTGTATGGAGAAGTCATTGAGAGAAAGGATCACCACTCTGCAATGGCATGGAGAGAAGATCAGCAAACTAGGATTTTTTGGAAATATGCATGGAAAAGATGTGAAGAAGGGGTGGCTACTCTCTCCCACACCAGAATAGACTATCACTCACTCTGACCCTTCACTGCCTGGAGATATGTATTTGTTCAAGCCTTCCAAATTTTAATCTTTCACATGTATGCAGTGTGTTAAGACTTTTCAAAGGACTTGCTCTTTCTTCCTGGCATTCAAAAATTGTTTTAATATGAATGATAAATCATATCAAACACTTTATCAATGGAGAATGAAAATGGAATATATCATTAAAAATGAACATTTTGAATTACTATTTATTATGCAAGGTTTTAGCAGTTTGTTTTGCATATGCAAGAAACTATTGCTGTATCATGGTCCCATTCAATTACCATTGTAGAAATACAGAAGAATAATCATTGGGCGTAATAAATGCAAGTGGAATGAATTATACATGCTATTGAATTTTTTTGCCTCTGCTATTTTCTTTTGCTTTCTGTAAGCAGTGTGTGATGCTGGTATCTCAGAAACCTAGCTCTTTTTATACTTGAAAATGACAATTAAATTTCTTGCTAGAAATTCTGATTTTTTACTCCATGAATTTTGATCCATAGGCTCCATGCACAATAAACCCAACACAATATTTTGCAATAGTCAATTCAATTTAAGCTTTACTTTTTTTCTTTATATGATTTTATGTGATTAAACATGTTGAAAAATTGTTATAATTTGGTATGTATATGGAAAATAAATGAATATCAATCAACCAATCAAAATTATGAAATAGTGCTCTTTCTAATTTGATTAAAACAATGGGTGAAATTCATGTCTGAAGTTTAATTGCAGGGCAATGCAGTGCAGGCAAATGAAAAAGTAAATCAAGTCTTATTTGTAGCTTATTCTTCTAAAAAAAACCTCTTACTTTCCTTGAAATTTCCATGACATAGTGCTCATTCTTAATAAAAAAATGAATTAAATGCTAGGAGTCCAAACTTCTTCGCCATGAATTATTTTTCTTTCAATACTGCTTATGCTGTATATTTTTCAAATACTGCAGTTCTCTCTGCACATATATCTGAGATTGTCATGAATATTCTATACAACAAAAAACCTTTTCATATAGCTGACCACGGCTGAATCCAGTGTGGTAATTACATAGTTTTGCAGCCAGAAGCTTCCATAAATTTGGACCACTGGCAGAACCTTCAAAGGTTCTAATTTTGAAATTGAGCCATTGCCAGTTGAGTATTCTTTTTATTGGAAACTAGCTTCCAGAGAATGGAGAGTCGGTATCTGATATATACATGTATGTTTACAGTAAGGTATATTGACATGTACAAACTAATACCAAATAAAAGCATTTGATAACTGTAAAGTGCTGTCTGTGTGTTGATGTTTATTAAATTTTACCTTTACAGTCTGTGTGTACAGGATAATCTTGAGGCAAGGTTTCTGTCTTTGTGTGAGAGATTATTTTTGAATTTTTTTTTTTTTTTTGGTCAGTATGCAGCCATTCATATTTAAGAAAAGTGTTATTCTTTGTAAGCGTACGATGGTACAGACTCAAATGATGAAGTGTTGTGGGTGTTTGAAATATATTGTTTCTTCTTCATCTTCTTATCCTCCTACTTCCCTTTCTTGTTTTCCCATTATTTTTCTTATTTTCCTTTTCTCCTTCATCTTCTTTTACTTCATCTTTTGCTTTTCTGCCTTTTCTTCTTTTTTCTTCTTTTTCTTTGTCTTCTTCTTGCTCTTCTTCTTCTTCTCCTTTCTTCTTCTTACATTAATATCTTTTTTTTTTAAAAGAAGAAGAAGAAGAAAGAGAAAATGAAGCAAGAAAACGGAAAAACTCAAACATACATCTCTTATACACTTTATACAAGTCGTTCATAAATAATATATGTAGAAAACAATGAGGGCGCGGTAGTTCCTGTAATCAAAGGCTCTGGGAAACCGGCAAAGCGAGCAATTTTATATGAGGAAATTCTTTTTTTATTTGAAATGCGAAGGTACCGTAAACTTGGATGTTGCGTTTAAGTGATCTCTTCAAGTGAAAATAGTGTGCAAAATCGTACGACAATGGCTATGAATTATGCTGGAACAAGTTCGGGTTCGGTATGTGGAAATCATAGTGATTCAATGAAATTACAAAAATTACGGGTTGATTTTTACGAATATATTGCATATTATGCGTAGGTTCCACGCTTTATTATCACCTCGACTCGTACTGTGGCTTTACTATTGTCTCAAAATTGTGGTCCCATATGCTGAAGATGGTGTAGGGTCTGTGAGAGTTAACCAATTTGATTCAATTGTAGGGTGATTTCAAGTTTGGTGTTGGAGGCTGGTGTTGGTGTTGTGAGAACACCAACACCAGCCTCAACACCAAACTTGAAATCGGGCTGGTGTTGGGGTTGACCTCGCAAAATTTGACGTATTTCCGGTAGTCTGTGTTGTCCGCTGGTGTTGAATGTCGTCTGCTGAACCGAGTATCACGGTTCGTGTTGACGATTTACATGCAATTTCCCCATTCACCAACACCAGCCCCTAGGGATCGGGAAATTCACGATTTCAAGTACGGTGTTAGTGTTGGTGTTGTAATCATACATGTTATTGCTGCTTGTCCCTCGCGCAGCAGCGGCACTCTTTGCTACGGCCACTCGTCACATGTTGGTGGTTAAACCCATTTTGCAGTCAAAACAACTTGGTATAATCAAAACCATATAATTCCCATGGAAGAGTAATATTTTTCCCCTTTGATTCTTCAAATGATTATGCAACTTGAATCCAATAAGATGTAGATTTATTAGAAATTCTGAGGGAAAATGATTTCATTGTCGAGATCTTTCGCTATAGCGTATGACGTCACCCGGTGTTGAGCTATCGATAAGGTGATCGGTATCGTCCCTCTAAACTGACCGTCGGTGTTGGAGCTCGGTTCAGGAGCCTTTCCACGCTCTCAACACCAACACCAACACCGCACACCGAACTTGAAATCACCCGTAATGTCTGTTTGTATTTTGTGGAATTTATACGTTGGGAAAGTTAACAATTGATCCAATATCTTCTCCTCTGTAAAGGAGATGGAGATGTAATGTAAGTAAACCCATGTCGGCATTATCGTGAAATAGGAAACCACTGTTCACTTTGTACAGCAACACTTTATTCAGTCACACGCATTGGTTTCCTATTTCCACCTCCATCATGTCCATTCTCTTTGTACACAAGTGCGTGCATCAAATGAATGAGTGGTTTCCTAAACCACGATATGGCCCCCATGTCATGACATGAATTATTCTTGATACTAGTCTGGAATCTACACTTTCTTTAATTTGCACAAACTTTTTTGTAATTTCATTGAATTTGAAGGATTCATGTCATCTTGGCTGCATAGATCTACTGCATAACAAACAAAAGTCTGAAATTTTTCTTTAACTTTATCTTCTGAAATATTTTAGCGTGTTGAGGACCACAGGAGAAAGTGGGACCGAGATGAATATGAGAAGCTGGCAAAGGAACGTCTGGATCAGGAGCTGGAGGCTCAGGCTGAGAAAGGTAAATTAGCAACATTTCACACCAGGACCAATTCAGACGGGTGCCTAACAACTGCAACTTGGCACTTTGGACAACTTGGCCCCACCCCAAAACATAGGGTTAGGGTTTGGGTTGCGGTTAGGGCTAGGATTACGGTCAGGATTAGGGTTAGGGTTACGGTTTCAGTTAGGGGCCGAGTTGTCCAAAGTGTCGAGTTGTCCCGGATCCATTCAGACATGAGACCATAAATGGCTGGAAAACTGCTTTGATAAAAAGAAAAGAAAAATTAAAACCAAAATGAAACTAGCAAAGTGTGCAACACATTTTTCTATCTGTTCAATCGAAGATCACGGAATATTATAAAACTAGAAATGTTCAAAACTTTTCGAATGGTAAATAACCAAGATAATCAGTCTCACAACGATAAAATTTTGCAATTGCGAATATTCCTTCTTGTATCAGTTGTGATTAGATTATTTTGTGGAGTGAAAGTTGTGTTTGTCTGAACCAATTGTGAAATTTGTAAACATATATGTGTGTGAAAATTTTAGATTTTGCAGTACGCATCTGTAGGGGCTAGCAGCACATATCAGTGTATTTTTACCACCATGACACCGTTTTTATTTTTTGTATTGAGTTATGCCTTTGCAGCTTTTGAGGCAGTTTATGAGCTACTTTTGCTTAAGCTGGAAAAGATAGGTCTCAAAGTCATACGACTTTAAAGAAATGTGTCTTTGATATCAGAGGTTAAAAAATCTTATGAAGTTGCATTTCAATGAATGTATTTACAATTTGGGAATATTTGTTTTGCAGAGAGAAGGAGAAAAGAGCCACCCGTCAAACGTGAACTTCTCAAACAGCGCGACTACAAGGTTGACCTTGACTCTAAGCTGGGGAAGTCCCAGGTCATCACCAAGACAACGCCTTCATCACAGATGGGAGGATACTACTGTGATGTCTGCGACTGTGTCGTCAAAGATTCCATCAACTTTCTAGATCACATTAATGGCAAAAAACGTAAGTTGTGTGCAGAAACCTGTGAGGATACAATTCTGCAGTACCAGAAACTTGAGCACATTTGAGCGAGTGTTACAGATAAGAGTATAAAATTGGAAACACATACTTATAACTTACACGTTGAATAGCCATTACAAGGCCACATTGTGGAGAGAATGATGAGCAGGCAAGACAGAATTTCTTTTTATCATTCATTGCTGACCCCCCCCAGCATGTTACTGACATATTAACCCTAAAACCGTGGAGGGGTGGGGGGGGGGGGGCTTTTTCAGGCCCCCTCAACGTTTCACGCAGTAACTATGCAGTGCACAAAGCTGCTGCCATGCAGTTTCGTGACTTTTCTATTGAAATCTCCCACACATTTTGAGGCCTTATTTGTGACAGCCAGGTATGCGGTTTCGAAGTTACATAACATTTTGTACACTCGGGTCAGTCCCAAAAGTGCTCAAAAAGGTGATTTTCTGTATAATTTCAACGAATTGTGTATTTAGCCAAAATTCATACATGTATCATTATTTTCAATTCAGCTGTGATTTAGAGGGGGGGGGGGGGGGAAGCCCCCTTTTAATGGTTTAAGATGCCCCCAAAAGCCCAATGGTTTTAGGGGTAATTTGTGCTGTGCACTGTTAAAAAATTTCTTCATCTTGGCTTTTCTATGTTTTGATTTTTTACAGATCAAAGAAATTTAGGAATGTCCATGAATGTAGAGAGATCATCTTTAGACCAAGTCAAGAAACGGTTTGAAATGAACAAGAAAAAGGTAGAAGAAAAGAAGAAAGATTATGACTTTGAAGCAAGATTACAAGAACTGAAAGAAGAGGCAAGTATTTCAGCAACATAGTGGATATCAATTTATGTGCATGTAATGATGTTTTTGTGAGAATGATTTCTGCTGTTTTGTTTACTAAATGAAGAGTCTATCTAACAAGGGTATTTCACTCTATTTGAAAGGATTTTAATTGATAAGACAGAAACTATGCTATGAAACAGTGAGTATATGCAATGGAATAGAGGTAATTTTGCCTTGCAAGGTGAAGCAAAAAAAAATAAATAAATAAAATTGGCCAATTTTGGGGGTGCTGGTAGTCCAAGTTATTTGTGAAAAATTTTCTTTCTTTGTTCAGTATGAATTCTTTATGAAATTTAGGTACTTAAGACCACAGTGTACTAGTGTAAAAGACTTTTCTTTAATTGTGGACATAGTCATTGATTAGCTTAAATCGTAAATGAAGGAAAAACATGTCATTATTATGTCATTACAAGCTACATGTATGCTCTCTCTTTCTTAATCAAATGCTCTCTCTCCCTCTCAGTCTTGCCCTTCTCTTTCTCCATAAGCTAAGCTCTTTTTCAAAGCTCTCTCCCCCCCCCCCCACCTCTCTCTCAGCCTTACCCTTATCTCAATTTCTTTTCCTCTCTCCCTGTCCTTTCCTTTTTCTCTTTTCCCTCTCTCCTATATTTTTATTTATTTATTGTTTGATTGCATTGGAAGCAAGAGTTGAAATTCATCACTATTATTGTTTTGTTTCTTTAAATGCAGGAGGAAAAGCACAAGGCATACCAGAGAGAGAAGAGGAAGGAAAGGAAAAGAAGAGCTGATGATGGAGGGATAGATGGAATGGATCCTGACATGGCCTCTATGATGGGCTTTGCCGGATTTGGAAGCAGTAAAAAGAAATGTGAGTCTAGAAACTTGAAAAAAAAAGTGCTTTGCACTCTTTTGAAACCATAGATAATGTATTTGAAACTGTGTTGTTCGAATACATATGCCTTTCAGTATGTGATTCAGGATCTATCCATGAACAGATTTATAAACTACCGGTAGATGTTATTTTTCTCTAGGAAGTTTCATATATCATTTACTTTTTTAAGAGTGATTTAATCATCAATAACTATAAACAGCTTATTGTTTTTTTAAAGAAACTGCAAGTGGCATTTATTTTGGTTCAAACATGCACAAAGTTTCTCAAGCAACTCATCTCAGTATATTCAATACAAGTTCAAAGCATGCAAATACTAAATATACGTGAAACTGCGTTTGATCAAGCAGCTACGGTGCTTTTTGTGCATATCTTTATTCAGGAAGCTATCCCCGAGATCCTTTGAAATATATCAAGAACGAGTATTGAAGTGCATTTTGCTATGTTGTATTTAATCATTCATTTACTCTAATTTTTTCCTTGTTTTTTGTTTATCTCCTGCAGATTGATGTGCAGTCAACATCTCCAAAGTGCATCAGCACTCCCGAAAAATGGCAAGGAAACAAAGTGAACTCTATTATGGTACAGAACCCAGTTGAAATGGTGCAATCTGTCCTCAAACACAGTCTAAGCACTTCTTCTGCACCTATTGTAGTCCAGCGTGTTCATTGTCTCTGTAAGTTCAGGGAGTGATGCAGCTTCATTGCAGACCAAACGTTGATTATTTTTAAGTGAAAAATTATAATGAAACTTCAGTAGGTATTAGATACATATGCACTGCAGTTTGGAAGGGTGGGTTGAAGACACCCTTCACCAGTTAATGATAACCTTTTGCTTGTTAAGGCTAGGATGCACAATATATCAGAATGTCAACTCCTGTGCGCGCTTGCCCTGTTAGATAATCCTGAACAGGGAAATTTAACATTAATTTATAGCCATATGTATTCCACTGCTGAAAAGCCTGAATTTTACATTTTAAACTATGAATCTCAAAACGACCACAGAGTACATAAAGAGCAACCCATGTAGCATTGCTGTATATTGTTACTGTATTACTGAATGTAAGCAATAAAGATGCAGTATTCACCACTCTCCCCCCCCCCCCCCCCCAATAAAAAAACCATCAGGATTCTCTTAAATCGTGGAGATTGTGGACCATCCAAGAACATAACAGAAGATGATTCAAGGTCTTATGTAATAGGACAGGTGCATGGCTGTCCCTCCACGCTTTTTTTGATTCATGGATATCTTGGCCCAGCTTCATTAGTAACTAAATTCATTTGGCCAGGGTGACTGTGGCTTTAGGTTAATTGATAGAGTTATTGGAAGTGCAGGAAATGAAAATCTTGATTTTCAAGTTGAAAGGGGAATATTTGTGAAAAATCTTTTTTCTTGTGTAGTATCTTTTATTGAATCATGTCTTTTGTGTAAGCATAATTTTACTTTGATTGCAAGACATTAATATTTGTATCAGAAACTGTGTATGTGCATGTAATAGGAAGTATTGGATGGAGTTATAGATATCGCAGCAAAGCCTGAAGGGCATTTACTTTTTAATTCTACCAAATAGTTGACACCTTTCTGCATCATGCCAGATAAATTCCAACTATTTCTAAGAGAAAATTTTTTTAGAAACTTAACCGCATTGTGTTGTATGATGGTTTTGACAAAAGACATCCTTTATTATGCCTCCGCCCACCGTAGGTGGTTGCCGGAGGCATTATGTTTTCGGGTCGTCCGTCCGTCCGTCCGTCCCGTTTTCGTTCTCACGATAACTTAAGAACCGTTTGACGGATCAACTTCAAACTTGGCTCATGTATTGATATGGGAGGGACAATGATCTGATTAGATTTTGGAGTCTCAAGGTCAAAGGTCAAGGTCATAGAGGTAATAATACACATGAAAATGACTTGTTCTCGTGATAACTTAAGAACCATTTGACAGATTGGCTTCAAACTTGGCTCATGTATGCACATGGAAGGGACGATGATCTGATTAGATTTTGGGGTCACAAGGTCAAAGGTCAAAGGTCATAGAGGTCATTATGTACATAGAAATGGTTAGTTCTTATAACTCAGTAACCATTTGACGGTTCAACAAACTTGGCTCATGTATGCATATGGAAAGGGCAATGCTCTCATTTAGATTTGGGGTCACAAGGTCAAAGGTCAAGGTCAAAGATGTCATTGTATAAATGAAAATAAAGCAACATGAAGTGCCATTTATTTCTGATCTGGTAATGGCGGAGGCATAAAGTTCGACCACGCGTGGTCGAAGATTCATCTAGTTTTTCAAATGGAGCATCACATTCTGCATTGTATGCATTAAAAAGAGAACAATTCATAACAAGACTTGGGAAAGAAACTATTTTTTGCAGTTGATTGACTGATTGATTGATTGACCCCCTCCCCCTTGAAAATAGGCATATTGTACTGCTTTTAAAAAGGAATGCACTTTTAATCCTTTGAATATCGCTGTTGCACTTCATGTAATAAGAAACAACCATGACAATATTGTGTGTCATAATGAATGGAAAAGATTACCAGTATAGTGCGAGTGAACTGTCAAACTAGGATGTGGAGATAAGAAACCAAAGCTTAACTCTATTCCGAAGTCACATAGCCTTGTTCAGATACGAGGTGATATATCCCCGCAACATTTTTAGTGTTCAGATATGGCGCGACAAACCATCCCACTTATGTTAACGTGTCAACTCTCAAATAAAGAGTTTAGTCAAAAGTTGCATAGACAAACTCATGACAATATATTTTGCGCTTACTTTTTAAGAATTTGATTGGTCCACAGCCTTTTGAAGCCAGGTGAAGAAAAAATTGTCTCCTGCCTTGGCAACATTTTGTTTGCTGCCTTATATCCCAGACATGTACACCAAAAATGTTGCGGGGACTTGTCGTCTCGTATCTGAACAAGCCTCAACTGTACATGTAAACTGAGTAATGTTCAACAGGTACAGCTATCAGGATTTTTTTTACTTAGCTGTGTTTACCTTGTCATCATACATTTTATTGTTCCATGTATATACTATGTAAATGACTCAATGTTAGTTTCTGAAAGTGAGAAATATTATTGTTTATATTATTAACATATGATGTAAATAAATACATGTAGAATAAAATGAATCATTTCGAGGAATGCCTCTTCTTGAATTATTCTTTAAAAAAATACTAGATTGTACTTGATGGTTCTTATTCAGCATGACGGGGGGGGGGGGGGGGGGGGGCTTGGATGCACAGAATATTTGTTTAAAGGTTGGGGGCAATGAAATTTACATCTACACAAAGAAAAATATTATATAAGATTGAGATAATTCTGGCACTTTATACTCGGAACTTTATACTAAATACTACAGGAAAATTTCATTTAATTCTGGAAAGGAAATTTGTACATGTATGAAGTTTGGTGTTTTTTTTTTGGGGGGGGGCAGTGAAGCATTAAAATGTACAAAAAATATTAGAAAATAAGAATTACAATATGAAAGATGATAAAATATGGATGCCTATAAATCCAATGACATTAAAGAGACAAATTTCATGGAAGCAATTTCTAACCTTTTTCAGTCAGAAGTTGTCTAATCAAATTCCTCCAAAATGTTGAATGGTACCTTTGCTGTCCTTAGATTAATCATGAAACTTGCAGATTGTGAGTCTTGGCAAGCAGTTCAGTTTTTCGTGAAATCTTTATTTCAACCCCTTAAATGGGCAACTTTGGCAAACATTTGGCAAATAAAAACGTCAAAATTCAAAGACACATGAAATGTGTTTGTCAAACAGATTAACTATGAACATCAAAAGAAAGTTAACTGCAAACTTAACAATACGAACAATGATAAAATATGGGTGCCTATCAATCCAATAACATGATATTATTTCTTTTGGAAATGAATACATTGGATAAATGAAAATTACCTTTTATTATTATTATTATTATTATTAATGGTTTGGCGTCACCTGTGCCTGGGAGGGGAAAAGCGAATAGAATCACTGTAACCCTCAGGTCTCTCCTCCCGATATCACTGATTGGGGGTGTGCAGGTGGACCACATACACCGGGGTTTCCCCCTACTCTTATACGAATAGTGCAGTGGGATCTTTAACGTGCAAAGGTGGTGACTCTCCTTTACACGGGACCTCCATTTAACGTCCTATCCGAGGGACGGAATGTTTTCCACTGTAGCATAGCCTGCGTCTATGAAACAGGGGAGGGGCATGATAACACACAACGTAGGCTTCAGTCATCCGCCTTGGCTGGACTCGAACCCACGGTCTTTTGGTTCGAAAGGCAGACGCTTTACCGACTGAGCCAACTCGCTCCCTCTTCAAACCATAAAATTTGATGCTGTGAAATTATATAAAATCATGATTTGTAATGATTTTTTTTTTCTTTTCAGAAAGTGATTAAGTGATAAACGAAATAAGTACACATATATCAGTGCAATCAATGCATTTTGGCTAATTTTCTCATAAAAAGTCAAGAGTTGACCAAAAAATTTGAGTATGAGGTATGACGTAATAGTGGGTACTCAGCTTCGCGCATTGCAATTGTGCAATTTGTATTATACCTTACACGCATTTTGCTAGAATTGCGTGACAAGGTACCCACTTTGACATCATTTTGACGTCAAAGTGGGTACCCAGTTGAAACTGGGTCAGCTGAGGGGTCAAAAATATCCTGAAATCTTGCCACATTTGGGGGTTTCCTTGGCAACACGACTTTAAAAAAATTTTTAGACAGATGATTTTCTGCTAATAAAATCATGCTCTTTTAAATGAACTAACATTGTTCTAGCACTGGGTACCCCCTTTAAGATATCTGGAAAATATATATTTTGATACAGGTGGAAAAAATATGGGAACAATGTTGAACATCTCTCAATATAATATCTTCTCCACTACCCAAAACTAAAGATTATACTTTATGGAAGTGGGGATAAACTTAGTTTAATAGGAAAATTTGCTTCCTTACACAATCACTTAAATACACAAGGTATACAAACTCAGTTATGCTGCTTTTATTCAGAGGTATATTGAAACTATGATGTAAATATATGGTTTATCAATGAAGCAAGAAAACATCAAGAAAAAGATATGGTATTTACAACTAATTTGCATAGATTCGTTACTGATTTTTCTGACTTCTGAATCTAACATATTTAGCAACATTACACTTTGTCATATTTCCAAGATTAATGAAAAATGAATGCCAGATTTTACAGACATAATTTCACAAAATATAAAATGGCTGGAAGCTTGAAATTGTTAAAAGTTTCAACACATGTATACAAGACTAGTTTCAAAGTCATTCTCATAAAAACTGGTCCAATTCTGAAAAGACTATTTCAGGGATGTTCTAATGAATAAAATTCCATTTTGGTTTGATGTCGATGATCTTAGAGGAAGAAATTTTCTTCAAGGAACAAATGGCTTGATACTGGATCCAAGCTATCCTGATGATAGAATTCTGTCTCAGTTGGCGGGTTGAATGACCTGTGTTGATAGGCAACAAGGGTAGGGACGCAAGATGAATGAACATTGGGAGTGACTGAGAAATTTTTTTTTTTGGGGGGGGATACAGGTTAAAGTGAATCACAGGTGAAACAGAAAATGAATTAAGTTCAATACATTCAGAAAATTTTTAAGTTGATTTCTTTTTATGAGATGTTCAATAGTTGACTGATACAAGTAAATGTAAACAATGAGGCATAAATACTGGGAGATGAGGGTATATATATCCCCCCCCCCCCCCTTAGAGGGAGGGGATGGCATGTACAAACATACCCCCACTTTTCAAAGAAGAAATAATATTTTAGTCAATCAGTTGTTGAAATTTTTTATAAATCTATCATAAATGATGGTTATAGTAGTAAAATTTCTAATTGAAATGCTATCAAAAACCATACAGGATGTGTGAGGGTGTGTATCACTCGTGTGAGAGATTGCGCTAGAAATTTTGGTAAAGGATTTCGATCATCCCCCCACTCTTCAAAATGGATATATACACCGGTGATGTAAGCTATGACAGAAATATGAGTCGTTATTTAATACCAATGTTAGAAAAATACAAGGTTCAGTTTTAGCTGCATTTAAAAGTGAAAGTCAAGAATTTTGGGGGGATAAATCATAAATGATGGTTATACTAGTAAAATTTCCATTTGAAATGCTATTAAAAACCAGAGATAGGACTGGAAGGTCCCAAGAATATGGGTGTGTTACTCGTATGGGAGTTTGCACTATAAATTTTAGCAAAACATTTCGATCACCCCCCCCCCCCCCTCATCCTCAAAACAGCTTACACTGTTAATGTAAGCTATTACAGAAATATGAGCCTTTATTTCATACCAATTTTAGAAGAAAAATAAATGGGGGATTCAGTTGCTGGATTTGAAAGTGAAAATAAGCATGACATAGATAAGGGGGCATTCAAGGTGGTGCCAGGTAAAAATGTCAGAGGTAAAAATGTCAGAGGAAAAAATGTCAGAGGTAAAAATGTCAGAGGTAAAAATGTCAGAGGTAAAAATGTCAGAGGTAAAAATGTCAGAGGTAAAAATGTCAGACGTAAAAATGTCAGACGTAAAAATGTCAGAGGTAAAAATGTCAGAAGTAAAATGCCAGAGGTAAAAATGTCAGAGATGCAAAATTAATTTCAGAGGTATGCCAGATTTGGAAATGTTTGAGTGACATGTTTCAGGTACGAATACTGAATTATAGAAATTATGGGGAGTGGGATATATTCAAATATTTTCTGTAAAAATACTGTCTATACTTGAATGCCCTTGTCTTGGCCATTTGGAAATAACGGTTATGGTGTTGGCGGGGTGAACGTTCTGGTATGCGCGCATTGCCCTCGTTTTCACCGCGGGGACGGGCATTGTAAAAACGATGGTGGGAAAAAACTAGGTTGGTAACACGAGTAGCTGACCACACGCATTCCACACGACTGCGCGATTTTAATATGTAAATTCCTCTTCATAAGCTCCCTCCCCCCCCCCCCACTCAAATAAAGCGTGGTATACGTGAACGAATGCTTCAATATTATTGTCCTTATACGTAGGGAAGAATAGGAAGTAAGCGAAATTGAATCGTTAATTCAATCTATTTCTCGACCTTTTGTATTATTTCATCCGATACGCTGCGGAACTTATAACTTTTAAAGAGAATTATTCAATTAGATAATTGCATTAGCATATGCAAAACATCAAACGTGGATATCCCTTCCTAAGTTCATCTAACATTCTGTCATTCCACTTAAGATCTTAAATCATTTAGATATAATCCTGTAACTTAATTAATCTCACAAAGAAAATAATGAACATCATCCCATGCTACATTTCTTACCCAAAACGCGCAATTTTACTTATCGCTTGCTGAAATTGTCATAAATAATATGTTTCACAGTGCAATCGTGTCAAGCGGCCAAATCTTAAACACAGAGAGGGAACTGGGCATTCGTTTGCTGCAATTTGGAGTAAGCTAAACAAGTGCTCGGAAGATCAAAACACTGTTGGGCAATGCGCACATACCAGGATGTTCTCCCGGCCAAAACAAGATTGGTCTCATTAGGTGGTTGAATGGGGCAGCATTATCAAATGAGTAAGACAGGAAGCCCAGACGAATGACTGAACATACACACTTTAACAGAGTGTAGTATTATTGTGATCACTCCATTTATACAGTATGAATTCTTTTTTTAATATCTCGTGCTCTTCCTAATTTCAAATTCAATATTCTTACCTGTAACACGTTCACTTCGGCATTTTCAGAGCTGACATTTTTACCTCTGACATTTTTACCTCTGACATTTTTACCTCTGACATTTTTTCCTCTGACATTTTTACCTCTGACATTTTTACCTCTGACATTTTTACCTCTGACATTTTTACCTCTGACATTTTTACCTCTGACATTTTTTCCTCTGACATTTTTTCCTCTGACATTTTTACCTCTGACATTTTTACCTCTGACATTTTTACACCGAACCTTCAAGGTAGAACAAAACAGGTTCAAATGAATCACAGTTGAGAAAGAAATGATCTAAATTCCATACAAACAGAAACTTTGTATGGATTCCACTCTCTGACATGTTAAAAAGCCGAGGGACACAAGTAAAGGTCAGCTACTGCAGAAATCTCAATTTGATTTAACAGTTTAATGTTGAAAACAAAGTCAGGACAAGTGTCTTGTATTTGAAGATGATTACATTTTCAAATTGTGGACCTTAACTATTTTATTTGTATCTGAAATGTATTGATTTTTTTTTATTTCACCAGAAAAATGTTTGCTTTTATCATTCAATCTGGCTTTCTAGTGGTATTATTCAATAAAATTCAATCCTCACTATTCAGGGGCGTCGCTAGACTATTTTGAATGGGGGGGTGTAGAGGCCAGATTGCCGACAAATAATGCCACCAATTGCCGACGACCAACGTCAATAAATTCAACCGTATAAAGCCCATTGAGGCATGTTCAATTGTGCACCTCTATCATATTTTCCTTTTGAACAATATTTTGTTCACCTCACTTGCCGAATGTGTTTGTTTTCCGAAAACATCCTGTATCTAAATATAATACAAGCGAGCGCAGCGAGCGAGGAAAAATATACACTCTCTTACGTACTTAAGTGATAGTTCTTCATCAAACTACATGGTGGGCTTAAAGATATCTAAATTAATTATATTTGGTCACCTCTCTGGCCTGATTCATTTGGTTTCAAAGACCATCCTAAATCTTAATATTATACGAGCTAGCGCAGCGAGCGAGGAAAAAATCTATTTTTCATGGTAGAAGTGACAATTCTTTATCAAAATACACGATGGTATTAACTATAAGATATCTAACTTATACAGGTACATTTGGTCACCTCACTTGTCGAATTCGTTTGCTTTCCCAAATCCATCTTGTATCTGAATATTGTACGAGCGAGCGTAGCGAGCGAGGAAAAATACATATTCACTCCTTTGCATGATAGAAGTGAAAGTTCTTCATAAAAAAAATGCATGGTGGGCCTTTTGGATATCTTGATTTTGGTCACCTCTCTTATCTAATTCATTTGCTTTCAAAGACTATCCTGTATCTAAATATTATACGAGAGAGTGCAGCGAGCGAGGAGAAATATATACACTCTATTTTATGGTAGGTGATAATTCTTAATCAATATACACGATGGGCCTATAGCTTGCAAAATTTGTTTGCTTTCCCCAATCCATCTTGTATCTGAATATTATACGAGCGAGCGTAGCGAGCGAGGAAAAATTCATAATCCTTTTCATGGTAGAAGTGAAAGTTCTTCATCAAAATACACGATTGGCCTTTAAGGTACCTATTTTGATATATTTGGTCACATCTCCTACCTAATTTATTTGCTTTTAAGACCATCCTATATCTAAATATTACACGAGCGAGCGCAGCGAGCGAGGAAAATATACATACTCCTTTTATGGTAGAAGTGATAATTCTTCATCAAAATACATGATGGGCCTAAAGATATCTAGATTATATAGTGTTCATCTCACTAGCCGAATGTGTTTGCTTTCCGAAAGCATCCTGTATCTGAATATAATACCAGCGAGCGCAGCGAGCTAGGAAAAATATACATATTCTTTTTATGGTAGAAGTAATACTTCTTCATCAAAATACATGATGGGCCTAAAGATATCTAGATTATATAGTGTTCATCTCACTAGCCGAATGTGTTTGCTTTCCGAAAACATCCTGTATCTAAATATAATACAAGCGAGCGCAGCGAGCAAGGAAAAATATACACTCTCTTTCGTGGTACCAGTATTATTTCGTCGTCAAAATGCACAAGTAAATAAGCCGAATATGACTCTATTTGGGCACCTTACTCCTCTTTTTTCCTTTTTTTCCCTCCTTCCTCTTCCCTCTCCTTTCTCTCTCTCTCTCTCTCTATCTCCTTCTTTTTTTTTTTTTGCCGACAGCGATCGTGAATTTGCCGACAAGAATTTTGAGTGGGGGGGTGTCACACCCCCCCACACCCCCCCTTTAGCGACGCCCGTGTCACTATTGTAGACTCCGAAACTCAAACTTTAATATCAGTAGTACATCTTATTTTTTACATTTTTGCTCCAGTTACATGAATTTTCAATGAGCTTATGATTTCACCTATAATTCCAATGAAACCTGCTTATTGATTATTACGAATTATTTGTCACTAATCTCTAATGCCCACAGAAAACCAACCTGATCTGAGATGATCTATTTGGTTGGAAAAGATCACAAAGAATGCCATCACTATGAAACGGTTCATCTCTTCCTTCCATCCAAGAAGACATCTTGATTTCTGAAATAAAAAGGGGAAAAGCAGAGTTTGTCTCATTTACATGTGGATAAGTTTCTTTTCTGGTGGTTTATGCATATGTCTGATATTGTGACTGTGTCATATCAAACGACACAAGACCACTTCATCAGCACTAAAAAATGGATTTGTTGGTTCCATCTGGTCTATTGGAAGCAACTTGATTACTTTGTTTTCTTTTTTTTTTTTACTTTTTTTTTTATTGTACATATTGATTATTGAGAATGCTGAGAATATTCATATCAAAGAATACTGATTGCAAATGAAATCCTTCCTTCATTTTTTATGGTATTGAACATGAAATTATAAAAAATTAGACCTCTTTCATTGTAGTCATCCCTTTGAGGAGCATCCTCTGCACAGCCATTGATTTGTGGTGCCTTCTGGGAATCTCTCATGCCCAGACTGTCGTTTCCTGCCTCAGAAACAGAACTTTCCTGTGTCTGGGACCACTTCATCAAACCTTCCTTGTTTCTCATTCTTCCTCTTGTCTCCATCTTAGGCTCCTGATCCTCCTTTTCCCTCTTGGTCCTGTTCGTCGTAGGTGCAGGTTTCCTGGGCCTTGAATTAGCCTCCGCCAAGACCTTTCTTTGGTTTGATGACATCAATGAAGGTCCCACACGTGCCTCGGGCTTCTTTGATGATACTGGTGTCTGGTTGCAGTCCTCTTTGGTGTTTGGTACAGATGTAAAGGAAACCATCTCTTCTCCTCCCTGACCTCTCATTTTCCTCTTCCTACTAGCAGGAGAAACAATCTTTGCTGGAGCTTGTATAGCATCCTCTACTCTGCCAGGCCAATCTACATCACGTCTGCATCTAGAGCTTATGGGCGATTCCACTGTTGCTTCATCTCTGAGACGCATCTTCTGTTTTGAAGGCAGTAATGACTCTTCTTTGTTGTCTGGTGATAGCATCGACCATTGGGGTGAGGAAGTCATCAGTTTTCCTTGGAATCCAAGGAATCCCCTTTCTGATGGAGAAGTGCTAAGTGACATGCTGGCTTCTGTTGATGAAACTGACATGACCTGTGTTGTGGAACACACAAAACACTTCATTTAGACAACTGCACTATCTGGTCAATTAATTGTGCTACTAGAAAAAAAGAAAGAAAATGATTGTTGTAGCCACTACCATACTGTGGACAGCTCACCCTGGAGTTGTTATCCTCCCTCATAATAATGCTCTTATTTCTGCACGGATTCTTGGTGGGTGATTTAGTATCTCACCAAGTGTTTTATCTGGCCTTAAAATTCATTAACTTGTTTTGAATCTCAAGCAAAAAAATGCTTCTCTGTGTGCATGTCCATGGGTATGGGACAAATGTACAAGTTCAAAATTAACAAACATCCAAAGTTAACCAGCTATGTCACTGAAAGGGTTATCACTTCATATCTACCGTAGATTACATTCAGTCAACAGTACGTGTAATAATGGTGTACTTATATAGGGTTAAGGGTCTGGTAGTTGAATGGATATAGGAAACACTGACTTTTATCGATCAGCATCTGGAAGAATGAATTGTACTTCTGGCCTACCTCTGCATCATATAGGTAGTGATGGGGGTAGTGTTTTGGGTTAAGGCATGTGACAGGTTTTTTATATTAATTAGGAATCAATACTTAGAACTCCAGGGGAGATATGAGATCAATAGACCTGTTTACTAATGTATATAAATTTATGCACATTTCTCTCCAGAAGCTTTGGTTACAAATTATTCAGTTCACCTTTTATGCATAATTGCATCTGAATGCATTGTAGATGGAATCCAGTTTGCATACATTAGTTGTTGCTATGTCTGACAAGCCTCTGGCTTGTCAGGCAAGCTTCTTAGTTGTCGCGGGAAACTTTTGTTCAACAAGTATGCATAAAATAGTAAATGGGTCTATTGATTATTATTTGTTATTACATATGATCATTTCACATCTATTACAGATCATGTTTCGGGAAAAAGATTTGTTATGAAACACTCTTAACAACCATTTTGCTTGAAATTTTCCAGTGTTGTGTCCATTTTTCATTAAAAAGGACAGCTCAATAATGTCATTACCACTTACCTCAGCTGCATCCATCGAAACCAATGACAACTGACTGTCAAATGTGTCTGTTGCTACACTGCCACTCTTCTTTGTGAAGCAGACTCCATTCCAGCTAAATGTGGTGTCATTCTGATATGGACTGCTCACAGCATGTTCAGATTCTTGAGACAAGGAAGGCAAGGTTGGTGCACTACTTTCACTGCTGCTCTTGTGGTAGTAGTCGTAGACTGCCTCCTTGTCATCGTCATTGGAATCGTCCAGGACATTGTCAGAGGAACTGTCTCGACAAGCACTCACCATCCATGGTACCTCTCCTGTGTTACTGACATCGCTTTGTGAAGTATCAACGTCAACCATTGTGGAAGGTACATCATCTTTCCTTCCTTTGCTAGAATCTTTCGATTTGCTCCTTCTCTTGACAGCTTGGTCTTTTCCCTCTTTCACCAAAGGATTTCCAAGTCGCTTTGTGCTTTTTTTAGTGCGAGTTTGTTTGCCATTTGGAAGTTCTTGCGCAGATCCACTTTGGCATCTCCTCTCAGTAGTTTCAGGGGGTCTCTGTCCTGATGTTATCCCTGGAGACTGACTATCATCGCTGAACATCCCGGAATTGGCAGTGCTTTCAAGGTTGTACTCTTCAGGACTGAAAACACGCTTCTCTGCTCCAGCCTTAAGTTGTGTCATCCTACCTTCTGCTATCTCCGCTGAGCTGGTGTCTTCATCCTCAAACTCATATATCTTCTCTTCTTCGATAGATAGTTCTCTCTTCTTCAAATGACCTTGCGGTGAATCTTTTGACCTTCTGCTCTTCTCTCTCTTGGTCTTCTCTTTCTGGATCTTTTCTCCTTTGGTCTTTTCTGCATTCTCCTCAGCCCGGTTCTGTTCAAGAGAGTTGCTTCTGGTGTTTGGCCTTGGTGGTGATGGCTGCCTTAAGTTGAAACTTACTCTTCTGGTAGAGACGAGTTTCTTTGCGGTGCTGCAATTACAGTGTAAAAGTAATAGGATATCTTTCACTTCTGTAGGCAAAGTTTAATTTTTCAAGTTCTTTAAAATGCACAAATATCAGTAATCTGAATGCAAAATTGCTATATCTCAGAAAGGAACTTCTCTTCCTTCCTATCGTCATTTTCCCTTTTAAAAATATGTTAAACAAATCACTTTTTAAAGAGAAACATTTACATAGAAATCACCTTTTCTTCAAAAAAAGTAAAAGTATGCCCTTCCACTGGCCCAAGTAATTCATACACTTAAGAATGTGATCAGATGAGGATATGTACTCTCCCATTTTAAAACACCCCCCCCCCCCCTCATATGTGATAATCCTTCCTGGATCTGTTGCCTTCAACTACTGTTCAAAACTGATTAAATTCACTTTGCTGAATCAACGCACTTTTTCAACACCAATTTATCTTACCTGAGAACTCGTTCTCCATCTGCTGGAGAATGTGGACTTTTGATGCTCGAACAAAGGGTATGAGCATGACCTTTGCCTCCAACACTCGCCGGGCTTCCGTTCAGGATGTGTCCACCATTGGATATTTGGTCTGCAGATACTTTCTTCTTGCATAGTCCTTGAAGAATCGATCCTTTGAAGGGAGATTTTGCTGTTGTGCTGTAAGTGATCAATGAATCACAGGTATATTGATTTGCATTCAATGAATTGAAACAGTTTGGAACTAGATTCCTAGATCAATACAATTCTGTATGTTTAAGAGAAATTCAAATTATCAAATGTGTAAACCAACTTTCAAAAAAGATGCCCTATGACAATTTCACAACAATCAATTGCTAACACTGACTGAATTCCTAACTTTAACCCTAAATCTCACATTAACTTACATCTTTGCCTTAAACAAGTTTTAAAACTAACTTGACACCAATCACAGCTTTAAGACAACAATGCAATGCAGGTTTTCCTTAGCAATACCTAAAATTTAGAATCTGTAGATAGTTATCAGCATAATACAAACCCCCAAACCAGCCCATTCCTTAAAAAAATTATCAAACATGTCTAACATTAGATCTGTTATTTATAAAAAACAAAAAAAATATAAAAATGGCATGCAGACCCTGCACTTCCATGTCTTCTTTCAACAGTACTGCCATTATAGCGATGAAACTGGGAAAATATTCATACCCTGAAGAAGTCAGACACAGTGTTGCTCGCTTCTCAGCTGAAGCTCTCTCCCATAGATGCTTGATCTTCCTCTCGATCTGTTTCTTGGGCAAGAAAGGATATCTGGCAGACAGTCTGGTTTTCTTGATGTTGTAGAAGGAGTGGTAGTTTGAGATAGACATGGACTGGTCTGTTTGCCTCCGTCGTGACTGAATCAAAGGAGGTGCCATCTCTTTGCTTCTGCTATCCTGGTCCTGATGAAATGTGATTCTGGAAAAAAAAATACAATGTCATCATGGACATGGTTCAAGATAAAATAATAGATCTAGTAATGGTGGCTTCTTGTATAGCACTCAGGTTCGTCAAATTGTGATGCTCATGGCGCTCCAACATTATTACATTGATTTACACCTGGGTGGAGAGTGGCAACCATGGATTAATACCTTGCCAAAAGACATTAGTGCAGGGCTGGGATTCGAACCCTCAGGCTCAACCCTCTGACTGAGAGTCAAGTGAATGAACCATGGCAATGGCACTAACTTTTGTTTGTCTATAGACCAGTATCTTGACTAAGTAACAATACCTCCACAATTATTATAAGATCTCTGGATCTTACACAAGATAAATCAACACTTTCATGACCAAATTTACACGTTCTAAAGTTAAACCATTGTGTTAAACAATCTAACAGTTATTAGGCCTAAGTTAGATTCTAATTCTTGTATGTGTAAGCTCCAGATCTAACTTTTGTTAAAGGTAATGTCAGCTATTACCCCGACGTTCTATACGTCAAGACAGGTTGTGTAGTCAATCTGGACAAAACAGCAATTTTGAAGAAGTTCACAGGCAATATTTCATAAACCGAGAATTCTGTTTGAAAATATCATGATAAAGCACAAAATTCACGATGATCGGTGCTAACTTAGGCCTAGATCTATTCAAACATAAAAGAGGTTTTATTTCAATCTGAAATTCACAAAGAAGGGAACTTTACCGTCACTGTGTCCGTGCACTCATTTCAATCAAACCACAACTTACAGCTCCTTTAGATGTGAAAATGTTTTAGCTTGCGCGGCATTCATAAAATTTGTGTAACGTTATACTCTCGGAGTAACAACGTTGAACATGCATGATCGATGTACGGTAAGTTTGTAACTCAGATCCAAAGCAGGTGTCAAATCTGCATGCATTGGGCATGGAGTCTAGCCATTGAGCGCGCGCGCGGGAAAAACTACTGAGCCTATAGCCTAAGGACATGAATGAATTAAGGCGCCGCTGCTGCCGACGCAGCCGGCGCGCCTATCCGCCGAGATAGGAGCGCGAGCGCGGCGCGGATGTACTTCTATCTCGATCTCTGACATAAATTTATTGGCTGCATTTATGATTTTACACACACAAAAAAGAAAAAAATGCAACCTGACTAGAGTTCTGACATTCAGTGGCGTAGCTAGGACTTTTCCAGATTTTTTCAGTAGGGGGGCACTGGGGGGCCTTGAAATTTTGTAGGGGGCACCCAAAATAATTTTTTTTTTAGTCACATACAAACACGCACCTCCGCCCCCCCCCCCCCACACACATAACATTTTCTATTTTGCGAGTGAGCGAGCCAAAATAACCACTCTTTATTTTGTCGTCAAAATACAGTTTAGACCTACAATTTTTTATATGATATATTTGGTCACCACTTCACCAAATAGAATATGTCTCTCTGGTATGACTCAAACCACTCTGCTTCTAAATATGAAGAGCGAGCGAAGTGAGCAAGAAAATTTTGAAATCCTCACTTACAAATGTCAACATTTTTTTTTTGCCTTTCTGGCCCATTTTGGTATTGCTTTACTTTTTTTTTTTGCCTGATGATAGTGAGATACTTGGGCTTTATTTTTCAATTTGTTTTTTCTTTTCCCTACCTTTTGGCACATACACAACCCCCCCCCCCCCCCACACACACACACACACACACATATAATATCTATTTTGCGATCGAGCAAAGCGAGCGAGCCAAAATAACCACTTTGTCATCAAAATACAGTTTAGACCTATAATTTTTTGAATGGTACATTAGGTCCCAACTCTACCAAATAGGATATATCTCGCTGGTCCATGCTATCTGGTATTTTTTAATACACTGTGTCAAGCAGACATTTATTTTGTTTTGATCTTTAAAAAAAGAGAGAAAGAAATAATGTAGGCTTATGTTCACAATATTTCTATTTTAAAAGAAAAAATATATATATCTTATGTTATATTGGAAATAAAACCTGAACTTGAACTTGAACTTGAACTTGAACTTGAACTTGAACTTGATCTTGAACATTCTGCTTCTAAATATGAAGAGCGAGCGAAGCGAGCAAGAAAATTTCGAAATCTGCACTTACAAAAGTCTACATTTTTTTGCCTTTCTGGCCCATTTCGGTATTGCTTTATCTTTTTTTTTTTTTTTTTTGCCTGCTGATAGTGAGATACTTGGGCTTTATTTTTCTTTTTTTTTCTTTTCCTACCTCTTGATTTTGTGAGAGGGGGCACCTGGGGGACACACCCTCAGGCCCCCCGTAGCTACGCCCCTGCTGACATTAATATTTAGCAGTGAATTGGATCTAGCTACCACCTTGTAATATCAGAGTTAAAAGAAACAGGAATCCTCACCTCACCTTTCGAACTGTTCTGTCACGGCCTCGCGCCATAACACGTACAACAGGCGCGCGCGCGGCTCATAATGCATGTGTTATATGCCGCATACGCCAGACTTGAAACAATTTTTTTAGGGGCACCTGAGTGAAGTTTTCGGGGTGGGGGATTGATAGCTGAGATTGCTTAACTGGGTACTGCCAAATGAGGATTTTTAGACTGTTTTATTGATTTGAAATTTCACCTCAGCATTTTGTGGGGGATGCAAAAGTTGTGCACCCCCTTGTTGCCAAAATGGCAAGAATTATCGAGACACTTCACATAAATCACACTATAAAAGGAGAATCTGAACCATGACCGAAGTCGAAAATTCTAATTTAAAAAAAAAGATAACTAATAAAGTAATTATATCTGTTGAATTGTACTGAGTTGCTTATAGTCAGCCTGTAAACATTGATCATTCATGCATGAACAGATATGGTTCAGTAAGAACATTAATGCTCATTTCAGACTTTTCTATTTATGAAGCATAACGAATGCTTCGATTAATTAGCACGGCTTTTTTTTTTAAAGATTCATTTTTCCTGATAAATGACACGATATCCTTCAATGTAATATACAATTCTTAGTATTTCAAATCGCATTACGGTACTCATTAATTATCCAAACATTTCTCAGGGGCCGCGGAACGGGGGGTGCAGCCCCCCCCCCCCCCCCACTTTTTTGAGTAGACACGTTGGCCTCTGTACAAAAACGCGGAAATGATTATCCTGGTTTGTACCCTCAGCCCCCCCCCCCCCCCCTCCACTTTAAAGAAACGCTCCGCAGCTTCTGTTTCTTTACGAATGAATTTCCCACGAACATTGCCTACAATGAGTTCGAACAGGGGTTATCAATATTATTAGATTCATAATTCAAGTATGTCAAAATGAATCAAACCAACTGATATCATCTAATCTCTCACAAAAAGGAACGAACATAATTATAGGCCTACGCTTCAGTGATCACGGTCGCCGTGTCAACTATCCATGCATAAAATATGATCACGATTTCTGCAGGCAAATTAATTAAGTCTATTTTTTTTTCAGTAGATTTCGTGATGAATTATTTAAGAATTTTGGACTTCAAGCACGGTTCAATTCCTTTTTAGTCTATGTCCATATATGGGCAATTTCCAAATAAATCTTGGCTAGAAGCCTACAACGTACTGCTTCAGGGGCGTAGATTGGGGGGGGGGGGTGGGGGGGGGGGTGTGGGATACATCTCACCGCTTTGGCCCGGGGGTGGGGGAGAGGGGGGGATGCTGTATACAATATCCCCCAGCTTTCAGGGGGAAAATGGTGAAAAATTATATTCATAATTCTGTCAACGTTTCTTTCTTTACTAGTATTTCCTCCCGATGTATTCTTATGCTAAATGAAACTAAGATTAATATTGTAAGCTACTTTTTTCGGAAGAGAAGCATTTGATTAACGATAATTGGGGGTGCATTATCCGTACACTGTCCCTTTTTCACTCACTGAGCCAACTTGCTCATGTTACACTGGATTCCTTCTAAATCCCCAAATTATTGGAAATGACTGATCACGAAAACGTTTAAAAGTTTTTTTTTAATGTACTTAACTTAATTTTGAATATTTCATTTAAACTGTGTGGAGAAACACAATTTCAAGTGCCCCTTTTGCTTTCTAAGTGTCATTTCTCCTTAATATGATGAGTGCCCCCACGCCTCAAATATAATGAGCGTATGGTTTGATTAATATGATAAGTGCCCCTTTCCCTTTTCAGTGCTCCTTTTCGTTGTGAGTATATTGCAATCAGAATTTTAACGATTAGACAAGGTACAATACGAAAATTTTCTTTGTGTTTATAGATTATGGAAATGACTTGTCTACCACAGATGGGGCCAGACTGAATTCGAAACAGCCATTCATCCGATTTCATCGAGTGAAAAAGGGAGAGCTTCAAGGCCGCACGCCTGTAAATAGATCAGTTCATTTTCAGAGATTCCTCCAACCGGTACCAAAGATGATGTCATTGTTGAAAACATTTTCATATAAAATCAGTGATACATACTTGAACACTTTTTGTGCATACAGAGGGCTAATTACCGGTTTAGATCAGTCCCATGAGAGAGCAGCAGTTGGTCCCAGGTGGATTTTATTAGTGTGGGGGAAAAAAAACACCTTACAGTACCAGCACTGAAGCTTTGACCAAGTTTTTGTTAGTGTGAGTTTCAGCCTAGATGTGCTGAGAAAAAGAGCTGAAAACACCCCTTCATATTTTCAGGAAATGAAGGATATTGTTTGAACTTGTGAAGAGAAAAGTTTAAATTGTGTCATTACTAGCACTTATTTTCCATGATTTTATCCATTTTCATTTTTAACACAGGAACCTATGGGGATATATTTACAGGCGTGCGACCTTCAAGTTCTTTGAGAATGGATGTCGGTGATAGGTCATGCTCTGAGCGCTGAGCACTGCCTGAGCATAATTATATGACATTCTCCCCATTGTTAACATTGCCGGATAATAAATACCATGGCCAGACTCCATATCGAAGCCACGAAGGGCCGGAGCCCCCCCCCCCCCCCCCCCCCTACCTGACAGCGGAAAAGGAAAGAGAATAACTTGTAGACTGGAGTGTCTAAATGGTGAGAGTCGGTTTTGGTCTTTACTGTCCTCTGTAGCGTAAATGCCGCAGAGATACTCTACCACCTCTCATACCCGGAGAGTGGGTGGGTAGAGATGGCGCAACCCAATGCTCGGAGCATACCAAGAGCTCAAGAGTGGTCGGATCGATGCTGGCGCTTTAATAGCTACACTGCGAATTGTTTCCACCCATTCCTAGTTCGGAAGAAAGTGCCATTGCTAGTGCCAGTCGACGGCCATTCTACACGTACCAAATGATTGAGCTGGCAGAATTTGCTAACGTTAATGGCATAATCTTGTACAGGTTACCAGCTCATGAAACAACCTTGACATCTCAGTGTTTAAATCACTGAAATCACACTGGTATGAAGTTGAGCGATTACAAATGCACTAACCTTAAAGATTTCGTTACTAAGGTAACGTTTTTTCTCACTATTCAGCCTGTAGGCCCTATTGGCTGTTAATGGCTTTTGTGCTTCCGGTTTGTATCATTTCACGAAAATGATAACTCTTCCTGCATGCTATAGAGCCCTCGAGCGTATACCGTGCATGCAATGACATGTGGTTCCAGGGAGTCCTGTGCATGCAAGGCTCGATCCCCGATGACGACGATGAGCCAGAATGTTCCATAATAGAGGAACAGAGAAAGTACAAGAGAAGGAGAAAGAAAGTGCGAAATTATAGAAGATGAGAGGATAAAGGAAGAAAGAAAGTGCGAAAGAACAAGATAAGAAGAAAGAAATTGGGAAAGTAGCTTACCAGAGAAGAAGAAAGAAATTGTGAAAGTACAACAGAACATTGGAAGAAAGAAAGTGCAAAAGTACAGGAGAAAAAGAAAGAAAGTGCGAAAGTAAAAAAAGAAGAAAAACTGCGAAAGTACAACAGAACAAGAAATTGCGAAAGTATACAAGTCAAGCAGAAAGAGAGTGCGAGGGGACAAGAGAGAAAAGAAAGAAGCGCGAAAGTCCAACAGAACAAGAAAGAAAGTGCGAGAGTATATACAAGAGACAAAAAGTGCGAAAGTCCAACAGAACAAGAAAGAAAGTGCGAGAGTACAAGAGAGAAAACAAGCCAATAGGAAGATTGTGTCTCGCCCACCCGTGGCTAAATAACACGAAAGTTTCCCCAAGTACATCCCTTGCCTTAACCAAGTTTGATGTCACAAGAAAGTCTTGCAGGTCGTAAAGTTTGACCTAAAATGACCTTTCACCTTACCATGTGACCTGACAGCACAATAGCATGAATGTACCCCTAGTGCATCTATCACCCAAATTTGGTTGCTATTGCAGCAACATGTGCCAAGTTATGCGTCATAAGAGAGTCTTGCAGGTAAACTTTAACGTTTGAAATACAAGAAATGACAGAGAAAAAGCAAATTCAAGAATTTGAAAACATCTGTAACATATGACCTCCAATGACCTTTCACCTTATCATGTGAAGTCCAACAGAATGATAACATGCACTTCCCCTTAGTGATCTGCAACCCAAGTTTGACTGAAAAGTGTGACACGGTTGCAAAGTTTTGTGTCATAAGAGAGTCTTGCACGTAAACTTTAACCGTTCAACGTTTGACCTGTAATGACCTTTGACCTGACCATGTGACCTCTGACTGGACCATAACATGCAGGTCCCCTTAGTGCATCTACAACCCAAGTTTGATAGATAAGTGTCACACGGTTGCAGAGTTTTGTGTCATAAGAGAGTCTTGCACGTAAACTTTAACGTTTGACCTGAAATGACCTTTGACCTTACCATGTGACCTATGACTGGACCATAACATGCAGGTCCCCTTAGTGCATCGACAACCCAAGTTTGATAGATAAGTGTCACACGGTTGCAGAGTTTTGAGTCATAAGAGAGTCTTGCACGTAAACTTCAACGTTTGACCTGAAATGACCTTTGACCTTACCATGTGACCTCTGACTGGACCATAACATGCAGGTCCCCTCAGTGCATCTACAACCCAAGTTTGGTTGAAAAGTGAGTCACGGTTGCAAAGTTATGTGTGATAAGAGAGTCTTGCACGTCAACTTTAACATTTGACCTGAAATGACCTTTGACCTTACCATGTGACCTCTGACTGGACAATAAGATGCAGGTCCCCTTAGTGCATCTACAACCCAAGTTTGATTGAACAGTGTCACACAGTTGCAGAGTTTTGTGTCATAAGAGAGTCTTGCACGTAAATTTTAACGTTTGACCTAAAATGACCTTTGACCTTACCATGTGACCTCTGACTAGAGCATAACATGCAGGTCCGCTTAGGGCATCTACAACCCAAGTTTGGTTGAAAAGTGAGTCACGGTTGCAGAGTTTTGTGTCATAAGAGAGTCTTGCACGTAAACTTTAACGTTTGACCTGAAATGACCTTTGACCTTACCATGTGACCTCTGACTGGACCATAACATGCAGGTCCCCTTAGTGCATCTACAACCCAAGTTTGGTTGAAAAGTGAGTCACGGTTGCCAAGTTATCTTTCATAACGTTTGTGACGGACGGACGGACGGACGGACGGACGGACGACGGACGGACGACGGACGGACGACGGACGGACGACGGACGGACGACATTTGGATCCCTTAGTCTCGCCTTCACCTCCGGTGGGCGAGACAAAAAGAAGTGCGAATGTCCAATAGAACAATAAAGAAAGTGCGAGAGTACAAAATGAGGAAGAAAGAAAATACGCAAAGTACATGTACAAGAGAAGAAAGAAAGTGCGAATTACAGGAGAAGAGGAAAGAAAGTGCGAAATACAAGAGGAGAGGCAAGAAAGTGCGAAAGTACAGGAGAAGAGGAAAGAAAATGCGAAAGTACAGGAGAAGAGGAAAGAAAGTGCGAAAGTACAAGTCAGAGAAGAGGAAAGAAAGTGCGAAAGTACAGGAGAAGAGGAAAGAAAATGCGAAAGTACAGGAGAAGAGGAAAGAAAATGCGAAAGTACAGGAGAAGAGGAAAGAAAGTGCGAAAGTACAGGAGAAGAGGAAAGAAAATGCGAAATTAGGCTATAAGAGAAGAGGAAAGAATGTGCGCAAGTACCACAAAACAAGAGCAACAACAAAAGAAAGTTTGGAAAGAACTCCTGTACCGGCCGCACAGAAACGCTGTTGGTAGCAGGTTTGTTAGCGCTAACAAGTCACTAACAAATCAGCCACTAACAACTCGGGTAAAATGACCGCACAGAAAGCGCTATTAGAGCGCTGTTAGACACGCGCGCTGTTAAAGTGCTGTTAGTGGATTTGAGCCATAGAGTTAGGTAAAATCAACGAACGTAGAGGGCGTCAACACAAAAGTGTTGACGCCCTCTACGTTCGTTGGGTAAAATCTATGATTTGTGCGTAGTAATCTATTTATAGATTGATGAATCTTGTTTATCATTACTAGGTCTAGAAATGATAAATTTTCTAATTTTCAACAATTTATCCAATAAGCATGAAGAAGAACAAGAAAATTATCATGATATTGAGATTAAGATACTGTACCACAAAAACAATTTTGCAAGCCCACTTCTCATCATTTATTTTTTTTTTTTTTAGTTGGAAAGGGCTCTTCACTCATGATAGAGTATTTGCCAATGATGATTTTCATCATCACTGGCTTTAATGCGTATGTAGCCTATTACACTATTAAGATACATTGACTGTACTTCAGATACGGTACACGGTTACTCACATAGGCGCCGGAAGCGGGGGGGGGGGGGGGGGGTGGGGGGAATTGCCCCCATCATTCGAAAAAGGGGGATCGATTTTTGCTCCCAAAGGGCCCCCCTCGGAAGAAAAAAGAAAAATAAAATTGGATCATATACAACCATGTAAAATGAGCATACTGGCATGATTAGTGCTCTAAAAAGGAAACTGTCATTCAAAAATCAAAATTTTCTTACCCGGTCACTACGCACCCTTGTCTAGTAATTAGAAGCAACGTTTCTCAGTATTTAGAAATTCGTTCTATCATCTGTGAAAAAGGGGCAGATGCTTGCTTTATTCGGGGGATTATTTTGTTCCCCCCCCCCCCCTTCCTCCTCAGTATCCTCATATATTGGCATAAGGGCGCCAGTATTTTTTTTCATATTTGGGCAATGGCGGAATATGAAATTTCTGTAAATTTTCACCACCAAAATTGTAAAAAAAAATTGCGCGCTCGTTTCGCTCGCGCGAACAAAGTTGTGAAACTGAATAGTTGATTTTCGGCCAGAGGGTGTCAGCCCCAACGCCAAAATTTAACAGTATGCCTTGCATAACCCTCCCATTGCCATGCCCGGTCTCCTGAGTCTCTTACGCCATCCTAACATACTAGAAGCGGTGAAAAATAATCATGTTTCAAGTACGTATGATGAGAGAAAGCTGGGACTCTTCCGGCGCGCCTGGTTACTCACCGTAGTGTTCTTTCCAATGCAGGGCCTACATGTCAAAAAGGTCTTCAAACACTGCTTTGGAAAACCGATATATCCTGAAAAAGTCATTTTCATTTTCTTCTTTAAAAGGATCATAATTTTCTTGGTCTCCTCGTCAGTGGCGGCACCAAGGGGGGCATGGGGTGGCATTTCCCCCCCCCCCCCCCACTCAGAAGCTTTGCCCCCCAGTTGCCCCCCTAAATTTTGAGGACTGAAAAGAAAAATTATACAGTAATTTGTAAAAAAAAAAAAAAAGTAGATGTTGTCATATTAAAGCATCATATTCAAGCTGTGAAGTGCTCTAAATTACCATTTTCCGCTCTTCAAAACTTGAAAATTTTCTCACTCAGTCGCTGTTGGTTTCCTCGCACACTATTAGTTTGTAATGTAAATGTTCACTTCATGATCTAGTTTTAATCAATATGTTTGCTCCATTAAGCATTACCTGATTTTACAAAGATTTCTCTCTATATCAAGTGTAACAGGAAAAATGTTTATTGGGGGCCACTAAAAGCATTGGCGTAAATCCCGGGGGGATGGGGATGTATTCCCCCACTTTTTGGAGAGGGGGGATATATGGCATGTAAAAATATCCCCCTCACTTTTTAAGGAGGAAAATATATTTTTATTTATCAGTTAGTAAAAATTTGAATATCTGTCATAAACGACCATCATATTTCAAAATTTCTATTTGAAAATGCGATTGAAAACCAGAAAAAGTGGTTATATTTGGCTCGCTCACTTCGCTTGCTCATCATATTTTTATAATTTCTTTTCTAAAATGCAAATAAAAACAAGAAAAGTGGCCTTTTTGGCCGGCTCGCTTCGCTTGCTCGTCATATTTCAGAATATTTGTTCGAAAATGCTATTAAAAACCAAATAAGCAGTTATTTTTTGTTCGCTCGCTTCGCTAGCACGCAACATTGACATTAAAATGTGTGTAAGAGGAAAAAGAAATCGTCCAAAAATTCAATTATTCCCCCCCCCCCCCCCACTCCTCAAACTCAAAGTGGATTTACGCCGGCAACTAAAACTCGCTTTTCAAACTCCATTTTTCCATACACGCAAAAAAAAATTTGACTGCCCCTGCCCCCCAACATTTTCTTTTGCCCTCCATTTGCCCCCCCCCCCCCCCCCACTTTATAGTGGTGCCGCCACTGCTCCTCGTGGCTTCATCAGCTAAACCTATGTCGTCCCCTATACCCGCCACACTCTTAATTAGGTCTAGGTCTATTTTGAACCATTTTGAAGTACTTGGTATAAAAAATGGGAGACAAGTTATAGCGCACGACAAGAAATTATTCACTAACATTGCCGCTATAGGTGCCCCTAGCACTGTTAGTGAGTTGTTAAAACATTACCACTACCGTTAGCTTCTGTGCGGCCTTGAAATGTTAGGCTAACAGCGCTGTTAGTGAATTCGACTAACATTACGCTTCTGTGCGGCCAAACCATCGCTATCGGTACTGTTAGTGCGCTGTTAGCGCTAACAACGTTTCTGTGCGGCCAGTACTGGATGCCGTTGCATAAAGACTTGCTATGGTAACTACCATGGTAACTTTGCTCAACAGCCAATCAAAATCTAGCGTTCCATGAAAGTTACCATTGATGGCAAAGCTACTATAATAGCAAGTTTTATGCAACGGCACCCAAAAGTAGAAGGATGTAAAACTCAAGAGGGTTGAGTCAGGAGAAAATACAACATGCAAGCCCTGGTCACCTGTAATGTCCATGCTCTGTGCAGATCTGCATTATTTTATCGTTTGAACTTATCTTATTTTTAAATTTGATAACTCGAAGTACGGTAGACTTGTAGCCCATTTTAATTTGGCCCTTGAGAGATTACTGAGAAACATGATGTATCATATATTAGAATGAATATAACTTCGTTTGTAACTATGTCCATTTATTGCTATGGTTTATGATCAAATCAACTGCTAATAGTTGAAACACTGACGTCTACAATGAATGTTTCGTTTATCGTTTATATTACTGATTAATGCATAATGCAGGTGCATGTAGAATTACCACGCAAAATGCGAATGAAGTTAGCTTTAATGAGATTAATTCAAGTCTGCCACTTAATGTACACACATAATAGTACACTGACGAAGACCCGAGGCTGGTAGAAAATTTTGTAAATAAATCAATACTGTTGGATTTATAAATGTCGTACTTTCTCTTCTTGTTTACATTATGTGAAAAGAGGTACTGGTACAGGATGAGGCTGGATCACACGATTGTTGTGTTGATAAGCTTTTGGCTCAGTAGCATGAATTACATTGGAAGGATTTTGAAACTTAATTCAGTATACTTTAAATTTGAATTTTCTTATATCCCCTACATTTAATGAGTCAGAAAGAAGAGTATCTTGGGTATTTGACTCCAGTTCATCGTGACTTGGCCGTGAACTAGAATAGCCTGGTGGTTAAGTCGCTGCCCAGCAAGCAGTAGATGGTAGGTTCGAATCCCGCTGGTTCCAATTTCTTCTGACTTGTGATTTTCATTACAGATCGAACATACGATCTTTAACACTGGGAGTAATGCCGAAAATTTGTTTACAAGTTTTGAATTTCTTTCATTATGCTTTTTCATTTGGTATTCCTGGTGTTATCACACTATATTCAAAGGTGTAGGCTCACCATGATCGTTCGGCAACCCAGAATTTGACCCCTATTTTGCGGTGTTTCAAGTATATTTTCAGCCACTTATACCCCTATCTGACACAAAATTGGTACAAATTGGCCTCTAGAAAACACCCCTATTTTTCGCATTCCAAGTGCACCTTTTGCAAACAAGGACCAGAAAAAAACACATTTTTTTCAATTTCGAGTAGAGGTCTACAAGCTCAGAAACACCTTATTTTTCAATTTCGATTACAACACATGACAACTTTTTAAGAAAATGAAAACCCACTCCTTGACCACGAGTCATCTTTATATCGGAAGCATACGAGAGTTACATTCATGTGAACCAGTGCACTGTCCTTATAAGATTTAAATTCAAATAAAGAACTAAGTCACGAAGTATCTACAGCAGAGAATGTCAATCATTAATTCGGACTCGTATGCAGTTGACCTCTGTTTCTCTTTTTTTTTTTTCTTCATCTTCTTCCCCACTTCATCTCTGAATTAAAATTCTGGATAAACGGCATCACACAAAATATTATTTAGTATTTTTAACACTCAAATTAAATGGGAAACTAACTGTGTTACAGATCAGTGGCATGTACTTTCCACATCATGTTCTAACTTTCGTTCAGAGGGAGCTTCCTCAAACTTTGTAATCATTGCCTACTTTTTAAAAGATGTATTATTTGAAGTAGATTTAAATGACGTGGTGTTCGTAGTTCTACTAGGGATCGACTGGCCAGCCGTACAGTCGCCATGTTCAGTTCTCGACTGCTCAGTGTTCGATCCCCTCCAAAGAGGGAAAAGTCTGGTGAGTTTTGCTCCAAGAACGTTCCTAAAATTGGAATAGGTGAAGGCTATGATTAAAGGATTCAGTGCAGTGTCGACCCAGAGGAGCATATTGGAAATCAAAGACGCTGTGCTCGGGTACATCTCTCCTGTGTACCTGGCGTAGACGAGCTGGATTTGGTATGGTAAGTAACAGATAATGAAGGCAATGACGACGACGGCAAGTCGCATGGTGACTTCAAGGTCGGACCGACTGCCGCGAGACGAAGCAGGCCTACGATTCCGTCTGACCGATCCCCGCGTCGAGGGTTCGGCGGCTTGATGACGAACGCGTCGACTCGCGTCACGCGTGACGAGTACGATTTTCACACTGCAAGCAGTGGTAATGATAACAGGTATCAAAAAACCAAGTATATTGATGACGTAAGCATAAGCCCATGCGTCCCTCATATAGGCTGCTAAACCGCAGTTAAAAATCGAGGGGTCGAATTGGATGATGTGAGGACTGGACAAAATAAAACCCAAAACAACGCTCCAGGAGACAATCCATAGTGCAATCAATATGATGAACATCCTCTTCGTAGTTAAGATGGTTCGATATCGGATTGGACGGCTGATGAGGAGAGCGCGGTTGACACTGACGACGGCCAGGGTCAGGAATGCCGCTCCATAGCTCGTATAGGAGATGGTGACGGCGCTGAGGCAGATCAGACGGTTTGTCATGATGAGGCAGTCGCCATGAAGGGAGCAGGGTAGACTCACGCACAGGTAGAAGACGCCGATCTGGAAATCCGCGATTGACAAACTTATCATGCATATTCCTGGATAAGGAGACAAAAGGGAAACAAATATCTGTTTGGAAAATGTAATGCTCAACAATAGTGTTTGTTGTAATGGACAAATAATGTCGCAAAATGGTGATTCATGTTAGTCAAAAGATAAGAGGCGTTAGAAAAGATTGGCACCAACTTCCAACATTCTACCAAGGATAAAAAAGAAGGAAAAAGGGGAGAAAGAAGTTGGTCGTCAAGCCTGTAGGGAGGGAAGAAGAAGAAGGAGGAGGAGGAGGAAGAGGAGGAGGAAGAGGAGGAGGAGGAGAAGAAGAAGAAGAAGAAGAAGAAGAAGAAGAAGAAGAAGTAGAAGAAGAAAAGAACAAGAGAGTTACGAGTAGGAATGAAATACATGGATTCTCATAGTTTCTTGCATAGACGATGTTGGTGCAGTAACCTTACAGATTTACATCAAACATATTCTCACTTTTTTTTCAGTGATTAATCCCAGTGGTTATAAAAATGTGATTGTATATACACTGTCAGCAAATGAACTGCAGAGACAGGTTAGCAAGGTAGGACCATTAAGGAAATATGAAAACTTTAATGATACCTGTTTGGTTGCGGAGCTTAGGGGTTGACGAAAATATCGTGATGACAGCGAGATTTCCAATAACTCCCACGAAGACAAGGATTAAAGTTATAGAGAAAACGATGTAGTTCGGCTCCAGGGGGTCAACAACATCTTCCTCCGCAGGACCTGGTGGAGTACCGGATGGGGTAGATAGGAAGAGGGTGTGGTCACCCGAGCGGTTCTGGTGTGTATCTGGGCGGGTATCACGAGGATGGAAGATGCTTGCAAGGTAAGCATCCATGGTTGGTCCTGGATGGGTGACGACAAACGTATAAAGTAACACCGCTAAAACGAGAATCTGCTACACGAAATATCATGGGATGTGTTGAGAGACGATAATCACCGAATGCTCTGCAAAAAGGATTCTTCACTTTCCCTCCAAAGGATGTTACTAATTGACTTGTGCACTTTTAATAACAGCTTGCCCGGGAAAAAAATATATTGCTGTCATGGGTAAGTTTGGGGGAAGGGGTCCATCCTTCCAAGAGTTTGAATGAAAAACCAAATTTGTTTTTCAAAATGAGGTGAACAAATTAGCTCTGCGTTGGGTTCAGTAGGCCATACGTCAGGTCAAAATGTTAACCTATATTTTCTCCACACTTCTTAACAGATAATCCATAGATTGTTAGGTAAACTTTCTTGAGATATAGCTCTGCATACGTTACTTTTTAGGTGATTGGACCTCTGAAAGCACACTTCAAATACAAAGAAAATATTCTTGAAAATGGAAGGCTGTTTGAATATAATTGGCTTCATATTCCTTTAAAAAAAATTATTAGCTTTTCTTCAATTGTTATTAATATTACTTTACTACTGCTATCACTACACCTACTCCTACTGTACTTCTATACTACTTCTACTACATTCCTAGGTTATACCGTTTTAGTATTAGCGTAGTACGACGACGACGAGGAGGAGGAGGAGGAGGAGGAGGAGGAGGAGGAGGAGGAGGTAGTGGTAGTATGTAGGAGGAGGCCTGGTAGTATAGTGAATTGAACTCTTTGTCATTACTATGTCAAATATGAATTCACAACACCACCCTTCGCAAAAGCCTGCTTGTGTTTAAGCTGTTTGAAAAGCATTATGCAATATCGGGTAAGATTAAAGTATTTGTTTACATGTTACTCTGTCATCCCAATGTCAACATCGAGTTGACCTGGGGAGCGTTTCATGAAGTGTTTTGTCGGTGATTTTCACTGACAACTGTTATAAGTTACTGAAAATCCTCCCATCTGATTGGCTGAGAGCAAATTAGTCGGTGAAATTCACTGACAAGTCTCTTCATGAAACGCTCCCCTACTATCTATTACAAAGAGGATGGCACGAAAACACGTTTGTAAATACCAAATCCACGGTTATCAACCTATTCTTTAAAACAAGATATTTATCAAAGTTCATAATAACCAAATAATCATAATTTACGAAGGAATCCGACATATGAAATCCAAGATTAGCCGAGTATTATTTTTTGTTTGTTTGAATGCTTCAGCGTATCACTGAAGCTCGGCTAAAACCAAAATAATCGTATATTCTTTAGTGTTTTGAATACTCATTTTAAGCGCTATATATCCATTAATGTTATAGTGTAACTGCATGGTAGTAGTAGGAGGAGTAGTAGTAGTAGTAGTAGTAGGAGGAGGAGTAGTAGTAGTAGTAGTAGTAGGAGGAGGAGGAGTAGTAGTAGTAGTAGTAGTAGTGGTAGTAGTAGCACCACCGCCAGCAATAATATAGTAATATAGTTGTAGAGGTATTATTATGACAATTGTCATTGTAATTATTCTTAAAGTTTTTATATTCAGA
>CM057161.1:4550610-4600610 GCA_029962745.1 Echinometra lucunter | reverse complement strand
AAAGGCCATGATTTAGAGAATTCTTGTGAAAGATACCTTAAGTTCTCGAATTTTGTATAGATGGTCTTAAACTCTTGCAAATAATTAGATTGACATCTCATTTTGCTGTGATCTCGGCTGGCTCAAGACAGCAAAATCTGGAGAATCACCGTCACTTGCTTGGGTCTACAGGACAACGACGACTTTCAATATCGATTATTTCATTTATTAGCGGTAACGATGTGGTAGCGAAAATAGTATAATCTTAACTGAATGTAAATCTACAAAACTCGAAGTGCGCATGACAAAGTACGAGGAAAATGCTGTTGCCGGCGAATACCTTGGGAACTTGAATGTTTTAAATACAGGTTGTGGTTAAGAGTTTCCACTCTGTGAGTGTTTAAGGAAGGACTAAGAAGTTTTAAATAGCTTTGGAAGAGTTGATGTCAGTGTAGGCCTATGACTTATTATGTGTCTTCTCGTGAAACGATCACAGGGTATTTCTCGAAATAGTATCAGGAGAGGTGCCATTCCGATAGAATACACCTTGCTGCTTATAATTTTTATGGTCTACAATGCACATGTACTTAAAATTAATATACCTCCACTTTCAACACTTTCACACGCCCAGCACGAGTCGCCAGCCTGTGCTACCGCGAACGCATGGCAAGTTATATCCACTGTCGTCTGCAGGAGTGACGCTAGAGAGTGAACTGGATTTCACAGCGATGATGACGATGATGAAATGAAACTAAAGTTTGGGTGCAAAATGTATTGGCATAAACGCTAAGACGCAATCGTTCAATACCGAGAATTGAAAGCACACTAATTGCTGCCTATAAATCGTGGTTATGGGGCTCATTCACGCTTTCAACAATCCTTTCTTCTATAAGTTCGTGGTTTGTCATCACCATAGCAGATATCCTGTTGTTGGGAGGTGAGTTCGCTATCGTCATCGCACTAGCTCGACGTCGCGTTGGCGTATACTGATCTCGGTGATGACTCGTAACCGTCCAAATGACAGATTCTCCATGATTAGAACTCCTGCACAGTTTCATAACCTTCGCCTTAAAGACACGTCGAAATTTCGTGTACATCGTGACATAAATTATAGGGTTTAATGCGCTATTGATCTCAACCAACAGAACGGCAGCGATATTAGCTTTGCTTGGGAACATGTGCTCGGTGTGACGTGCATACATCAACTCGATGTTAAATGGCAAACAGCATATGATGAAGGCTGCCACGACCACAAAGATCCGCAAGGCGACGCGGACGTCCGATTTGCGAAAATGTCTGACCGGCCGATTCCTTTCAACACGAGAGTTTTCTGAACACGCTACGGCTGCCTCTTGGCCGGCGATGCGCGAACGTGCTCGGTGTGCGATCATTGCGATTTTTAAACTGCACCAACAGATCACAATGCATGGTATAAAGAAGCAGAAAATATTCACGCAGTACGTATACGGCCAGGCTAACTTGTTCCCACCTGCAAGGGTGCAATGGTAGATGTCTTCATCAAAAACGATGATTTGGGGTCGCGAGAGAATAAAACCGGAACTAAAAGCGAGCAGGATGAACCATGTGCAAGCCAGCGTGGCTACCGTCTTTGTTTTGCTGAAGATCTCGTTGTACTGAAATGGTCGATCGATCTGGAGATATCGGTCAACCATTACGATGACGAGGGTGTAGAATGATACTGCGTAGCATGTGTATGATACGGTGACGACACTGAGGCAGAGAGCTCGGTTGGCCCTCACCACGCATTCTCCGTTGAGGGCGCAAGGCAGGCTGAAGGGTAGGTATATGAGGCCGGTCAGGAGATCTGCGATGGCCAGGTTGAGCAAACAGAGACCTGAAATGAGAAGGATACAGTTATGATTAAAAATATTCAAATACTGGTCCTGGATTGAATGGATGATTTCCCACCAGCAGTGACTTTTATGCCTGTTGATCAACAAAAGGTGTCATTACATGATAACGTAAGACGACACAGGTGACTGTTGCAGCCTTCGCAAGTATAGTTTAGACTTATATTGTATAAAAAGTGATGGCATAATGGAAATTGCAAATAATTCTTTTGGTAATTGTCATATGACCAGGGTTACGTGCCTAATTCACAGGCTCGTTCAGCGCAAGAGCTATATCGCAATCAAAATGACACCTCATAATAAAACATAAGCTGTACGTTTGAGTCAATCAAGGATATCCAGGCTGCACATCGGTGAGATGGTACGGACACAGCTTCTAAAATTACGTCTTTTTTGGACATATCCGGAACCTAGCTTGCTCACGTACAGTAGGGAATTCTGCCCTCAAAAAGTTATGCATTACTAAGTTGCGTCGATAACTATTACATGCGTGCAGGTGCCTCGGTGTACTGATGCAAAGGAATTGACACCTCCTGTAGCCTTCATAATGCCCGCTGCCTATCCATGTTGCTAACAGAGGACTAAAGACTTCCGCACACCGAACACGGTCCGGGTCACGGAACGGGCCTCGTTCCGGTCCAACGGTGCACAAAACGGTGGAAATGAATCACTCGTGTACTATTCCAATGCGACTGTTCACACCAAACACGCATCGTACGTGCCGTGGTAACGGGAACGATAACCGGAGCGGCTTTTATGCGATCGCTCTGGGAGCGATTTGATACGGTTTGGGACACGGTGGCCCGGGACCAGATTTGGTGTTTACGAGGCCTCAAGTCTGCGCCTAGAATGGTCTGTAACCTGCTTAATGTGTTGGGGGGGGGGGGGGGGGGAATGAGATGTGAAACAACTGAAAACGAGACATATTAGCGAAACATTGATCCCTAGGCCCTGTGATGATGACTCGTAAGCAGCCTACATGATTATAGTGTGGATTGGATGATGTGGGAGTTCAGCATTATGTTAACATAATATTTCGGACAAAAAAATTGAAGGATGTCAAATTTAATGTTGCATGATATTTATGAGTGAGCCGCTGGGAGCAGGTAGATCGGACATCATTCAGATTGCCAGTGTAGTGTTCCCTAAAGGGTACTGGCATATTTTGAGAAAGGGCGAGTCGATTTCCGATCAAGGGAAACAAATGCCGGTGTCAAAGCAGATTTGTTCCGGGCAGGCGATTGGATCCTTTGGAACCAATCGCCTGAATGTTCACCCGCCGATTGGATCCGCCTCGGTCCAGTCGATGCGATAGTCATAGTCATTTCAACCTACTCAAAGTCTCTGCAAAGAACACGCTTACTTTGCATACCTAACAGTTAATTAACCCGTCTATGCGTCTTGTACAGTGGCGTAACAGCCGGGGGGGCAGGGGGGGCACTCTGCCCCCCCTGAAGAATTTCAGCGGGAAAATCCACCAAACCACCGGGAAAAAATGAAAAGGAGGGAAAGGAAGAAAAAGGAAGGGAGAAAGGGAAAGGAAGAAAAAAAAAGGAAAAGAAAGAAGAAGAAAGGAAAAGAAAGAAGGGGAAAGGGAAAGAAAGAAGGAGAAAGGGAAAGAAGAAGGAGAAAGGGGAGAAAGAAGAAGAGAGAGAGAGGGAAAAGAGGGAAAGGGGGAAAAAAGAAGAAAGCAAAGGGAAACAACCAAAAAAAAAAAAAAAATGACGGAAAATTTAGTACCAAACCCGGAGTTTCCCGGTGCTCCACTCCCTGGACAACTCCAGTGGCTTCCTTGTAGACCCCATCAGGGGCCCCAAGCCAGAACCCTGGGCCCCACCCGCTAAAGGCTTCGCAACAAACAACTCGCGGTGCGGGCTTATCTCCGCATATTCTATTTCTAGACTTAGTTACCGGGAAATTTTCGGCTCTGCCCCCCCCCCCCCCATAACAGGCAGAAAATGTATGAGACCGGTAACAGACAACGAACAATTCAAAGAAACGTCAGAGCTTCCGCGCTTCGCGCGGGAGGGGAAAATCACCATCCCTCCACCCTTTCCCTAGCATGCCTAAGGAGTGCGCTTTGCACTAACGTTTTCCTAAAAGAAAATCCTAGCTACACCACTAATTCTAAACTTAATTATCGGGAATTTTTTGGCTATGCGTATGCCCCTTCCCCCCTTCGATAACAGGCAGAGAGCGTAAGAAGAGCGGGAACTGACAGCGAAAAAACGTCGGAGCTTCCGCGCTTTGCGCGGGAGGGGGGAAACTCCCCCCCCCCCCTCCCTGCACCCTCCCTCCTAGGAAGCACTACCGTCCTCCTAAAATGAAATCCTCCTACCGACAACTAGCAATGCAGAGAAACGTCGCAGCTTCCGTGCTTCGCGCGGGAGGGGGGGGGGGGGGAACTCCCCCTTCCCTGCACCCTCCCGTCTTGCTGTAAATTCCGGGGGGGGGGGTGGGGGATCTATCCCCCCCCCCCATCTGGGGGAGAGAGGGGATGGTGTGTACAAATTTCCCGCCATGCAGACGCACTTTTTAAAGAAGAAAATATATTTTAATAATTAATCAGTTAGTAAAAATTCTGAATATATATCTGTCATAAACAATTATCATATTTTAGAATTTCTATTTGAAAATGCTACTGAAAACAAAAAGGTGGTTATTTTTGGCTTGCTCGCTCCGCTCGCTCGTCAAAATCTTAGGATTTCCATCCAAAAAATGCGATTAAAATCGAGAAAAGTGGTTATTTTTGGCTCGCTCGCATCGCTCTTTCGTCATATTTTTGGATTTTTACTCGAAAATGCGATTCAAAAGCAAAAAAGTGATTATTTTCGGCTCGCTCGCTTCGCTCGCTCGCAAAATAGATATCAAAATGTGTTTGACAGGGAAAAAAATCATTTAAAAAGTTTTAATCCCCCACTCCTCAAAATGGATTTACGCCGATGAGCACTACCGTCCTCCTAAAAATGCAGTCCTAGCTACGCCACAAATTCTAGACATAGACTAGTTACCGGGAAATTTTTAGGCTCTGCCCCCCCTGATAACAGGTACCTGTTACGCCCCTGGTCTTGTAGGCCCCTACATTGAATTTGCAGCCAATCAAAAATGAGTTTTCCTAAAGTTAAGGGGCTGTTAATCGTATGCATAGTGTATGTACTGTAGAGTCAGCTGTGTGTACGAAAATTTTCTCCAAAAACGATAGTACGATAAAACAGCATTTTGAACGAGGCAACGCTGTTCCGGGGAACGAATCGACTAGTCGTTTCGTTCCTCCAGAACGCGGAACAAATCGTCTATGACACCGGCACCTATTTTTTTTTATACAAGAAGTAAGCAATTTACCATGGTCAGGGTATCACCTTGTGGTTCAATAGGTGGAGGCAAATTTTACCGACTTCACTTCTCAAAAGAATATTATTCCCGAAATAGTCCACTCATTCGCCAAAAACTGCTTCCTGACTTACCTAGTGAATTTAATGGGTCATAGTATGTTTTACCCCTCTTGGGATCAAGATCCGTGATCCGCCACCTTTCAACAGCATGCAATGCCCAAATGTATCTTGGCTAATTTGCGTGTGCCTTTGCTGACGTGGTTGCTAGTAGCAACTGCACAGTTTGCCAGAGACCTACATGATACTGCGTTGTTTTGTTTGCTTTCACATTCTTAACCCTAACAGTCTTGGGGTGATTTATTGGTTTCGCAGTTGGGTCTATGTTTATTGTAAATGAATTCACCTGTTTGCCTGGTATACGGTGAGCTTTGCTTGGGCATATCTATACATTTTCTATTATACCCCTTTCATATTGCGCTTTTCACCGGCGAACTTCACCGGTGAAGTTCGCCAGCGAAGGGGAAAGTGTCCAGTATGAAAGGTAAACAGGAGAACTTCACCGGTGAAGTTCGCCGGCGAACTTCTCCACCTCTAGAGGTGGAGAACTTCGCCGGTGAAACTTTTCACCGGCGAACTTCGCCGGTGAAACAGCCAGTATGAAAGCAAACCGGAGAACTTCTCCTCTTTAATGACGTCAGAGGTCAATTTTTTTCTCTCCCGAAGTCCCCTGCACCGAGATTCCACGCGCAACTACTTGCAAGGTCAGCTGAATACTGTGGCCAAGTAGATACCCTCGAACATATATTTTTTTTGTTTTTACCAACAATATTTATTAAAAAGCACTTTTTTTTACATGTATAAAATTTTTTAAAATATACAAATAGAGTAATTTGGGTTTTTTTTCTCGTAATACTTCCAAAATATGTTGTAATTAATTTTTTTTTTTACCTTTTTGTAATAGATAAGAACTAATGTTTACAATTTTCTTTCGTTTCGTTCTGCACGTGCCGAGCACTGATACTGACACTGTTTACTACCAGATCTTGCCGTCAATTCATCTTGACAACTTTCATAATTGTTTATTAGATCTTGCCGTCATCTTGACAATTAAAAAAGCGCGCGCCTTCATTGACCCCGGACTTCCGCCCGGGCCAATCGCCCATTGACTTTCGCCGGTGAAGAAATGTCAGTGCGAAAGGGTACATTTTTTTTTTCGCCGGTGAAGTGAGGAATGCGAGGCGGAGAAGTTCGCCGGTGAAGTTCGCCGGTGAAAAATGAAGAGGGTAGCGTGAAAGGGGTATTAATTACCAATAGATATCATACCTCGCTCACTTGTATTTGCTTCTATATTCTTTCATAAATATGCACAATATTTCACCAATAACGAATACTTTTTATCCAGTATTCATCTCTTTAAAAATTATTTCTTATTCTTTGTATACTTAATCACACCAATCGTGGAATCAGGAGTTGGTCTAGCGGTAACGTGACTGGTCAGCTCTTTGTCTTCGCCTGCAAACTGTTGCAGATTTCAGTCTGAGTCACGTCATGGTGACGTTAAAGGTCGGTCCCAGACGTAATCATATCTGATTGATTTTTTTTAAAAACTTATAGTTTATTTCCTTTCTCTGCCATACATTGATACAAGATATATTCATAAACACTTCATCATATTATGAATACATAAATTGAAGAAAAAATACATGTAATACATGTACTTCGTTAATTACATCACTCAAGGATCACAGAAAAATCTCAAATTATACATGATTATACAATTTTTTTTCAAAAAAAATCAAACCAAAGAGCTTATAATAAAAAAGAGAATGATACTCGTCAGTAAAAAACCCAATTACACACACACACACACACACACACACACACACACACATCCTCACACATAAAAGGCACATTCTTTGTTCTTATTATGTTCACTTTTGTTTTGTATTATCACAGGCTAACAATGTAAAACAGCATTCGATGATTGTTTTAACAATAATGAAGAAAATGAATAAATATAATGAGCCCATACATGCATAAGCCAATGTAAGAGACAGATTATAGATTGAGAATATAGATACCACATCAGCATATTCACCATTCTGTCATCATTAACCCATCATTTCTGTTCAATATTCGACATATTTAAATAATATGGACTGGCTTTGATAGAGATATGACATTATATTGTCCAAATTAGATCATATCGCCCGAGGCGGGAGCCGAGGGTGATATGAATCTAATGAGGGCAATTTATAAAAGTCACATCTCGGAAAGGCCAGTCCCTATTATTATTATCTGCAATACATCTTGAGCAAATTCATGACAAAAATGAAAGTTGATTATACATGCGCTTACCATGCCTTCTAGTGTTTTTTTTTTTCTTGACTTCATTCCCAGTGATTTTCAAAATCATTCACAAAATTTACATTGCGCGCAGTAATATGCAAATTTCATCGCACTCGATCGCGCATTTAAACCAAGTGTGCTTGTTTGCGCATGCTCAAAATTTTTTGTACGCGAAAAAACGTGTCATATGGGAAATATGGACCTGGCTTTCTTATTGATAAGGACTTTTTCTCTAAATTGAGTCGATACGATTCAAAAATTGACCTGCTCAAATGTCTTGTATAGATAATAATCACTAATACTGCCCCCCCCCCCCCCCTTGAGAAAGCTTGCTAAGTTGATGAACACGTGACACTCTCATGTGACTCTGCAGTATCGTTCGGTTCTTTTATATGTCACAATGATGTCACAGACATTTTTTCCCATGCAGACTTTGCTGATGTGTTTTATTTTTCTGCTGCTCATGAAGGAAATTTATAGTGATACTTAACCTGGTCTTGAACGTAGTGGAACCTTTTCATGACGTACATTCTCTCGTTTTAAAGAGCTATTTCAGTTTAGATCATATTCCGCCCTCTCCCGAATTTTCTGACGTGTTCTATTTTTCTACTGCCCATCAAGGAAACTTATCGTGATACTTAACCTCGTCTTTATAACGTAATCGAGCCTTTTCATGACGTGCATTCTCTCGTTTTGTGGAGCTCTTCCAGTTTAGATCATTTTGCTTACTAGAATGAACATTGATCATGACAACCCAAAAATGAAGAGAATTCTGACTGGCACTTTGTTATTAAGGTAGAAAATTATGCGGCTTTTAGCTGAATTATATGACCTTTAACCGAGAAGCTATGAGTTTCTTTGGCGTAAGATGAACAAGTTTTATCTATAAATAAAACTTTCGTAATTCAGTTGTTTACTAAAATCTCTCCAGCTTTTGCACAGTGATAGCTTAAAGGCCAAAAAGGTTCGATTTTTGGCGCCATCTCTTTAGCTTTACTTTAAGCTCAAAATTGGTGGAATGAATTTCAATTTTTTAAGCCCTCTTGATTGTTTTTTTTGTACATGGTTGTTCTGCATCCTTTCATGATTTCCGCGAATAAAAAAGTACAGCTAATAAGCATTAGTAAAAAATCATAATTCCCTTTCCTTGGAATTTACTGCGTTAATAATGCTGTTAACATTATTTTTTTGTTTCTTTCTCCATGCTTCATGTTTTGTTTCGTGCGTTGGCGTATATGTGCATGTGTGCATTGGAAATAAAGAATTCAGTAGTCAACGGGTTCACTCATCAAATTATGTTTTCAATTTTTTAAGCCCTCTTGATTGTTTTGTTGTACATGGTTGTTCTGCATCCTTTCATGATTTCCGCGAATAAAGAAGATCTGTATTCATATTGATTTATATGTATTGATTTGTTTTGAATGAAATGTCTAATAAAAAAATAATGGAAAAACAAAAAGTGTGTGGTTTTATGTGTGTGTGTTTTTAATTGTTATCAAGTCTTTGGAGATCCAACTTTCAATTTAGACTGACGTGTACCTCATAATTTAATGCCCCTGTCATGCCTGCATGTGCACTCTTAGAAAAATTGTGCTGATTAAAACCTTTTCTTGTCCCACATTTGGAACCGTTAAAGGTTCTCTGAAGGGTTCTAAAGGGGTCTTCAGAACCATTATTGGTTGTACATGGAACCTTTTGGTGTTCTTGAAAGTATAAAGAACCTTTATAGAACCCCTTTTTCATACGGGACAATAAAGAGTTCTAAATATGGCACGTTTTTCTAAGAGTATATACATTAACCTTTCTTACCGCTTTGGTTGCAAAGCTTTGGCGTGCTCAAGAAGACAAGAATAGTGATGCTGTTGCCAATGACAACGAGAAAAACAAGAAGCAAGGTGAAGGAGAAGACAAAATAGTGTGGTTCCAGAGGATCGTTCACGTCTCCGGGGGTTGGAAGTGGTCCTCCTTGGGTGTGGTCATCACCGGGGCTAGCTTGATGGATGCCAGGAAATGGGAACATCTCCAAAATGTTAGGATGGAGCCTTCTCTCCTGACGAAACAAAACAAAACAAACAATAACGGCTTTAAGTCCTCTCCGACGGTAATGACGAATAATTCTTTACAAACTGAGGGCACTATTTTGTAGGTCATCGATATGGTTTCGAACCAGGGATCCTGGTAGCGATTGCAATTGCTTCAGCACTGAATCATGTCCGTATATACGCAGCTTGGGATGGGGTGGGGGCAGCCCTCGGAAATGTCATGAAAACAAAGAAAATGTAATAAAATTTTCAATACTGCATTGCATTTGCCCCCCCCCCCGGACTGAAAAATCCCTTTTTATACGGCCATACATTGAAGCATAATACCTCTGTATTCCTCATGGAAAGATCTAAGCTTCATTAATCATGAAAAATCATCAATTGGTGGATGGAACATTCTGAGGTTAGGTAAAAAAAAAAAACTATTCGTTTCAACTTTATGAGCGACAATGTAGGCTGTGATCGAGTAAAATCGTTGAGTGGGAAAACTGTAACACGCTGATGAAGACCTTTGACTTGACTATCATGCGAAAGGTCCCGGGTGCGACCACTGCTCGATGCTTATATCATTAAACTAGATATGTTGCCCTTGTCCCTCTCGATCTATATCTAGCAAATCTGGGGGTGTTTCATAAAGCTGCTCGTAAAGTCACGTATGACTTTACGGACGACTTGAATATGAATTGCCAAATGGGATGCCCAAAGTTTTTCCTGATGTTTTAAAAAAGTGTGACTATATTTCCCACAATCGCAAATAATCTCAATTGAATTGTGGCAAAAATTATATAAAACTGTTCGTATAAACAAAAGTAATGTTAATCTACGTCTGAATATTTCACCTTTAGCTGATGCGATTTTACAATGACTGAGATTTCCATTTGGCTTGCCATATTCAAGTCGTTCGTAAAGTCATCATTCGTATACTTTACGAACACCTTCATGAAACACCCCCTCTGGGGTAATAATATAGTTGATAATAAAAATGAATAATAGTTGCTTCAGCATTTCCGAACAGAAAAAAAAACAAAAAAAACAAAAACAAAAAACAAAAAAAGCAAGCAAACAACAACTGCAAAACCAAACAAGAGTTCATGAGAACTGAATTTCGTCAGATCCTGAACGAGCTCAGTATCAAAATGAGTTATGTCACTCATCTAGAACCTTGGCACACTTCATGTTCAAGAGGTTCAGTCAATATTCGGAGGCATTTATTCATACTTGTCAGAAACCCGCAAATCTATTCGGGGAAGAAGAAACAAAACTTACGGTTGAACCCGCCATGTTTCAGAAAAAAAAAAAAAACGTGGTGAGACTAATGGGCCATGTCCATATTATTAAAGCCCCAGTCCTGACAATTTAGACAGGCCCTTAATCGTGTCGTTTGTCAGATCTCTTTGACTTTACTTGATAAATATAGCAAGAAAGTCGTAATTTTAATTCGCATACTACGTCCATTTGGGTTGCATTACTATTTGTCATCAGGGCCCCGTTGCATAAAAACAAGGTGCACTATATGTTATGAGCTACTGAAATTCTTGCATCTGATTGGCTGAGAGCAAATTTGTCAAAGAAATGTGGTAGTTGTTTCTGATAACAACTTTTTTTTAAATGAGGCTTGTGATGGAAAATAATTCTTAAAGGAAAGTAAAGTCCTTATTATTGGCCACGTGACGGCAAGTTACAAATCACTGTTCTGCATGTAAAATTGGCAAATTGTTTGTTTTTTTTTTACTTCTCAACCTGTTTTTTTTTTTTAATTTATATTCATTTCAAATACATGCCTTTTTGATAAGAAAAATGTAGCAATAATAAAACATATCATATATGTAAACAAAATATATGGTGTTGCCAATTTGAAGAAGAAATGCTGGTCAAATAAGGCTTCAAAATTCTTGTCATGAATGGGTTTTCAAAAACAGGATCGAGTAAGAAGTAAACATAGTAAATAAGATTTGAACATGACTTATATTTAATGACCAAATATGAACTTCAAGGTAACAACTTACAAAAAACAATAATGATAATATCATGATACAATAATATTATCATGTTTTGACATAACTTCTTTAGCCGATTGCACAAGGTTAGCTTAAATTTTAAACTTAGTTTAAAAACAGCTTTGACTAAACATTTCCCCACTGTCCTGCTGCCTGCTATGAATGTAGTTTTAAATTTCAATACTTCACATTGTACATAATATCTGTGGAATTAGGATATAATTATAGAAGGTATCAACAAAGTTTTTCAAATTGTTATGGGGAAAAATACAGTGAAAATAGTTTAATGTATCAGACATGACGTAAGGGGAGAAGTGGCTAGAGGTGGTTGGAAAAAATTGAGCACAAGAGAGGACTGATAATCGGAGAGTTTTGGAGTTTGTCGAAAGAGCTTCATGGATTATCGTGTTTGGCTGTATTCCTAAGATATCGTTGTTTTGATTTTGATGATAATCCTTCAGTGTCAGGATTTTATATCAATAAAATATGAATTGAATTGATCAGAATTATTCCGAACTCACTTTTTTCTTTACTGGGAGGGGGGGGGGGGGGGCATCATTCTTGCAACTAAAAATTGTATCAAGCTACATAAACCAATGACAATTTTTCCCCTTCAATTTCCATGGAGTGCGATGGACCTTTTCACATACAGTTAAACTCGCTTTCATATGTCATTCCCTTTCCTTTTTTCCTTCATCCTATTTTCTTTGTTTCTTTCTTTGTTTATTTTTCTCTCTGTTTAAAAGCACTTTCTCTCTCACCTTCCCACTTACCATTTTAAAATTTATTTTGGGGGATTTGAGACAATAACGTTCATGCATACAAGCTTACGTTTATCACCTTTGTCAATGTTTCACTACTCGAAATGATGCTTTACAAACTAAATTATTATTATCGTCAAATGACCAGATCTCGACTGGTAATTTTATTCAATTTATTGGGCATGTAATATGCAGGATTTGCTTTTAAACATGAGCTTTCTATTAATTCTTCTTTCATACTTTCAATTTATACATTTAAATAAGAGTAGAACACCACGGGTATCAAGTTTGCAGACATGAGCGCTATACAAGAATCATTATACTATTATAGTCAATAGAATTATAATCAGATCGAAGAAAAGACATCATTGTTACCATAACTGCCATTGCATTTATTTTCTGTTAAACCCCCGCACACTATACGATCCGTCTGCGATCCGATTCTGGAAAACGGTTGTTATAGCATTTGATATGAACATTCAAACATGCAAAATCTTAAATGATCAAAGTTCTGAATAGTCGGGCTCCGGGTTATTGCGAGCCTCCTTGTAGGAATAAAAGCGAACTCAATTCCGAATCGTAGTGACGTCATTGCATTCTTGCGATCGGCTACGATTTGGAGCCGATTTGGCCTTTGACCACAAGGCTTGCAGATAACTAGAATTACGATATTAATTTTCCTATCATTATTCAGAACTTCAAATAAGATAATTTCCATTGTTTGCACTTTCATATCTAATGCAAAATGCTATTTGTTCGAAAATCGGGTCGCAGTCGGATCGTATAGTGTTTGGGGCGGGCTATGCACTGTATATTCTTATGATTGAAAAATGGTGAACAAACTTGAAACTTAAAACATGGTTAATTATTAAAAACAAGTTGATAGGATTTGACAAAAAGTACTAACTCCTCATGGTAATGGAACCTACATGTAATTTGGGTTACGAGTGTGCAACTGTTTGAACAGTATTATTATTTTCTTCATCCATCGCTTCATAGCAATACACTGTTTGAAGTTGACAGATGTTACAGTTTTTCCATCGTCATGTGTTTGGACAAGGAGGTGTTATTGACTTAAAAACTTGCGTCGTAAGCCAGCTAATGACTGCTAATGACAGCTCTCAGATCGATCTTTGTCTCAATGTTGGCCGGGCACTTTATTTGCCTATCATCCTCCTCCTCCTCCTCCTCCTCCTCCTCCTCCCCACCAAGTACTGCCCCCACCCCATCCAATGGGATGTGCAGTGTGTTCCAGTACCAACTCGATCGCTTTAAATATATGAACTGGGTTTAACGATGGATGGAATGTATATTGCATTAGGAAATACTGTTATAAATATACCACCATAACTCTTAGCATGTTTGTTATCTACTAACAATAGGGCATAAAAGTAACTTCGATACTCTAAGACGCAAGCTATAGCTTGCTACTTCTGTCTTCTTTTTAAAACAACACATGCTCACGTTGGTATCAATATGCATATAGCACATCACGTTATTTGATATACGATAAAACAGCAATGTAGATATTTAATGCCTTGCTCAAGGGGATAAGTGCCGTGCCGGGGATCGAACCCCAGACTTTCGCGTCTCCAGTCAAGCGCCTATAGACCACTCGACTACGGCACCTCTACTAATAAATCATAATCATAATAATTATACCGATACCTATGTAATAATTTTAGGCAATTTCAGTCAACACAGAGGTCCCACCCAAAGGTCCCACCATCTTTTCTCAAACTTGGTATGCATTTATCATTTGTGCGCTATATAGATATCCTATTATTATTATGATTGCAGGGATGTATTTGAACCATGTAAATCGCTATATTTATGAAAAGCTATAATTACAATAAGTGAATAGGTCTGATAAGATTACGCTGTGCGTTGTTCCTTTGATTAGTAAATAAATGATTGTATTTATCTGTACCACATGCAGAGCTTATACTGCCAATGAACGGTTGTACTTCAGTTTAAAATAATTCAGAATCAATGCAAGCGTCAAGTGTTTGCATAACAAAATAATCATCCCCTTCGCCCCATGGGGCCAAAAGGTAGAAATATTTCCCCGTACAAATCGTCTGTGCAGTGGCCGAGTTTTGAGGGTTCATTTTCAAATGCCCCTAAACCATGTACACGATCGAACGGCTAAAAGGGATAGAGATATATGTAATTTAAATTCAAATTCAAATTCAAATTCGGATTCATTCATCCGAACTGAAAGAAAACAAAAACATCGGGATTACATTCTGACATCGGTAATCATGATACACAGATCAGATGAAGATTATATATGTTGTTTGCTTAGTGTTTTTCTTTTCTACTACTTCTTTTTACTACTACTACTACTACTACTACTACTACTACTACTACTACTACTACTACTACTACTACTACTACTACTATTACTACTACTATCGCTTCTACAACAGCTACTACCACTGCTACAACAACAACTACTACTACTACTACTACTACTACTACTACTACTACTACTGCTACTACAGTAGTAGTAGCAGTAGTAGTAGTACTACTACTACTACTGCTGCTGCTGCTGCTGCTGTTGCTGCCATACCAGTAACTACTGCTGCTACTATACTACTGTAATCGATATGGTACACATAATTCTGATATCATTGAAGAAAAATAAAAAGGTGCTTTTTTATACAAAACATAGCGTAATTGTAAGCTATTTGAATTTTAAAAATGATCAATATCTTCTTTATTTCTGTTTAAAACCCCGAATAAAAGAATTTGGAACAGTGTTATCAAAAGTTGAAAGTGATAAGAACATATATATTCTACCCTAGGCTATAATACATGCCTTCTTTAAAATCTAAATCGGTTACCATTTAAGGAGTCTGAACGTTTTTTTACTTACCATGTAAATACTTACCATGTAAATACTGCAAACGTCTCAAGGAAATCGGTGTTTATACAGTAGAATGTTCTTGTGTCTTCAACATATCCATGTACAAGCATGCGATGACCAATAATTGGTTTAAAAAATAAAAGCTTGGTCGATAATCTGCATGGCTGTAAAGCACAGTCACTGCCAACCAGAAATGTTGTTTTTGGAAATAGGTATTTCCAAACATGAAGAATTCTAAAATGAGCGTATGTATTGAAATACATGAACTATCTTTCCGACATCTTAGAAATAGTGTCTCTATCCTAGATGTAATCAAGGAGGCCAACTGAGTATGCTTGTTCTTTGCTAGCTCTAGTACTTCTATTTGTAGGCACATCGAATGCGAAAGGAAGGAAGCTTCCTTGTTTGTTGAAACAAAGTAATTCCGTATGACGGCATTTCTGCATGAAGATCTAAATCTGAGTCTAAAACATTTTAAGAGCATCGATCATAAAAGCTGACGTGAAATGACGATCAAATGCCTCCTCAGTTTGTATATACAGCGCGAAGACAGCGGTCAAAACCTTATCGAATTGCACCATAAATCAAAATTAGCCGAGATATGAAATGACAAAATTGCCGTCTTAGAAAAAGTATTCGCGGAAGCTTGCAGGATGTCTTGAAGATAGTTGCTTCTCGCTCTGAAGGAAATGGTATCTTCACTGTAACAAACATATCATAAACTTGACTTTCTAGGCCAGACGTGAACTATAAATCATGACAGCGTCAAAAATACAGAACTCCGTGGTAAGACGTAGAGCGGCTATTGGTCGATTGCGCTATTGGTCGATATGGAATGCATTCAGCGTGGCGACAGAGGCACCGCCAAAGGAGTGCTTGGGAACTCAGGCGTGGACCTTTATCCAAAAGGTCGTTTACTTAGTATCTCGAAGTGTGTGTGTGTGTGTGTGTGTGTATGTTGCCCATCATATATTTTGATGAAGAATTAACACTTCTACCATAAAAAGAGTATGTATATTTTTCCTCGCTCGCTCGTATAATACTTAGATACAGGATGGTCTTTAAAGCAAATAAATTAGGTAAGAGAGGGCTGGTGACCAAAATATATATAAAAATAGATATCTTAAAGGCCCATCGTGTATTCTGATGAAGAACCTTCACTTCTACCATAAAAGGAATATATATGTATTTTTCTTCGCTCACTGCGCTCGCTCGTATCAAATTTACATGCAAGATGGTTTGGGAAAGCAAACGAATTCGGCAAGCGAGGTGACCAAATGTACATGTATAAGTTAGATATCTCATAGTTAATTCCATCGTGTATTTGGATGAAGAATTATCACTTCTACCATGAAAAAGAGTATTTTTTTTTCCTCGCTCGCTGCGCTCGCTCGAAAAATATTACGATTTAGGATGGTCTTTGAAAGCGAATGAATTAGGCGAGACAGGAGACCAATATATAATTTTGATATCTTTAAGCATTATCATATAGTTTGATGAAGAACTATCACTTCTACGAAAGAGCTAGAGTGTATATTTTTTTCATCGCTCGTATTATATTTAGATACAGGATGTTTTCGGGAAGCAAACACATTCGGCAAGTGAGGCGAACAAAATATCATTTAGAAGAAAAATATGATAGAGGCATACAATTGAACATATCTTGTGGGCTTTATACGATTGAATTTATGGACGTTAGTCGTCGATAATCGGTGGCATTGTTTATCGGCAATCTGGCCTCTCCCCCCCCCCCCCCCCATTGATAAATGTCTAGCGACGCCCCTGGTTCCCCGTCCCTTCTAATCCGTCACTTGTGACATCCCTTCAAAACTATTTCTGTCGAAGTATTGTAAGTCTGCAAAATTTGTAGGAATTGGGGACCATGAATATTTTGTAGTAAAAAAAAAAAAAAGGTCTATAAAAAAGTTGACTTTCAACAAAGAAAGTTGGATCGAGATTAAACTTTCCGCTAATTGTTAAAGGAGAGTGCAACCCATGCATCGGTTTGCTCTTAGTGAATAAAGATAACCAAGAAGAGTAAACAGTGAAAGTTTGAGCGAAATCGGACAATGATCTGTTCAAGAGCTATGAACTTTGAAAGTTTAAGTAAATCCTTATTAGGGGGATCCTTGAATTGGCAACTTTGCCAGCATCTGTGATGTCATCATGGGCAACTCTCCATTCATTTTGAACACAGAATTTGACATTTTCTTTATTTTCAAGAAAAATGAAAATTCTTTTGTTTTATTGTTTAAGTATGACATGGTTATATCAATAAATATTCTGCAAGCATTTTGGGAAGAATTATGTTGACTTCTCACTTGAAATATCATATAAATCAATTTTTTAGAAAAAAAATATCTACAAAATGAATTGAGAATACTGTTGTCCACGATGACATCACAGATGCTGGCAAAGTTGCCAATTCAAGGAACCCCATAATAAGGATTTACTTAAACTTTCGAAATTCTTGAACAGATTGTCCGATTTCGCACAAACTTTCACTGTTTACTCTTCTTGGTCATCTTTATCCACTAAGAGCACACTGATGCATGGGTTGCATTCTCCTTTAAACATGACTAGACCGAGCGTTGGGTTTAAGTAGTACTGTAGTAGAATGCCAACATTTTATTTTTATTCTTGTTTTATTCCAAAGGCCGTGCCTTTAGAAGCTGTTTTCCTTTAGAAGCTTCTCAAGCCCTTTTCCCCTTTTTTGTTAATTTTTTTTCATTCCACCCCAATCAATCTTCAGCTGCACCACTGCATTCGAAAATTTTAATTGGGGATATAAACATCTGCTCCGCTTCCCCCCCCCCCCCCCCGTCAAAAAAATAGGCAGTGCATGTTGTAGCGTGGGTTGAGGGGCACAGGGATCTCTGTGGGGCTCTCGAATTTTCATAAGACCACTCGGGAGGGGGAGGGGGAGTGCTGGAAGAGGCTGATTTGTTGTCTTCCCCATTCTCCCTTTCCTTTCCTTTCCTTTTCTTCAATAGTTTCCTTTCTTATTTCTCGAGAAGAATGTATCCCGCGTGATCGTGGGCGTCAATCCATTTTATAATTTTTTTTTAATTATTTTTTTTTTTCAAGCGTGTTTATTTCTCATGTATCATATATACATATCAAACAAACAAACAAACAAACAGAAATTATAATATAAGAAAAATGATATACAAAAATTGAAGCAAGTTGGCAATAGATACATATACAAAACCTATAGCATGATTATGCAGGAAATAGAAAACATGAGAAATAAGGAACTAAAAAAAAGCAAAGCTTGTAAAACATTAGTTCCTCAGTGATCAAATACAATTTGTATATACAAATTCAGTCAGAATGAATTTGTATATACCAAATTATGGGGCATTATACATTGCCTTGTAGAAAAAATGAAAATAAAAACATCAAATTAGAGAAAAAGAAGGCTATAAAAAGAGAAAGATAAATGTGAAAGAAGGAAGAGAGAAGGAACATAAAAGGAAGAAAGGAGAAGAGGAAAGACATAGATGTGAAGAGAGGGTTCCACGTGTCAGACATTTCAAGCTAGCTGCTATGCAAGAGAAAAGAAAAAGAAGAAAGAATTAGGTGTACGATTGTAAAATTAATTGTTTTAACTGTTTTTGAAGGGGAGAGCCTGGGAATCAATTTGAGAGATGGGTGAATTTCATTCCAGTACTTAGGTCCAGTGAAGATTTTATGATTTTGAGGGACGCTGTCCAAAAAATTTTTGATAAGCAAAAAAGAAAAAAAAAGGGGGGAAAGGATCCTCATATTTTTTAGGGGAGGGCAAATAAAATTTACTGGCATATTTTTCTCAGGTCTCTCTTTTTCTAAAATATTTTGGGGACATATCCTATTGGCTTTTTTTTTTCAGGTGTCTTTTTTTCCAAAGTTGGAGGACATACCCTACTGTGTCCCCTAACCCTAAAAATTTGGGGCAGGGGGCGTAATCCCCTGTCACCCCCTCCCTCCGAATGACTGACGCCCATGCGTGTGCTCCACGTGCCCTTATGCCATACCTCACTGGTTTCAGGCCAGGCGTATAGTTCGTTTTTCCCATCGAGATCATGATTAATTTCACGAGTACCACCTCGCGAACGCTAAGAGCTGACACAGATCAGATTCGTCGACTTTGACATGTTTACGAGCCACATGAGCATGAAGCCACTCATAGCAAAGATCATACTGTTATCGCACTTTGATAGAGATATCGACATTTGCTTTTTAATTAATTTATACCTATTCTCAATGTATATAGTCTTGTTGACAATCCGAAAGAGAAAGAACGTCAAGGGGAGTACTTATGATAAGAAATGCTGTTTCATGCGATTAATTACGATTTTCCCGGGGGAGGGAGGGGGGGGGGGGGTCGTCAAGATTTGCCGAAAACTCTGCAAGCCCCCCCCCCCCCCCCCCCGACAATTAAGACTAAGTGTGAATACGAGTGTCCCATCTCCTATCTTTGAAACATGGATTCTCAAATAATAATAATAATAATGATAATAATGATATGATCGCAGTAGACCGACAGCCGACAAGCCCGATATAAGGATCATTAAACCGACAGCCAACGAAACCCGACAAAACAAATAAATACAGAAGACTAGTAGCAAGAAAAAAAAAGTCTATAAGACCTATGCGGACCAAGAGATCACCAGCTAAGGACTGAACATAGAAATACATGACGGTTTTTTTTTTCTTTTTTTTTTGTCCTGAGTGTCCATTTGGATTCGTAGTTAGGAGAATGATTGATGCCGAATATTCTCGGCGAGAGAGCGAAGCGATCAAGAGGGGGTATCCCCCTCCCACGGCAGGGACTTTCAAACTTACCTTCAGTAAAAATCAACACGATATATAAAAACTATACTTTCGAAAAATCAACTCAAAAAGACAAGTGTAATTTCAAAAAGTCTATAGCTGACCATACAAATCATGTCCGGATTAGGTAATAGCCATTATAAAGTCCGCACATTTCTAAAGGAGATAGACAGGGCTAGCAAAGTTGCCTTGGGTTGATTTTTCGAAAGTAGTTTTCATCGTGTTAATCAGAATTGTTTTATAGCGATTACTATCTCACTAAATCCCACGAGTTTCTTCGAATTCTTGATTTTGGTCATCATTACATTGTACCATACTTGGATCACTAAATGATTACAATGTCGATGGTATGTCATCATCACCGTCATCATCATATTCAACATCATCGTCGTCATCATCGTCATCATTGTTATCTTCCTCCTCCTCCTCTTCATCATCATTTCATCAAATGAAAAATTGAACTTTTGAACCAAATGCAAGAATTCTAAGGTAAAATATAATCATGATTATTATTGTCATCACCACTGCAGTTTAACTTTCAGTCGATGATTTCCCCCCTTTTTCCCCAAAAGTTTCTACATTAAAAAATTGAGAAATAAAAAAAAAACAAACAAACAATGGATACCGTAATGAAACAAATCAGAGTTACTACAAATAAAGAGTGACAAAATATACAAATGACATATATAATATACTTAGATAATATAAAATCATCATGATGTCAATTTTAGGGGGATGATAATTCAGGCCACCCCAACTTGAAATATCGGGGGGGGGGGGGGGAATCATCCCCTATCCCCCCGGGATCAATACTCATGCCTACAGCTACTTTACTGAGATCTATTGTCCTTGTCGAGACAAACCAACCCTTGACCATTTAAATCAGTATCACCCATAATACTTGATGTCCTCTCTAATTGACCCTCTAATTGGCATTCGCTATAAATCGGTTTATGGATGGTCAAAGCGATGACCCGCCATCAGTCACACTTCAGTCACACCAATCGATACCCATACAATTCAAACAACAGATCGACCAAAAAAAATCGTTATTCTTAATGGCCAAGAATACGCCGCTTTAATAAAGTTGGTTTTCGTTATGACTGAGGCGTTAGTTTGACAGCCATCTTCTCGCCATACAGTTGAGCGTTTGACTTTAATTGAGCGTTTGACTTTAATTGGAAATTACTAATGGAGCTCACTCTAGACTCTGGTCAAGTATGCGAATGGTCGAGAATGATTTTCATTAAACTGCAACTTGACTTACATGCAGATTTAATTGTTGCTTTGACTAAGGATAACATGCATCGAGAGTCGTCGAACTGTCATGATTTTCTGATCTCTTATAATTACTTGTAATTATTGCAAAATATTGTAATTTTTCCATGATTTTTTTAATGACTTATTAAACAAACATAATATCGCATCTCACCCAAATATTTCCACCCCCCCCCCTTATACAAGGCCGTACGCAGGAATTTTTTCCTATACACGCTAAAAAAAAGGGGTGTAATTTTGCACCCTTCAAATGCAACACTGGGAGCTCCTTTTCGGTGCAACTTTTTTTGCATTTTTTGCTTTTTGCACCTTTAAAGGTGCAGTTAGCTACATTTTGCACCCTAAAGGGTGCAGAGTTGCACCCTTTTAGGGAAGGTGAAATTTGCACCTTTTTGTACGCAAAAATTTCTGCACCCTAAAAGGTGCAAAGTTGCACTTTTTAGGGTGCAAACGGGCATTTTCGGGTGCAAACAAGAACAAAAAGGTGCATTTTTGCACCTTTTTCGTATAGGGTGCAAGATTGCACCCAAAAAGGTGCTGCCAGTGTTGCATTTAGGGTGCAAACTTGCACCTTTTTTTCTTAGTGTGTAGGGGGCAAGAATATATTCACTATTTGAGGGAACATGCAAGTGAGTGAGCGAAGCGACCGACCGGGAGCTTTTGCATTTTCAGAATTGAAATTGAACGATCTGGGGAGCGTTTCATGAAGAGTTTTGTCGGTGAAAATCACCGACAAATGTTATAAGCTACTGAAAATACTCACATCTGATTGGCTGAAAGCAAATTAGCCGGTGAAAACCACCGACTAATTGTTTCATGAAACGCCCCCCTGGTCCACATTTTGGGTGGAATTTGGGGAAATTCTCAATAAAAAAGGTAAGGAAAAAGGAGAAAAATGTGGGGTTTTTGAAAATTTCTAGGGGACAACTGCCCCCTATGATGTGCGTACGGCAATGCCCCCCATCTCACCAGAGCCCCCCCCCCCCCCCTGAGTGACTGGACCCACTCTACGCCATTGGTCAGTCGTATTTCTAATACTGCCGTGCTTGAATCTGCCACGGAGTGCGACAAGCCTGAAGAGCACGCTACCAAGACGTTGTCGTAGTAACGGAGGTAGCGGGAGACATCAGCATACGAGATGCCCTAGCGACGGAAACATCCCGTCAGGAACTTAGTGGTTGAGCAAACAATTCAAGGAGGGCTTGGCGGCAGGTGATTAAAAAAAGTCGAGTTCTAAATGAATAATAAAATCATTAATGAGAATTCTTAATAAAAACCAAAGAAAGGCGGATATGGTGGGGACTTTTTGATTTAAAGAAATAACATTCGGGAGAAGATGTTGGTTCAAACAATGCTGTGGAACCGGAATGGAATTTGATGGATTATTCATTGTTGAAACATACAAAGATGATATTAAAAGTTTACATACAATTTGTTTGACTTTAAACCCAAAATCATTGAAAAAAATGAATAGTGTTTCCTGAATAAAGGCTCTTAAACCATTACATCAATCATAAGATCCATGATATTGTGGAGCGGCGCCCTGATTTTATTTGTTTCAACATTAACGATCATTGATATCTGACAACAATAATCTTGATTATTTATTACTATGTTACAAAAGAATTTGATTGAAAAACAAAAGACTTAATGAGGGTGGTACACAATAGCAAACACAGCAAACACACAAAGAAAATAAAATCCACAAGAGAGAGAGAGAGAGAGAGAGAGAGAGAGAGAGAGAGAGAGGAACTCAAGTTTTCTTTGTACAATATGGGGTTTTCTATGTGAACTACGCCTTCCAATAACAGATCTATAGAGTTGGGAAAAGGAAAGGGGGGGGGGGGGGAGCGGCGTATGCTTATCGGCCATCGCTGTGAAAGTCTTAATAACCGAATATATAATTTAGATGTTTCATAGGCCCATATAGTGCATTTTATTCGGGGCAGCGCCAGGGTATTTTGACGGGGGGGGGGGGGGGATGACCCATGGGTGAGTTTATTTATGTTTTAAATGAATAATAGGGGTATCATATAGTTACATGAACCAACCTTCTTTTTTCCCATTCTGTTCTTTCTTCTTTCTCCTCTTTTTTCTTCTTTTTCTCCTCTTTTTTTCTTTGGTCACTTGAAAAGTCATAGGGGCGTCCCCTGCCCCCCCCCCTCCGTAGCGCCGCCCCTGATTTTACTGATGAGTTATTATTTCTGTCATGAAAAAAAGTGTGTTTGCTCGCTCGTAATATTTAGAAACATGCAAGTTGCTTATGGACAGCAAATAATAATTGGACCAGCGAGGTGCCAAATAGAGTTATATTTGGCAGCAATTAAGGTAACCAATTATCTTATAGACCTATATTGTATTTTGATGACAAAATAACACTTCTCTCAAAGCAATTAATATTTGTTATTACTGGCTCACTCGCTTCGCTGGTTCGTAAAATTTATAATCAGGGTGGCTCCTCCCAATTCAAACGCTTCGTGTCCCTAGAAATTCCATTAAAGTAATGAAGATTTAGTACGTTTTAGTATCTGCGATAATGTTTGAAAATAATTGCTCGTGTGTGTACGTGTGGGAGTTGGACTTAAATTTTGGATCAAAATTTGTGGGCGAATTTAGAGGTCTTACACCTCCCCCCCCCCCCCGCCCCATAAAAATGTTCTATCTACGCCCCTGGCTATAAAAATCAAGCATCATTTTGGCCTAATCGGCTTCAAATTGTAGATCATCGCAAGACTGTAATGACGTCACTACAACAGAATGGTCACTATACGATTCCGGGGCCCGGGGGGAGCGGGGGTATATTGAGGCCTGTACATAGCCCATAGACATATCACCTATACATCCGATTTGCGTGCATGAAAACGCATAAAAATACAAGTTCAGCATCAGGTGCGTATAAAGCACGTTCCCCGTTTAGGGTATCTTAAGGGAGAATGAAACCCTAGCTCAAATATATAATGGGAAAATGTCACAACATTATGCTGAGTTCACAAAGAGACAAGCAGCATCTTTAGAGATTGATTGACTGATTGATTTATTTATTAAAACATCTTTATACAGGATTACATGTTCAGATATACTGTTTTTCAACAAGGCCCTATTAACATTGTTTGAAATAAGTAAAAGACTTTATTAATACAGTCATTAAAAAGCATAAAATGAGGCAATGGAGAAAATATGAAATTTTGTGTATACAAGACCGATTGAGAGTTGTCCTTCTCACAGTAAACCTGCTATTTTGAAGCAATATTGCCAATTTGAGGATCTGCATAAGAAAGTAGATTGAGACAACTTTCCTAACTTTCTCATTTAATAACCGATTTTGATGGAACTTTTCTTAAATTGCTTCTCTCTATCCTCTCTTTTTATCTCTTTGGATATTTCCCCACGGTTTCAGATCTCCTTTATACAGCTAAAAATTTTTAAAAAGGGTATAAATTCAGAGGTGATGATGCAATCCTTGAATAGAGTGTAATACCGTGCAGGGCCAGATCCAGCATTTTTCGGGGGGGGGGGGGGGGCGGTCGGCTTTTTCAGGTGTCTGTTTTACCCGAAAAATTCAATTGCTGACAAGCGTTTTAAAAAAAAGCCTCGGCATTTTCAGGTGCTTATTTTGCCCTCGCCCTAATTCGCTGATAAGCAAAAAAAAAAAAAAAAAAAAAAAAAAAAAAAAAAGGAGAGGGGGGTGGGGGACCAGGGCCGATTCGCCCCCCCCCCCCCTCAGATTCGCCCCTGCCTTGAATTACGTAAAATCCCTGTTAAGGTTATGAAATTCGGAGATGTTGAGACAGGTTTTCCTATAACAGGTCTGTTTTGGGGTATCAGAACCACTCCCCCTTCAATCCTCGTTTAGGGTGCTTTTCAGAAAGTATATGCGGATGATATATTTCGATTTCATAACTCGATTATTTACCAATATATTTGAATGTTCTTTCATATTTTCGGATCGCTGGCAAACTGGCCCACTGGCCCGCAAACTGGTTCCAATCAAAGATTCTCCATAATCTTCCGGGGGGGGGGGGCCACTCTATGTACAACACTGTAACCATGCTCGTGCACACCCTTTCAAAAAGTACCCTTAACTAGGATTCGCGGAGCTCAAAAAAGCTACCCTTAACTAGGATTTTTTCTCTCCAGCATACCCTTAACTAGGATTTTTCTCTCCACGCATACCCTTAACAAGGATTTTTCTCTCCATGTATACCCTTAACTAGGATTTTTCTCTCCACACATACCCTTAACAAGGATTTTTCTCTCCACGCATACCCCTAACTAGGATTTTTTTCTGTCCACGTATACTCTTAACTAGGATTTTTCTCTCCACGCATACCCTTAACTAGGATTTTTCTCCCAACGCATACCCTTAAACTAGGATTTTTCTCTCCCCGTATACCTTTAACAATGATTGAGAGCATTGGACTTAAAAAGCACCCTTAACAAGGACTAGGTCAAATATAACTCTTATCATTAGAGCAAGACTGTAGGAATACTAAGAATGTATCATTTAAAAGTTCTTTCAAAAGCAACAGGGACTAAGTTCATATTTTGATAATAAAAAAGGGGGTGGTAAACAATAATTGTAGTTTTAACATAATAAATCAAAAATTAACTAATTCTAAAATCATGCCATTTCCTCGGGTTGCATCAACAGAGCTGCCACATTTCACTGGAACATTTCAGTACTCCAATCAGTATTTGTTAAGGAAATCCGTGTTTCTCAAATAGATAAACAACAGAACAGAGAAACTGGACATTTAAAAATGAGTATTTTGTATTCTTCTCAATTACAACTATGAACAGTATTCTTCAGCTATATACACCCATTTTGTTTACACCTCGCTCCGGGGGTACAATGTCACAAAAATATGAATGATGCGACTGTAAATAAATTGAAAAATCAGTGAAAATTGGGGGAAATTGATGGAAAGGGGGAAAATCACTGTGAATTAGGTACATTTTTATTTCACTTCAGATTATGCAAAAAAATGACCCTTAGCGCGGATTTAGCGCTGAAAAGAAGACCCCCTTTTTCTCTCAAATCGGCGATTTTGATACCCTTATCGCGGATCCGCGCGGATCCGTGCTCTGCCTGAAAAAACACCCCTTATTCCGCGTTTTTGTGCACGCGCATGGTTACAGTGTTGTACATAGAGTGCCCCCCCCCCCCCCGGGATAATCTTTGCTCCAATCAAGGCGACTTCGCAATTTTTTTCAAGTGCGCCATCTTCTGGTAAAAGCTGTTTTTCTCCTCGATCGCCAGCAAAATAAGCAAACATGACGTTCAATTTTGGAAGTTCAAGCACTTTTGGCGGGCAAAATAAACCATCTTTTGGTAGTTTGGGTGCCTCATCAACAGGAACTTCTGGTGAGATATTTGTCTTTTTTATTATTTTGAAGCTAACTGTTAGATATGCCTATACAATGAGCTTTGGTGCATAAAAGTTGAAATATTACTATTGACCGGAATTTGCTGACCACTTTTGAGTCATTCAAATTCCCGGCGTGAAAGAGTTTAACTTGTTACTGCTGACGTGAATAAAACTGAGAAAGAGCAAGATCATAGAGTGATGTGAGCTGGGACGAAACTAACATGAGATTTTCAGATATGGTGTCAATGGAATTTGGCGCTAATGCATTTTCGTATGCTGACGGAATAAACGGTAAAGTGCTGCTGGTGCATGCACAACCCTCTTTCGTCCTCTTTCGTATCCTATTCCGATCCTACTTCCTAGCCTGACGGAATGAAGCACACTGCAGTCGAGTCGCACAGATGCACACACCACCGTGCTGTGCATACATGTACCTGCAGCGCTTTATTCCATCAGTCATCACCATCGGACATGGATACGAAAGTGCATATGCGCCATAGAATTCCTGGCAAACCCAGAGAATAGGGGACCAGTCCCCGGTCCCGATGCATTGATAATTTTATATTATAGCCCCCCCCCCCCCCCTCCCGAAAATTGGCATGAGGGTAGAGAATGATGTAATCTACAAGGCTATATGGTTAGATTTTATCAAATTGTTTTGTTTTATTTTTATGAATTAATTCATGCTAATTTATGTGAGAAATCATAGTTTTGGCTATATCTCACTGAATAAAGCTTTAGGAACAATGATTTTGGTAGAAATGTTTTTCATAACATTCACATTGACTCCTTTACAAAAAAAATGGGTTATCAATTTTGAATTTTTTTTTTGTTATGCATTCTATTGTTTTAAATATTCCTTATGTATTTCTATGTTTTTTTTAAGTGTCTTTGTTTCGCCCACCCAAGGTGGTGCCGAAGGTATTATGTTTTCGAATTGTCTGTCTTTCCTGCTTTTTCTGTAACGTGATATCTCAAGGACAGTTTGAGGTATGAACTTCAAAGTAGGTCCCATTGTGTATCACTATAGGAAGATGATCTGATTTTATTCTGGGGTGCGTAGGTCAAAGGTCACCTAGGTCAATTCCAAGATTTTAGGCGTTTGCCTCTTTAGCACAGTATCTCAAGAACCATTTGAAGTATGAACTTCAACTGAGTGCACTAATATGCATCACAATAGGAAGACGATCTGATTACAGTTTGGTATATGAAGGTAAAAGGTAATAGGTCATAGATGTTAATTTTTTTTTCAAATTCAGTGTTTAGTTTTGATTCTTCTTGCAGGATTTGCATTTGGTAGCACAACCAAGACAACTGCCTCTTCTTTTGGCTTCAGCACCCCATCAGCAGCCACCAGCACCTCCAGCTCGGGGTTTGGGTTTGGGACGAAACCCATCGGGACAGCCACCACCAGCACCGGAGGGGGCTTCAACTTAGGTGGCGGTGGGCTTGGAGGGGGCACTCAGACAACCAGCAGTGCATCAGGATTCAGTTTTGGGACAACTACAAGTACTTCAGGTACTGGTGGGATGGAAATGTTAGCTCTGGAAGTAAAAACTCAATGGTGCTCCCAGAGCAACAGAGCAAAGGTTTCACCCAAGTGCAAGTCCCAAGATATTTTGTCATTACCAATATATCATGATATCAGTATACTCTATAACTCCTTCAAGTTGACAAGCAGGCTAGTGCCGGAATCAGAACAAATAAAAAAGAAAACAGTTTTGATGTTTATTTTTTGTTATTCTTGGTGATATACATACAATGAAGTCAGATGACCAAATAATTTGGACTCGCCAAGTACCATGGATCATGGCACATTTTCTTTTATCGCATTCTCCCACAATGACAATATACAGTACAAAGATAAATGATTTCTCTGGTCAACACGGGGGAGACTCATGAGCTAATACAATAATACATGCCTTATTACAACTAATTCTCTTGACAATAATGTTGTAAGAGTTTAAAAAAAAAAGTGCTCTGATAGAATGCTTAATTTCGTACTAACAGGCTTGATCAATTATCAGTTTTTACGCTTTAACGTAAATGTACCTGAGAATTTGTCTAATGCAAACAACTTTGCAGTAAACGTATTCTAAAAACATTAAACAAATTTTCTTAGTCAAGAAGATAAGTGAAAATTCTTGGATTTGGTGACGTAATTAAGACTTGCCGAGTATGAGTCGAGAGAGACAACTGAAGCCCAAATTTGCCTATGCAATTTGCTTGTTAAAATGAAAATCGCACTACACAAAAATTATGCACATATGGTACGGGAGAATCATACCTACAGTGTAACACTCAAAACAGGAATTCTTAGCCTACCATGGTTTGATAAGATATGTGCTTTTGTTCAGATTTCTCTCTCAACAAAAAGATCAGAAAAAGTTCTTGAATATCATGCTTAAGCAGTTTGTAGAATATGAGCCCAGAAGTCTGGAATCCTTTTAATCCTGTAGTCCTGTAGTCCTGTAATCCTTGGCAAGGTAATGGACCCAAATGTACCCTTTGATCATAAGTGATACTTGAGATTAAAGGCCAGTCCTAATTCTGTATGAGATAGAGCCTTAGTTATTCAATGAGTAATTTGCTAGAGGGCATGGATTATCCTTTTATTCTTTCTTTTGACATCTGTCATCCCCATATTCTTTATGTGTTTGGCAGTACCATGGCTGAACATTGAAAAAGAGATATCTGCTCTAGGACTTCACATTAAAGGCAGATATTTAGTCAGTTTCCATGTGCAGTAAGTCATAATTCACTGACACCAGACTTTAATAGTGAAAAGCTCTGGAAATGCCTGTAATACTGTATTTATAAGCCAATATTTTCGCGTACAGATATTTTCGTGAATCATAGGGTCACAGACATTTTCACGAGTCGTTGATTTCATGAGCGCAAGAGCAGTAGCAGTAGCATGCTTTGGAAAAATGGAACCGATTCCGCATTTTTGGTAGCAGAATCTGGCTTCTTATAGGGGGTTTGGAGGTGACTACGGAACTAACTTGTGGTGAGTGACAATTTCTCTGTGTGTTGTGATATGATGCTACACACAGAGGACTGCTGCACTTTCCCCATAGTGTATTGCAGTGGCAACAAAGCAAGTAAGTTTTGACGACTGCATCCATGGGCGAAGTACGATTTGGAGAAATATTATTCTGTGTTTGTGCTACAGGTTTTGGCGCCAAGCCTGGAGGATCTGTGTTTGGCGGAGGTGGGTTTGGTCAGACCGCTACCTCGTCAACCGCCAGCAAGTTTCAGTTTGGTGGTACAGGAACTTCAACAATAAGTGAGTAAGACAGATATCTTGTGCATTCTACATTGAACTGTGTTGTGTGTGAATAATGCGTATTAAAGATGATTCAAATTGAATTGCATTGTTTATTTGGACTTAAAAATAACACATTTTGAACACATTTATAATTGCAGTCAAACGACTGAATTACTGGGAATGCTTGTATTATCAGTATTCATAATAAACTATTTTGAAAAGATGCATTATAATGATTGTATACGAATATCATAATCAGTATATTATCAAAACAATGAAACAAAGATAACTAGATTCTTGAGATAAAGTTTTGAAAAATGCTAGTCGGATCGAAGATGTCCCTAAGAATATTCAATTAATACGAAACGAAGACGATATATGGAAAAATATAGTAATTAGTTTAGGCTCCTCAGCTGCAGTGGCGGCACCAAGGGGGGGCAATGGGGGGGCATTTGCCCCCCCACTCAGAAGCTTTGCCCCCCCAGTTGCCCCCCCAGAAATTTTGAGGACTGAAAAGAAAAATTATACTGTAATTTGTAAATAAGTAGATGTTGTCATAAACATCATATTCAAGCTGTGAAGTGCTCTAAAATACCATTTTCCGCTCTTCAAAACTTCGATTGAAAACAAAAAAGTGGTTATTTTTGGCTCGCTCGCTTCGCTCGCTCGTCATATTTTAAAATTTCTTTTCTAAAATGCAATTAAAAACAAGAAAAGTAGCCATTTTTGGCTCGCTCGCTTCGCTCGCTCGTCATATTTCAAAATATTTATTCGAAAATGCGATTAAAAACCAAAAAAGCGGTTATTTTTTGTTCGCTCGCTTCGCTCGCTCACAAAATTGATGTTAAAATGTGTGTAAGAGGACGCAAAAAAAAAAAATTGACTGCCTGGCCCTGCCCCCCCACCATTTTCTTTTGCCCTCCATTTGCCCCCCCACTTTAACAATCCTGGTGCCGCCACTGCTCAGCTGTATGACTGTTAAGTCAAGAACTGCCCCCTCCCCCCCCCCAAAAAAAGGGTGGTGCTTTTACGCTTTGTAGTTCAAACTGAAGAATTTCTTGATTTCTTCTGAACCATTACGAATACCATATAAACAAGTTTTGCATTGTATTAGAGCTGTATTAATAGGCTGTTTGCTAGCGAAGTTTCATAGGTATAGCTGCTGAAATTCAGCATGTTGTACACGGCATAATAGGGCCAAAAAAAAAAAGTTGTTATGTTGCCCTCAATCGACCGACCGTAAAATGCGAAAAAACAGGGTCAGGTTTTTTTTTTTTTTTTTTTTTTGTGAGAAAATCTCAGATGTGGGCGAAGAATTTGCTAAACTTTGTATTCAATGGCTTAAAAAAACACTTTTGTATGCATTTTGACTGCGGTCTGCCCGCGTTTTCCCCATTAGAAACTCATAAAAAAATATCGGAAATCTCAACTCTCTCACGTCACACAACTGCACATATTACACAGGAGTGTCGGCTCGCGCTCACTCGCGTGCATGACAGTTACAGTCCAGTGGGGTAGTAAAAAAAAAAAAAAAATCGACTGACCGGCCAAATTTTCAAATTTTGTGCATGTGAGGGCAACATAACATTTTTTTTTTTTGGCCTAGTCAAAAGTATCGTGTCAAATCAGACTGTTATGATTCCTTTCATATTTCTTTGTAAGATCAAATTCCTGTACAACATGATATCTGCTCATACCAGCAACAGACACATCATTTATTTGATTGTATTTCTCAGTCATTAAATGTTGTTTGAATTGTTTATAGGAGCACATCAAAGATACGTGTAGCTGTGGGAATTCATGAGAAGCAAATTTGTGGAAGTACAATTGTGATTAAGGTCATATTAAATCAAACTATTATTTGTTCTTCTTTGTATACAGGTGGGCTAGGGACAGGCTTTGGTACTCAGCAGCAACAACAACAACAACAGCAACAGCAACAAGGTAGATAATATACAAATATACAGATAGTCACCATTGCCAGTTCCTCCAAAGATGTATAATTTCACTATACTTTCAGACTGAATGCTTGGTATATTTTTTTATAATGGCAGAAGTTTCTGCATTTATTAAGAAACAAAATACAAACATTGGATACAATAATGATACAAATCAAAATTGATACTTGTAAATAAAGTGTGACAAATATACAAAGAAAGAATATGTATACTCAGATGATATTAAAATAATGGAGTTGGGTCAAGAAATCAATATAAATGCAGGAGCCAGCTATCATAAGCAAAAACGCTTGAAATGATAGCAGCCGGAGAGATGGGGGCTACATGATACCTTGATATATGGGTCGAGTATAAGGGTGTCACGTACATAAAAATAAGTTATATGTTTCCAGAATTTGTATAAGTCGGAGTTGTTTTTTTTTTTTTTTTTTAAAGTGTAGAAAAAAAAAAGAAAAGAAATTGCAATTTGTTTTATATGTCTTCCATACAACTAATACGAGATTGATAGTTAGCCATTTGATGTGGACCGAGCATCGGGGCTAATCAGCAAATTTATGAACAGTCTGTATAGCTTTACGCCTGTGACTTGCTCAGTGGATTTCTTGCACATTGAATTGAACAAATATTTGTCATTGAGTAGTGAGCATGTGCAGTAGGGCCCAGGAAGAAATTAGTAAATAGAGCATGTACAGTGCTGCTCAGGAATAAATAGTGAAAACTATTCAGACCTCATACAATTTACCTGAAGGGAAGAATTGACCCATCACATTTTCAGAATACTCATGAATATTCATAGAAGGGATATAATAAACTTTCTAGACCCAGAGCAATTCAGACCTTTCTATGTCCAGACTTTTAAAAAATGGCTGCTTTCTTAGTTGATGTGAAGAGATGTGCACTGTACCATGTAAGAACAGAAGTCATCCAAGCGCTACAGTAAAGACCAATTCAGATATGAGTTGGTGAAGTGTTTTAACTCATTCGCGACAGTAATTTTTTAAAGCCTAATTTGATCAGCTTTTATTCTTTGAATTGGCAACACCAACATTTTTCTTTGATTGCTACCTTTTTTCTTAAAAAACATTATGTATCTGAAATGAATATAAGTTGACGGAAAGTATGATGAGAAGTCAGAAAGTTGCCAATTGGCAGGAAAATGGTGATTTCAAATTTTCCATCGCATTACCAATTTAAGGAATTTATTGCTTATTTTCCTTTAAAAAAAATTGCAATAATGTGCTCCAGATTTTTGTACCTCATAACTCACAGACCAATGAGTGGGCTGGGGGAGTGGGGGGGGGGGAGGGGCATTGTTGTGCAGAACTATGCTTTGACCCCCACCCCCAGGAGAAAGTAAAATATTTTCCTTTTTTTCCCATTCCATTTACATGTATAGGTAAATCACTGGGGTTCTTAATCCATTTGTGACAGAGGTCCACATTTTGTGGTTTGGCCTAATATCTTTTGATGAAAGCCCTAAAAATCATACCAAATACATGAGCGGAAAGAGCAAAAAATTCTACACAAACTGTGCCCATTTTGGTTGCGTCAATATTCGTTGTTTGATGCTGAAAATTTTTAAAAGTAAAATAAGCATTAAAATCCTTAAATTGACAATGTGATAGAAAGTTTAAAATCACCGTTTTCCCTTGCAAATTGGCAACTTTTTGACTTATCATAATTTCTGTCAATTTATATTCATTTCAGATACGTAACGTTTTATAAGAAAAATGTAGCACTAAAATAAAAATGTTGGTGTTGCCAATTTGAAGAATAAAAGCTGATCAAAATTGGGCTTTAAATAATTCCTGTCACAAATGGGTTAAAGGAGAATGCAACCCAGACATCAGTGTGCTTCCAGTGAATGAAGAAGAACAAGTAGAGTAAACAGTGAAAGTTTGAGCAAAATCGGACAAACTGTTCAAGAGTTATGAACTTTGAAAGTTCAAGTAAATCCTCATCATGGGGATCCTTGAATTGGCAACTTTGCCAGCATCTGTGATGTCATCGTGGACAACTCTCCATTCATTTTGTACACAGAACTTAACATTTTCTTTATTTTCAAGAAAGATAAACATTCTTTTGATTTATTGTTTGAGTATGACATGGCTACATCAGTTCCGCAAGCATTTTGGGAAGAATTATCTTGAAAAAGATTATTCCTGACTTTAAATTTCTTATAATTCAATTTTTTTGAAAAATTATGTACAAAATGAATTGAAAGTTGTCCACAATGACAGCACAGATGCTGGCAAAGTTGCCAACTCAAGGATCCCTATAATAGGGATTTACTGAAACTTTCAAAATTCATAACTCTTGAACAGATTGTCTGATTGCTCAAACTTTCAGTGTTGACTCTTCTTGGTCATCTTTATTCACTAAGAGCACACTGATGCCTGGGTTGCATTCTCCTTTAAGTATCAGTCTGGTTTGCTGTCATGTCTAAATAGGGCTTTATGCTATATCTCACGATGGCCTCTTCCTGTTTTTGCCTCCCCCTCTCGTTCAAGGTGTCGACAACAACTTGCTCCTGCTTGCCGCGGCTCTCTCGGTGCCCAGTATCTATGGCGATGAGAGAGACAACCTCCTGGCCAAATGGAATCAACTCCAAGCTTTCTGGGGGACAGGCACTGGGTTCGTTAACCAGAACATTACTGTCAACTTTGCCCCAGAGAACCCCTTCTGTAGATTTAAGGTGAGGATTGATTGGATGGTAAAAAATCTAGAATAGTTTAGATACACAAAAGACATCCACTAACATCTTTAACTGTATTGCAATATCTGTTTTCATGCCTCCACCCATCAAAGGTGGTGGTGGAGGCATTATGTCTTTTAAATTGGTTTTTAAAATCCCATGTGCACTCTGCAGAAAGTTGTGCTTTTTCTTATGATTTGGAATGGTTCATATAAGTTTCCTTTTCCGTCACTGAGGTCGGAATAGCATATATAATGACATAATTAAAAAAAAAATGTTAGGACTGTTCCCTTTCAATAGACGGGTTGTCTTTCTATGCTTGATGGTCACTAAAACATGTTAGCTGAATCATCACCACTTTCCTCTCATATAGACTGTTGGCTACAGTGTAAAACCCACGGCCAAGACAAGAGATGGCCTGGTTGTCCTGCACTTCAACAAGAAAGACACACAGATCAGGGCTCAGCAGCAGCAGATGGTAGACTCCCTCTACAATATCTTTGGCAGTAAACCCACTCTGTCAGTGTGTGTGGAGGATGTCAGACCACTTCCAAACGACAAGTAAGTCCCTGCATGAAGTCTAGGTTTCCTTTTTTTGAGGCTATTCAAGATGGTTTGGTAACTGGGACATTTAGAAGTATGCTGGAAGAAGAAGAAAAAAGAAAGGAGGAGGAGGAGGAGGAGAAGAAGAAGAAGAGACGAAGAAGAAGAAGAAGAAGAAGAAGAAGAAGAGGAAGAAGAAGAAGAGAAGAGAAGAAGAAGAAGAAGAGAAGAAGAAGAAGAGAAGAAGCAAGAAGGAAGAAGAAGTCTGAAGCAGGAATAGGAGTTCTTTGCGGCGTAAGCAGCATTGAAGACGGCGTACCTATGCCGAGTCTTGCCGAAGCATAAAAATATCCTGCTTAGAGCCCTAGTCTGAATATTGAGATCCCTGAACAAGGGCTTGATCCTAACAAGCATGTGTGGACTCATAAGCCATACAGTCTAACTCCACAAACTCCCAAGTTTTCCAAAATTTTAACATAGGGCTCTCCACCCAAGCCCCCAACATGTCTCTTCTAGAACCCCCTTTAGAAAAAATTTAGTGCAGAATCCTGCCTTTACCTATTTGGAGAAATGCTATGTTGTCATCGCTGTTTGGAGAAAATTATATTATGTTGTCTTTGCTAGATCCCAAGACTACTCCAAACTTTGTAGAACATAAAATCCTGCAAGTTGAAATACAAATATATTTGTACTTTTTATAGTATGCTTGATTTTCGTAGAAAGGGTTTACGGTTCACCATGTGGTAAGTCCTAAGGGACTATAGATAAAGTGGATAGAGATGGAGGTGAAATAGAGAGGCGAGAAAGTAGGAAAGTTGGAGGGCAGAGTATCTTTCGAAAACTGGGTGAAGTCCTAAAAAGGACTGTAAACCAGAAGAGGTGAGAGAACTGAGTTGGTGAAGAGATGAGGAGGCTTGACTCCTGAAGACGGACAGTCAAGCTGCCCGAAACGTTGAGTCTTCTCTCCTCAAGTCTTCTTACCTCTCGCCGACTCAAGCCGACTCAAGCCGACTCATCTCTTCACCAACTCGGTCCTCTCACCTCTTCTGGTTTACAGTCCTTTTTAGGACTTCACCCAGTTTTCGAAAGATACTCTGCCCTCCAACTTTCCTACTTTCTCGCCTCTTTATTTCACCCTCATCTCTATCCACTTTATCTATAGTCCCTTAGGACTTACCACATGGTGAACCGTAAACCCTTTCTACGAATATCCGTACCACCATGCAAACCTTCAAACATCATGCTTGATTTTGTTTTGTTCCAGAGCGGAGGTAGTGATCTATATCTTGGAACGTCAACCCACTGGGGCTACTAAACGCATCCCGTCTACTGAAACCTATGCCTACTTGAATCAAACCAACATCAAGCAACAACTGGGTAACCTTGGTGTTGTTCACATGCAGCCTAGGCAAGCATTGTCACAGGCTCAGTTAGAACACTACCTTCAAAATCCTCCTTTAGGTGAGTGATAGCCTTGGGGTTGTTCACATGCGGTCAGGGCAAGTGTTGTTATAGGTTTAGTTAGAACACTACCTTCAAAATCCTCCTTTAGGTGAGTGATAGCCTTTGGGTTGTTCACATGCGGCCAGGGCAAGTGAAATCAAAGGTTCAGTTTGTGCACTACCTTAAGAATTCTTAAGATTAGTGAATTTACGATATGATATTTCAGACATTAGGAAAGGACAAGCTGTATCAAGGTTTGTTCGCATATGAAGCAGCAAACTTCCATGGTAAAACCCCATGTTTTTTTTGTTTTTTTTTGTTTTTGTTTGCATGTAAACGATTGGCATGTGAGGTGGCTGAAAACCAGAAACACCAAGGCAGAAATCTTTTTTGCCTCCTGGCTGCAAAAAGGTGTATACCAATCAAAGTTGTACAAGCTCATGCATAATATGAAATCATGATTTGTTCTCTGCATCTTTTGGCAAAACTCTGTTTTATTTGAGCGTGAACTATTGTTGACATGTTAATGTGCATCTCATTGTGGTAAGTTGTGCGGTAAAGACGTGTGCTGGGGTTTTCTGCGAGGGTTTATCGCTAGATGTCTGCATGAGCCTTTATGCCTTAAGTAACTATCACTCTCCATCTTTTTCCTCTTATTCTCTTAGTCTCATATTCTCTGATAATCTTTTTTGCCCTATGATCTCACTATCTCTTTTCACCGTTTGTTCCCCTTATGGTAGCTTAAAATTTCTGCACTACTTTATATTCATAAGGAGTGTATTGATAACATGGGGAGTTCTTCAGAATTAAGTGCAAAAAAGAGGTTGATTTTTGCTGTTGAAATATTAATCTGAATGAAATATCGATGTTTTGTTTGCATCTTTGATTTTTTTGTACTAGGTTATGACCCCAGACTGTGGAGACAAGCTCAGCTAGATAATCCAGATCCTGACAGGTAAGCTCTTCCAATATGTGGTCATTATTTATGTATTTTATCTATATATGTCTATCTACTCTTCCATTTGTTTATTCATTCATTCATATATTTATGTAATGATGATAATAATATTCCATTCTTGTATAGTGCATATCATGTTATTATCTAACGTCTTTATTTATTTTTATAGTGAAAGAATAAAAGGGGAAAAAAAAGTGATGATTTAGAAAAGTTGTAACCTAGCATGGTCCATTTCTTTTTTGACATTGTGTAGACTGAAGTGTGCTGGGCTAATGTAAAGAAAAAAAAAACCCTGAAAAATACTTAATTTCTCTTTGAAGAAATAGAAACCCACTGGCTGTTTATGTAATTGTGTCTATTTGTCCTTGTCCACAGAACAAATAAAATATCCTCAGTTTTTCTTCTTTTTTCTTGATTACTCTGTTTGTTCTGATGTTGATTTTAGGACATATGATAATTGACTACCCGAACACAGCATTTATGTCAGTCCTACAGGAAGACCTATTACTGAGATATCCACAAAATTCGATTTCTGGCATAGCCATAATTGAAGAACGGTGAAATAAAATTGAAATCTATAGCAAAAGTAACGAAGCAGTTTTATCATTCGGCTTTTAATATTAACATCATATATTTGCTGAATCTTATTTTAGACTTATCCCAGTCCCACTTGTTGGCTTTGATGTCATTAAGACAAGATTGGAATATCAAGAGCAGGAGACTCAGCAACACCAAGCCAGGCTAGATGTAAGTCCACCAAACTCTCCAAATATGCGAAGAACTCGATTGAAACTTTCATATTGATTTGGAAATTGTGAGAAAAATATATTTTGTCCCTCACAATAGACCTATTCAGTATTCAGTGTTCATAAGCATCATGTCTGATCATTTACTGTGCATCATCAACTTATCAGTGATTTACTGTTGGATTTTCTTCCACGAAAAGAAATTTTTTGAATTGCAAAAATGCTGTGAAGTGATTCTGGCATTGTGTGTTGTGAAATTTTCTCCAATATGAATCTCATGGAAATTCAGGAAGCTTTCAGGATGTACAATATTGCCTATAGTGAATCTGAAGATTTATTATTTTTTTTATTTATTATTACTTTTAAAGAAATGCACAAATGCACATGTTGGTATCAATATGCCTATAGCACGACAATTTATTTAACGTACCATAAAAGGGCAATGTAAATAAGATGCCTTGCTCAAGGGCATAAGTGTTGTGCAGGGGATTGAACCCCCGATTCTCGCGTCTCCAGTCAAGTTCCTTAAACCACTCGACTGCGACACCTCCACAAGATTTATTTTATCTCTGTATGTTGACAGCTTATGAGCAAAGACTTGGAAAGATTACAGGAGCAGCAGAACACATTACAGGCTAGGATAGCTGAGAACAAGAGGAGGCATCTGGAATTGTCACATAGAGTGTTACAGGTAGGCTTTCTATGATGAGCATGTTGATGATGTTGGTTCATGAGGAGGATGTCAGTCAAGGTGATTGTGTAATGACAAAATGCGAGGGATGAAGAAAAAGGATAGTGCAGTGGTGGTGAGGGCCAGGGTAAAAATACTTTTTTTTTCCCACGAGAGCTATTCTCTGAAAAAATAGCTCCGTAGACAACTCTGCAGGAGCTATTTCTAGGCTCAAGGGAGCTATGTTGCCTTTTAATTGCCGATATCCCTGTTTTCTACTTGTGAATGTATAATTGAGTATCAGTATGATGCGTACATGTTTGTTCTGTTTCAAGAAATGTTAATTCTGCTGCTCCTAGATCACGATTCACGAATTTATTGCTTATTTTTGGGACTGAGGTGAGAGCGACCATAGCGACTGAAGAAAATGGTCGCCCTGAAGAATCAGGTTTTAAGGATTTTAGGGAGCTATTTGAGCTCTGCCAAGGGTGAGATCACCCGTCGTCCCTGGGTATTTTTTACCCGGTGAGCTCAGTTGTGTTGAGAGGAAGAATGGTAATTATGTAGATAATGTTTGTGTTAAAGGTGATGATGATGATGATGATGATGATGATGATGATAATGGTAACAAAGGTGGTGGTTATAGATAATTAGGAGGAGGAGGAGGAGGAAAATTTTAATGGTAATGATCCTGATGATAAGTAAGGTAAGTAAGCAACCAGAGGACCAACAGCTATAAGTCCTCTCTAAGGGACCTGGGTAATGAGGATTATTAGTAATGCCTTATCAAAGGGTACCGGATTGCAAGACCACTGCTCTACCAATTGAGCTATTGTGCCTCTAAATGATGATGATAATGATGGTCGTGATGGTGATAATGATGATGATGATGATAATGATGGTGACAATGGTGACAATGATGACAAAGTGAAGGTAAGGCATCACTGTTCTCTTTCATGAAGGTTAATATAATGAAGCAATGAAAAATCATCTGGTTTGGGGTTATAAGGTTTAGAATAATCAAAAATGAATTGTTTTCATTGTATTAATCTCAGGTCATGGCTCGACAGGAGGTCCAGAGAAAGCAAGGAGTGTCCATTCAGTTAGAGGAGGAGCATCTTAGAACACAGCTTGAGGGACTAATGGCAGAATTAAATGCACCAACTCAAATGAAGGTATGTTACTAGGGGCATGATGCAACTCTTTATTACCAAAGGACATCTATAGACCGATCCGAGAAGCGATTTGTGAGCGGTGCCATTACTGCGTTGTCCCCAGGTTAGTGCGTATCATAGTGCGTATGTAGCTCTGTGGTTGGGAATGGATTTCTCTACTGCATGCGCTACCAAAGATCACAAAGTGCACTCTTTATGATCTTTGCATGCTACGTACAGCTGCAGGACACCGCAGAAATGCACTGCACTGATTATATGGGGACACTCCAGTTTGGTGGATTATCTGCTGCCCTCAACAATAAGCCGGATCGGTCTATATGCTAAGGGGCTGTAATTCAACCAGTATTATACAATTTGATTTTGGTATAACACATATTTTCCATAGATAGCCACAAAAATTGTTGTGGGCTTAGGATTATTGTGGGCTTAGGATTCCAATGGGTTCTGTACTGGTGATGCACTATAAACTTTGAATGAGGTAGTATGTGGGAAAACTTTCTGTACTATTCCATTGTGATGGCACACCTATTTGTGTGGGTGATGTATCTGAAAAAATCTCTGTGTTCACTGAATGTTGAAACTGATCGGAAACCAAATCAGTTTGGTGTTAAAAGGCATACAACAAAAACCCCCTTAGTTTGCAATTTGTAGGGAATGCCTCTTTCAGACTAGGTACTACTAGGATGGCATCTCCCATCATGATGCATGTTTACATCTATGGTGTATATTTGTTTTGATGCAGGCTCGTCTCAATGAGATGCTGTCCCAGATCCGCCTTCAGAGCCACTTGCCATTCAGTCGTAGCAGTGAGCAGTATTCAATAGACCCTGATCTTCAGTATGAAATAAAACAGGTGAGTTCACACTACTCAGTCGTTATACAAGATTAAAGTAAAGATTAACGTCTTACAGAGCCAGTTGCCATTAAGTCATAGCAGTGAGCAGTATTCAATAGACCCCGATCTTCAGTATGAAATCAAACAGGTGAGTTCACACTACTCAGTCGCTAGACCAGATTAAATTAAAATAGTAAGTTCTTACAGGGCCAGTTGCCATTCAGTTGTAGCAGTGAGCAGTATTCAGTAGACCCTGATCTTCAGATGTTGAGAAATGTTACCATGGTAGTTACCATTGATGGCAGACTTACCATCATTGGTAAGTTTTATGCAACAGGTTCCAGGTTAAAAAAAACACTAAAATGTAAAGAGCTGGGACCAGAATATTACCTTGATATATCAGGAATATTGTTATATCAGATCTCTTTATACTGAGTTTCCACTGACATTTGACAGGGGAAATAAAGAGGAGGAAGTACCGACATGATTCATGTCCTGGGGTCCGTTGCATAAAACTTACTATAATAGTAATTTTTGCTATCAATGGTAACTACCATGGTAACGTTGCTCAACAGCCAATCAAAATCCAGTATTCCATGAAAATTTACTATAATAGCAAAGTTATTATAATAGCAAGTTTTATGCAACGGCACCCTGATGATGAATTCATTGATTTTTGCCTTTGCAACTGTTATTCACAATGATTATTTCAGAGAGTTTACATACAGGGTTTAACTCTGCAGTTGATATGTCAATTGATATTTTGACAATATTTGAGAAAACTGTCCCACATTGACTCACACACAAGCTCAAAGAAGACCAATTTTGAAATTGCTTCACTTTCTTTATTGTCATCTCTCTTCAGCATCTGAAGCAGCAGCAAGAAGGCATCAGTCACCTGGTGGGTGTCATCAAAGAAGACTTGGAAGATCTGAAGCTCATTGAGAGAGGGTTAGAAGAAGCAACAAGTTGATCACACTTATTACCAGTATCACCGGTTATCATGGTGGGACTTTGAATTTTGAAGATCTAAACCAATGGGAACAAGCTACAGCAAGTGCTGTAATCTAGTGGGTATCATCAAAGAAGATTGAGAAGATCTGAAGCTCATTGAGAGAGGGTTGGAAGAAGCAACAAGTTGATCACTCTTACTACCAGTATCAGCTATAAATCATGATGGACTTTGAATTTTGAAGGTCTAACCTACAGCAAGTGCTGCAATTTCCAGTATGAGGTATTATAATGATGGACTTTGAATTTTGAAGGTCTAATCCAATGGGAACAGGCTACAGCAATTGCTGCAATTTCCAGGACTGCCTTCATCGTCTGGAATAGCATTTTTTGTATTTTCTGGAGTACTTGGAACCTCATTTACACTTCATTTGAAGCGCTTTTAAGAGATATAATTTGAGGAAGCGGCATTTGAACTTTGAACTTAAAATGCATAACCCCCATGCAGTGACCCTTTTTCATGGACCACATAGAACCCCATGGAACTTCCTTGAACCGTCTACCGGTGAACATTTTTAGATGTTATGTTGCAGCAAGAATTATCAGTTGAGTGCCCTTTTGCATGTTTTTTAAGATACAGCCATGTGATCATGTATTGGAAATATTGTGTTGCTTCAGAGAATTACGGAACTCTGAAACAGTGCAGAATAAAGTTCTGCCATGAACTTGCGTCTTTCCAGAGAAGTGAAAAGATAAAAATACACAGGCAGGGTTGTCACCAGGGACTTTAAAGTGGTGGAAATTTAATCACCCGACACTTACACAAGGGCCGATTTAATTGACGTTGAGTTAGTTAAGGGCGAGTTGTCTCAAAACCCGAACATGTGTAAATCAGCTGTTCAGCCAAGGGAAATTCTTTGTGGGCTTTCATGTAAATTGCTTATGCATACATACATTTTTTCATTGAATCTGCTGGCTTAAACCAAAATCATATGTTCGTAGGTCAAAATCATAGTATTTTATTCTTTGTCAATGGGGAAATTAGTGCTGGGTGGGCAGGTGTGATGTTGCATTGAGTGCCGGTCAGAATTTTCAAGTGGTGGAAGGTTCCAACCAGTGCCGCACTGACAACACTGTACACAGGAGTAACTCTTGAATGTCCCCAAAGAGCTTGGTGGAAACTGGTGGAGGGGTAAGCTCTGGTATAAAAAAAAAAGGTAAAATAGAATGCATAGCAATTACTGAGAGCATATCAGACATGTAAAAGAAGAGATTTAATGAAATATAAGTATGTGTATTGCTCAAGGCATTGTTGCATGTGATGCGTAGCTACTAATATGTGGTATTATAATACTTCTCTGGCTTGCAGGGAAATGCTGGGATACATGACCGGGCAAACTCGGAGAATAGGGGACCAGACGTGCGCGCGTGCCATTTATACAGTGCAGAGACGGCCGAGACAAGTCCATAATCAAATTCAAAATGACTTTCAAATATGTTTTTGTCAGGTAATTATATTCTGGCATATCACATTGTCCTCTCGGCTCTCAGATTACTGATTATTTGATGAAAATGATTTTTATTTTGGCAAGAAATGTTGTCAAACTCACAAATGTTTTCACCGCTGAATCTTGTGCAGATTGTCCCCACTGCCACTACTGCTGGGCTACATTTGCTTGCACACAAATGAATACAGCACAGGCGTCTGGTTCCCTATTCTCCGGGTTTGCCCATGACCGTATAGTCTTAATTTCTGCTGAAGTTGTGATTGAAATACTGCTTTTTCATTTTCACTGTGTATAGATTGAATGTTTTTTTAATCACAGAGGATCTTTCTCCTCAAGGTAAGTAAGTACAATCATCTGGTAACCCTCAAAGCATCTACTAAATTTTGATGAATTATTATGGACACTGTTTAGAAAGATTCAGCCGACATATTTAATTGCGTGATTGTTATCAGTTCCAGTATTCCAAGCAGAAATACTTCAGAAAACTGAATTATTCTGAAGCACATATTTTGTTTACTTGATAATAATTATCTTATAAGAATATGAATTTCAGTGCATTCCAAATAGTATACTGTTGAATTTATTTCACTGGTATAGAAGTTTTATAGAAACAAAGATATTACTTAACACTGCAATTCCATTTTGATTTGTAAATACCAGTCTAGGATAATTTCATATTCACGAGGCTTATTAGGGGATGAAAGGCTAGGAACGGCTTCTTTAAATGTGTTGCATCGTTTATCTTTGTAAATTAAAATGGAGGATAAATTAATGTGATCTACTTCCAACTTTGTAATAAAAATACATATTAGAAATTGTGTTAAACTCTACAAGGAGTGTTGCATATTGTTTGCAAACATAAATGTGCGCATCCAAGCTATTTTATCCTTAGCATTACTAACCAAATTACGGATCAAATATAGTGAGTCGTAGTTTGTGCTAACTTTGTGAGAATTTAATTGGTCCATTCCTATTTTGCTGGAAGAAGGCACACATGATCTTTTTTGCTTCAGCATTGTTGGTGTTTTTTTTCCCCTCAAAATACTATTTTCGCACGCAACAAAAAACTGAAACAAGTGAATCAGTAGATTAAGCGGTGCATAAAGTAGCATTTTTTTGTGATTTTGAATAAATTTGCAATAGATTATTTACACATCTCTGAGTAGAAGTTAGGAAGCCGTCACCCATCTTTATCAGTCAGAGCAATCAGAATCAAAATCAGCCAAGAAATGAAGAGAAGAAGAAAAATTTATCATTTTGAGCACACACGGAGTCATGGACACACACACACCACACACACACGGAGCCTATTTCATAGTTCCCTCGCAAACTTTGGCCAGCGGGGACAATAAAGAGAATTGAGAGAGCAAGAGAGAGGGTGGTGTGAGAAAGAGAGAAGAGGATAGAGTGAAACAAAAATTAAAAGAGAGGTAGAGAGAGAATGAATGAGAGGGGGTGGGTAGGTAAAACTACAATGGAGAAGAGGGGGAGAGAGGGAGAGTAAAGAGAATTGAGGGAGGGAGTGAAGTAGGGGTGGGGGTAAGTGAAAGAAAAGGAAAAGGAGGGCGGAGGGGGAGGGTGGGGTCACAAAATGAAAGATTACTGAGAAAGGGGACGGGGAGCGAGTAAGATGCGGGAGAAACCAATTATCATATTTGGGACATCAATGTACACATATTTTTCCAAGAGGCTTTATTAGCGTACCATGATGAATATTAGTTCCATACATGTACCACAATATACACCATAACATAGCAAGATTTGCACACATACATGTATATATAAACTCAAAAGTACCTCAAAATATTTGCCAAAATGCCAAAACAATACAGCACACATACAATCAAATACAATTACTGATAAAAAAAATATTGAAGGAATTCACTTCAATCCACCACTTCCCACAGCACAAGCAAGTTCCATCCCATTAAAATACTATACCGGTACGGGCACAATGTGATTAATACAGAATATATACAATCAAAAGCAACATTGTCATGAGATAGATTTAGAAACGTGTACACTGTATGCATAAAGTGCATTAAATTGCATGGAATAATTGACCCTTGAATTACAGGCCTAATACAAGACTGGAATCTAACATTGCAATGATAAAGCAGAATGATTTGGAAATAAAAGCATTGTTCCACTTTTTTGGATTGAAAGGCTGAAGGGGAATGCTTGCACATGAATACCTGAAAATTTGCTTCATTTTCAATGAATTATGATATGGCACTTTCCATTCTCAACAAAATATACATCTCATTGATACAATTGCGTATACAGTTACTCATGCATAATAGATTTAATTGACTCACTAACGACAAGACCCTGCAAGAAATAAACTAAATAATAAAACACAATTTACATAACCTTGTAAAACAAAAGAGTGATGACTTGCATCACACATAATATCTATAATATGAAAAGGTCAAAAAGAAAGTGAATTCATCTACCATTCTGTCTTAGAAAGGGGTTTTAAAAAAAATTGACCTTTTTAACAATGGGTTGTTAAACACTGAAAAAGGAGGAAAATCTGTGATTTCCAATAGAGCACCGAAGCGATGACGTCACAAAAAACTTTTTTGGAATTTCAGAATTTTGGATACCATGTCTCGATGGAGCATGATGAAAAACATACACAGCCCAAATTTTATGGGAATCGGCTCATGGGGACCCGATATGAGGCCACATGAATACCTACCTAGCCCCATTGAAATCAGTGTATATTGGCCTGGTTCTAAACAGTTATGAACCAGGCCAATTAACACTGATTTCAATGAGGATATCTAGGCATTCATATGGCCATACCTTGGGCCACTGTGAACCGATTCACGTCAAATTTGGTGTGTGGAGGTTTTTCATCATGCTCTGCAGGAATATAGTCATGAAAATGCTCAAATGCAAAAAACAAAATTTGATGACGTCACACTTCGGTACTCTATACAAATTTTCTATGCAGGCTGGTACCAACAATTAGGAAATACCACTAAAATCTGAGTCATAATCATAAGTAATAAGACAAATTCCCCAACAATGCCTTTATCTATAAATTACTGCTTCCCAAAACATTTCTGGACTGATTTTCCAACATATATTTGAAAAACTTTTGCAATACAATACCTTAAATAGGACCCAAGCAAATGCATAACACCCTCTTTTATGAAACAAATTTTCCTATGAAGTGTCTTGAGTATGATGTGACGGGAATGCTGCAAAGCAGTGTGTGGTACAAAATACTCTTCATGTTAATCATAAATTAGCAATAATCCTGATGAGGGCTTGTATTCTGAAGAGCTACATATAAGTCATCTTTTGGGCATCTCTTCTTAAATTCAAAATTAGGACATACATATACACTGACTGCATAAAAGCTTCACAGCTTATACATCATATACATTTAGTGTGCACAACTTCAATTCATTATGACAATTATTAGATAACTTTCACTAATATGTTTTCAGAATACCACACCTTATATTAATACTATCACATCTTACATCTTACGCAGGATAAACCTATATACACACGACCCTCTTCCTTGACTAAAAACAGTTGTGTAAAATATAAAATTGACTTAATCCTTTTCAAATTATTTTGGATGTCAGTACCACGTGTACATATAAATAATTTCAACAACAGAAAGGATATTGTTCAAGATGTAACTAAATTTCAGTTAAATGAAATGATGGTTGATAAATTTAAGGAAATTAACAATGAGGCATATAAAAAAGATACAAAATACCACCAAAATTGCCAAGACAAGAAAAAACATGTATTAAATTTGTGTATTCATTATTCATTACAATATATTTGAAGTGAATAACCCCTAACATTATGAAACTCTTCAACTTTCCTTGTTTTAAATTTGAATACCTTTAAAGTGGTCTTCATTTGTTACACTCCTATTACAAGTATCATGACCATAAAATACATGTAGTACATTAAGCTAGTCATAGTCGATAACTTATCATTAATCTGCAATATGGCGATAGTGAAAGATACAATAATGATATTAATGAAGATATCTTATTATACTGCTTAACACCTTAAGGGGTGCTAAAGGCGCTTACAATATATTACCATTATCATTATTATCATTATCCCAGCAGTGCTAGGTACCCATTTATAAACCTGGGTAGAGTGCAGCAAAGGTGGATTAAATGTCTTGCTGAAGGACATAAGGAGCCAGGCATCAGTGGGAATCAAACTCATACTCTTTGATTAATTAAGGGTGCATGCTCTTGGTCTTACCAACTTTTCCACAACACCTCCACTACAGAGTTTATTAAACATTCATAGAACAATTGCTCCTTTCTTTTGCAGGTATACAAAGAGATCTATTTATCATGACATGCTGTGTATATAGGGAGGGACCAGACACCATATAGACAGCACTTTCTTTTTCTTCTTTTCTTATGATACTGCTTGACAGTTGCATATATTACCATTGTAAAAAGATTTTTTTTTTCTTTTTTGCATATCATATGATTCAAGTGCATGCATGCCTGTACAGCAAATTAAATGTGCACCTTTTTTGTACAAATAAGAACTACATTCCTCATAACCAGGCTAAAAAGGCAATATATATATATATGTTTCCACATGGTTGAAAATATGGTAACAGAATAATAATGCAGAAATGTGCTTATGCTATAAATCAATATTCACAAATTCACAAATTTTACATCAAGCTACAGAAATTTTCAGTGCAGACAATTAACAATAAATCTTGTGGTCATTATGTCAAACATTTCAATCATTCAGCTGCTTGTAGATAACATCAAAAAATATTGACATCCTGACCCGTAAGGAAAAATCTAGCAAACTCAATCATTCATGAATGGTCCATCTCTCTTATAACTCTAGTCCAATGGGAAAGGCACATGCCTCAGTGTAATACTATACTAATAATACTCAAGGCCAGATCCAGAAATTTTCAAAAGGGGGGGGGGTGAAATTGGCTTTTTCAGGTGTCTGTTTTACACAAAATATTTGCTGACACGCAAAAAAAAAAAAAAAAAAAAGGTCCTCGGCATTTTCAGGTGTGTATTATCTATTATACCCCTCCCCATTCCCTGATAAGCACACACAAAAAAAGGGGCTAGGGCCAATTCAGCAGGTTCTCAGCTACAAATTGCCCCCCCCCCACCCTTGATAATATCCATTAATATGAACATCTGGGTCCTGTGGTGACTAAAAACCAAAATTGTCATTGTCAGAGAACACTCCTGTGATGTAAACCACACATTAACATCTGCCACGCAAATATGATTTACAAATATATAAAAGTTGTACATAAAGAACCAAGAAAACATTAGAAAATCCCAACTGCAAAAACCCTGATACAAAGTTGCGAACCCTCGTACATTTACCACATATGCACATCTATATTGGTATTTTTCAGTGAATACAGTTTCAATGAAAATTCAAAAAATATTTTTTCCTAAAATGCACTGTTTATGTACATGTATCTCTGGACAGTAGTCACTTGTAACTCACGACAACATGTAGGAGCTTAAAGGCATTGTCTAACTTTGTGAGTAGCTGACTTAAAAAATTCTCAAACTAAGATGAAACATGTGTATAAGTACTTGTATTTGTACTCAAAAACCCTGAAACCAACCATAATTTGGAATGAAAAAGTGTAAGTTAGAAGCAAACGGCGATTTTATGATCCTTCGTCTCACGAGACAATCACTAAGAGGACCACTTTGCTTGAATTTGAAAATGCTGTTATGTGCCTCCTGCCGCGTGATACGCCAATACACCCAGTACGGTAAGGTGAGTCATACGTGCATGTGCACTCCTTATGTCTATTCTGTGCAACCGACCCTCGTATATTTTTCAAACATTGGTTCATATTTTTGATATTTAAAAATACTTCCCGTGGATATCATACTTTGAAACTTTCAGAATGGTATTTTTACACTATAACCCATATGTTTATCCCATTTTCAAGCAACAAAACAAGATATTTTAAAAATCATAACAATGTTAACCAATGTCTTTAATTCTTATTTAGAATCTACCCCTACTTCATACATCACATATAGACGGGAATACAGGATATTCCCTGCACAGAAAACGAGGCAAAGGACGACTCCCTCTATCACATCAAACTTTTTCTTTTCTCAAAATATCCTTACCTACAACTGTGTTATTCATACATTTAAAATTTAAATCCTCCTTCTTATACAAGAAATGTTACTGCAAGCAAACAGCAATGGGGGCAAGTTTTCTTTTCATACATGATATAACCTTTCACAACCATTTTCAAGTAACAAAACAAGATTTTTAAAAATCATTACAATGTTAAAATAACAATGTTAAAAATGTATGAATTTAAATCCTCCTTATACAAGAAACGTTACTGCAAGCGAACAGCAATGGGGGCAAGTTTTCTTTTCATACATGATATAACCTTTCATAACCATTTTCAAGTAACAAAACAAGATGTTTTTAAATCATAACAATGTTAACCAATGCCTTTAATTCTTATTAGAATCTACCCCTATTTCAGACATCACATATAGACAGGAATACAGGATATTCCCTGCACAGAAAACAATGCAAAGGACG
>CM057161.1:4486938-4550110 GCA_029962745.1 Echinometra lucunter | reverse complement strand
ATATCCCATTATTCTATTAGTGTAAACATGGAATATTTCACAGTGTGGATATTTTCGCACATTTAGCGCGGCACGACAGTTGCAAGAAAATAAAACTACGTGAAATATGTTATCTTGCACATGAATACAGAAATCCTAACAGTCCGTGAAATTAAAAATGCGTGATTATGTTTAACTCGGCCGAGCACTAAAAATTAACTTTTACAGTAATTGGTCGGTATACCCATGCAGATCTTGTGTGTCCACGGGCAGGATGTGTATCCGGAAAGTCAATTTAAAACTGCCATATAAAGAAGTTTCAAGCAATAGTGTATTTCTTAAATTTTCTAACACTTGTGTTAGACAATAGTATACTACAGAGAACAAATATTGATGATGATTAGTATTATTTGATGAAGAGTTTTTGTTGAATCCAAAGACAAAGGAGAAGGCTTCATTCTGCCTTCGTCTGGAATCCCCATTCTACACATGCACAAAAAAAAATAATAATAATTGAGGGGGTTTCCCACACTCGGCATGCTCAGGGGTTTTCAGCTTCATTATACCCAGTTGTTGGGTATCTGGACAGGTTGTGTATCCGGACAGTTGATTTTAACCAGCCAATTGAAAAAGTTCACAAGCAAATCTCTTAAATGTACTTTTAGCACAAAATGTTAGACAATATTACAGAGAACAAATATTGATGATGATTAGCACAAATCAATGCATAGGTTATGTTTAATCCAAAGACAAAATAAGAAGGCTTCATTTTTGTTACCTGAGTGTCCGGACACCCAAACCCCCATCCTACAATACAAAATCTCCATCCTCCAGCATGCCCGCAGGATAGAGATCAGTGAACAAGGCTAAGCCTCATCAACTGTTTTAAATCTTTTGTATCTCCTGCATGTATAATTACTAGGAATAGGATATAAAACTACCTTGCATCTAGTGCCAGTTCTGTCTTCTGATGCTATTGCTACAGATCTGTATAGAGGGTCTATATGAACTTGAATCTTGATGAAGTGAGATTTGTCCTCACTCCCTTCAACTCATCTCGCTCAAACTCCCGGGGTTAACTCACAAGACACAACGATTCAACTTCAACAGGTGTGTTCAAGAAGAACACTTACCGCGTACGCCTACCACCACAAATAAACGGCTTTCGGTATGACTGCAATGACTGCACTTACAATGCAGCTAATTATCGATTAGAATATAGCTTCTCTCCGATCCGGAGCATGCACCGTTATCACCGGCTAGTCAAGTACATCAGCTCGTAATCCTGCACTTAGTCGCGGCTCCGCCGCGCCGCCCGCCGCTATCTCTGGCGGCCCTTGCGCCTAGCCTGGCTAGTGGCGCGGGCCCGCGCTAATCTCGGAGGATGGAACCTTGGGCAGGGTCGATCTTCATACAGTTTATTTGCACTACATAGTCTTTGTTTCCAGACCTCTATCTACAATAATGGCCTGGCTGACAAGGAGCAATCCATATTTTCCATATTTTTTTTGTATGTTTTACCCGGAATGTTTTATTAAAGAAAATCAACAGAATCACATGTTTACATAATTGACAGGATTCAATATATACATAAAATACATTAAAAAAGGGGTTTATTCTTATTTTCCATATTTTGAGTACTGGTAGTCAGAGTCAGTCACAGCTGTTTGCATTGTCAAAACTCATGTTATCAAAATTGAAACCATCTAATAGTTTGGATTAAGCTCTGTGTTGCTCAGTTCATATTAAATTTCCCTTTCAGGAGTCATAATGTGAAATAAAAAGAGAAATAGTTTCAAGCAGGGCCGTACACAGAAATTTTTTCCTGGGGCCGGGTGGGGGGGGGGGGGGGGCGATGAATACCTAAAATGTTCGAAGAAACAAGCAAATAAGGGAGCAAAGTGACTGAGCTTGTCACAAGGGCATTTTTGCATTTGCAAAATTGAAATTGACTTTGGTGCACACTTTTGGTGAAATTTTGGAAAATTTTCAGTAAAAAATTAGTCCTCAGAATTTCAGGAGGGGGGGGGGGGCAATTGCTCCCCCTGCCCCCGCTGCATACTGTCGTTGACTTTCTAGTGGGTGCACAGACAGGGGGGGGGGGTGTATGTCTGTTTATCTTCAGCGTACATAAAAATGCATAAAAAGGGTTAATTTTGCAGCATCAGGCATGTAATGTATGGTAAACCTTGAATAGGTTGTACATGACCGTATGTACCACAGTGTAACTGTAGCTTCTTAATCTGACTACAGGTGAAATGTCAAATTGCTTGAGTTCAAACACTCTGAATTGATGACTCTTGAACAACAGCTTAACTTCTTGACTGTTTATTCCCTTTCATCAAAACCATCTTGACTGGATTCTTTGAGTATACTTCAGGTTCTGATTCTACTCTCTTTGTTCTCTAGGTTGCGCCTCACCCTTGTGATATAACATCATCCACTTGGGTTAGCACAAACAAAGAGGTTTGTGCTGACTTACATAACAATGAACTTGACTTACAAACAAAGTTGTTTGCTTGTTACCCCCCTTTTACCCTGCCTCTGTGAGGGCATTACTAAACTTTAATACACTTGCCGCTACAGTAACCATGCAATACGCAAATTTCTGGGGTATAGAACTTGGAGATGTTAAAGTTTCCCTCCCTCCTTTAGGGTATTAAAACCTGGGGGAGGGGGGGGGGACTCAGATTTGATTGGGACTGGGGTGTGTGGGTGTGCCGCTGAAGCCTTCAAACCTATACCCATTTTTAAGGGTCATTTTGGCCAGAACAGGTACCCATTATCAGGGATTTTGCATCTTGGGTGTGTACTTCAGCAACTATATGGTGGGCAAGAATATTATTCTGAACAATAAAGTTACCCATGTTTAAAAAAGGTTAGTGGGGGGGGGGGCATGTTTAGGAATTTTCCAGAACAAAACCATACCCTTTGTTTTTCTTGGAAAAAGGGACCCATTAGAGCGGCACACCCCATGGGACCCCCTCTATACCATGCCAAATACAATATTAGGTGAGTACCCCCCCCCCCCTCCCCAGTACACAAAGGGATCATAGGCCAACTGGTTTGTGTGCAGATGTAGCTATGGAACACATTTTTTAAATAAACAAGCACAAAATCAGGTTTTGTCCGGGCATAACAAATTTGCCTCTCTCAGTCTCAGCCCCTCTCGACCCCCCCCCCCCCCCCCGCCTGCATGTAAAGCGAACGGGACTTAATTCGTAGACTAAGCACCAGCTGATTAAGGTCCTTAAAAATTTACAGGAGAGCGAGTAGGGGCTGCTTTTACCAGATGCAACGCATTGATCGCATATTCGTAGTTGATAGCGCGGGGTTCGCTAGTGCAGCCAAAGATCTATCTTTGGTGCAGCGTAGGAAAAATAGAGGCATCCTAAAAGGAGACATCAATTCATTGGTATGTACAGCCAAGATTTTCAATTGACCAGTAACTCATGTTATCCAGTAGCATACTGTATTGATTTTAAGGCGTATAATTATCAGAAAACAAAAGGATTTTTCATCCAAACTTAGCTTTGGCGATGCCACCGGGAAACTAGCTCAAACTGACAGCTGAGGCAGAGCTGAGCGATGCAGTGGAGCCGGTGACCCAGCATGTAAAGATTGGTTAACCGTAAAGTGGCGTGGCTAGGATTTCATAGGGGGGGGGGGGATGTGACAGGGGGATTTTTGTTGCTTTGAAGTTTCTTTGTCATCATTCCATGTCGTCTCCTCTTCCTTCATTCTCTCACCATTTTTCTTGTTGCTCAATCAAGCATGTCAAGTTTATGGGGGAGGACGATCAACCCCACACCCCCATGGCTACACGGATGTTGCAGATACTATATTTAGGATGAGAAATTCAAATACGGTAGTCAATGAGTCAGGTTTTGTGATACAATTACAGAATCGGATCTATCATCTATATATTTTTAATATTTGTTGTTAGAGTTGATGTTCTGTCTTTCCTGTCATGCCCGTAGATCTCTGCACTCTGTGACCAACAAGTCACGCTTTGGACTCTACAACGTTAAGACAAGAGTAACATACAAAAATGGTGAATTTTTCGGGGCCCAGTCGATACACCAGCAATGGTATCAGGATATCTCTTCCGGCGGCTGTCACTATCACGTCATGGGTTATAATCATAGGGTTCATGTTAAGTATTCTGTGTGCCGTACTCATCAACTTTGAAGATACAACAGAGACCCATTGTCATGTAAGTATACCGAATGCTGTGATCTGCTCAATGAACAGTATTGATTCAGTGCATAGAAAACAGTTTTGTCAATAACAAAATCACGTGCATATAATTTGTGGTGTCATCATGCATGTAGACTGTGTACATAATTAAGTTATGAATGGATGAATTCAATTTATGTGGACTGAAAATCATAGATAGATGAATGGGTGGATGAATGGATGTAGAGGTGGATGGATGGATGGATGGATGAATAGATGTATATTATAGAGGTGGATAGATGGATAGATGAATGGATGGATGAATGGATGGAGAAGTAGATGGATAGATGGATGGATGAATAGATATAGAGGTAGATGGATGGGTGGATTGATAGATCGATAAGTGATCAATGGGTGAATGGATCGATGTAGAGGTGGATCATGGATGGATAGATAGATGAATGGGTGGATGAATGGATGTAGAGGTACATGTAGATAGATGGATGGATAGATGAATGGATGGATGAATGGATGCAGAGGTAGATGGATAGATAGATGAATGGATGAATAGATGTAGAGATGGATGGGTGGATGGATAGATAAATGGATGGATGAATAAATGTAGAGGTGGATGGATGGATGTATCGATAGATGAATGAATGGATGAATAGATGTAGAGGTGGGTGAATAAATGTAGAGATGGATTGGTGGATGGATGGATGGATGGATAGGTGGCTGAGGGAGAGATGGATGGATGGATGAATAGATGTAGAGGTGGATGGATGGATGGATGGATGGATGGATGAATAGATGTAGAGGTGGATGGATAGATGAATGGATGGATGAATGGATGAAGAGGTACATGTAGATGGATAGATAGATGGATGGATGAATAGATGTAGAGGTGGATGGATGGATAGATAAATGGGTGGATGAATAGATGTAGAGTTGGATGAGTGGATGGATAGATTATGAATGAATGAATAAATGTAGAGGTGGATGGGTGGATGGATGGATGGATGGATGGATAGGTGGCTGAGGGAGAGATGGATGGATAGATGGATGGATAGATGAATAGATGTAGAGGTGGATGGGTGGATGGATGGATGGATAGGTGGCTGAGGGAGGGATGGATAGGTGGCTGAGGGAGAGATGGATGGATGGATGAATAGATGTAGAGGTGGATGGATGGATGGATGGATGGATAGATGTAGAGGTGGATGGATGGATGGATGGATGGATAGGTTGCTGAGGGAGAGATTGATGGATGGATGGATGGATGGATGGATGAATAGATGTAGAGGTGGATGGATGGATGGATGGATGGATGAATAGATGTAGAGGTGGATGGGTGGATGGATGGATGGATAGGTGGCTGAGGGAGAGATGGATGGATGGATAGATGAATTGATGGAAGAATCATGAATGGATGTATACATAAACGATCTGCTTTGGAGGAGCTTGGAAGGATGATTTGATGGAAGGGTGGATATAAAGTTACATGACGAGATAGAGAAGAATCAGTGGGTACTTGCATGTGCTGGATGGCTGAATGGATGAATCTCTAGATGGATTCAGTGATCGATACATCACGTAAATGATGAAAACAAATATTTAAAGAAAAATAGTATGGTAGAAAGTGCAACTCTAAGAAGATAATAAAGAAATGACATTCACTATGAAATTATAAGTCTTCATTCTGCAGTACTTGCATGTACTGTATTCATAGAATAATTTATATTTGGTTTAATACCCTCATACAGGATGTAAGACATCAAACCCAAATTTTCAACATGTGCAGTGAAAGAAAAAAGATTAATAAGTGATGAAAGCCCAGTAATCCTTAGCATCCTGTGAAATTTTGTTATGTGTAATAATACATCTCAAAGTGACATAGTGATCCTTTAGATTTTCCTCATTTTGATTTGGATCACATGGAAACATGTGTCCTATTTGTAGACATGTCAAGTGTTCTTACTTGTAAATTGATGATAGTATGATCCTTTCATATATCACTTCATAGAGAAACTTGAACTTTCTGAGAGGTGCAGTATTATACATGTACATATAGTGCATGCTCTGAAGTTGAATATACTGTAATATGTGCATCCATAGTTTTAGAATTTCTCAAGTGCAATATATGTCACCAAGGCCGTAGGTCGAGGTGATATATATAGTGCACGAGAGAAATTCTTTATCTTGGATGCAAATTTTATGGTATATTATATGACACCTAAATTGATCCTTGTCATTTGATTGGTTGTTTGATATTGATCATTTGTCCCATTTTACTATTACGTCATCATTCTTGCAATTGTGGCTCCATTTACCGTGCAATTTTGGATCCATGCGATTTGCTCTGGCTGAGAGCCCGGCAGACTACGCGTGTAAAACGCTTGCGTTTGCAGTGTGCATGCGATCAAGCATATTGACGGACAGCGTGTCATATAGGTGTCATATAAAACAAATAATGGTTTTTCGGCTGCGCCTAGTTGAATGGATCATTTCATCATGCAAGTACAAATCCGATGTGACTAGGTTGTTTTCATTCTTACAAAAATTATCAACATCAATCAACCAACAAACACTTCCTCATTCTTAAGAATACAGGAAAAAACACCTCCTTATCCGTTGGAAGAGATATAGAATACGAATCAATACAACAATCTAACTCCCCTATAATCTAATCACCTTTTCCCATAATGAGGAGGGTATTCTGCTGTGGTAAGTAGTGTGGTTAGTGCCAACTTTTAGAGAACGATAATGAAGCCGATTCTCATTCATCTATTGTGCCTTGCCCACTGGCCCTCTGAAGTAAAGGCCAAAAAAAGTCCCGTATTTCAGAATCCCAAATAAGGGGAGCGTTTCATCAACATTTGTTGTCTGACAAGTTGTCAGATCTGACATCTTTCCTTGATTTTGATTGGCTGAGAAGCATCGTTACTGTGGCAACTGTCGGATAAAACAGACTTTGTCGGATAAAACATCCGACAAGTCCTTTCATGAAACGCTCCCCTGGTCACCCTGCTTTCAAGGGATGTGCAAATCATTGTCACAAATTTGAAGAATTTACTCTTTTTTTTTTCTTCATCAATGAACTATAGAAAATTGTCAATTTCTGCAAATTTGTGACCATGATTTGCGAATCCTTTGAGAGATCCATGGTGAAAGAAAAAAGTGGCATGAGTGGCCAGCCATAGTTAAGTGTGATTTTAGTCAATCTTAGTCTTTGTGAAACACCCCTAGATGTTATTTATGTTATAATTAAGCCCCACAAAATCTGAGGGCCCCATTTCATAAAATTTGTTATCAGTAACAACTGCCACATTTCTATGACAAATTTGCTCTCGGCCAATTAGATGCAAGGATTTCAGTTGATAACAGTTATTGCAAATTAACTAGTTTTATGAAACAGGGCCCTGATTCCCTTGAAGTATGGGGAACTGAAAGAGAAAGTTACCACTGGAAGTGGCTGCTCCTGATCAGTTTCTTTTTAGTGTTTCCTGCTTGTGTGCAGTTTTGTGCTTGTGCCTTGTCTATAGCAAAAAGGTTTCATCTTTCCCACTTTGAATATATCTCATTTATTTTGAGGGAAGAAAGGTTTGCAGTGTATGTCTTGTAATGAATTACTAATTTACAAGTGTTTTTTTTTTTTGGTTTGTTTTCTTTTGTTTTCTTTGTAATGATAAGTTCAGCAGTAGAAATGGTACTAGGAAGTACCAAATTTAGAAAATAACACCCTACATGTATATACATCTGGAAAGTAGCAATTATATATTAAAGGTTCAAAGATTTATGCAGCCCTTCCTGTGTGGTTTGGGGGTTGCTTGTCAGTAATATATCTCCAGTGTTTCCTGACATTTTTAATACATTTACCAAACCAATTTACTGGTCTCACTTTAAAAGCATTATATGTTTATGAAAAGAAATATATAACAATATAAATTTTTTTGATAAAAACATATCAAAGTTGATATTAAACCAAAGCAATATTTTTTTTTTAAAAGAGAGAGTATCCCGATTTCTTCCACCATTTAATCTACTTGTTCATGTTCATAGTGTAGTGCTTTTATTTTTTTTATGCCTCCGCCCACCGTAGGTGGTTGCCAGAGGCATTATGTTTTCGGGTCCTCCGTCCGTCCATCTGTCCCGTTTTCGTTCTCGCGATAACTTAAGAACCGTTTGACAGATCAACTTCAAACTTGGCTCATGTATGCATATGGGAGGGACAAAGATCTGATTAGATTTTGGAGTCTCAAGGTCAAAGGTAAAGGTCATAGAGGTAATAATACACATAAAAATGGCTTGTTCTCGCGATGAACCATTTGACAGATTGGCTTCAAATATGGCTCATGTATGCACATGGGAGGGACAATGATCTTATTAGATTTTGGGGTCACAAGGTCAAAGGTCAAAGGTCATAGAGGTCATTATGTACATAGAAATGGTTCGTTTTCACCATAACTCAACAACCATTTGACTGATCAACCTCAAACTTAGCACATGTATGCATATGGGAGGGACAATGATCTGATTAGATTTTGGGGTCTCAAGGTCAAAGGTCATAGAGGTCATTATGTACATAGAAATGGTTCGTTCTCGCGATAACTCAACAACCATTTGACGGATCAACTTCAGACCTGGTTCATGTATGCATATGGGAAGGACAATGATCTGATTAGATTTTAGGGTCTCAAGGTCAAAGGTCAAAGGTCATGGAGGTCATTATGTACATAGAAATAGTCCGTTCTCGCGATAACAACCATTTGACGGAGCAGCTTCAAACTTGGTACATGTATGCATATGGGAGGGACAATGATCTGATTAGATTTTTGGGTCTCAAGGTTAAAGGTCAAAGGTCATAGAGGTCATTATAGACATGAAAATTGCTTGTTCTTGCGATAACTTAACAACTCTGTGACGGTTCAACTTCAAACTTGGCTCATGTATGCGTATGGAATGTCTCATTATGGTCTCATTAGATTTGGGGGTCACGAGGTCAAAGGTCAAGGTCAAAGATGTCATTGTATACATGAAAATTAAAAAATCAACTTGAATGTGTCATATATTTTCAATCTGGCAATGGCGGAGGCATAAATTTCGACCGCGCGCAGTCAAAGATTCATCTAGTTTTCTTCAGAGCTTTAATACATTACAAGCAAATGAATGTCATCCTTTACATGTATTTATTAGTTTTCACCAATAACATTTTGTGTTTTTGCACATTTTCCCTCTCTCTGCCCCCCCCCCCCCCCACTCCAGCCCCATTAGGGCCAAGTATCCTGCACTCTCATCCTATGTACACGTACATCCAGCAATTCATGATGACCCTGACTTTAACATGGAGTATGACTGGATTCTCTGGTCATTACCCCCTCTGTTTCAATTTATTTGGGGGTCACAGACATTTTTCACGACTTTTTTTTTTCATCCATGTACTTCTCTACAGGTTGTGAATTTCCTACCCTCTTTCAGTGCAGCTATCGCCACAGCGCCCTCATCCTACATCTGGCGACTCACGGTGACGCTGACTTCAGCACAGAGAGTGACTGCAGTCTTTGGTCATTATTCCCTCTACTCTAGCCTCCCAGATACCACTAGGTTGTATGACATTCTGTGTCAGCTGTGTGCTGTGCTGGAGATGACTGAGAACATCGGCCTTATAGGACTTACTTGCATATCTTCTAGAGAGTTTTTTGGTAGGCATTGATGATGATAATAATGTAATGATGATGATGGTGGTGATGATGATGATGATGGTGATGATGGTGATGATGATGATGCTGATGCTGCTGATGATGATGATACTGGTGCTGATGATGCTGGTAATGAGGATGAGGATGCTGATGATGATGATGATGCTAATGATGATGACAAGTAGTAGTAAGGAGAGGAAGAAGGTCTTATTTTCACAGATCTTTCTGCATACCCGGCAATTATTATTGCCCCATCATTGCCAGGTCCCCAATGCCTCCTATTGACACCTGAGCCCCGTTGCGTAAAACTTACCATAAATGGTAACTCTGCTATCAATGGTAACTATACCATGGTAACATTGCTCAACAGCAAATCAAATTCAATGTTTCCATGGAAGTTGACATTGATGGCAAAGTTACAATCTGTGGTAAACTTTATGCAATAGGGCCTTGGGCTGAGAGGGACAGATGTGGTCAAAACTCCTCCAACTTGGACGTAAGCATTTAGCGAGGATTGAACCCAGGACCTGCCAAATAAAACTAAAGAGCATTCACCAAAGTAACATCTTATTCCCATGATGATATGGGCCCCATTTCATAAAACTTGTTATCAGTAGCAAGTTGCATTGTGGCAGTTGTTTCTGATATTGATAACAAGTTTTATGAAAGAGATCCCAGGGGTGTGTTTCATGAAGTGTTTTGTCTGTGATTTTCACCGACAACTGTTATAAGCTACTGAAAATCCTTGCATCTGATTGGCTGAGAGCAAATTAGTTGGTGAAAATTCGCATTTGATTTCACTTTATCTTCACCAGGGAGGCTTGCAATATCCCAGAATTTAGATTTTAGTCTTCGATTGACTGTTTAAAATTTTGATCAATACGTGTTTTTATGTTAATATCAAGTGCTATAATGACTTTTTCCAAAGTCAGATCGCAGATCGATCGTATAGTGTGCGGTCAACTTTAAGGGGGCAGTAAAGCTGAGATTGGTGTTTGTTTCCTTTAGTTATCATGAAGTTTACATCAAAGTCAAATTCAACTTGCAAGTAGAAAGTAAGGTTGTTGTAAGTGGAAAATTGTATTTGGCAGAAATTTGAAGTCATGTCTTATTGAAATATTCTTCTGTTGTGTTCATTTTTGCAGAAGCACATGAGATATTCTTCGTAACCTTCCAAGCAAGTTCCATGTTGTATATGATGTTTATGTGTCTGCTTTTCCGCATGGCTACAAACCTTGGTCCAGCACCCACTGATGAAGTAAGAACTCTCTCCTTTTTACTCTTTTTTATTTTTATTTTCCACAACATTGAAATGCTAATGATTTTTGAAGGTGGAGGTTTGCATGGTGGTACAGATATCGTGCATAAGGTATACGGTTCACCATGTGGTAAGTCCCAAAAGAACTGTTCAGTTAGAGGAAAAGTGGTGAAAGTTTAGGGGAGGAGAAATGGAGAGGTGAGATACAGAGTATGGGAGATTGGAGAGTATCTTTCTTGAGGATGAGTGAAGTCATGAAAAGGAGTATAAACCAGATGAGAAAAAAACAGATGGAACCATCGCCTTCTCATTTGGTTTACAGTCCTTTTCAGGACTTCACTCGTTCTCAAGAAAGATACTCTCCACTCTCTCTTACTCTCTGTCTCACCTCTCCATTTCTCCTCCCACTGTTCCTGTATCAAACTTAACAGTCCTTTTAGGACTTACCACATGGTGAACCTTAACCCTCATCCACATTAAAATGCTACTTAATTGATATGCCTCTGTTACCTCTGGGGTGTTTGATGCTCTATATTTCTTCAAATGACAATACTCTGGGTATGTTTTCTGTGAGAAATATACTCAAAGACAAAGGCTTGAGGTTGATTTGGGTTTTCGGTTAGATTTAATAGAGCAAGGGTTAGGGTTATATCTAGTGTTTGGTCAAGGGTTAAAGTTGAACTTAGAAATTTCTTCAGTGTAGTATATTAACCTTGGAGTAATTCTTGCGAGAATGTGTGTTGTAAAACCATTATCTCTCTTTATATTTGTATTGTTTGCATGGGAATCAAAGCATGGAAAGAATTACATTTGGAGGAGTTGCATGCACACATCTTTGAAGTATTTGCTAGCTTTATGTGTGTGGGTGTGTGGATGTGAGTGTGTGTGTGTGTGAGAGAGAGAGAGAGAGGGGGAGAGCAAGAACAGCATTATCATTTAATGCATCATACTTTGCTTGGGAAGAGGCTAGTCAGAACTTTGATGATAATAGTAACAATGATTGATTATAAAAAATAGTAATAAAATGAACATTTGAAGAATTAATAGCTATAAAATACCCCCATCCTTACTCCCTTATTCTTCCCACTCTTTTTTTTCCCTTCCCTCTCTCTCCTTTTCCCACCCTCATGTTGCCATTCTCTCCTTTCATATCAATCTCTCTTTTTCTTTTCCCTTTCATTGTTTGCTTCCCAACCTCTTTCTTTTCCCACTTCCTTTCCCCTTTCCTCTCCCCCTCCCTCTGTGTCCCCCTATTTTTTCCTTTTGCCCAACTCTCCTTGTCCTCATCTCTTCCCAGTCCCTTTCTTCTTTCATCTAATTCTATCCTGATCTCCCTTCTCCTTTCCCCCTCCTTCTCCTTTACCTTCCCCTCTTTTTCCTAACTCCCTCTCCCTTCCCCTCTCTCTCTCTTTCCCTTTTCTTCCCTATCCTTTTCTCCTCTCTTTCATTTCCCTCCCTCTCCTCTCCTTTCTCTCCTCCCATCTCCTTTCCCCTCTTTTCCCTTTCCTTCCCTGTCCTTTTCTCCTTTCTTTCATTTCCCTTCCTCTCCTCTCCTTTCTCTCCCTCCCCTCTTTTGCCCCTTTTCCCTTCCTTCCCTATCGCCTATCCTTTTCCCATCTCTGTCATTTCTGTTCCTCTCCTTCTCTCCCTTCCCTCCCTCCCCTTTCCTTTAATTTTGCCTTTCCTTTCTCTTCTCTTTCTCCATATCTTTAGGAGAGACACATTCTTTACAAAAAGCTTGCACTCTTCCTCACAAACCTGCTGGCATTTATCTTTGCTATGTACTTCTACTTCAGACACAACCGGTATTGTGAACCAGGAGGTAAGATTCTTCTTCGACATTTCCTCTGCTGACAATTGCTCCAACTGCAATACTGCTCCAAGCTTTCATCATATATGTAAGCCCGAATTCAGAAAGGTGGTTTAGATTACACCACAGTTTATGCAGATTTCGCAGTATTTGTGCGCTTGATTTGGCGAGTACACTTAGAAAGGTCCAATAATCAACGCACATGTTTGGCAAAGGGCGCTAAATTCACGTTTGTTGCTTTGGTATAGACCAAGGTTTATATAAATTTATGCACCGATATTAATTCAAATTAATTTAAATAAACCGTGATCCAAATCATAGCAACTAGCGTGAATTTAGCACCTTTGCCAAACATGCGCATGCATTATTATTGGACCTTTCTAAGCTTAGTGTTCATGCTATTAAATCAAGCACTCTTATACCACAAAATCTACATAAACCATGCTATGAATCTGAACCACCTCTGTGAATTCTGGCTGTAGGGTTGTGGTTAGGGTTGCAATAGGGTTTTAGGTGAGTTTTAGTGTTAAGGTCAGGAGAAAGTGGATTTTCGAGGAGCAATTGTCACCGTGGCATTTGTCATACACTGTACAATCACTTTCCCAGTACCTTTCAATTTCTCTCAATCATTTTTTGGTGCCACATCTAATTGAAACCACCTGAATTTTCATTTATCTTTAATTTTTTTTGGATAAGGAAAAGTATGTCCTACAGTGTACATTGTACTTTAAATTTCCGAATTGGTTTAGGAGTGAAAAAAAAAGTAGCTTTCATGGCCATCATGAGTGGGATTAGATATCATTGGGCAATGTGATTTCATATTTTTTCTCCTGTGAGTAAGTCAATTCAGTGCAGAACTACCTTCCCTGGTTGATGGGGTACTCTTTATTTTTAGAAAAAAAACTTTGTTTGGCATTTTTTTTTGGATTGCAAATTTGCATGCCTGCAACTTCACTAACACTCTTTCACAAGACATTTATATGCCATATGCCTTTCCAACACTAAATCCAGTGTAGGTAAGTGGGCACATGGTGGAAATTTTCCTTAAAATGCACACTGTGGGCTGCTAACGGTCGCTTAAGCCAAAGCTGGGGTTATGATTTTCAACACACTTTAGAAGTGCATGTAATGTCATATGTGGTTTAAAAGAAACAAAATATTATCTTTATCATTCTTTATGAGTGCACTTTCTTTTGTGTAGATCTTTTAAATTTGAATTGCCATTACAAAATCATTCTACGCTTTTCTGCAGCTTCCCCTCCCCCCCCACAAAAAAAAATAAACACAGACAGGGGCAGCACTCCCCCCCCCCCCCCCCATCGAAATACCCTGGTGCCACCCCTGTACACATATTTCAATTTTTCTCAGTATACCATGTTCTTGACTTGATCTCAATGACAGTGTACAGCTTATTTGCGTGCTGTGAATACTTAGTGGTCGTCACCAACATCGTCTTCCACATCGTCGTATCAAGCTACTTTGCGGATCGAGAGCTCAGACTTGGATGCAGGATAAACAGCAAGAAATAAACAGTAAGTAATAATTAGATTTGCGGTAGTTTTCATAGGGACAGGATGTGGGGGGGGGGGGGAACAGACATACACTGTAGATGGACTTTATTTTTCAGTAAAAGAAATACACTCAGTGGTGTCCATATGAGGAGGCGCATTGGCTCAGTGGATTGAGCAGTGGTCTCGTAACCGGGAGTACATGTACCTGGGCTCAAAACCAAGTGGATGCGCTGATGCCCTTTGGTAAGGTATTAATTCTCATTACCAAGTCCTTCAGAGGGGACTTAAAGCCGTCGGTCCGCTGGTTGCTTACTAACTAGCATACACATGCTTTCTTAGCAGTCAGGTAAATTAACCAACCATTTATATTTCTCTGTGCACCATTTTCTTAGTAATGTCATTTTTAGATGAAGAAGATAGAAAAGAACAAGAACAAAAATAGGAAAAGGAGGAGGAGAAGAAGAAAGATTATTTTGTATTTTGAGCCCATTTGAGTCATTGATAAATTTTGTATATAGTGTATATATGTATATATACATATATAATATATATAGACACATGTACCAGCAAATCTGTGATGTTTCCAGGACAGAAAAGGAGTTTGACATATGATCTTGTATTGGAAAGGATGTCAAGAACTCTTGTGGGAAGGTTTTCAGGAAACCTTGGCAGGAGTCACTTTCCAAGTTGACTGGATTTCAAGTTTGTTTCCTGTGGTCTGGGTATATTTGAGGACTTTGGAAATACCTGTATTTCACTTCCCCTTTTGGAAAGGAAGCAGTTTGTGTATGTAGGTCAAACCAGCTAGAAAGCAAATTTGGGTAGGAGGTCTGTGCCACTACACCTTCTTGAGGAATCCACGTAATTACAAGCATTGCTTTCATGTAGATTTCTCTTTTCCAGTATTAATTTCTTTTTTTTTTAATACATTGTGTCAGGCAGATGCTTATTTTGTTTTTTGTATTGATGTTAAAAAAAGAGAAAATAATGTATATTAATTTACAGTTTAATTTTTTTTTGGTCAAAAAAGATATTCTATAATTCTTATTATGTTGGAAATAAAAAACTTGAACTTGAACTTGAACACCATGAATACTCTCCCCCCCCCCCCCCCCCCCATAAAAAAGAAAAATGAAGGAAAAAACAAAGAGTGAAAAAGAATTTTGAAAAATAGGTAATCAAAATGGAAAAAAGATATTTCAGAAGGACAACTTTTAATTGGAATGCATCACATAAACAATATTCTGCCCTACTTTGACAAAAGGAAGCAAGTGACATATAAACAAAATCTGTATTATTGATATTTTCATATTTTACCTAGTGTGCTCTTTTCCCCTGACTAGATTTTATACATGAACACTCATCCTGCTAAGAGATATGTTAGGCAAGACTTCACGGTACTGTAAAGGACAGATACATTTTGCTCTTTTATAGGAAATGTCACTTTTGTCACTTGCTTCCTTTAGCCAAAGTAGGGCAGTATTGTTAGTGATGGGGATTGTTAACTCACTGGAACCACCTGTTTCCAGCAAGAAATGGGTTGAATATAGATTTCTGTATGCCATAATCATAATGATGTGTTAAGGTCCTATCAAACAGAGTTGAAATTGCAGTTACTAGCATTAATGTTAATACCATTTCAGTTTCCAATGTAACATTTCAAGTACTAGGAAGTGCTTCTGTGCTGTACCTCTGTTTCTTCAAAGCATTCTATAATTGCTTGTTTGGTGATATTTCTTAGATTAAACCAATCTGAGGCCATAAATACAGGTTTGGTCTTTTCTGATGCTATGATATTTGTGTAGCTATCATATTTTTGGTTTATGGCCACATGGTCTAATATCAGTTGGTATAATTGCCAGATTGTCTAACACCACTATGGCCAAAGCCAATTTGGTCTAATTGCAGTTTGGTCCAATCATCACTTGGTCTTATACCCACCTGGTCTGATGTCATTTCGTCTAATGATCGAATGGTCTAATTGCCACTTCGTCTACTTAGTTTTCCTCATTTTGTCTGACCATTTGGTTTATTACCAGTTCGTCTAATCACATAGACTAAGTGGTGTTACACCAAGTGGATATTAGACAAAATAAACATAGATTAACTGGAAATTAGACGATATGGTGAATGGGTTAAGTGGTAATTCGACCAAATGGTTATTAGACGAACTGGTTGTAGGTGAAATGGGATTAAACCTCATGGGTCGAGACCAAACAGGTGGGATTAGACCAAGTGGCAATTCACCATATTTTTACTCTGCTCTTTCACTGTTTTCAACCACAGCCCTTTCGATCCTGCAAGCAGAGTCCTTGTCCCAAGTGAATTCAAGGTGACACGATGGAGACATGATGGTGATCATTCATGTAAGGCAGCTGAAAGATTTTTGAGAATCTTGTAGCTATTTTAATGAAAACATTACCAAAAATTCTAGGAAGTTTCAGTAAGCAAGAGTTGTGATTATACATATAATATCAGGTATGTACAATATGCAGGGGTTAGAGAGGTCGATGTTTGATATTTAGTGTACATTTGATCTGCATATGTGAAAAACCATGTATTTATTTACTTCATAAAGTCCTATTCAGACGAGAAGCTTTAAACAACACTGCAGCAAAATTAACTGGGATAAGCATAGTGTGTTGCATATATATGTATCTGAATGACTCACATATTGGTTGGTAGAATGGAGTTCATTAAGTTTTGTGCTGCTGTAATTGAGAGAGAGAGAGAGAGAGAGAAAGATAGCCTAGGGGGAAAAAGGACCACGTTGCCCTTGGTAATTTGATGATAATTTGATGGTATACCATCAAATTTACCAACAAATTACCATGGGTCCACTACCATGGTGCATTTTTAAAAATATTTTTTATTATATTTATATTTGTTTTTGCTGGAGAAGAGATATGTGCATGTAAATTTAGCTTTATCTTGACAACGACTGAACAACTGAACAATTGAACAGTTTAAAATGGAACAATTTGAAATGCTAATTGACTGGCATGTGCATTGATTCAGCAGCTTTCATGAAGGATGTGTATCTCCAAATGTTTCTGCATTCTCCATGAACTGTAAATGTAGCATTTGATATTAATGCATACTATTGTTCACACGTCGTAAATGTATCATAGAGTTCATGATGAAGGTACGAAACAGGGTTTAGACTATAGAATGTAAATCGAGACTTTTCAAACTTTCATAACCATCTCATTTTGTAACCGAATTTAATGGAACTTTTTAAAATTGCTTCTCTCAATCCTCTCTTTTCATTAAAATTGAATTTTCCCAAGGGATTGGTTCCCTTTAAGAGTGCTCAAGATAGTGCAATAGCAAAGTACATTATAGTTATATTGCATCACCTTTCTTGCCAGGCCAATTTAGATCCTTCCCAATCATGATCTGAATTTTTTAGTTTCTTCTGTACATATGATATACTTATTGCTGACATTGACTTTGAATGATGGGGGATGATATTTTTAATGTTTATGAGGGAATAAGCTTCCAAAGATCATATCTGCTTCATTATGATTGTGACAATGAATGTGTCAGTATTGTATTGTTCTTTTTATCATTTTTATATGAGCAAGTCCAAGTTATGTCCCTGGTGTTACCATGTATTAAAGAATTGTACATGTATTATTGAGTAGTGGACATGAATAAAACATCTATTTCATTTGATGTTTTATACGATTCAATCTCTGTTAGGTCTATCGGCTTGATACAATCATTATCATGTATCCTAAAATTTCAGATGTTGCCTGTTACATATTATATGTAACAGGCTTTTTTTGTCCTATATGGTTTAAGACAAAAATTCTTGGACTTGTGCATATATGAACCTGACCCTTGGAACAATGCTATGTTACATCACTTTCTTGTACTTTTCATAATGCCAATTAAAGCCTACTTCTCACATCATTTGTCTAATTGCAAATACCCAGATTTTAATTACCTTTTGTAAGAAACTAAAGCTGGTACCATACTTTCTGTCAAAGTAATTGGCTAAGTTTACCATATACCAGCAGAATTAGGATATTGATTGAATGAAGTTGATAGAAGTCTATTTAATTATGCTGTGAATCGTCCATTGTTTTGTGTGTATACCAGTATACATACCATTTTAATGCTGTATACCTTAATGAATTAGAATTTACATTGTTCCCTGAGTTTAAAGGTACAAAGTCAATTTCATGCAAAAAAATAATAAATCCCTCCAAAATGGAAGAATTTATATGTATGTTATATGTTTAGATAATTTTATATCATCGATATTTTAAAAAAAAGTATATTGTACTTGTAGTTGACATACCGTTATAACCTGCAGGCAAGTCAACGGTATAATATAGATATTTTGTCTCCCATGCATATGTTACCAAATGCAAAGAAGTGAACATAATTTTTTATTGAAAGTATTTCATGATAGTTGTTTTTATCCATGTTATATTTGCACTGTCATGTGATATAGTTGTGCAATAATACTTAATTTGAGTTGCAGTTTGTAATTTGAAAATACCTGGGAATTAATTGGCCGTTCAATTGCTTGAATGTTTTAGATTTACATGTATATAAGTGATTGTTTAGATGGATGTACCAGAGAATGATTTTAGGTTTTGTAGAACATTTGGATTAGCCCAAAGTTAACATTCCATGTAGTAGGTACCCGCCAAACTGTAAAAGGGTGATTTGTGGGATTACCCTTCTGTGTACAAGTGACCTTTTTGTCCATGATTTCTGATAACGTACAAGTGACTTTTACTTGACTTATTTGCACAGGATGGGGTGTCCCTTTGCCCCTCTATGAGTGATACCCTGCCATGTTGGTCTGTCAAGGGCTTGGTGTTCGGCATCTATTAGGCTCAGACCAGTATCTCTCCTGACTTGGTCCTTCCATCTTGAAGGGGGGTGCCCAGGTGGCCTTCTTGTATTGAAGTCATTATGATATGCTTGGTGAGGTAGTCTTGATGGTGGCATACATATTATATGGCCAAACCATTTCAGACGGCGTCTTGAGATTTCTTGATAAATTGTTTGCAGGATTTTGAGACGTCTTCTAATATCTTCACTTCTAATTTTGTCTAGTAGGTGTACTCCTACAATATTTTATTGTTCTGAGGCATCTCATTTCAAATGCACCAAGTTTGTCCCTCTCTTTGTCCCACCCTTCCTAAGAGTCCAGGATTCTGATTCGTATGTTCAAGTACCAGTAGGTAATCCAAAATTTGCTTAGGCAACGATTGTGGGATATCTGAGCCCAGAAATAATATCTCAGCTTTATTCAGGTATCGTTGAACTTGGGGAAAGTGAATCCAACTACCACTGCCACCAAAGGTGATGAAGAAACCCCGTTGACTTGAAGAAGAATAGCTTTTAACAACTTCAGTGTACAGTATGTGCAACTTCCTTTATTAGGTTCTTCTCATAGTCAATAGAAGACAGTGATATGATGCTCAATTAGTTAGGATGGTGTTCTATCGGATGTCTGTAGCTAACTGACCACTTCTCTTTCCCTTTCGCTAATACCAGTTTTAAAACAAATTCTAAACTTATTCTATGACCATCACTACTTCAACTGGAAGTAGATGCTTAGCTATAGGGCCTATTTTAATTTACACTGGCTAACCTACCGCATTTTACATATTTACATACGAGACGGCCCATTTGCATTGACACTTCTGCTCCACTCCTGTGCTCAACTCTCATGGGGTAAGCTTGCAAGGCAAGACACCATCTCATTAGTCTTGCATTGTGATTCTTCATTTCATTCAGCCATTTTAGGGGGTTATGATCTGTCTGGACAAGAAACTGTCTTCCACATAGATAATGGCTGAAACTTCTGCATGCTCCATACAGTGGCCATGCATTCTTTCTCAATGGTTGCATATTTCTGCTCTCTTGGGAGCAACTTTCTGCGGATATACGCGATTGGGTGATCGTCCCCCTCATCATCCCTTTGTCTCAGTACGTACTGCTCCAAGTCCCCTATCTGATGCATCTACTTGAACAATCAATTCTTTTGAGAAGTCTGGATTCTTGAGCACAGGGGCGCTTGACAGAGCTGTTTGAAGTGTATGAAATGCCTTAATATATGTCTCACTCCACTTAACTAGTCATTGTTCATTTTCTTTCTAGTAAGGTCTGATAGTGGGGCTGCCACCTTGCTGTAATTAAGGATGAACTTCAGCAATACCCAGTCAAACCTAGGAATGCTCTTACATCGGTCTGAGTGACCGGTTGTGGATAGTTGATTACTGCTTCTACCTTGACTCATTAGTCTTGCATTGTGATTCTTCATTTTATTCAGCCATTTTCGGGGATTATGATCTGTCTTGACAAGAAACTGTCTTCCACATAGATATGGCTGAAACTTCTGCATGTTCCATACAATGGCCATGCATTCTTTCTCAGTGGTTGTGTATTTCTGCTCTCTTGGGAGCAACTTCCTGCTGGTATATGCTGTTGGGTGATCGTCCCCCCCCCCCCCCCATCATCCCTCTCATCATCCCCCTTATGATCCCTTTGGCTCGGTACTGCTCCAATTCCCTATCTGATGCATCTACTTGAACAATAAATTCTTTTGAGAAGTCTGGATTCTTGAGCACAGGGGTGCTTGACAGAGCTGTTCAAAGTGTATGAAATGCCTTAGTACATGCCTCACTCCATTAACTAGCCATGATTCATTCTTTGTAGTAAGGTCGATAGTAGGGCTGCCACCTTGCTGTAATTAAGGATGAACTTACAGTAATACCCAGTCAAACCTAGGATGATCTTACATCAGTCTTAGGGACCGGTTGTGGATAGTTGATTACTGCTTCTACCTTGGCTGGTTCTGGCTTGACAGAGCCCGCTCCCAACACAAAGCCCAAGTACAAGACCTCTTTCCTGGCAAATTTACATTTGCTTGGCTTAGCTTTCAACCCAGCCCGTCTTAGCCTACTTAGGACTTCTCTTACATGGGCAAGGTGATCCTCCCAGCTTCTGCTGTAGACGATGATATCATCTGTATATATGCAGTTGCAAAATAAGCCCCAAGCAGCACTTGAAATGTGGCAGGCACACCTTGCATGCCAAATTGCATCACATTGAACTAAAATAGACCAAAAGGGGTTGTGAATGCCGACTTCCTTTTGGCTTCCTCAGTCAGCGGTACCTGCCAGTATCCCATTGTTATGTCGATCGTCATCATGTATTTTGCCTTCCCTAGTTCATGTATGATTTCTTCAATGTTTGGCATGGGGTATGCGTCAAACCTCCCCCCCCCCCCTCCCCCAGCTCTTTTAGGGTTAAATTCTTCTAGTTAGTCACTAGGTTGGCTGGTTTGTCACAATGGTAACACAATGGGGGTGGACAGGGGCTGATCCCATCCCTTCTACCCTGTTCGGAATTCGCCCCTGCTCCCTGAGCCTCATGTGTTCCATTCTTTTTTTTTTGGGGGGGGGGCTGTAGTCTTAATTTGTTCCATCACACCCTGAGCTCCTACCTGCTCCTTTCCTACTCACTACGTACTGGTCAGCAAGTTTTGCCATATCCAAAGAGTTTGGTTTGTAATCTCTCAACCACACCCTTAGATCAAAGGAGACTTGCTTGAGCATCTGTTCTTTAAGGATCTCCTCCTTTAGTCTATGCACGTCATGTGTGGCATGTGCCCCTTCTAACCAACATCTGAGTAAGTCATTTAATTTTACTGAAAACTCTGTGTATGTTTCATCCTTGTCTACTTTTAGTACCCTATACTTCACTCACTATGCTTCTGGTGTCAAGTCGTATCGCGCCCGAGTATTGCTGCATGTTAACTTAGTCAAAGTCGTTACTCTTGTCAAGGTTCATGAGCGGGGTGACGGTTCTGATTTGCTTACGCAACCTGATAAATGTACCATCGTTAAGGTGTGACCAATCTTGAGTGCCAAAGGAGGAGTACTGTATAACTGAGTAGTCACATTGAACCCAGCTGTCTCTCTTGTGGCTTGTAGTACATGGTGGCAGTTAGCTGGATGAATTAAGTCCACCAAAGATGCCTTGGAATTACTTGCTATTTTCCTGCACTGCTCTGCCATACGGCCAATTTCCAGGGATGACACTTTTCAGACAAAAGTAGGAATTCCTACTTTAGCGATATATTTTTGTTTGTAGAAAACGACACATTTTTTTGTGTACAAAAGGGCCCATTTTAGATGATTTTCCTACTCCCTGAAGTTCCCTCAATTTGTTTCTTATGTGATTGAACTGTTCACTGTCATGTCCAAGCTTCAGGGTGTATTTTTCTGTCAGTTATTTCATGAGAAAGTCACTCCTGATGAACATTGCAACACGATCATCATCTTCCGTATTCCCGGCTTATGCCTCCTCAGCCTTGCCATTTAGCAGTGGAGCTAACTGCAATTAATGCCCATATATCCCTTTGCCAAAGCATATAATTGTGCCACTTTCTCAAAAGTTCTAAGGAAGACATCGATATCCATCCTCCTACCTGTAAACTACCGGTAGGAGCTGTTTTCTACGGTCCCCTACCAGATTATATGAAACTGATCCTGAATGGCCAGGCGCACTGGCATACAAAATTTTTTGAGCTCAAATTGCATGCGCACGTCCTCTCTATTTTGCAATGACTCTGTAATTGCCTGTGGGTCTGTGATGTCATTTTGTGTTACATCATCATCATCACTTCTAGGAGTATTACCCTGCCCATTTTGCAGAGTGACTTCTAATACCCTAATCAATTCACCTTTATTCATTGCCTGATATGGCAGCTCCAACTCTTCACACCTTTCTTTCAACTCTTGTACCCTTAACTAGGCCAATTTGGTTCTCTCACTCATTGTGAACTAACCACTAGACCATAAATGTGAATATTACTCATCCATCTTCTTATATGGATTTCAATCCTCTCTGCCTTGTCTAACCAAAACGAAAAACCCAAGAGAAGCTCACTTAGACATGTACCCCTCTCACGACTTCACTGTCAACTGTACTGTCCTACCAGGTCTTGATTCCACTCACTGTGACGTCTGCTCGCTGACTGCAACGTCTGTTCAGTCTGCATAATCTCGGCAATTCTGGACAACTTCTGTTCTGTCACAGCAACTATCGTTGACATCTGCGCCAGTCACTGCAACTTCTGTACAGTCACAGCAACTTCTGTTCAGTTGTAGAAACTTCAGCTCATTAGCCACAGCAGCTTCTGCTAGTCGCAGCAATTATCATTGACTTCTGTTTACGGTAGTCGCTGCGACTATTGCTGACTTCTCAGTCCTTGCAACTATCCATCTTTTCTGGTGTATAGCACATTCTAACATGTTATCAGTCAGTCCTTTCAATGGACTTGCAATGATTACTACCCCTTTTGCATGGTGAGCTACTCAGCGTCGACTGGATCAGGCAATATATCTCTTGATCCGAGTGCAGAAATAATGTCTCGGCTTTATTTAGGTATTGTTGCAACTTGGGAAAGGGAATCCCACTACCACTGCCACCAAACGTGATGAAGAATCCTTGTTGACTTGAAGAAGAATAGCTTTTAACAACTTCATTGTACAGTATGTACAACTTGTTTTATTGGTTCTTCTCACAATCAATAGAATAAGAGAGTGATGTGATGCTCAATGAGTTAGGATGGTGTTCTGTTGGATGTCTGTAGCTAACTGACCTTTTCTTTCCCTTTCTCTTATACTAAAGTTTCCCATTAAATTGATCAGAAAATAGCCAGCAAATTCTAAGACGAAATTAGCCGGCTATTTTGCTCAAAAAGTAAGCCACCCAAATCTTGATCTTACTTGCAGAATAGCAGGCTAACTTACAAATACTAGCTGGCTGTTTTTGAAGCCTCTTCATCAGCTTGAACTTCAGGAGCTGCTTTATCAAAAAAATGTTACAGATTGTATCCAACTATTCCACATTCATGTATTTACATATGCAGTTTCTCTTTTTGGAATAGTTACCTAGTGGCCAAGAATTTTTAGAAATCCTTTTTATTGCTTTCTTTTGCCTTCTTTTTTTTGTGTGTGTGTACATTTTGAAGTTGTCTGGAAGAAGTTGGGCTTTTGCCAGAGGAAACTAGTGTTCTTTAAAGTTCTCTGTAAAACTTATGCCAGAGAAAAAAGTCTTTTGACAAAAGGGCTGTAGAAGTAATAAAAATTCAGTTGGAACTGCATTCCCAGTAACTATCTGACAGAAGTGCATGTTACTAGTAATTTGGAATTGAGTTACGTGTAGAATAAAGTGTGTTTTGAGTGTGTTTATCAGAAATAAATATGATATACCAGTATTATAAAGTGTGTGTTTTTACTTACTGTAGTTACATGTACTGTACCTGTATGACATGCATGTAATCACCTTGTTAATAGAACCGCTATCTCAGAATCATCGATGTGTAGGTAATGTCAGCAAATGTAAATTTACCATAATCTTTACATCTTTGCTTTGGTTTTAATACTGTACTTAAATCTTACCAGTGTGCTTATAAGTTAGGAGCAGGGTGTTGATCAATTTTGAGAGATTTTGTTTGTTTGTTTGTTTAAAAATTAAATTAAATGCAAAGGACTATGCATGGAGACAAAAAAGGCTGATTGGTGAAAACAGGGTTAGGAAAATAAACATGCAATTGTTGCATGTATTGAGTTGTTTGTTTGTTTGTTTGTTTTTCCGAACAACAGAGTAGCAAAAACGAAAACAAAGAACTATGCATTGATACACAAAGAGGGCAGAAACAGGGTTAGAAAAATAAATAATGCAATTGTTGTACATATTTATTTTTTAACAACACAGTAATATAAATGAATGCAAAGGACTATGCATGGATAAACAAAGGGCTGAATGGTTATAACAGGGTTAGGAAAATAGATAATGGCAGTTTTCTACTTTACAACTGTGTATGTGTATTTCTGGCTTAAGAGTATATACATGACTTGTGCATTGACTATATACATGTACAAGAGCACAGAAGCATAAAAGGGTACTGTCTTCAGAGCCAAAAATTAAGATACATCATTCTTGATACAGCCTTCCAGAAACAAAATGATAAAATTAAACTGAATAATAGAAATGTTAGGCTTTTCTGATAAACCTAAACAGAAATGCTACATGAATGCACTTTCTTATGTCATACTCTATGATGCACAGTTGGGGAAATGTTCATCATTTTCTTTTTTGTCAATGATTTTTTCCATCTTGGTATGTTCTTGATAAATTTCTTTTTAAAAATTTGCCTCTGTATTACATATTATATTGTATGTAAAGAGCGCTACTGAAGTGCCGATGTTATACAAAATATCTGCCAGTTTAATAGCATTGCCATGCGCAAATCTTGAATTGTTTGCTGTTAATTCCTGTTGATTGTTGCTGTTGATTCTACGTTAAATGTATTATTTCGATACCCATAGCTAATTACGTTATTTGATGTGCCTAAACTTTAACAGTTGTCAAGTCATCAGTTGTGCTGAGATGGTCATAAATTTTCTGCAATGAATGACAGAATCCAGACCAAGTTGAACCACTGCTATTATTTGAAATATATATAGCTTTTCAGGATAGTGCAATTAGATATTGAAGATGAAATAGTAGAATGTATGTCAGTGTATTGTTGAATTGCCAATTTAGACTCGTATGAGTAGGTTGATGTATTTATTCTCTCCTTTTACTTTGTAACCCTCTGCCTACAGGAACCATGTGATCCCTGTATTAACCTATTCATTGCAGGAATTATTTAAAGCCTTATTCTATCTCTTCTTCAAATTGGCAACACCAGTATTTTTTTCTTATATTGCCTCATGTTTTTTCTTATAAAATGTCATGTAGCTGAAATGAAAGTGGAAAATATGTTGAAAAGTTCAAAAGTTGCCAATTTGCATTAAAGAACAGTGAATTTGAGCTTTCTGTCGCATTGCCAATTTAAGGATTTTATTCCATATTTTCATTTCCGAAAATTTCAGCATCAAATGACAAATAGTGACACAACCAAAATGGGCACAGTATGTGCAGAACTTCTTGCTCTTTCTGCTCATGTCCTTGGTATGGTTTTCAGGGCTATGCACCAAAAGTTAAGGGGGTTTCACACCATGCCTACGTAGAGTTGCACAGTTTTGCGTACCGAGTACACCAAAATAGGCTGTGTAGTCAAAAAATGCTGCGAGCAGGATCAGCATAGTCGTAAATAGAAGGAAGGAAGCCATCGCAAGGACGAGAAGAAGTGTGGATTTTTTGTCGGACTGGCGTAGGGTAGCGTACTCTTGCGGAGGAATGGTGTACAGTAGTGTAGTGTTGCCTAGACTTGCGTAGGAATAGTGTACAGTGGCGTAGTATTACGTAGACTTACGTAAAAAATGCATTGCAGTGCTCTGCGCTGAAAGTACATGAAAAAATTAAACATGTTTAATTTTTTTTCGTCCATCTCATGTACCCGTTTGCGTCCCTTGGCTTATTGTTACATAGGCTTGCGCAGGCACGGCATAGGGCCGCATAAGCTTGCCGTAGTCGCTACACAACACTACGCAACTCTATGCAAGGCCTGGTGCGTAACCCCCTTTAGTGGGCGAAACCGTACAATGTGGATCCTCATATGAATGGGTTATTACTATAGGAATTGAGTACAGTAGTCCATGGGTTAAAGTTGTAAGGGTGCTATACGTATTTGATCTTCTATTTGTCATGGAAAGACTTTGTTTTAGCAGCTAGCTTCCTTGTTTTATAAACATCTCAACATAATGTATGTCAGTCCTGATTGGACTAGAAAGCTTATGGAACAAGCAAGAATTTATAATAAATGTACATCATGTATTAAATTAAATCCAAAGATGTGTACAAGTGTATTTTGTTTCAAAGTATTAAGGGCCAGTCAGATATTCAGCACAAACTCCTTCAGCAACAAATCCCCCCGGCAAATCCTGCAGCGTTTTTAGTGTTCAGATATAGCACAACAAACCATCCCACTTAAGATCATGAAAGCGCATTATCGCGTCAACTCTCAAATAAAAGAGAGTTTTGTCATAAGTTGCGCAGACAGCAGACAAATTTATGACAACATATTTTGCACTAACTTTTTGAGTATTTGATTGGTCCACAGCTTTTGGCAGCCAGACGACCAAAAAAATGCCTCCTACCCGGCGACATTTTTTTTGTTGTCTCATACCCCATTGACTTGTACGCTAAAAATGTTGCAGGGATTTGGTGCGATAAACTGTGCCACTTATGAATAATAACGAGACACATATTAATGCATCAAATTCAGTTTTGCCAAAAGTTGCAGTGATGAACTTGTGATGTCATATTTTGCAATAACTTTATAAGAATTTCATTGGCCCTCACCTTTTCGCCACCAGAGGGCAAAGAAAATATATGCTTCTTGCCTCAGTATTCCTCTTTTGTGGCCTCAAATATCATGAACTTGAATTTAAAAAAAAAAAAAAGATGCTTGGGTTTACCACAGCAGTTTGTTGCTTATATGTGCTTTTGAACAAGCCGTAAGTCTGTCAGGGTTCATACAGGTCAGGGAATTTCTGGAAAGTCAGGGAATTGAACATTCTTTTTTCCAGAGGCAAAAAGTCAGGGAAAGTCAGGGAATTTGTCAATTTCTTCTGGAAAGTCATGGAAAATCATCTAATCAAGATATCTTTAAATAATAAATTCGCACTCGGGCTGGCCATGTATTCATGGCCCCCAGATCAGCTTTGTAACTTTTTTAATCTACATGCTTTTCATGTAAATTTTACATCACATGTGATCGATGAGTCATGGAAATTTGCATTTTTCTGCCCTGGAAAGTCAGGGAAAGTCATGGAATTTTGAAAATGTATAAGTGTATGAACCCTGGTCTGTGAGATGTGTGATGACATACAAAAAATTTAGGCAAGTTATTTGGAAGTACAGGCAAACCTCATTATAACAACCTCCTCCAGCCCAAGGAAATTACCTCTTTATATCTAACCTTGTTATATCAGGGCTAAAAAACAATGGAATACAAAGAATTTGTACTGGGCAGCAAAATTGCCTTGTTATAATGAGAGTTTGTTATAACAGTATTCTTTATAACGAGGTTCCACCGTACCTCGCGTTTAAAGTACAGGGGTGGTATTCTGAGACTGTTTTAACTCCGTTTTAAGTCTGTTTAAGCAAATCGGTATTCTGAACACCGTTTTATCTCTGTTTTAACTTTTGTTTTTAAGTTTTGTTTTATCTAACTGCTCATCTTACTTTGCATGCCTGGCGGAAGTCATGCGCAAGCGCGTAAAAATAACACAGTATTCTGAAGACCGTTTTATCTCCTGTTTTAACTCTTTCCGCTCGACATTTCATGCTCATGAGATAAAACAGGGTGGGAGGTGTTTTAACTTTGCATGCAGTATGTCATGGCGGCAATTTTTCTCGTTCATAAATGTTTCGGGTTGGAATGAGGGGGATAACGAGATCCAGTAAACCTTGCTTTTATTCCCGAAACAACATTTCGAAAGAATTTTTGCCTCGGGTGGAGAAATTTAGCAACTGTCTGCGATGATATCAGAGATGATTTGCTCAACCAGTTCTGTCACATCATCACATTTGAATTAAAGCAAGAAACTAAGCGCAAACTAATGCGCTCATTACAGCGCGAATATAAGTTCACGCATTGCACGCACCCCTTCCCCAGGGAGCGATCTTATTGGTTGAGTCAGCTTAGACTCATCTCTAACGAGTTTCCCCATTGGATAATATCTTTGTGGTGGGTGTGGCTTTGATGACTTACAACACCGTTAAAACAGTTCTCAGAATACCGTTTAAAGACTGTTTTAGCGGTGTTGTAAATCAATGACTTAAAACAGAAGTTATAACAGAACTTAAAACAGTTAAAACGGTGTTCAGAATACCACCCCAGATGTATAAATGCACCAGCATACAAATAAATACACTGTAATACTAACCAAAGTTGCATTGTATGCAATTTTAATAACATTTCTCCACGATACAGACACAGGACACATTTCCACAATGCAACACAGTGTGTCAACCACTGTAAGTACATGTATATACCTTTTATAGAATTGTTGATGGACATAATAGTCATCATGAAGACAAGCATATCAATCTAGTACTTCAAAGATGAATGTCACAATATCTTTGATTTCTTGATTTCTGTGAATTCCGGCCTAAATATTTAACGCTAGGCATTCTTCATGCAGGAACAAGTGTTTAATTTGAACTCTTTATTTAGCACTCTTTCGGTTCCCATAACATTATCTTCCCTCAAAAATCCTTGTCTACACATGTTTACATTTGAATTTATACTGTATAATTATGAATATGGTCCTCTGAATATCAATGCTTCCAACACACAGCTATACTTGTTTTAATGACCAATTACATTTGTTTTCTTGCATCTAGATGCTTATAACCAATTCACTATTTCTCAATGAAAGATAGAATTTACATTAAATATTTAATGACAGTCAAATTCCAAACATGTACTTTTCATAAACAGATATTACCAAGTCACTATTTCGTATGGTCCAATAATTTAAAAGGTTGGAATTTTAAACATTTAATGACAAATTCCAAACATGTACTTTTAATTAGCAGATTACCAAGTCATTATTTCACACAGTCCAATAATTTTCAATAAAGGCTGGAATTTATATCAAACATTTTAATGACAGCCACGTTCCAAACATCTATTTTAATTAGCAGATTACCAAATCACAATACAGTCCAATAATCTCAAACATTTAGAATTAACATTGAACGGTAAGACTCCAAAGATGTACGGTTGCATACTTTTGTATATTATTAATTTGAAGTATTGGAAATGTAGAGAGCTTGTGAAAGTGCAGAGTATGCAGAAGTATAACACTTGTACATGTATGTTTGTTCCTATCATAGACTTCAATAAGCAAATGCAGTGGTCTTTTCTGCTACCCACAGTGATGCACATAAATAGTGCTGTGATCTTATAAACCTTTAATATCGTCTGTTCAGAGCCAGGAGGGCATTAACTCAATCACTTTGTTCAGACTTAATGCCCTTCTGGCTCCAAACAGATGATATTATATTGCATCTTAACCAACTACCTTGTAAGCTTTGCAGCAGCATGGCTATTCCTGTCTTGACTATTAAAAGATTTTGATACAACAATGGTATCATGGACATAAACGGTTAGCTAATAGCTATAGAGGCATTACAATTTCTGAAGTACCATGACTCAACATTTAGAATAAGGGTAAGTAATATTCTCAAGAGTGAAAACATTGGTTTAAACACCTGACTGTATGAACGAGTTTTACTCTAACTACATAATTAAATATAACTAAGCCATAATTCATCTTTTCTTTTGTAACTACAATAATAATAGCGTTAGTTCACTTTTCCCCAAGGATTACCGAAAATCATATGGCACAGAGAGTTTGGCATGTGGCATTTCATAATGGTGGACTTTGTAATAATGAAGTTTGACTCTGCTTCTGAGAATTACCAGCTGAAGAATTCAAAATGCTTTTTTCGTCCAATGTCGTCTGGCCATCTCTCCCTCTCATAAAAACTCTCTCAAACTGCTAAACCGATTCCAAACTAAATCTTTGCTGACCACTCTTCGTGGGGTAATGTAATGTACTTCTTTGTTCAATCTACTGTCAGTCTGGTGGCTGGTCGTGTGTCCGAGGTATAAAGCCTCATTCGTATATGCTGTGGTGATAGTGCTTTAAAAACAACTTTTAACCCCAAAACAATACAGAAGATATACTGCTCTTCCCATTTTTGCATCTTTAATATGAATCTAAAACATAAAGGGGCCTTTCTAGCTGCATGCAGCTCCTTTTCTTTTCACTCCAAACTCTCATTCACTTACACTTGAAGGTCATGTGTTCCTTCAGCATCATTTTTTTTTTCCAGACGATTTACCATATGTGAATGGGGCTTTCAAGTTATGCATACAAACAATGTAATATAAAAAACAGCTGCAATGCAGCATCACAAAACAACACAACAAATACAACACAATCTTCCATGTGGCCTAAATGCATACAACTAAATATAAAAATATAATGAAATATCTTTTACCTTCATGGATTCTTTCTTTCTTTCTTTTTTTCTTTCTTTCTCAAAGAAAGCAACAAGGCAACCATAAACAGAGAAGAATGCAATCAAACAGACTTGTCACAGAGTGTGTGCTAGTTACAAGAAGATCCATATGTCCATAACTGAGGCTTTCGATATGATGCAATATACATGTACCGTACTTGTAACAGCGGCAGAAATCTGATCCACTTTATTTTCTAGCGGTATCATCCTACAACATCCACATTGCAATCTTAGATTTTACCACAAATGACTTGTTAAATTCATTCGAATGTGACCACACACAAGGCAGCATAGTGCAGCCACGAAGATGATATGCTTTAACATATACGGAACACAGATCTCTGTATACATACTGGCCATTCATTACACGAACATGTATACTTTGATAATGTGCAGTGCTTTTTATAGAATCCTGCATTATAATACATGCACATCCTGTTTTATGCAGAAGGAAAGAACAGTAACTTGCACTTCATTGGTTATCCTACAGCTATAGAATATGTATCACATCTCACGAATTACAAAGCTGCGGAATAATTTTTCTCTTTTTTTCTTTCTATGATGCAAGGCAGAAGAGTACTTTGATATTCTTCAATACTATATTGAATATACCGGTACTCTTCTGTGAAAATTGACACTCAAGAGTTAATGTCGGCAGACTTTCAGATGAAGTTAAAATACTCATTATCTTTTTAAAAGTTTGATCCCTTATTAATGCTTAACAACTCCATGTACACATAGTGTTTCTGTAGAGTACTTCTGATTCTGATTGTTGTACAATATTATAGTTAAGGAAAATGAACCCTATCAAGCTTCACATGCTCTAATTTTTAAAACCCATTTGTTTTTCAATAAACATCCCCTGTATTGTTATGCATGTTAATAAGCATTACTGAACAACGCTCAGTATACCATCTTTGGCCTTATCTTGGTTGCAGCAATCTCAGAATATAGTTGAAGCTTATAGAGTAGCACATGAAAGGACACTCACAAAATCCACACATCTGCTCAGACAGGTACCTACATGGCAATCATGACCGGGCCGCTCCCAGCAGACAGTTGATGAATTTCGGAACGAACTTATTTACGAACGTCAAATATTTTCAGCCACTGTTGCGAAGCTCTGCTTTAGGATGTGGGACGGGATCTAGGAGTCACGCGATAGAGCCAAGATGGTGAACCGGACTTCCGCAGGGTCTCGGGCCATGAACTGCTGACACACCTTGACAGCAGACTGTGAGTACAGAAGACAAAAATGATGAACTAGCTTTATCATCTACCATTTAACCCGTTGAATACTGAATTCTCTCCTTCCCATAGGCTTAATACAGGTGTCACTCGGTTCCAGTAGGCTACGGGTTATTCATTTTGAAAGGTATCGTGGGAACTTCTTGTTATTACCTAACTCACAAACACAGCTATCCTTCTCTACCCTTCTCTACAAAGACTATGAAATATGAGCTCATATCTCATAGTCGGTATCAGCTTAACCCATTCGTGACAGGAATTATTTAAAGCCTAATTTGATCAGCTTTTATTCTTCAAATTGGCAACACATACATTTTTATTTTATTGCTACATTTTCCTTATAAAACGTCATGTACCTGAAATGAATACAAATTGACAGAAATTATGATGAGAAGTAAAAAAGTTGCCAATTTGCAGGGGAAAATGGTGATTTTAAACTTTCTATCACATTGCCAATTTAAGGATTTTAATGCTTATTTTCCTTTAAAAAATTTTCAGCATCAAACAATGAATATTGATGCAACCAAAATGGACACAGTTTGTGTAGGATTTTTTGCTCTTTCTGCTCATGTATTTGGTATGATTTTTAGAGCTTTGCATCAAAAGATATTAGGCCAAACCACAAAATGTGGACCTCTGTCATGAATGGTTTAATATATGCTGTATGTCAGGATTCTAGGCCTCTGAATGATCATATCACCAGGCATGAAATCCACTACAGACTGCCCCGGGCACTACTGACCAGGGCCCCGTTGCATAAAACTTACCACTGATGGTAACTTTGCCATCAATGGTAACTTCCATGGAAACCTTGAATTTGACTGGATTTTGAGCACTGTTACCATGGTAGTTGGCACTGATGGCAAGTTACCATTGATGGCAAGTTTTATGCAATGGGCCCCATGCCCCAGGCATGGTTATACTTTAATAGCGTACAAAGCAATGATGCAGTAAATGTTGGGGTTTTTTTTTCATACCGGTATTCAAAACATCTTTATACAGGATTACATGTACAGATATACTGTTTTTCAACAAGTTCCTGTTAACATTTGTTTAAAATCAATAAAAGAGTTTATTAATACAATCATTAAAAAGCATAAGTATAATAAAAAATATGAAATAAGAAAGTTATAATATCAGTTACACAATAGATAAAATCAACATAAAGCATAAGATAATATTATTTGAAAAAAACATTCTGAAAAAGATCTACAATTTAAAGTATAACTTCTTATAAAATAATTTAAAAGAATCAACTGTTTGAGCATTTTGTATACAGTTGGGGATATCATTGCATCGTTTGGCACCAGAAAATTTAAAAGCTTGTTTACAAATAGAACTAGATGAATCTTCGACCACGCGTGGTCGAACTTTATGCCTCCGCCATTACCAAATCAGAAATAAATGGCACTTCATGTTGATTTATTTTCATTTATACAATGACATCTTTGACCTTGACCTTTGACCTTGTGACCCCCAAATCTAATGAGAGCACTGCCCTTTCCATATGCATACATGAGCCAAGTTTATTGAACCATCAAATGGTTACTGAGTTATCACAAGAACTAACCATTTCTATGTACATAATGACCTCTATGACCTTTGACCTTTGACCTTGAGACCCCAAAATCTAATCAGATCATTGTTCCTCCCATATGCATACCTGTGCCAAGTTTGAAGTTGATAGGTCAAATGGTTCTTAAGTTATCACGAGAACGAGCCATTTTTATGTGTTTTATTAACTCTATGACCTTGACCTTTGACCTTGTGACCCCGAAATCTAATCAGATCGTTGTCCCTCCCATATGCATACCTGTGCCAAGTCTGAGGTTGATAGGTCAAATGGTTCTTAAGTTATCGCGAGAACGAGCCATTTTTATATGTTTTATTACCTCTATGACCTTGACCTTTGACCTTGTGACCCCAAAATCTAATCAGATCATTGTCCCTCCCATATGCATACCTGTGCCAAGTCTGAGGTTGATAGGTCAAATGGTTCTTAAGTTATCGCGAGAACGAGCCATTTTTATATGTTTTATTACCTCTATGACCTTGACCTTTGACCTTGTGACCCCAAAATCTAATCAGATCATTGTCCCTCCCATTTGCATACCTGTGCCAAGTTTGAGGTTGATCTGTCAAATGGTTCTTAAGTTATTGCGAGAAAGGAAAAGGGACGGACGGACGGACGACCCGAAAACATAATGCCTCCGGCAACCACCTACGGTGGGCGGAGGCATAAAAATTAACTTTAGGTGTGATTACGTTTAGACTATCAGCATTTCTTGTCCAGTAGCTGTGTCTACATTTCAATATTTTTTAACAATGGATACACGCAGCCAGACACACTACGATTGGTAAACTTCCCTTCAAAATAATGAATACATTTTGACAGGCATACTTTGTTGTAACATTCCCTTCTGGGAAATCCACATGCAGGATGTACTAACTCCCTATTATGGGGGTCACAATCAAATCTACAGCTTCTCCATGATCTCGAAACTGTACTCTGCTCCTCGACTTGGTCTCGAGGCATAGTTCAGTTTCAAGATCACCTTGGGCTTTAGTTTCAACCATATTTGTATAATATGTTACTGTTACCAATAGCCTATTACTACTTTAGGCCATGACATAGTATGACTATTACATACACTCAAGAAGCCATCTTGGACTGGTCCATGGTTGAGAGGGAACTTCTTGTTACCATCTCGTTCATAGACATGTCCATCCTTTTCTACCAAGGCTATGAAACATGAGCACATATCTCATAGCCTACGACTATTGGTTATGACATAGTATGACTATCACATACCTTCAGGAATCCTTCTTGGACTGGTCCATGATTAATAGGGAACTTCTTGTTGCCGTCTAGTTCATAGACATGTCCATCCTTCTCTACCAAGGCTATGAAATGTGGGCATACATCTTCCTCTGCTTGTGGTGCCTGTACAAAACAAAACAAAACAAATTAATCAATAATATCACCCCTCCCCCCCCCCCTCCTACCTTGCTGACACAATAGCTCCTTACTTACCCACACATAATTTTCGTTCCATCACTGATACTACTAGACTTGTAATTCTCAGATCAAATCTTCTTCTGCTGAAAAATGCTTTAGTATAGGTGCTTCTAGAGCTTGGAACAATCTTCCACCCTCAATCCGAGCAAGAAACTCTGTAAACTTTCAAGACGACGGAAGACTTACCTTTTTCCACAGAGCTAGTTTTTGTGTTGTTATTTAACTTTTGATATTTACTTTGTGAAGTGCTATGGTACTTCTTTGTGTATAGCGTATTAGTAATGATCATTATCATCATCATTATTACCACATAGAGTCAGCAATATTATGCAAAATGTGAGAGGGTAGGACTGGAAACTTGGGTAACCAAAGTGACATGAATGTGACTAGTTTCACAAGGGGGGGGGGGGGGGCAGCCCCTTAGGAAAATGTCGCATTCTAGTCACTAAGGGTACCACAGTTTAAGCAGACACTCAAAAAGAGGCAGTATTTGGTTGATATCTGTCATCTTTAGTAAATGCACAAAGCATAGACGTATTATTTAATTCAAGCAAATAGGAAATGCAGGCAGTGAATGTTCTGTCTATTTTTCTCTATTACATTTATTTCGGACATGAGTGCATGGATCATATGACACCTTGCAATAAATTGACTTTCATGATTTCACACATCAGCCAAAGGTTTTCAGCTTGCACTGAGAGTCTGAGACTGCTCCTTCATATTCAAATAGACAATGGAATTCTCATATAATGAAACATGGTATCCTCATGGTTGAATGGCCATTATGTTACATGGAAAACATAACCAAGAGTGTTTTGTCAATGAAAAACAAAGGACTTTTAAAGACCTATATCAAAGGCCTTTTATCTTTTTGACATTAATTGACTGCTAACAGAGTTTGCAGAATACCCAAATGCTTTTCGAGTCCTAAATTAACTTACTGCATGCACAAATACAGGGCATGCAATTATTACATACACACAGCATGTCTCTTGCCAACTGAAAAGTGCAACTTTAAAACCTGGTGAGCATTATTATTCTCACTTTCCCCATAGGTTTAATACAGGGACCACCCAGTTCCAGTAAGTAACAGATTAAATGAGTTTTCAGAATTCTAATTTACTAATTGAGCACTAAATGAGGGTACAAGAGCTTACACACCCCCTGATGTAGATCAAATTCTCCCTATTGCATATACCAGGTGTCCCAGAAAAAGCGAAACAGTGGATTTTCAGTACTTTACCTTCAGAAAGTAGATAATCTTTTTACCTTAGTAGGTAAAGCATCTTCTGCCAAAGAGAATGATACCAATATCATTAAATTTGGTGAAGTAATTTTGATTCTATGCCCGTTTCTTAAAATACAGTAATTTTCGAATTTCGCCTGTTTTTGGCGACAGTGGAGAGCATAACTGTGTCGGGAATGGCCGTTCATATAGCATGTGTATGGCACATTTTGTTGCTGACATGCATCAATGGACTTCCCTCAAAGATCGTATTATGAAAGGCCATCCTGACACAAAGCTACTTTCATCAGTCGCCAAAAATTTGAAAATGACTATTTTAAGAAACAGGCATAGAATACAAATTACTTCACCAAATTCAATGATCTTGGCATCATTTTCTTCGGTAGACGATGCTTTACCCACTGATTGCCTACTTTTTGAAGGTAAAGTACTGAAAATCCACCGTTCCGCTTTTTCTGGGACACCTGGTACATCGCTGATATTAACCGATATCAGCTCCTGATATCGATATCACATACAACGATGTTGAGACACGAGCTTCCGTTTCCGGTATAGCTACTGTGCGCGTTCGACATTAGCTTTACCCACGTCACATCTCTTATCCACGGGTATTTCACATAACTTCTATGTTTCTGCATCGTCGAACCAACATTGGTCAGCTTCACAAAAGAATCCCATTTAAATATCAGTTTGTATGAGAACACAGAGAGGAAGGAAAGTTTTTTGCAAGGCTGACCACATCTACCAACACAGAGTCAATGACGCTAGTACCGGATCCGGAAGCTTATTTCCCAACAATTTCATGCGTTCGGATTCGGAGAGCTATATGTGATAAGGAGATTTGGTATGACTGAGGTATCATGTATTCGTGTGGTTATTACCTCTGTCTGGCCCTCCTGAGCACTCTCTCCATGGGCCTGACTGATGCTTTCATTGGATTCCAGTTTCTTTCCTCTTTCCTCTGGTGTCAGGTCTTTGGTCTGCTCATAGAAGGTCTTCAGTATGTCATCTGCAAATACAAAAAAAAAAAAAAAAAAAACTAGATGAATCTTTGACCACGCGTGGTCGAACTTTATGCCTCCGCCATTACCAAATAACAAATATATGGCACTTCATGTTGATTTATTTTTATTTATACAATGACATCTTTGACCTTGAACTTTGACCTTGTGACCCCCAAATCTAATGAGAGCATTGCCCTTTCCATATGCATACATGAGCCAAGTTTGTTGAACCGTCAAATGGTTACTAAGTTACCACAAGAACGAACCATTTCTACATACATAATGACCTCTATGACCTTTGACCTTTGACCTTGAGACCCCAAAATCTAATCAGATCATTGTCCTCTCCCATATGCATACCTGTGCCAAGTTTGAGGTTGATCTGTCAAATGGTTCTTAAGTTATCACGAGAACGAGCCATTTTTATGTGTTTTATTACCGCTATGACCTTGACCTTTGACCTTGAGACTCCAAAATCTAAACAGATCATTGTCCCTCCCATATGCATACCTGTGCCAAGTTTGAAGTTGATCTGTCGAACGGTTCTTAAGTTATCGCGAGAACGAAAACCGGACGGACGGACGGACGGACGACCCGAAAACATAATGCCTCCGGCAACCACCTACGGTGGGCGGAGGCATAAAAATTCCTCTTCAATTCAATTCACTTCATAAATATAAATAATTTTTCACTCTTTGGTCAATTATTGGAACTGAAAATGGACTTGCTTCAGTTGACTTCTGTCTCATGTAAAGTGCCGGAGGAACACTTTTCACCAATAAATCCTCCATTTTGCTGATTATATTCCTGGCATGCAAAGAATTTACCGACTGATCATACCTCACTCATTAGAATATCACTAACAAAGGATAAGGGACAAAAATAAATCTTAATATGACAAAGACTAAGAGTTGAATATGTGACATATTCTAGAGTGAGCACCATGAGCTCCCAGCACAGGTGGATACCGGTGATTTGCAAGGAGCCTTCATAATTATCATCACTGATGATAATAATAATAAGATTGTTTAAATCAAAGGCACATGTACATAATTTGGCAAGATTTATTGCATGTGATTCCGTGGAAATACAAGCCCAATTGCGCTTTGAACGACTGAAAAAATGTTTGGAATCTCATCTGATATATTGCTATCTTGCTTGTTTTCATCCCTCAAACATTTTACTTATATGCAAATTTAAAGATATCAACCCTGATTTTGAGGTCTTCAAATTATATCTGAAACTAGATGAATCCTCGACCACGCCTCGTTGAAGTTTACGCCTCTGCCTCTGCCAGATCACTTTTAATTATGGGAAATGTATAAGGATACATTTAGAGTACAAAAGTGGAAAAAATGATTCTATTTAAATGACAGTGTCAGCCACATTTGGAGTTGATCTGTCAAATGGTTCTTAAGTTATTGCGAGAACAAGCAATGTATACAATGATATCAATGACCTTTGACCTTTGACCTGACCCCCAACTCTAATTAGATAATTGTCCCTCTCATATGCATACATGAACTATGTTTGAAGTTGATCCATCAAATGGTTAAGTTCTCACAAGAACAAGCCATTTTCATGTATATAATGACCTAAAATATGACATTTTACCTTTGACCTCGTGACCTCCAAATCTAATCAGATCATTGTCCCTCCCATATACATACATGAGCCAAGTTTGAAATTGATCTGCCAAATGGTTATAAAGGTATCGCGAGAACGAGCCATTTTCATGTATATAATGACCTCTATATAAACTATAAACCTTACGTGTTTCTTTTCTTTTTTTTAAATAGATTTTAACTATTTAATAGCTTTGTCATATGTTTTGTATATGTCACCGAAGAACATGGAATTTGAAGTTTAGAATACCAAAAAAAAATGGAGTTTGCATTTTAGAAAACGGAAAACTGGGGACTTTAACCTTAGATCTTTGACCATGTGACCCCAAAATCTGATCAGATCATTGTCCCTTCCATGTGCATACATGAGCAAAGTCTGAAGCCAATCCGTCAAATGGCTCTTAAGTTATCGCGAGAACGAGCCATTTGTATGTATATTATGACCTCTATGACCTTTGACCTTGTGACCCCGAAATCTAATTAGATCATCGTCCCTCCCATATGCATACATGAGCCAATACTGAAGTTGATCCGTCAACTGGTTCTTAAGTTATCGCCAGAACGAAAATGGGACGGACGGATGGACGGACGGACAGACAACCCCAAAACATAATGCCTCCGGCACCCTTCTTCGCTGGGTGGAGGCATTAAAAAAAAAAACCTTAAATGCCACACAAAAATATGCTAGACAGGATAGGACATTTAACATTCAAGGACTCTTGTCACCCTTACTGCTAATATTAAATACAGAGGACTTCACAGAAGAAATACCAAGTTAAGTCTCCCCTAAGCAGGTACCCCACAAGGGTATGTCAATGCAAACTTCCAACCTTCATGAACGGTTTTGATCCTCTAAACTATCCCCCTTTCTGGTTGTAGGAGACATGCCTCCACAGAAATTGCTCCAGATCAATTTTGTACACTGAGCTTTAACCCTGGATCAAACACTATATCACAACTCTCCAACTCTAAACCTAACCTACATGTATGATTATATTGCAACCCTGACCCTAACCATGTGCTACTACTAAGCATGTACCTTGGACATAACAAAGCCTGAGGGCGTTTCATAAAGCTGTTCGTAAAGTTATGACTGATTTTATGAACGACTTGAATATGGTAAGCCCAATGGGATTCTCAATCATAATAGATCGCATAAGCTAGAGGTGAAATATGCAGACATAAATTAACACCATTGTTTCCAAATATTTTTATTGTGAATATATACTTTGCCTCAATTTAATAGAAATTATGGGAAATGCATTCAAACTTTGTTCAAATGTCAGGAAAATCTTTGGGCATCCCATTTGGAACTTCATGTTCAAGTCATTCTTAAAGACATGCGTAATTTTACGAACAGCTTTATGAAACATCCCCAGGAGCAACTGTCACAGGGGCATATACTGGGTTACCTGGATGCTATAAGGCCATATTTCTCTGAATTTGACCCAATGGTCTGATGTGCCCATTGGATCATATTTGTGATGAGAATCCTACCTAGGTTCTTTCTCTCTCTCTCTCTCATTCTTCTTCCTAATTCTTTGCTCACCTTGAGAGATCGTATCTCTGCAATTGAGAACGGCATGGAGCACACCGATAGTCCCACATGCATTGCGAATTGTCTGCTTCATAAAGTACACTTTATCGCTCACTGTCTGCCCCTCCTTCACTATGTTCTCCTCTTCTGTCTTGGCAAAAGACTTGTACTGTAAATGATACAAACAAAAATGATTAGAGTAACAGATTTTCTATATAAATCTTCAAAGAGCTTCAGCATTTTTTCTTTCTCTCGCCTAATTGTTGAACTGGGCAAAAATGTTTTCCACTGGAGTAACTTTACAATTTGTTAATGTTTCAGGAAGAAAACATAGCTACCCTTGTCCAAAAGCAAATAAGGCATGACTTGGAGTTTTCAACAGAAGATTTGTAATTTATCAATCACCAAAGGACACTTTGCTCTATATGCCAGGGGTTCCATTTCACACGTTATAAGCTATAAATACTATTTCTGTAAAAAAAATATATATATACTGTAAGTTCAGTATACTCTATAAACATTTAAATGACTATGAGTAGACTGGTCAAAGTATACGTATAATGCATGTTTATGAATTGTAGCGTTTTGTGATTTTATGCATTGTAGTCTACTGTTTTCCTTTATTTTTCATCAAACTTCATAATTGTTAACCCCTATGATGCTGGACCCTGGATAACATGTTATTTTGATCTCTGCTTTTTTTTTTTTCACATAATTTATTTATTTATTTTCAATCATTTTATTCTAATTTTTTTTCGATTTTTATTTTTCATTTTTTCAAAATTTTCATATTTTATTTAGATACATTAATTGACCTCTTTGACCTGTGACCTTTAACAATCCAAAAGTCTGATCAATTTGCCTAATCATAGTCATAGTCAAGCACGAGTTGAGATTTGGTGATAACTCAACATAACTATTTTTCAATTTCTTGAAATCTAATAGCTTCGTCTCATTATGGTTTTTTAGATATCGCATTAACAAGGCCAAAAACCTGAAAATTCAGAATTGACCTCTATTCCTAAAACCTAAAATTTCAAAATTGACCTCTATGAGTATGACCTTTGACCACTGACCTTTGACTTGTCTACCCCAAAATTCAATCTGATTGCCTTCCTGTGCGAGTACAACAGATCCATGTTAGAAGTTCATGGTTCTTGATATAGTGTGTTAAGGCTAAGACCTGTAATTTCATAAACTGATCTCTACAAACTTTGACCTTTGACCTACAAATGTATGTACCCTAAAATCTGATCAGATTGTGAAGTCCATTGCCAGCTGCTAGGTCAGGAAAGCTGAACAGTTTCCTACTCACTATTCCACCCTTTTGGGCAGAAATCAAACATGTTTTCATTTTACTTACAAGTTCTCTGGCATACATCATTCATTTTCTAGGCACACCCTTACAACTCAAAATAATTACATTACTACCCTTAAAGCTCACAAAAAAGTTGCAAAATGAAATATGGGGAACACCACTCTCTACTGATAATAAACAATTGAACTATGAATGATAAGCTTTGCATCAAATGAAAAAAAGAAAATTACCCTAGATGTATATCTCTTCAAGGACATTATTCATTATGATGAATCATTTCTGCCATGAACTCCAGGTTCATTTTTTTTTCTGGGACACAATGCATTAGGTACCTTATAAAAAATCAGAGCAAATTTGGAATGCAGCCTTTAGCGTCTTTCCTGCTCAGCGTCTTTTCCCCTCTGATCCTCCAGTTTCTCCGTAGACAAAACAACGAGGGATCAGGAAAGCCGATGTAAAAGAAGAACGGTTGGGGAAAAGACGACCAAAGACACAGGACAAGACTTTTGATAAGAGGCCTTAGGTTTGCTCTCTCACCTTATCATCATATGGGAAGAGTAAGATGACTGCTACCGTAGGCTGGGGCACCATCATTAGCATATCATCATCCAGGCCTAAAACATCAGTGAAGATCCACTCCTTGGACATTCCTAAGTTGTGCATGTACTGAAGTATATCCAGAAACGAACAAACAAGCTTGGTCATTGACTCCATTAATCAACAAATACACATACATGTAGTGTAAATATTTACAAGAGAACAATCTTACCCCCCCCCCCCCCCCATTTTTTTTTTCTTCTTGTGCCACTTTGACAGTCTATAATAGGTCGTGTGTGAATGGCATTTTAGAATATGCCAAAATTCACTTGGAAACATGGGAAAAGCCAAATCTTAAAATCTCTTCCCTCTTTCTAATTTTATATTGCATTAAGAAAGGATTTGGCATCAATATGTCTTTCCAATTTTACTTAGAAACTTGTTCTGAGGAATCATGTTGTATGGATAAACATAAATTTTACTCGGTTATGTCATCGCTATTACTGTAGGTCAATTTAACCCAGCTCTCATAATCAATGAGATGAATAAGAAAAAATGTATAAATTTATTCCTGAGAACTGTAAAAGGAATATAAAGGTAATGACTTTTTAAAAAACATAAAAAGTGAACATGAAAATTGAAAGGCTTACCTTTGACATAACCTGTGGTAAAAGGAAAGAAAATGAAAAGAATTCTCAGTAAGTTTGATAAGTTTTCACATCTTTTTACATATATTTTAATTTTAATTTAGCGAAAGAGATGAATTACAGATGGGGATGCAGGCATCATGCAGCCTCAATCACAAGATTTGAAATAATAGTATTATTTTACAGAATCTTCGAACTTCATTACTAGTACATTATTAGCGTATCATCAACCACCACCACCACCATCATCATCATCATCACATCATTTATTCATCATTAACATGAAAAACTTAAGGCATTCCCAATCCATTTAGAAATATGTTCACTACTGTCAGCAGAAATTCAAGGAAATCAGATTGCCAATCCAATACCAAATGCACTCATTGCACTGCCTGATAGCATTTATTGTTTCAGTTTCTAATTTGGCCCAATCGTACATGTACAGTGTATGTAACAGGGTTCTCACTAGAAAAAAATCCACACACGGTTCCCACTCTGCGCAAAGCGTGGAAGTTTCGGAATTTTTATGGAATAACACCTAAAGTTAGGTGTGGCGGCAGTATATGCTATAGTGAAAGGATGAAAAATACTTCTTGGTAAGCAGGAGTTGTCTACTAATGGCATAAAAGTAAAAATACATTGCCAAAAAGCAAAACAATCTGTGACATTTATTGTTAGGAATATATACTCCAATATTTATTTACCCTTGTTGCCACGCATGGTGCAGCAATTTCACACATGGTTCTTCCTTGTCTGAAACCCTTTACGCATGGTATTGGAACCATGGGTGTTATGTACTGGCGAGAACCATGCTTCATTATTGTGATGCAATCAATTGCACACCTGCATGTTTTGGGCGTGTTTGGGTTTTTTTTCAAAGCCCGAAATCTCAATATGACAGCATCCAAACTTAAGTTGAGACTTAATTTTCTTCATAATTCAGCATACATGTAAATTCTTCAATCATTGGCAAAAAAATCATCCATTGCATTTACTCATGAAAAATACTAATTGGTCAACAGATGACTGCAAGTAGTCTACGCTTGTAACCGATCTCAAAATCAGCAGCTGATTCGATCCGATTTTTGTAGAAGTCGATAGCCGATTTTTAGAAGAAAAAAAATCGAAAGATCGAATGGCTTTTGAAAACAAAAAATAGATACTTGCAAAAAAGGGCTTGAATTCATCCATTGTTGATCACTGACAATGAAAACATCCATACCTCGGAAATTTTGGATTATTTTTGCATCTGAGGTTATCGTACACTATGTTTGTTGATGTTTGATGGACTCATCTTGCCTCTAAAAGTGAAAATATTGTCTTTGAACTGAGATTTTTAAAAGTATGTCGTATGCGAGCAGCCATTTTGAGATGACAGGCTGATCTAACATTAAAACAATAAGATAAAAATAAACGGCTTTCAAAAATGTTCTTTTTCAAAGTTTGCCATTAAAATATATTTCTGAAATAAACTGAATATTTTGTAGTTTACAGCTTGAAAAAATAGTTTTAAAAGCAATTTATTTTTTCCATAATGCTGGAAGAGCCTGTCAAAATGGCCACCGCATATCTATCAACTAATCTTACACAGAGGCATAGTATAATCACTAAACATCAACAAATGTGCACTATAAAACCTTCAAATCAGATGATAATCAAAGATGTTAAGTTTTTAGGATTTAAGGGTTATAATTTGTCAAATTTTAGATATTTTTTAGGATTTTCGATCTGATTTTTGATTCGATTTTGATTTTTTAGCTAATCTGCCGATTCGATCATCCAATTCGATTTTTGCTCTAACTTACACCTTTTAAAGTAGTCTTTAAATCATTTTGCTCTTGCTCTTGTTCTTCTTAATGTTGTCATTGTTTATGTTGTTTTCCTCTTCCTTAGTCCTCCTCCCCTTCTCCCCTTCTCCCCTTTTTTTTTTTGCTATTCCTCCTTTTTTTTCTTCTTCCTTCTTCTCCTTCTTTGATCATCCTCTTTCTCCTCCTCCTCCTCCTTCTTATTCTTGTTCTTGTTCTTGTTCTTCTTCCTCTTCTACTTCCCTTTCCACTTTTCCCAAGCCTAAATAACAGATCTAGTAGCAACACGTAAGATCTAAGTTATCTACCAATCTAAAAAGTAAAATATGAACTGTTCAGTGGGCAGGACCAGCCCACCACGCCGCCGACGCCACACATCACCACGTCCGCATGCCATATCTACATGTACCCGCCTACACTTTCCCGCCAAGTCTTCCCGCCGATTCCGTCACCGCCGCCCCATCCACACATCCGCTACAGAGCCCCACCACCGACAGCCACTCACCACGCCGCCGCCTCCGCCAGCCGCCTCGCTCCTCTAACTTAGTCTAAGTCCGCATGTCTGCTACAAGTAGATCTACCCCAGCACGCCTAGCGCCTACTCACTCCTGAAGACAGACAGTCAAGCTGCCCGGAACGTTGAGTCTTCTCTCCTTCTCCGCCTGCCTCAAGTCTTCTCACCTCTCCACTGACTCAAGCCAAGTCTCCTCGCCAACCTCAAGCCTCCTACCTCATACTCTACCCTTCAACTCTCCTGCTTTCTCGCCTCTCATTTTCACCTCCACCTCTATCCACTTTATCTATACTATAGTCCGACTCTAGGACTTACCACATGGTGAACCAAACCCTTCTACAATTATCCGTACCACCATGCAATCCTTCAAACATCATCTGAACTGTTCAGTGTTCCAAACTTTTTTTCACAATTCTAGTCTGAGTTGAAAACAGATTTGTAATTGTTACACTAGCCTAGATCTAACTTAATCAAAAACTAGTGTACCCATCATAGACTAGTAACAAATAAATGATTACATCAGACGTGTACGGACCTGAGATTTGCATTACACTAACCTGCAAGAAGAAATCATATAGATCTAAATAGTCTAGATTATTCAAATAGTCAAACTTACCTCTGGATTGGATTCCAAGGGAACCCATCGAACTTCTCCGAGTTCTCCTCCTGCTGCGTCCGACATTCTCGAAAATTCGTTTCAAATTCAAATTCAAAGCTTGTCAGAATGTCTTGTGTTGTGGTGACAGGATTCGTCAGCACTGAGAGGAACCAAATCCTGATATACAATAAACAGGGGTGTATTTAGAACAAACTGAATCAAAATACTTATTCCAACGATTTCTGTCAAGGCAGGGCCAGGGTGTGGATCTGGAATCTGCGATTCCGGCAACATAACAGTACACGTACGTACACATACACATGTGTGCTCTGTGCACTTGCATTAATCTATGCATGCTCTAGCTCTGTTTGCATGATGTATGCAAAAAACCGAGAAGTACTGCTTGTAGTATGGTATGCCATATTAGGACAGGGAATCAAAATATGCTTATACCAAACAAGTCACGATGACCTGGGAGGCTTGGGTAATATTAATCGTTATGAAGCAAAATCATCTTAAAAGTACGTTTTGACATTTCAAATCAATGGGTGTACTATACTTCAATATATCAATATTTTGTGTTTTACAGCGCTCAACTGGCTCGTTGAGCATCCCATACACAGAAAAAAGTGATTAGTCTGTAAGCTCAGACACTAATTTGACAAAATCTGTAGTCTAGCTGTATGAATGTGATACTAGTAACTTAATGATTCATCTATTTAATGAATTTTTAATAAAATATTTTTTTTAAAATTAAATAATAATAATAATTAAAAAACACGTTTAGCGTCCTGCTTTTTTGAAAACAGGAAGGAGGAGGCCCTTTTTTTTTCAAAATGGCCGACCGACCCTTTTATTCAAAACGATCTGCCGGGCTATTTTTTTTCAAACTGGCCGACAGGTTCTTTTTTTAAATCACCAGTTGGACTTAGGAAATGACGCCAGCTTTTACATAGACTAAATGCAATCATTTTAATCATTTTCCCTGAAAAAAACCATGAAATTTACTTTTTTTCGGGTTTTACACACACACACACACACACACACAAAAAGGAAGCAGGCGGGGACGCTAAACATGTATATATATTTTTATTTTGCCTTTAAAATTCCGTAAAAGTTAAACTAAACATAAAGTGTGCTTGCTTTGGATACATACAATGAAAGAAACCGGTTCTAGGACTACTCCCTCGACTCCCACCTGACAACTCCCGGAGGACAACTTCCCCGGAGAACGGATCCCCTGGAAGTTGTCCTCCGGGGGGCCAATCATCCGGGGAAGCAGTCCTCCGGAGGAGCCGTTCTCCAGGGGAGTTGTCCTGCAGGGGAGTCGTCTTGTCCTTCGGGGGAGCCGTCCTGCGGGAGAACCGTCCTCCGGGGGAGTTGTCAGGTGGGAGTCGTCCCCGGGGACTCTGTCCCGTTCAGGAGTTATCCTGATACGTAAGAAACCTCCATCGTTTCAACCTACCGTCGGAAGTTCACATTATTTTTATTTTGACAATGTTTGAGGGCATCTATGGCGCCACTTTTGGAAACTATAATGGAGGATGTTGAGGTGCTTTATGATTAGTCAGACATAATAGCAGGCGCCCCGGAAGCAGTTTGGGATAGAAGGGGGCAAACATCCCAGGGGGCTCACCTTTTTATGGGCTCATGTCTTCTCACCCCTAATATAAAACACACACGTTCACCCACACCCACTCACAAAATTATACACAGACCCACCTATACACTCCACACAACACTCATAAGTACATTTCAGAATATTTATCTTAAAAAAAAAAAAGATTTTGGGGGAGCAGGGGTGGCGAAAATGATGCATTCTGTTCCTCCACTTTTATATAAAAGTTTTGTATTTTGCGTTTGGGGGCGACTGCCCCTCCTGCCCCCCCCCCCCCGCTTCCCGCGCCTATGGTATTAGGAATAAGATCTTCCAAGGATTTGCCAAATCCCTTGATTTGCTAAATAAGCCTCTGCATGTCGTCTTCACCTATATCTAGCAATCGGTCGTATTACCAATTACCATAATTTGAAAAAAAAAAAAGATTGTGTTTGGTTGAAAGTAGTTGTGCACATTGAAGTACGAAAGTGACATGCAGGCCTATACAAGATATCACTAGGCAAACATTTTTATGGCCGAACAAGTTGACATTCAGGGTACTGGTTTATAAATCAACGAAGGCACAAGCATTTTAACAAAACATATAAGCTACCCCCTCCCGCGCGAAGCGCGGATTAAATTTTGACGTTTCTTTGTCATCGTACCTTGTCTGCTCCTTCTCTTTCGACCATTGGCGTAAATCAGGGGGGGGGGATGGGGGTGATATATCCCCCCCCCCACTTTTTCGAGAGGGGGGATGGCGTGTACAAATATCCCCCCCCTCATTTTAAGGAAAAATGATATCGTAATTAATCAGTTGGTGAAATTCTTTATTAAGATGTCATAAAGGACGGTCATATAGAGGAATTTTTATTGGAAATGTTCTTAAAAACAAGAAAAGTGGTTATTTTTTCGCTGGCGGGCAGGCAGGAATTAACATTTTCATCTTTAACTTTTTTTTTTTTTTTAAATTCCTACCTCTCACAGATCTTAGCGCCCGAGGAGATAGAGATGTATCCTCGCTTTTATTTCTTTGTTGGTTCTTTCATTTTATCAATGGGCAACCACCTTTGGTAGCCTACATTTTATTAGGATAAAAAACATTTGAGAAACGCCACTCGATTGCTTGTTTGCTAAAATGCTTCGACCAGTAATTCCAGTGATCATTCACGTTCGAATGGTAAGTTGAAATTGGATTATTCCTTTTTTTTTGACAGGTAATCGTCACGTAAAAATAATCACCGGTTTCTTCCTCTCTCTCTCTCTCTCTCTCTCTCTCTCTCTCTCTCTCTCTCTCTCTCTCTCTCTCCCCCCCCCTCCCCCCCCCCCCTCTCTCTCTCTCTCTCTCTCTCTCTCCTCATCTTCCTCAAGACATTAGTGATCCTATGTCGGGGGGGGGGGGGGCGGCCGTCAGGGTACTCGGATTTGGTTCGGACGGGGGTGTGCCGAGCTGAAGCCTCCATTTTCAAGGGTCATTTTTTGCATAAAAGGGTACCTATATTATAATAATAGGAATTTTTCATCTGACATGGGCGAGGATATCAATCTGAACAATAAAATCACCCATATGTTCCAAAAAGTGGTGGGCACTGGGATTTTTCAGCACAAAACCATAGGGGGTATACCCCATATTCAGCCATTTCTTGCAAAAAGGTAGCCAGACCCGACGCCGTGCGACAGCGCTGTGTATAGCAAAAAGGCGACCCATTAGAGCGGCGCGCCCCCGTACAGAGGCGGCGGAACGTCGGGCTCGGACAAAGGAAGTGGAGGGGCACCTTTTGTCTGTCAAACAATAAGTGCCCCTCCACTTTCATTGTCTGAGCCTAACGTTCCACCGCCTCTGCCCCCGTATATTATTAGGCGAGTCACCCCCGGGGTAACCCCCCTCCTATGGCGCTCATTTTCTCATCCTCTCACTATTCTCATCTTTCCACCCTCCCTATATCCCCCATATAATGCACTCCACCCCCTTTCTTCCTCTCTCTCTCTCTCTCTTTCTCTCTCTCTCTCTCTCTCTCTCTCTCTCTCTCTCTCTCTCTCTCTCTTTCTCCCTCTCTCTCTCCCTCTCTGTGGTGGCTAGATGACAACGAAACCATTGAAAATTTTCTACTTGCTCAGCCCTGATGCGTTATCTATAGTAACTACTTGGTCATAAGCACCATTTACTAGTTCATTCCTTCTTTTGTCTTCAGTGGTGGCACATAAATGTATTTTTTTTTAGTAGGGGCGTCACCCCCCCCCCCCCCACCTAGCGAAGCTAGGCCCTGATTGTAAATTTGATTATGTTTAAATTACCATGTAATTTGATGATATATCCAGGGCGGCGCCGGGGGGGGGGGGGCAAGATGGCCCATAGGTGAATTTATTTACGTTTTAAATGTACAGAGGGGTATTATGAGCCATTCTCGGTCTATTGTCAGTATGGGTCTTGTAGCAGAAGTTTCTTATTTTGGAATTCTAAGTAACAGTATTATCCCCAACAGAATGACTCATTTTGAAAGAGCGTACATCATTTTTTCTTTCAGAAGTCAAATTAGCTCGGTCACGTGTGTGACTTCGCACAAAAATGGGTCTTACTGACTTGGTTGGTCACGTCACTCACGTGTGTTACCATTTGTTTCACTTTATAGAGAATGGCCCTATTATAGTTGCATGACCAAGCCCTCTCTTTCCACATACTCTTTGTTCTTCATCTTCCTCTCTTTTCTTCCTTTTTCTCCAGCTTTTTTTTTTTTTTTTTTTTTTTTTTGGGGGGGGGGGGGCGGAGTATCACTTGAAAAATCGTAGGGGACAGTCGCCCCCTTGCTCTCCCCAGTGGCGTACCGTGGATCAATGCATGGGGGGGGGGGGGCACCGAGCATGGCCGTACGCATAAATTTTTTTCCAGGGGGGGGGGGCAAGGCGCATAAAATTTTTGAAGAAATACGAAAGAGAGGGAGCAAAGCGACCGAGCTGGTCATGAGGGTGCTTTTACATTTTAAGATTGAAATTGAAGGATCTGGTACACACTTTTGGTGGATTTTTTTTTTTTACAATTTTTAGTAAAAATAAATGTGTTAAGTATTCAAAATTTCTGAGGGGCAACCTCCACCCTGCCCCCCTGCTGCGTACAGCCATTGCACCGAGTGGATAAGCTTGTGCGGGTGTGTGTGGATCATGTTAACAATAACATGTCGTAGAGGTGCCGTAGTCGAATGGTTTAAGGCGCTTGACTGGAGACGCGAAGGTCCGAGATTCGATCCAAGGCACGGCACTTATGCCCTTGAGCAAGGCTATCTACATTGCTTTTTTAACGTCTATCAAAATGATGTGCTATATGCCTTATACCAACGTGTGCATGTGTTGTTTAAAATAAGATGTAAAAACACAATAACGACAGTAATCTCGAATTAAGGTGTCTTTAGGGACTTGAATCGTTTTAAAATTTTGGAAAAACGATGCATCTTGCTATAAATACCAACCTGTTTTTCAATTTTGCGAGCGAACGAAGCGAGCGAGCCGAAAATATGTCTTTTATTTGCAATAAAAGACATATTCAAAACACACTATCGGACTACTATAGGCCTTTATGATATTTCAATTAAATATCTAGTCACCTCACTGCCAATGATAATGATATTACCCCATCCCTGGGGCCTGTTGCATAAAACTTTTGCCAGAGTTTTTTTCTGGCAAAAAAAAGTCTGGCAAATTTTTATGTACTGGAAAACTATGGCAATATTTTTTTTGCCGTAGTTTCCTCAAATTTTGCCATAAAAAACTCCGGCAAAAGTTTTATGCAACGGGTCCCTGGTCTATTGTTTTCAGTCCGAAACCATGTCTCTAACCATTACGAGCGAGCGAGGAAGCACACACTTCCCCCTTTAGTGAATTACATTGAGCATAAAATTATGAAACATCGAAATTATTTATTTGGTCACCTCTCGCCCAATTTGTTTGCTTTAAAAAACCATTACACAACTATTAACGAGCGAGCGCAGCGAGCGAGGAAAAATATACTCTTTTTTTTCATTGTAGAAGTGATATTTCGTCATCGAAATATAAATATCTAAATAATCATTTCGATCCCCTGTGTGCTGAATCTGAATCCGTTGCTGCTCAAATGTTATGATACTTTGTTAACTCGCTTCTGAAATATGATCGCGGTGCCCGAAATAATTTTGTTTCTATTACTAGCGGGAGTAGTGGACTAGCAAGTGGCGTAGACAGGTTCTTACAACCGGGGGGGGGGGGGGAATGATTTGCCGTTCACGAGAAATCGAGGATCAATTTCGTATACAGATACACACACACGCACACGTACCCTAACACACACCCACACACATACACCCGAATGCACAGCACCGGCGTAAATCCACTTTGATGATTGGGGGGGGGGGGGTGATCGACTTTTTTGCCGATTTTTTTCTGTCGAACTCACACTTAAGTATAAGCACACGCCCTCACCCACCTGCACAGACCCCCTTACACACATTTTAATTTTTCTCTTGGGAGCGAGCGAGCCAAAAATTACCACTTTTCTGGTTTTCAATCACATTTTCAAATAGAAATTCTATAGTAATGATGAGCGAGCGAGCCAAAAATAACCACTCTTCTGGTTTTCCATCGCATTTTCAAACAAAAATTCTAAAATATGATGAGCAAGCGAAGCGAGCGAGCCAAAAATAAGCGCTTTTCTGGTTTTAAATCGCATTTTCCAATAGAAATTCTAACATATGATGGTAGTTTATGACAAATTATTCAAAATTTTATTAACGATTAATTCAAAATAATCATTTCTTCCTTAGAAAGTGTGTGTGTGTGTGGGGGGGGGATATTTGTACACGCCATCCCCCCTCTCAAAAAGTGGGGGATATATCCCCCCCCCCATCCCCCGGGATTTACGCTAATGATGCACAGACATAAATAGAAGATATACGCACCGAATATGGACTGCCACACATTATTGCATATCTGCATCACGCTATTTATCTTTTTTAAAATTTCGTTGTTACACCACTTCAGAAAAACTGTGACAGCGCCGAAATTACCCAAAAGTAACATAACTACATAAATAAAATAGGCATAATAATAATAATAATAATAATAATAATAATAATAATAATGATAATAATAATAATAATAATGATAATAATAATGATATTAACAATGATAATAATAATAATAATAATAATGATAATAATAATAATAATAATAATAATAATAATAATAATACATTATTAATTATCATTATTATTATCATTGTTATTGTTGTTATAATGATAAAAATTATCATTATTGCTGTTCCTATCATTTCTAAACATGTTAATTCAGTTTAATTGTAAGCAAACATCCTTCCCTAAAACCTGGGGGGATGATTGTACATGTCACCTCCACCCCCCCCCCCCCAACTTGTGAGGTGGGGGATGCATATATACCCCCCCTGTCCCCCTGTGCCCCCCCCCCCCCCCGTAGTTATGCCACTGGCTCTCCCCTCCCCCCCCCCCCCCCCCCCCCCGTAGCGCCGCTCCTGTGTCGACCAAATCATGTGTATTTACCTTACGTAACAATAACCTCATGCCTCGACGATAAACTATGGTGGCCCTGAAGTACGCTCGACAACAGGTCATGTGCGACGTGAATTTCGCATCCCAAGTCCTGAACTTCGCATCCGAGGTCGTGAAATTCATGACCCGTGGCGCAAACTTTGCATCCCAAGTCGTGAAATTCACGACCCGCGGTGCGAAATTCAGGACCCGTGGCGTGAACTTTGCAACACAGTCGTGAAATTCACGACCCGCGATGCGAAATTCATGACGCGCGGCGCGAACTTTGCATCTTGCAGTCGTGAAATTCACGACCCGTGGCGCGAAATTCAGGACCAGGGATACGAAATTCACGTCACACATGACCTGTTGTCGAGCGTACTTCAGGGCCACCATACTGAACTGATAACTCAGGCTTTCAGGTCGAATCACCGCTCTAGCTCTCCCTCCATCTCTCCGCACACATGACTTGCCATGGGCATATTATTTACGTGTCAGTCATCTATGCATGCATATTGCACGGCAAATGCATTCTTTTTCTGTCCTCGCCGTTTGTCATAACTATGTCGAGGGCCCTGAATATCATATTTCATATATCTCGATCAGGAATACACTCCAGAATACGAATTGCTTGTACTACTACCGCTAGAGCCTCTTTGTTTACATCCTGCAGAGCTGTTTGTCTAACAAAATTCACCCAGTTTTCAGAAATAAGTGACATTTTGTCGTCTGATCAGAGAGAACAGAAAATGGCGGCGGTTCCCACAAACGAGAAGGGCGAATTCAAAGGCGCTGTTACTGCTTTTCGCCATTGGATCACTGCTGATGGCGAGTTCCAGCCGGAGAAGGACCGCTATCATCTGTACGTTTCACTAGCCTGCCCTTGGGCTTCACGTACTCTCATCACTCGCAAACTGAAGGGGTTGGAAGATATCATTGGGGTCACGGTTGTGGACTGGCTGATGGGAGAGAAGGGATGGTTTTTCTCAGATGACAAACCGAAGACGTCGCTCGACACTGTCAACAATTGTAAATACATGAGGGAGATTTACGAGCTAGCCAGCCCCGGTTACACAGGTCGTGTGTCGGTGCCCGTTCTTTGGGACAAGAAAAAGAAGACTATCGTCAACAACGAATCCGCCGAGATCATGCGGATGCTCAACAAGGAGTTCAACGCCTTCTCAACCACCAAGGAGCAAAGGGAGCTGGATCTCTGCCCTGCGGATTTGCAGAAAGAAATTGATGAAGTCAATTCTTGGGTCTATGAATTCATCAACATCGGCGTGTACAAATGTGGTTTTGCAACAGCTCAGGAAGCGTATGATGCTGCTGCCCCCAAGCTCTTTGAAGCACTTGATAGGGCTGAAGAGGTGCTGTCAAAATCACGTTACCTGTGCGGGGGTAGACTGACAGAAGCCGACATACGACTCTTCACCACCCTTATCCGATTCGATACAGTTTACGCCCACCATTTCAAGTGCAACAAGAAGCGTATCATCGATTACCCAAATCTGTGGGGTTTTACTCGTGATATCTACCAGACTCCAGGAGTAAGTGAGACTGTAGATCAAGAACATATCCAGAAACATTACCAGTTGAGTCATGTCCACATCAACCCCCATCGCATTGTCGCTATCGGACCTGATATCGACTATGATAGCCCTCACGGCAGGGACATCAAATTCAAGGAATAATTTTCACACACAATTTCACTGCCTTTGTCGTATATCAAATGCTATCTTTTTAACTTGTCATCTTTGGCTTGCAAAGGTTAGATCAAAATAGAGTTTTACGTGCTTGGTCTTAAACTCGTGGTAAAGATTTTTAAGTATACTCATGGGGCATTGATGTGAAAAGGCATTTTCAAAATCTTGTCTTTCACTGATGCATGTCGCTATTCGCATGTTAAGAATAATGATTTTTACTTGTATTATTATTTTTGTTCAGATGTGTCGTCACTGGACTTAGTTGTGTATTCCCGTATGCATCATGGTGCTGTAAATATTTTGCTCACTTGCACTATAGCGGCAAGTGGATCATGAAATTTCTTGCTCAGCCTCCAAATTAAATATTTTTAATAAATGAAATACATGTAAATCGGTGGTTGGTTACGAGGTTGCATGTGTTGCAGTAAATAAAGCAATGGAATGCAAGTTTTTGAGATATATTGTTCTTTTACCCATTTTCTGAAGATAAGAAAACATAATATTTAAAGAAATGAACCGATGTTTTTATTTCAATAATGAAATTTTGTATGTGTGTTGGGGGGGGGGGGGGTGTTCACAAGTTATCAGAGAATATTAGGAAACTATATACTTGATCATTATTCCCAAAGAATGTAAAACCAGACAAAAAGGGAATGTGACAGTTTGTTGGTTAATTTTCACTGGGTCGTTTACACCTTGAGACAGAAATAACGATATAGATTGTGGAATTTTCTATGGTATATAGAGAAATTTTGGGAAGGTTTACGGAATATATTTTACATGCGGAAGAGTTTCCTCACAAGAAGGTAATTTATGTCAACCTTTAGTCGCGACTTTCATGATTGATGTACATGAATTCTATTTCTTCAATTTTGAAAGATATACTGAAAGGTAAAGATGAATTTATCTAAAGGCGATATTCACCTGGATACTCTTCATTATTTCTTGAGAAAATGAAATGTGCATGCATGGATCATTATTCCTTGGAAAAGGGGTGACTTATATATTACCTATTTATCTCTTTCTTTAAAAAAAAAAAAGACAAGTACTACGTTAAATACTTCATATGGGGTAATTGAGTGCTGTCGCGTAGATCGTAGAGCGTAATGTTGCTCTTTACTGGTATATGTTTTGTTTAGATTTGAATTTTTAAAATGTCCTGGCATAATACATGTATCGCGTTTTCTGGCTGTGCTGTGTTCGGTGTACTATGACTGTATTCAGTACACGTCCTTGCATTTTCACTCAACAGACTACCTCTGCCTAACAAAGCTTTATGGCATCATCAGCTGTTGAAGGTCGGTCTTTTTTTAGTTGAAATAGATCTACAAGGCTGCTATTGGAAGTGCCTACACGGATGATGAATATTGTGCATATTGCATTATTCACTGAAAAATAGTTGCAGCGTAGGTTTCCTGAACTTGTTGTAGGGTACGGTAATGTAAACTTTGATCTTCTTTTAAAGATGCAGAGGGTAATTGACATGTAGGCCTATCATTTGTCATTTGGCTGGCGCCAGTCCGGGGCTTTTTAATGTTGTTTGATTGTAAAAATCTGTGTTCTCATGATCATGATTAAAATAAAATGTAATAGTGTACCATCCTGATAATGTTCACTGTTTCTTGCGAGTGGAGTATCAGTATATTCATTCTTGCTTCCGATTACTCCTCACCCATATAGCTCTCAGATTAAACATGATTATTTTGTGGCTTGTATCCAGGGGGTCCCTCTTGCAGGGAAAGAGAGAACGGAAGAAAAGGGAGAACGGAAGGTGAGAGAGGAGGAGGAGGAGGAGATAGAGAGAGAGAGAGAGAGAGAGAGAGAGGGGGGGGGGGTATAGCCTTTCCTTTGTCGACCCTTACTAGATGCTTGATTGAAAATTTTTCAATTCCTACCACAATGCCCAAATAGCGCAATCATGACATCCTGTGTTGCGGCCATAATTATAACGCAGAACCAATTATTAATACAAAGTTTTGTGTACAAATTAAACAAATTACTTCCTGCCTTAAAACCTGCGTACAGACAATTTTAAAAAGCTATAACGCAGTACATGTAACTCGATCCCATTGTATATTATGTTGCATGGCATGCATGCATGGCCAATATATTTTTATAATGTAAAACAATACTGTATATTTTCTTTTATTTTCTTAATATGAAAATACCATGGCGATGTAAGGTTCTGAACTGCTAAAATTCCAGCTATTTTTAACACAGTATGTTGACCAAAATCTTATCTTTCTTCTTTTATGCTCTCTTCCGTGTCCTACCAATAATATAATTTTTACTGATTACTTTCTATTCGACGTTTTTAATTTCATAATTTTTCTATAAGAACAATGTTGTATTCATTATTTATATGTTTATCACATCATAACTAATTAAGAGGGCTTCTTATACAGGAACTTTTTTTTTTTTAATCTACTGGCTTTGTAGTTGATGGTTTTTGTTTTGTTTTGTGTTTGTTTGTTTTTCTTTTTTTTTTCTTTTATTCTGTGAATGTCAATTTCTTATATCATCTGCCTTTTGTTCCTGGAAATAAAATAAAATAAATATAACTTGCATTATGGGGCTTTCGATATGCGACCGAGTCGTGGTGTAGGAGATATATATTTATTTTTATTCATTTCTAATTTCTCAATATAACACAATAAAAGATAGATCAATATATTAATACAACAGAAATACATAACAATATACACATTGAATAATTGATGTCTTAACTTAACAATACTGAAATTTGATAATAGGGAAAACAAAATTTGTGAGAGAAATGAAAGGAAAACAACCCAAAAGCATAGCTTGTAATGCCGATGTCCTGAATCGTCAAACAATTTGTCAAAAAGTAACAGGAGACAGACTAAGAATCAATTTTGTGGAATCCAGTTTTAAAATACATGTACTAAGTTTGGATGTATTTAAACATGAGAAAATAAAAACAAAAACAGAAATGTTGTGTTTCCTCTCATGTTCACTTTCCTGTGTACCTCATCCCTTTCTCTTTGTCCATCTGTCTTCCTCTGCTTTTCCCCTATCTTTCTCGTGCTTTCTCTCCTTATCTCTTTCTCTTTCTCTCTCCCTTTCGCCTTTTCTCATGTTTTGCCTTCCCGACTTGAAGGGGGTGGGTATGGTGGCCCTGGAGTACGCTCGACAACAGGTCATGTGCGACGTGAATTTCGCATCCGAGGTCCTGAACTTTGCATCCCAAGTCGTGAAATTCACGACCCGCGATGCGAAATTCATGACCCGTGGCGCAAACTTTGCATCCCAAGTCGTGAAATTCACGACCCGCGATGCGAAATTCAGGACCCGTGGCGCGAACTTTGCATCCCAGTCCTTAATTTTTTTCACCGCGGGTCGTGAATTTCACGACTTGGGATGCAAAGCTTGCGCCACGGGTCATGAATTTCATGACCTCGGATGCGAAGTTCAGGACCTGGGATGCGAAATTCACGTCGCCCATGACCTGTTGTTGAGCGTACTTCAGGGCCACCATGGGTGGGCGCTCCATCCCGTAAACCACAGCACTGACATCGACTACAATTCAAGATGGTAACAAACAATACTGGTATAAAAGTCAACACATCCATTATTTTACTTGCAAATTTAATTTCTGTTATTCGAATACAAATGTACTGAACATACAAATCAACGGCCCTTCAGTAATATCTCACAATGGAAAACACAGAAGCTTTAAACCAAAGCTCCAACTTGTTAGAGGATTTTGACATAATTCATGAAATTTCCGTCTTTATACAATGTAAACGGTGTCGGTCAGCAAATAATTCATCGGTTTTATTGCGGAGGAATTCGGGGGAAAAGGTCATAAAAATGAAATAGCATAATGAAAAACGTCTCATAACAAACTGATTTGCATAACGAATTGACTTGGTCATGAACCCGTAATCATTGTTTGTGCATGCTTGCATGACTCGACAATAAACTGACCAAGAAGATGTTGACAGCATAACAAAAATCTCTAGATCTTGAGCTAATAATCTGTTTGGTCTATAGCGGGCATATAAAAATGCAAAGTCACTGATATTTCATAATGCATCAGAAAAAAATGCCTGACCCCTTGAAAGAGAAAAGCTAAGTCACTGATATTACATTTTTTAAATAAAACAAAACCAAAAATAAAAAAGACATGCAGGATATAATTAATAAAAATGCAAAATCATCTCATACTTCAACTTGCTGTTCAGTGAAAGAGAAAAATGACCGAATGATACTGAATAAAAGTGCATGCTAGGAAATAATGCAAAGTCATTGTTATTTGAATTTGCAGTTTATCTGAAGCACTTTTAACCTTGCAGTGCATGACTGAACTTGTGCAATCTTAGATCTATACGATGCAAGCAACATTTTATTTTATTATTATTTAGAACCCAGAGAGGCTTCATCGGCGGTTGAAACGCTGCTTTACGTGATGAAGACCTTGAAAATCAACAAAAAATATATACATGTATAAAACAAACAGAGCAAACAAAAAGGAACAAAACATAAGATTGATCACCATTAGCGCAGACAGGTCCTCATACACCGGGGGGGGGGGGGGGGGGGAGGGGGATTATTTCCCCATTATACACACATACATACATCCACTTCAAAAAGTGGGGGATGCATCCCCATCCCCCGCCCCCGCGCTTTCTACGCCCCTGTTGATCACTAATTCCAATATACAATTAAGACATAAAATGATTGTAAACTCGGCAGTTCGAAATCAAAAGAAAATCATACATCAATATAATAATTCTGAAAAGGAAACCTAATAATCAATCAGTATCTGCATGTCTCATCAGTGAGAAATTTGCTATCCCCCATCCCCGCTATAATCCAAGTAACACCCACACCCTTAACATTGGCAAATTCTATAAAGGGGTACGGGAGGGGGTACCCCTGCAAAACAAAAAAAATAATAAATGTCCACTTCGTTATCATGTGCCTCTAAATGCCTATTGGTGCTACCGGTGTATACAAACATTGCATCAATGAACCCCATAAACCACATATCGGCATGCAGGTAAAGCAAGATATCCTGTAGGTCGAAAGAAGAATAATCAATAACTGCAGTCGATACATTCTGTTATTCTGTTTAAAAAAAAACTTCCTGAGAGTCTAAGTTGAATATCCTGTACTTAGCACTACCTTTAAAATATACAAGTACTTCTTTGACCGCCCAATTATTGAAACATGTAATTTGATTTAGAAATCCATTTCATAATTGACAAGATATAAAAGGAATATTTAAAAATCAGTTAGTATAAAACTGATTAATTAGTACTAATACTAGTAATTAGTAGTACTATGCCAAACTGTTACATTTCATTAACATCTTACTTCGTCACACCAAAATGACCCTATGATACAACTCAAGAGTTGCATTTTTGGTACATGAGTTATCCATTTTTTAATCTCTTGCAATAACACAGAAAATTAGGATTTTGTGGTGGTTGTCTACTTTCTGCTGGAATAGACCCCCCCCCCCCCCCCCCGCCCTAAATTCCTATATAGACATTTCTGTTGCTTTTGTTTTACTTTTTCCTTTTTTTAATAAATCAAAATAATAGTCTGAAGGGAATGATAAAAAAGAACATTAGAATCTATATAGTACTGAGAAAAAACGATAAAAAGTCTATGTCAATCTTTAACTTCATATCAATCATGACTGACACAATACACTATCATGACTATAGACATACAGTGTAATTTGCTCACAGTCATAAGACGTTTCCATTTTTTCACGATTGAAGCCCTCTTGAAAACATACAGACTACGATGGAAAACCCACTAAAATACAGCAACATGCTCAAACCATTCTCATTATGACAGAATAAAACCATTCCAATTAATAAACAGTATATATAGGAAAATCCTGCCTGCTGTGAAGACAGAAAAATCTATTTCTGGAATTTAGTGTCCCTGCCGTGTAGACTCTCAAAGTCGAGATCAGGCCCGATGGCGACAATGCGAGTGGGGTTTATGCTTTCGTGGCTCACCTGGTAATGTTTCTGGATGTGTTCTTGATCTACAGTCTCCCCAATTCCTGCAGTTTGGTAGATATCACGAGTAAAGCCCCAGAGATTTGGGTAATCGATGATACGCTTCTTGTTGCACTTGAAATGGTGAACGTAAACTGTATCGAATCTGATAAGGGTGGTGAAGAGTCGTATGTCGGCTTCTGTCAGTCTATCCCCGCACAGGTATCGTGACTTTGACAGCACCTCTTCGGCTCTTTCAAGTGCTGCAAAGAGCTTGACAGCAGCATCATCATATGCCTCCTGACTCCTCGCAAAGCCACATTTGTACACACCGTTGTTAATGTTGTCGTAGACCCAGGAGTTGACTTCGTCGATTCCTTTCTGCAAATCCGCAGGGCAGAGATCTAAATCCGCTTGCTCCTTGGTGGCTGTGAAGGCGTTAAACTGACCGTTCAGCATGCGAATGATTTCAGAAGATTCATTACTGACGATTGTGTTATTTTTCTTGTCCCAGAGGACAGGCACAGACACACGGCCTGTGTAATCCGGGCTTGCCTTCTGATAGATTTCCCTCAAATATTTACAGTTATTGACAGTGTCGAGCGACGTTTTCGGTTTATCGTCGGAGAAGAACCAGCCTTTATCCCCGAGAAACCAGTCGACGACCGTGACGCCAATGACCTCCTCCAGCCCTTTCAGTTTGCGAGTGATGAGGGTGCGATGAGCCCACGGGCAGGCCAGGGAGACGTAGAGGTGGTAGCGGCCTTTCTCCGGCTGGAACTCTCCGTCTGCAGTGATCCAGCTTCGGAACATCGCAGCATGGCGTTTAAATTCACCTTTCTTCGTGATGCTGTCCTTCCACGAGGGATCTACCTTCTGTTCCTTCTCAGAAGACATATTGGTGTAAGCTGTATAAAACGAGATCAACAAGGACTATCAACCGCCTTTCTATTCGAAATGCTTGTTTGGCATTATGTTGGCTCGTTATATATTTTGCGAGCGATATATCACATAACTATACCACGCTGCATGCAGAGCGTGCACGCTCTGCTAAACACTGTACTTCTTGTCAACAATGAATCAGCAAGAATGAGATCAATATAGCCCCCCCCCCCCCCCTCTTTCTCTCTCCGTCTGTCTCTCCGGGTTGTCTCTCCCCACCCCGGCCCTCTCAAGCAAAATCGGTGCAGCGTAATGATTTGCAGAAATATAGTACGCATGCAATGCAAATGAAAACAACGAATGGAGATAAAAAACATACTGCTTGCAGGTTTAATGTTTGGCTTTGATCGAGGCTCATTAAGTTAACGAAAAAATTTTTCTTCAAATTTCACCGATGATATTATCCTATTGTTTAGGCCTATCCTATCCTACGAACAATTTAATACAGGTACCAACAAACAGCAAACAGCTGTACTGTAAACAGATGTACCCGTCCCAGTACTACGGCAAAGACAAGTGCTGGATAGTGAAATATATCAAGTCTGGTCAAACAACACGCGTCTGTCTGCAGGTTACGTAATCGAGGTATATAAAGGCAACACCGTTATGCGACCTTCTGATTGACCTCAGTTGAGGTCACATTGCTGTTTACTGTCGGTATGCTTAGGCCTCGCCCCAGGCCTGTGAGTCTTCGCAGGCTTTCCCTGCCAAATTCCAAACTTTTTCAGTCTATTCATAGTCAGAGCATTAAGTTTAAATTCATTTTGCCCAGGCCGTGCTATATTCTGCATTTCAATTCATGATTCCTGCTTTTGAATTCATCTTAGGAACATTCAGCATTTTTCAGCTAGTTTTC
>CM057161.1:4468742-4486438 GCA_029962745.1 Echinometra lucunter | reverse complement strand
AATAGTGCGTGCTGTACATTTACTAGTATATAATTTTTGTACTTGTCTATTTTCTAATGTGCTTGCTAGTTACCCCCCCCCCACCTTCTCCCTATTTGGAACCTTCTTTCACCCTCTCTTATTTTCTTCTGCTTGTGCTATTTTCTTTTTCTCATAATCATTCTACCTGCGAGCAGCTGTATTGTTACATTATGTCATAGCTATCTATGTAAGATGGGTTACTTAAAACAAGGTTTCTGATTGGTCAGATTTGCTCTTCTTGACAGTGCGTAATTCGTTATATAGCCACGACCATGGTATATAATGCGTTATATTGCACGCTTATTTGTGTACAAAATCCCATGGGCAAAGGTATCGATGATTATCGATAATAGGGAGTTTGTTGCACTTAATACCAATTTATGTTGCAATGCTCATAGTATGGTGAGCTCCAATCCCACAAGCAGTTTCCCATCTTATATAATGCATAGTACATGCTCATTGTCATCAAATATACCATAAAATGTGCATCCATAGATAAAGAATTTCTCTCGTGCACTATATATCATCTCGGCCTATGGCCTTGGTGACATATAATGCACTTGAGAAATTCTAAAGCTATGGATGCACATATTACGGTATATTCAACTCCAGAGCATGCACTATATTATGTTATCCTCTGCTTTAATACTGTTTATTACATTCATCTACATGTACAGTATATTGCGTGATTTTAACCTGCACATGATTTTAATTTGAGATTTTAATTTGCACTGTACATAAGACAAGTATTGGTCTCCAGACCGTTTGTTCTTGTTTTTTGATAGATTTTACTTCAATAGATCCTAATATGTTATACAGCACACAAGATTTTATGCATGGGGCAGCAGCGCTAGCATGGTAAGTGACTTAGATGTACTTTACAGCAATGAATAGGAAAAACAAACCACACCCTAAGAGTAGAAAACGATACAAGGAAGCAGGTTCGCAACTGGATATCTGAAGGACTGGCTTACAAATTATCAACATCTTCAAAATATAGACAGACAAATTCAGTTTTTGCCACTTAATTTTGATATCTCTGATCAACTGCTCTATTTTCACGATACTGTCAGTTTATATCTGAAGATACTCAGTTTAAAAAGAACAAAGTATTCCTTACACTGGCAAAAGGAAGCAATTGATCTTTTCATGAATTCAGAACATAATTGAGGCATGCTATAACTGACAAAGCCATTAGTCACAGATTTGACCCATTTCTGAATTCATATTGCGGTGACAAAAGGAAGCATTAGTGCACAGAACTGCGTGGAAAACTTTGGCAACATTAAGGAAGCAAGTTTACAGCATACAACATTTTTCCTGATCACAAATTTCAATGTTGTACATATACATGCATGGTTCTCGCCAGTACATAACACCCATGTTTCCAGTACCATGCGTAAAGGGTTTCAGTAAAGGAAGAACCATGTGTGAAATTGCTGCACCATGTGTGGCAACAAGGGTAAAAAAAAATATATATATATATATTCCAAACAATAATGATAAATGTCACAGATTGTTTTGCTTTTGGCAATGTATTTTTACTATAATGCCATTAGTAGACAACTCCTGCTTACCAAGAAGTATTTTTCATCCTTTCGCTATAGCATATACTGCTGCCACACCTAACTTTACGAATTATTCCGTAAAACTTCCGAAACTTTCATGCTTTGCGCAGAGTGGGAACTGTGTGTGGATTTTTTTCTAGTGAGAACCCATATACATGTACATGTAGGGCATGATTGAAAAGGTGATAACACATTTTCTTCTGCTGTAGCATACTGTATGCACTTATCACTTGCTTCCTTTTGCAAAAGTAGGGCAATAATTATCACACAATGCATTTACATGTATTATTGTACAACGCCTACTATGCTTGTTGTACACAACTATGGGAGCTAAACATGCAACATTCGTACCACTGCACACATACTATCCAAAATGTACCTTTGCACAGCTAGCATGACATCACAGTAAAATTCCCACAATTTACCCATTGTTTCTTTTGTGACGTCACAATTAGCCTGCGCCGTATATATGCTACACACACAACCAGGCAAATTTGCAGACAGAACTTCTTTCTTTGCCTTTTAAACCTTGATTTCCTGAAAAGGTTATTGTTTTTCTTGATTTTCATAAATTTGTCATACTTCCGAGGCGTGGTACAATACAAATAGCGAATATTCAAATTCGTGCAATGGTACAAGACTTCTCATTTGGTGAAAAATCACGGCATAACTTCTATTCAACAAGGCAAAATAGAAGGTTGCTCTGTCACCGCATGTGAAACCTTGCACCATCGCACTCATGTCTATTCACTATTTGTATATTATCACACAGGAGGGGAGGGGATTTATATTCTCATAAATATGTGGCGGAAAAATTCACGGAGGCGGGCAAGCAGTAATAACACACAGGGCTGCTAGCGCGTGTACATGTACACCAGTCCCACTCGACTGCACAGCGTGGTTGTTGTATGCTCATTGCTGCTGTCAGTACCTCCGCAATTAGATCAACTATTGTGATTTCAGAAAGACTAGGAATTCCGAATATTTGAATTATTCGAATACACATAGTTACTCTGTCGAATAATCGATAAGTAAAATTGGTATTCATCCAAGCCATAGTATGTAGTACACCAAGATTTAGTGTAAGGTTTTGGGATCTCAAAACAATCCATGGTAAAACAGAACAAACAAGAAAATAAGAAATATGCTGCCAATCAACAATGAAAGCAAAAGTTTGACTTGCAAGGGTCTCTTACAAAAGAGACTTTCTGTAAGCATGGACATCTACATGAAGAAATGAAAATCTTTCAAAATAATATAGCCACTTAAATTTTAGTGCTCCTTTTGTAACACAAGTAAAATGGTAGGGATTCAAATTGGGGGAATGGGAGGGGGGTAAATTATCATTAATACATTAATACTTTAAGAATAGACTGGATAAATACTGGTCTAAAAACCATGATCTTGTCTATGAGCCTGTATAGGCTGTATGATTTCTACACACTTTTTGTCCTTTCGCACATATTAACTTGACGAGCTGAGGAAAATGTATAATCTTTCGTGATTGCAAGCTATGATCGATGAACAGGCAGTGTCCTATAGCATTGTGGAATTAAAATAAAGTTAAGTAAGTATTAGACTTACTGCTAAAAAATGAATAGAAAATGTCACTTGGTGAAAGTAATGCAGATCCGAGTGCAACGTTTCTTATCTTTGTTTTTTTCTTTCCCTTCCTCTCTTCTTCCTCCTCCTTTTTCTTTTCTTTTCTTCTTCCTCCTTCTTCTCCTCCTTTTTTCCTTCTTCTTCTTCTTCTTCTTCTCCTCCTTCTTCTTCTCCTCCTTCTTTTTCTCCTCCTTCTTCTCCTCTTTCTCCTTCTTCTCCTCCTTTTCCTCCTTTTTCTCCTCCTCCTCCTCCTCCTCCTTCTCCTCTTTTCATTCTTCTTCTTCTCCTTCTTCTCCTCCTCTTCTTCTTCTTCTTCTTCTGGAAGGCATCCAGAGACAAGCAGCACATTTCGTCAACCAAGACTTTAGAAGAACATCAAGTGTGACAAACATGATCTCTGTACTGGCCTGGAACACTCTAGAGCAGAGGAGAATATTTTCTCAGTGTGAGATGTTCTTCAAAATCAACAGGAACATGGTGAATATTTCATTACCACCCGATATTCACCCAGTCTTTCACCTAGGGCTACAGGGACATGGCATGCACCCATTTACTTTTCATCAGCGTCCATGCAGAGTAGACTGCTATCGGTACAGTTTCTTCCCTCGAGTCATCCCCATATGGAACAGACTCCCAGCAGTAGCTGTAAGTTAGTGTAACATCTAGCTCCACTGCTGGTTTCTGGGCCACAGCAGTCCCGTCCATCATTGCTATGATGGACACAACCACCAAAGCCCTGTAAGACGGGAAGCCATGTCATGAAGCTGGCATTCATCACCTTGCACCCTACTTCTATTCACCTTGCAGTTAGCGTGTCTTCACCTGTCTTCACTTGCACAATTGCCTGGCTTCTTTAACTAGTTGCACGCTACACACCATGGACAGCTGTCAATATAGCTCTGCCTGCTCATATATTTTGCTTACCAAAAACTGCTTCTGCTCAAATTTTCAATATTTGATTCAAGAAAGAGCACTTGACACTAGTACAGTCAGTTGTCAGTCATGAACATGACAGTGTCATTGACACAAGTTACAAAGTTGGAATGTTATTGTTGAAAGTGAAGTGGCCGTTTTTCCTAGATTTAAACCCCTGTCCTGCACCGGGGCGTTGGGCAGTAACCTATACATGTACAAGACTTGTACAAGACTTGTACAAGAACAAGACTGACTTGACAAGAGGTGCCCTCATCAAATTTTTATGACATAAAAACGCATCACAGAAACCTACCTATGGGACTACGTGTCAAAATTTCGGCAGCTGACGTCTTTGAAAGAGTCTTTAATAAAACGCATTTACGGCATTTTCTACATCTATTTAGACAACAGAATGATACAATTAATTCTAAGTATAAATGGAACTCCTTACCTTATTGATTTTAGTTTATTTAGAAGTCCTTAGTTCCGATTTTCTTGCTAGCTTCATAGGCCTACGTCAGTAGATCGAACAGCTGTGAAATTTTCCTTGTCTGTCGATTTATCGCGCGATACATCCACGGCCACAGGATACATCATGTACACTGTACTATAGCAACTTGATTAGCAATAGGCCTGGGCGCTCGATGCTGGGACCAGTCACAGAACTATTTCTGTGGGACCAGTCCCAGTCAGAGCCCTTGTTGCATACATGTAGGTCTTTTAGAGTCTTCTCGGATCCTAAATTACAGTGAGAATAAATATTATTGAAACTCTTAAATATACAAGCTCTCAAGATTTTGAGAAATTTTGATATCTTACTTGAGCTACTTCAAACCCCTAAAGCATTTCTTTAAGGGCCTATATAGGGCTATTAAAAAAAACAGGGTAAAGGCTACATGTATGCCATCATATCACCTCAAACATTAGTTGCATCCATAAAAACAATAATAATTCTTTTTGCCTATATATAGCAATGATGGCAAAAATGGATAAATCCAAACAAATAATAATCTATACGGCCTACCTAGTAGCTACACACTCAGTAAAAAGGGTTCAATTTTGCACCCTTCAAATGATAAGGAGCTCCTTTAAGGCCCGGCTTTAAGGGTGCAACTTTGCACCCAACGAAGCATTATGAACCATTAAGGGTGCAGTTAGCTACATTTTGCACCCTTAAGAGTGCAGAGTTGTACCCTTTAAGGAAGTGCAAATTTGCACCTTTCTGGATGAAAAAAATGTCTGCACCTTGTATAATTGCACCTTGCAGATGGGCATTTTCGGGTGCAAACAAGTACAAAAGGGTGCATCTGTGCACCTTAACCTTTGTCACTATAGGGTGCAAGATTGCACCCCAAAAGGTGTTGCTATTGTCCCGGCTATTGTATCATTTAGGGTGTAAAATTGCACCTTTGTTTTTCTTAGAGTGTAAGGGAAAGCTTTCTGCCTTACCCTAAAAGCAAAAAAAGCGGGGATCGACGGCCGGATGAGCGACGGGGGGATGGGGAGCCCGATGGGGAGCAGGGAATAAGAGCCCAAGTAATTTCTTTTCAAGAACACAATAATAATGTGACAACTCGACGGTCGGTAATATTGCACCGGTGTAGGCCAAATCTTGCAAGGTCTATAATTATAATACTACCGTGCCAATTGCCAGCAGTGGCAGGCATATTGAGCAAAACTTTGGGGGGAAGAAAAAAATGTATAAGGTTAAAAAAATTTAAAAGTGCAGAAAAAACCGGAAAATCATGTCATTCCATGCAGTAACATTTGTAAATCACTGGAATTAAATTAGATATGTCGTTTATTGTGTAACTGCCCCAAGCCCCCCCCCCCCCCATCAGTACAGTACGCAAGTGCCAAATGTCACTACTGTATTACTAAATACATATAATGACTCTACATAATTGTCACTAAAAAAAAAAATAAATAAAATAAAGTGCAACCTCTAGCACAGGATGAGTACACCGCCCTACAAACATCCCCTCCCCACCCCCATCCCACCCCCCCCCCAAAGAGCTATACTGATGAGAAAAGTAAAGCAGGAGAAGGATAAACAACATCATTACTGAAACAGCGTGATCAATGGAAAGAGTGCACGCAAAAGGGAGAGATTTTGACATACCGTACGTATAATTTCCGTCAATGCATGATTGAAGGTTTCACACGAGCCTAGTAGTAATAATGATCATAACAATAATAATGAAACAAGTAAATAATAATGATAAGAAGAAGAAGAAGAAGAAGAAGAAGAAGAAGAAGAAGAAGAAGAAGAAGAAGAAGAAGAAGAATAAGAAGAAGAGAAGAAGAAGAAGAAGAAGAAGAAGAAGAAGAAGGAGAAGAAGAAGAAGAAGAAGAAGAAGAAGAAGAAGAAAAAAGAAGAAGAAGAAGAAGAAGAAGAAGAAGAAGTGATAATATCATTAATATAACATTATGAGTCAATGCACTTTGAGAAGCTGTTTACAGTTTACTGCAGTTACAAATTTATATATAAATTATCTCAAGTACTTATAGGCTCTATAAGGCCTCTAAGTGAGATGTTTTTCTGACCATGCCGACGAACGATGAGAATAAGAAAAATCTGCAAAGAATCTGTCATTACATTTTGCAACTATAAATTTTTATAATGAACCTGGTTCAATGGTAATTTTCCCATCAGTTTTTTTTTTTTTTCTTTATTTCCTTCCTTCTTTCTTTTTTTTTTCTTTCTATTCGTTCTTTAAAAACAATTACATATTTTGACTTTTTCATGTTTACCCTTGTTTAAGGTATAGTGTCAACGATGATGGCGTAATGCACGTTACCATAAAACATACGATACAGTTTTAAATATCATCAACTATAATATAGACATACTATGATTTTTTAAAACCATTACCGCTGATTGTGAATTCAGTTCTTGTTCAGCGCCCTGTGACCAGTAGCCCTATTCCATTTCCTATCATACTTCGGAAGGTGCTGATAAAAGGCACAAGATAATGGACTAATTAATACTGCACTATACACACACTAAGAAAAAAAAGTTCAATTTTGCACCCTTAAAATGCAACACTGGGAGCTCCTTTATGGGTACAACTTTGCACCCTGGGAAGCATTTTGCACCCTGGGAAGCATTTTGCACCAGTAGGAAGCATTTTGCACCTGTAGGAAGCATTTTGCATTGTGCAGTGAGCTACATTTTGGGTGCAGAGTTGTACCCTTTATAGGGAAAGAGCAAACTAGCACCCTTTTGAATATAAAGATTTCTGCACCCTTAAAGGTGCAAAATTGCACCTTTAACACCTTCAAGGGTGCAGACGGACATTTCCGGGTGCAAACAAATACAAAAGGGTGCATCTTTGCACCTTTTTCATGTAGGATGCAAGATTGCACCCAAAAAGGTGCTGCCAGTGTTGCATTTAGGGTGCAAAATTGAACCTTTTTTCTTAGTGCGCAGAACGCATGTTCTCAGAGTAAAAATACGATTTTCTTTTTGGTCGCTGCGCCCGCCCATATAAAATTGGTTCGAGTCTGAATCAGGTCTTTCGGATGGCGACGTGAAAGGTCGGTCCCAGACGTAAATAATCATTTAAAAATGTGATTGAATGATACACATCTGTAAAAACCCAATTCAACAACAACAACCTCACATTCCACAAGCGAGGCATCCAATTATCCTCAAATTCGAGCTGAAAGGGGGTTGCATAATCATGATACATGTAATTATGATATAAGCATCTAGTTTATATTTTGGCATGTTTGACGACGAAATGATAACTCAGGATTTTTCGCTCGCGAATCGTAGGATTTAGAAACAAAATGGTTTAGGATAGCAAACCACATCCTTATTCGGACAACATTGTATTTTGACGATTTTTTTTTTTCGTTCGCTCGACGGCACACAGTGTGTGATATATTGCTTTTCAAAAGGAGGTTGACCCCCCCCCCTCCCCATTCCATTTGTTAACATGCAAACCTAAGATGAATGAACGAGCTAACAAAGAATCGAAATGATTTATCACGTAGCAATGCCGTACCCGCATCCTGCATAAGACATAAAGTACACATTGCGTCCTTTTCCTCCATTTCATTTCTAAAAAAAACAATCAGTCATGTGGAGACAAAAATTCTTCAGACGTCCATCGATTATTATTTTGTTGATGTATACCAGTAGACTTGAATGGTGTAATATATCTATTCAAGATCTGTCAATGTCAATATAGTCATCATGATGATAACTGTCACCTCGTTTTCTCTCTCCCTCCCTCTCTCTCTCTCTCTCTCTCTCTCTCTCTCTCTCTCTCTCTCTCTCTCCCCTCTCTTTCTCTCTCTCTCCCTCAGACACAAACACACACATTATTTTTTTTTTGTATATATCATCTTTTCACGCTAACTTCCTTTGCTTTAAACTGTTAAACCAATCACTTGGGGGGAAAAAAGTATAAAAGGCAAACGTATTTCATAATTCGGCCACAATAACAAACTGGTGTGCCGAGTTGACAAGTAACAGTCACAAAGATCATGCCTCAGCGTTGGATCCCAACATCTCGCCGAGATCCCGGCTACATTATCGAAAGTCGACATGAACTTGGTGCTCCGCATCACGAAGGGTACCGCTATCATCAAGCTCATGATCACCATACCCCAACAGCTGGAGGAGTGGGTCATCGCGATCATCCAGGTATGTCAGGCCATCCTCACGCAGGACATGGAGGAGGGGGATCGCATCCTGGAATGGTAGGCCATCACTCGCCCCATCATGATCCTCACCCTATTCGGGAAGGTGAGTTAAGTGTGTTCCAGCATCGAGTCATCCCAAATCATCCCGCGGTGGTACATCCACATCACGACATACCGATCCATGGCATAGCTCCTCCTCCTCCTCCCCCTCCTCCTCCTCATTCGCCTCCTCCCCCTCCTCCTCCTCATTCGCCTCCTCCCCCGCCTCCTCCTGTTCCCCATCAGCCTCCTTACTCGCTTGCGGTATCTCTTCCCCATGGCAACATCGCGCATCATCCATCTCATGACCATCCTCTCAGCGGGCACCCTCATCCATCGTCTCATCATGAGCATGGTCATCCTGCTACCCACCATACCCATGCCCCCCATCACGATGTGCACCCCCACTCCAGTGATCACTCCCCGCTCCACAGCCATCCTCCACCCCATCAGAGCCATCTCCCTCACGAGCCAGTGCATCACGCAGCTACCAGCTCCAGCGACCACGCCCATCATGTCGCAGGTGCTCACAGTCATCCAGTGGGAACACACGAGGGAACCAGCCATCTGCATCACCCGACCTATACGCATCCAACAATTCTGGACCACCACATCCCCTACCACCAACACCACATTCCTCATCACCATTACCAAGGGCCTTATACCTCTCACCATCCTTACTCGCATTACCCCAGTCTGAGCCACCCGTACTATCATTACCATCCCTACCATCCCTACAATGGCACCCTAACTCCAGACATGGCTCATGTTCCATTCTATTATTCTCCCTATTACCATGGTTACGCACGTTACTATCCTCATCATCATCATTCCAATCTCTGGCGATATGAGAGAGATGCTTATTACGACTCTCGCTTGGGCCTACGACATTTCTACCATCCTCATCATCGTTATCATGGTTATGGCTACCCGATGGGTCCACTGGAAGAGATCCATCATCATCACAACCATTCCCATCGCCACCACTTCCCCAAGGAGGAGGAGGGCCACTGGGAGGAGATGTACACCAGGACAGATTCTCCTCACCACGACTACTGGAGACACACCCACCCTGCCTCTCATGATCATCCGCATCCTAGCTACCATCAACAACACCCCCACCAGCAGCACCACGGCGGATTGCACCGCCAAGGGGCTTTCTATGATCACCATCATCACGAGCGTTATCATCATGATTCCCATAAAGACCGCGATGCACCCGACGGTCTGGCATTTTCTCGTCATCATCATCATGATCATGCCATCACTCATGAGCATCATCAGCATCATCAGATCATTGAGCATCACTGTGGAGATGTCACCTTCGGTGCCGACCCAGGCAAATTCCACGTCGCAATCCCACTTAAGCCAGGCTTCCAACCACACGAGGTCGTTATCAACGTCCAACTGATCGACGAAAAGGATCTCCACGTCGAGTTCCGACACGACCACCATGATCCTCGGGTCCAAACCAGCCGCATTCTCCGTCGCGTCCTTCCCCTACCTGACCATGTCGTCGTTGAGAGTTTGAGATCGACGTTGAACCAGCACGGTGTTCTCGTCATTGACGGGCTCATCAATACCAACCCGAATACGACTACGTGTCACAATATCGAGGTTGAGATCATCGAGCCTCAAGGTGGATGTGCTGATGAAGAGATGGGTGCCGTTTGTAAGGAGCAGAAAAGTAGTGTGGAAGAAAGTAAATAAAAGTCACGTCCGTGACGCTAAATTTCTTTGAAGTATGGTAGATTTGTACACTGGCGTACTGATGGGAGGGGGTGGGGGCTTGGGGCAGTTCCCCCCTAAAATTCAAACGTGGTTTATTTCTCATTCGATACCGGTGATAATTTACAAATGTTGGTGAAAAGACATGATTTCATCTCTGTGTTATATTTCTCACTTTTTTGTAACTCCCCCCCCCCCCCAAAAAAAAAAAAAAAAAAAAAAATTTGCTCATTACGCCGCTGGATTTGTAATAACATGATTGTATTTTATAGCCTTAGTTGTAGCTACGACGACAAAGTGATATGAATCAAAGTGAATCTGTTCAACCTGTTTAAGAATAGTTTTGAAGGTGTCCCTGTTCTTTGAAGAGTAAAGCTCATTGGATGATTTTCTGTATAATGGAGTTTATCAGCTAAGACATTTCAACTAACTTAGGATGATTTGGACAGTGCTGCAATTCAAGTTTCTTAGTTATTTCCAAAATGCGATAGTCTGCTTAGTGTAATACAGGGAATTGTAGTCAATCTAATTCCCAAATCAATTTATGGAGTGGAATTTTAGTGTTTGTAATTAACAAGAAAATATAGCAGGGAGAAGATAGAGGGCAGCCTTTATCCTTTGATCTCCAAACTGACATTGAGGATATTTTTCTTTTGGTAATGCAATTTAGTATAGAATCATAATACTTTGTAATCTTCGAAACGTAATACTTTTTGAATTAATGATGGTTAATAGGGCATCACATGATTGAAGAAAATGTCAGGAAAGATGCACTTTTAGATTGTTAGCAGTGAAATTTTTTAATACTAGGCCTATCAAGCATTTTTGAAGAAAAGAAAATTGAATGCTTGTCTTTGTCAGTTGGTTTCATAATGGTAAATATATGATCAAACATATAAGTAAAAATCTTGAACTGATGATTATAATTTTGTAAGTATTTGTAGAGCTTAAGAAATGTCATCATTAAATGTGAAATCTTTATATTTTCACGGAGTATCTGGTAAATGATCGAGGGCGAACATCTCCATTATAAGCTTAAAATAAGATGGATTAATTATGGTTGCAATTGAATTAGATTTTTCGGTTAATCGGAATAACCGATTATATTTACTGTGATGGAAGCCGTATGATTTTCCTTTTTATGTCTGTTCGAAGTTTTTGTCAATTACTTGTAGTCAAGTTCAAAATAAAAAACAAAAAAACCCCCCGAATATTTGGGATGATTACAAGACGTATCGTTATAACTATGGAGACGATTTCATGATAATATCTTATGACTTGATAAATTGAAATTTCAACGAATGGGGATCTATTAGGTGTTGAAACTTCTGTATTCTTTGTGTATATGATGATGATGATGGTGGTGGTGGTGGTGGTGGTGGTGGTGGTGGTGATGATGATGATGATGATGATGATGATGGTGGTGGTGGTGGTGGTGGTGGTGGTGGTGATGATGATGATGATGATGATGATGATGATGATGATGAGTTTTACATATCAATATCGCTCTACAAAGAAATCAAGCAATTTTTTTGCAGAAAGTCAAGGAGGGGAATTATACATAATACGGTTCTGAATCCTATCCAAAGGACCTGATAAATCAAAATAATTGAGGATTGGTTATACCATCCGCAAAAGCGTATCTGCATGCATGGTTTCGAGCCCTGGACCTAAAAGTTTCGTCACGACTACTCTACCACTAGACCATAACCACGCATCCTTTCTCTCTCCATCTTCTCCGTTCGATCTTGTCAATTTCTGTTTTCCCTCCGTCCACTGTCCAAAAATGTGCTCTTTTTTGGGGGGGGGGGGGGGGGAATAAAGATTTAGGGGGGATTGCACCAAATATTTGCCAACAAGTAACAAAAGAATAATAATTGAAAAAAAAGGGTCCTCCGGGTTTTTTTTTCGGGGGGGGGGATAGGCCTACCCAAATATTTGCCAATTTCTTTTTTTTTTCCAAGGTGTCTCTCTAATTTTTTGGACATACCCTATGTTGGCTTTTTTCAGGCTTCTTTTTTCTCCCCAATTTTATTTGGGGGACATACCCTATTGTGTCACCCACCCCTATCTTTTTTTTTGGGGGGGGGGGCAACGTGACCCCCTGTCCCCCATGCTATTGATTCATCCACCTCATCCTCGTGTGATTCTCATTTATCCTTAATTCTTTCTTTCAGTCGCTCCATTCCATGAAGTCTTAATTCCCATCTCTCATCATTTTTCCCTCTAGTTCATTATCCAAGCTTTGATCATTCTCTCTCTCTCTCTCTCTCTCTCTCTCTCTCTCTCTCTCTGCTTTATTCCATATATCCATTTTACCCTGACTCCCTCTTTATATATTCCATTCTATTATATCATCATTCTTTCCTTCATTTCTCCATGTTTTCCTTCATTATCGCTCCCTTCATCCTCACACTCGCAATCTCCATGATGATCATCCCATCTATCTTTCTTTTTATCTGTCTTTCTTTCACTCTGTTTCTTTTCATTTTCACCCTCTTCAGCCTCCACCCCATTTGATTATCCATTCTCTTTCTCTCTTCTTCTTCTTCTTCTTCTTCTTTCTTCTTCTTCTTCTTCTTCTTCTTCTTCTTCTTCTTCTTCTTCTTCTTCTTCTTCTTCTTCTTCTTCTCCTTCTCCTTCTCCTTCATTTTCTTTGTCAACTTTGATCAAATCTCCCTTCCATATCATGATTCATTCTTTATATACACATAGAATAGTACAGTGGCTGCGATTTCATGTCACAAATGGGGGGGGGGGACGGAAACACAGAAGGACTCCGCCGAAAATCTGTTTCGAAAAGTGAGAGGGGGGTAATTGGGTTTATGCGAGCGAGCGAAGCGAGCGAGCTTAAAATAACCGCAAAAAATAATGAAAGAAGCCTGATTTAGCCATCAAAATGCAGTCAAGGCCTATAAAACATTTAGGCGGTTAGCCTAAATTTGGTCACCTGACTCAAAATAGAAAAATAATATATTAAGCTTTAAAAATCGAGGGGGGACGATCCCCCCCCCCCCCCCGAAAAAATCGAGGGGGACATGTCCCCCCGTCCCCCCCCCCCCGGATCGCCACCTATATGGAATAGTATACAGAATGAGAGACTAGAAAGACAAAAAGACTGATCGAGAGGAGAGGGAGAGAGAGGGATGGGACATGAGGGGGAAGCCGAGGACAATGAAATAGGGTGGAAGGAAATTAACAAAGTCACGCAGTTACGAAAGATAAATTTTCAACGAAAGACTGAGTAGGAGTATATTCTTATGACAGGTATCACATTCAGGATAGTCATTTAATGTACAGCATATCAGTAAGGGTAACCCTCCCATATTTCAAAAAAAAAATCAAGTTAAATCTTTAACGGTGTTATGATGGACAAGCCTCTGGCATGTGCGAGAGTTGATAAATCTGAGAATCCAAGTCACACCATACTAAAATTTCAAACAAGTAGCAGCAGTTCATTATAATCAGCAAAACACAAAATATAACAGACAGAATACAAAATACAAAATATAATGTAATTTGAAAATGACAGAATGTTTCAGTGGAATGTGTCTGGAAATGTTTCAATAAACATCACACACAGAGCATGAAGATAAAAGATAACGGAGTAGGAGTTGGTCCAGAGGTAACGTCCGCTCGTTGACTTCGCCTGCAAAATGATTCTGGTCAGACACAGGTTCGAACCGGAGTTATGTCTTTTGGCTGGTGACGTAAAAAGTCGGCCCCAAATATAAAAAAATCATATCTGATCAATACAAAAATATGTGTTTGTAATGCAGAAAAACGTATTACACACATAATGAAGATGATAACATATATTGACTTTATGTTGCAACATCACGTGACTGATAGATCTTAGGCAAAGAGGACAATCAAACAAGAGCAGAAGAATTATTAATTTACATGATAAAAGGTAAATCTACTGAAGAAGAAAAAATAAAATAGCCAAATCTATGTGAGCGCTTGTAAAGACAACTCAGTGCTCCATACTGTAAATAACTTTTTGAGGTATATGATCCTAGAAGTGAAATCTTTTTGAGGTATATGATCCTAGTTCTTTTGAGGTATATGATCCTAGTATAGTGAAATCTTTTTGAGGTATATGATCCTAGTTCTTTTGAGGTATATGATCCTAGAAGTGAAATCTTTTTGAGGTATATGATCCTAGAAGTGAAATCTTTTTGAGGTATATGATCCTAGTAGTGAAATCCAGCCTATGCAAGTATTTACAAATAATCACATGTAATGACATGCATCAATTTTCCTCTTTGTGCGTTGGACAAAGGAAACACATTCAAATACCAAAGGCAAACTTACTCCATTCACACAATAAACAAGTTTGATCTAAAAATAAATCCATTCTCTTTACAAAATCTGTTGATCCTACATGTATTCAAAGAAGAGATTGTGCTCCCAATTTTCTTCATTCTTCTCTTGTATAAGGAGCTCATGACGCTTGGCAGCCAAGAAGCATGCTATAAACTCTTCCCCTAGAGCCGAAGTGATGACTTGATCCTCCTGGAGTGCTTTCATAGCATCCTTCATGTTGTTTGGAACATTTACAGTGCCAGGTGGGATGTGTTCGGGGTTGTATGCATCACCCGTCTCTCTCACGGCGGGTGGCAACTGGAGTTTCTTGCTGATGCCATCCATACCTGCAGCCACTGTAGCAGCTAGGGCTATGTAGGGGTTGCAGCCACTGGCCCCCAGACGGTTCTCTAGGTAGGTACCCTCTTTACCATTGAGTTTTACTCGTATAGCACATGTGCGATTGTCTATGCCCCACGTTGCATTGGATGGAGCAAAGGAGTTGGGCAGAAATCGCTTGAGGCAGTTGATGGTTGGTCCCATGAGAAGAGCGATGGCTGGGGTGTGCTCAAGGAGGCCTGCGACCCAATACTGGCCAACCTCAGTCAGACCTGAAGGGCTGCTGGCATCATACAGGAGAGGCCTTTTACCCTCAACATCCCACAAGGAATGACAGAAATGACAAGCTGATCCACTCCTGTTCGGGAAAGGCTTGGACATGAAGGTTGCCATGAAACCATTCTTCAGAGCCATCTCTTTGATTCCTGTCTTGTACGTATGGGCATTGTCTGCTGATCTGATCCCAAATGCAGGTTTGTAGGAGATCTCTATCTGCCCAGGACCATACTCTGTCTCTGCACATTCAATATCAACCCCTGCACCGATCAATCCATCCACAATAGTATACACGATATCTTCTATAGCAGCTAGGCGAATAGTTGACCTGATGTTGACAAGGTTGTCAATGGGTTTTCGCGATTCTTTATCCACAAGATAGAATTCATACTCATGGGCCGACAGAAGAGAGTATCCCATATCCTTCAATTTGTCCAGTTGTCTCCTTGCAACTACCCTGGGATGGGCTTCTACCAACTTTCCTTTGTACGTTGGCTCGATCAAGATCCGAGCAGTTCTCTTGCTCCAAGGCAGCACCTGGTATGTATCAAGGTCTGGGAAGCACACAGGCATCACACTGACCCGCAGCAGCAGTATAGGCACTATCCTCCACAAAACCAGCTTGAGGATCGTATCCCAGGTGACCCTAAGTAAAAGTTGAGTCCATTCAAAGCTTTGTCCTTGAAATGGTGGGCAGGGATTGCCTTTGATCTAGCAACTCCATAGACATCCGTCTGCTCAAACCTCACATAAGCAATATCACCAGCTTCTATCTTGGAGATGATCTTCTGTACATAGCAATGGTAGGTCCCTGATGTGTCCATTGCCCTGCCACCAGCCTAGCTGCACAATGACAAAGAGAATACATGGACTACTTAGGCTTATAGATCTCACTGACTCAAAATGTGAAAATAATATGTTATTGAATAAAACATAAATATACATCAAAGTGTGAAAATAAAAGAGCTATTTGGATAAAAACATATGTACATCAATTAGAGGAAAATGTTGGGGAAAAAAACTTGTGAAAATAAGACCTTTCTGTTTAAAGTCAGTTGAATAAATTCCATATGCAGGGGGCCGGGGGATGCAAGTGAGAAGAAAGGGGGAAAAGGAATATCACATTTTGGATTTTTAATATCAGTGAAAGAGAGACAGAGACAGAGATAGAGATAGAGATAGAGAGATAGAGGTTAGCATTTTCAGGTGTTTAAAAAGAAAAGCCCCTCCCCTCCCCCTCAACACACACAATGATCAACCGAAAGAAAAGGCGCTATGTCAAATACCATTTTGATTGAACTGGATCAACTCCTACATAAAAATCCTGCCTCCCATCGCAAAGCTGTGTAAGAAACTTAATATTATCTTTATCGTGACACATTATGTGCCATGAACCATGCCGCAAAGAAAAATAATATTCCCTGTCATGACATGTCCGAATCTTATTTCATTTCAAATTCATACCAGCAGAAGCCCTCTTATAAACCAGTACTTTCTAGCCGTATGGACCAGCAGATTTATGAAAGATATTATTACAACAAAACACTCGGCCCATATAGCCAGGGGCGTTGATCCTTTGGGGGGGGGGGGGCAGGGGAATTTTTCCCAATATTTTTTTTTTGCAAATACATTTTGGCGCCCCTCCCCCCATAATTTCCGAGCTGAAAAAATAATAAAATCATGTAGTCGAATAGAATACTAAAAATGGGTAAAGAAAGTATACAATCAATGAAATTATGTCAATTTTAAAACTTAAAGATATATTTAAACAACTAAAACATATTTTAGGTTCCCCCCTCCATTTCATCGACTTTTCCGTGTGTTAAGAATAATATGTTTAGCAATCTCATTGCCTTGTTCAATCGGTACGATTTCTCCAACCCAAATCACATACAAAAGTCGAGTTATTGATTCTATAATGATTGGCTGAATAAGTATGGGTTCAAAACGAAAATCTTCAACAGGCGGCCTCGACATAATCAATTTATTCATTCAGGGCCGTCGCCAGCGGGGGGAGGGGGGGGGGGGGTGCGTGGCTGTGACACCCCCTCCACTAAAAATCAAATGGTACGAACAGGCCCCTGGGAACGATATTTTTTTCACATGGGTATTGAGCCCCTGAGCCACACGTTTGGTTATCGCACATTAAGATGAGAATATGAAACAATAATACATGTATAAAAATGTGGTGGGAGATCAAAAGAAGTTAATCAAAAACCTAATAGATGAAGATGGGATGGGGAA
>CM057161.1:4439076-4468242 GCA_029962745.1 Echinometra lucunter | reverse complement strand
AGAAGAGAGAAAGAGAATGGAGAATGGATAATCAAATGGGGTGGAGGCTGAAGAGGGTGAAAATGAAAAGAGACAGAGTGAAAGAAAGACAGATAAAAAGAAAGATAGATGGGATGAGGGAGTCAGGGTAAAATGGATATATGGAATAAAGCAGAGAGAGAGAGAGAGAGAGAGAGAGAGAGAATGATCAAAGCTTGGATAATGAACTAGAGGGAAGAATGATGAGAGATGGGAATTAAGACTTCATGGAATGGAGCGACTGAAAGAAAGAATTAAGGATAAATGAGAATCACACGAGGATGAGGAGGATGAATCAATAGCATGGGGGACAGGGGGTCATGTTGCCTCCCCCCCCCCCAAAAAAAAAATATAGGGGTGGGTGACACAATAAGGTATGTCCCCCAAATAAAATTGGGGAGAAAAAAGAAGCCTGAAAAGGCCAACATAGGGTATGTCCAAAAAATTAGAGAGACACCTTGGAAAAAAAAGAAATTGGCAAATATTTTGGTAGGCCTATCCCCCCCCCCCCCTGAAAAAAAAACCGGAGGACCCTTTTTTTCCCATTATTATTTTTTTGTTACTTGTTGGCAAATATTTGGTGCAATCCCCCTAAATCTTTATTCCCCCCCCCCAAAAAAAAAAGAGCACATTTTTGGACAGTGTCCCCTCAAAAAGTTTTAAACGGATTGACGCCATGCATAATCAATAGTGACGGAGGGAAAACATAAATTGACAAGATCGAAAAGAGAAGATAGAAAGAGAAAGCTATGCGTGGTTATGGCCTAGTAGTAGAGTAGTCGTCACGAAATTTTTAGGTCCAGGGCTCGAAACCATGCATGCAGATACGCTAATGCCGGATGGTATAACTAATCCTCATTTAATTTGATTTATCAGGTCCTTTGGATAGGATTCAGAACCGTATTGTGTATAATTCCCCTCCTTGACTTACTGCAAAAATTGCTTGGTTTCTTTGTAGCGCGATATTGATATGTAAAACTCATCATCATCATCATCATCATCATCATCATCATCATCATCATCATCATCACCACCACCACCACCACCACCACCACCACCACCACCACCAGCATCATCATCATCATGTACACAAAGAATACAGAAGTTCCAACACCGAATAGATACCCATTTGTTGAAATTTCAATTTATCAAGTCATAAGATATTATCATGAAATCGTCCCCATGGTTATAACGATACTTCTTGTAATCATCTCATATATTCGTTTTATTTTTTATTTTTTTATTTTGAACGAGACTACAAGTAATTGACAAAAACTTCGAACAGCCATAAAAAAGAAAATCCTACGGCTTCCATCAGAGTAAATATAATCGGTTATTCCGGTTAACCGAAAAATCTAATTCATTTGCAACCATAATTAATCCATCTTCTTTGAAGCTTAGAATGGAGATGTTCGCCCTCGATCATTCACCAGATACTTCGTGAAAATATAAAAATTTCACATTTAATGATGATATTTCTTAAGCTCTACAAATACTTACAAAATTGTAATCATCAGTTCAAGATTTTACTTATATGTTTGATCATATATTTACCATTATGAAACCAACTGACAAAGACAAGTATTCAATTTTCTTTTCTTCAAAAATGCTTGATAGGCCCAGTATTAAAAAGTTTCACTGTTAACAATTCTAAAAGTGCATCTTTCCTGACATTTTTTTCAATCATGTGATGCCCTATTAACCATCATTAATTCAAAAAGTATAATTACGTTTCGAAGATTACAAAGTATTACGATTCTATACTAAATTGCATTACCAAAAGTAAAATATCCTCAATGTCAGCTTGGAGAACATAGGATAAAGGCTGCCCTCTGTCTTCTCCCTGCTATATTTTCTTATTAATTACAAACACTAAAATTCCACTCCATAAATTGATTTGGGAATTGGATTGACTACATTGCCCTATATTACACTAAGCAGACTAACGCATTTTGGAAATAACTAAGAAACTTGAATTGCAGCACTGTCCAAATCATCCTAAGTTCCTTGAAATGTCTTAGCTGATAAACTCCATTATACAGAAAATCATCCAATGAGCCTTACTCTTCAACGAACAGGAACACCTTCAAAACTATTCTTAAACAGGTTGAACAGATTCACTTTGATTCACTTTGTCGTCATAGCTACAACTAAGACTATAAAATACAATCATGTTATTACAAATCCAGCGGCGTAATGAGCAAAAACTTTTTTTTTTTTTTTTTTTTTTGGGGGGGGGGGGGGGGGGAGTGTTACAAAAAAGTGAGAAAAATAACCCAGAGATGAAATCATGTCTTTTCAGCAACATTTGTAAATTATCACCGGTATCGAATTAGAAATAAACCACGATTGAATTTTAGGGGGGAACTGCCCCCAAGCCCCCACCCCCTCCAATCAGTACGCCAGTGTACAAATCTACCATACTTCAAATAAATTTAGCGTCACGGACGTAACTTATTTACTTTCTTCCACACTACTTTTCTGCTCCTTACAAACGGCACCCTTCTCTTCATCAGCACATCCACCTTGAGGCTCGATGATCTCAACCTCGATATTGTGACACGTAGTCGTATTCGGGTTGGTATTGATGAGCCCGTCAATGACGAGGACACCGTGCTGGTTCAACGTCGATCTCAAACTATCAACGACGACATGGTCAGGTAGGGGAATGACGCGACGGAGAATGCGGCTGGTTTGGACACGAGGATCATGGTGGTCGTGTCGGAACTCGACGTGGAGATCTTTTTCGTCGATCAGTTGGACGTTGATAACGACCTCGTGTGGTTGGAAGCCTGGCTTAAGAGGGATTGCGACGTGGAATTTGCTTTGGTCGGCACCGAAGGTGACATCTCCACAGTGATGCTCAACGATCTGATGATGCTGATGATGCTCATGAGTGGTGGCATGATCATGATGATGATGACGAGAAAATGCCAGACCGTCGGGTGCATCGTGGTCTTTATGGGAATCATGATGGTGGTGATCATGGAAAGCCCCTTGGCGGTGCAATCCGCCATGGTGCTGCTGCTGGTGGTGTTGTTGATGGTAGCTAGGATGCGGATGATCATGAGAGGCAGGGTGGGTGTGTCTCCAGTTGTCGTGGTGAGGAGAATGGCTCCTGGTGTACATCTCCTCCAAGTGGCCCTCCTCCTCCTCCTTGGGGAAGTGGTGGCGATGGGAATGGTTGTGATGATGATGGATCTCTTCCAGTGGACCCATCGGGTAGCCATAACCATGATAACGATGATGAGGATGGTAATGTCGTAGGCCCAAACGAGAGTCGTAATAGGCATCTCTCTCATATCGCCAGAGATTGGAATGATGATGATGAGGATAGTAATGTGCGTAACCATGGTAATAGGGAGAATAATAGAATGGAACATGAGCCATGTCTGGAGTTAGGATGCCGTGGTAGGGATGGTAGGGATGGTAGGGATGGTAATGATGGTTGATGTAGTACGGGTGGCTCAGACTGGGGTACTGCGAGTAAGGATGGTGAGCGGTATAAGGCTCCTGGTAATGGTGATGAGGAATGTGGTGTTGGTGGTAGGGGATGTGGTGGTCCAGAATTGTTGGATGCGTATAGGTCGGGTTATGCAGATGGCTGGTTCCCTCTTGTGTTCCCACTGGATGACTGTGAGCACCTGCGACATGATGGGCGTGGTCGCTGGAGCTGGTAGCTGCGTGATGCACTGGCTCGTGAGGGAGATGGCCCTGATGAGGTGGAGGATGGCTGTGGTGCACGGAGTGAGTACTGGAGTGGGGGTGCACATCGTGATGGGGGGCATGGGCATGGTGGGTAGCAGGATGCCCATGCTCATGATAAGACGACGGATGAGGGTGCCCGCTGAGAGGATGGTCATGAGATGGATGATGCGCGATGTTGCCATGGGGAAGAGATACCGCAAGCGAGTAAGGAGGCTGATGGGGAACAGGAGGAGGCGGAGGAGGAGGCGAATGAGGAGGAGGAGGAGGGGGAGGAGGAGGAGGAGGAGGAGGAGGAGGAGCTATGCCATGGATCGGTATGTCGTGATGTGGATGTACCACCGCGGGATGATTTGGGATGACTCGATGCTGGAACACACTTAACTCACCTTCCCGAATAGGGTGAGGATCATGATGGGGCGAGTGATGGCCTACCATTCCAGGATGCGATCCCCCTCCTCCATGTCCTGCATGAGGATGGTCTGACATACCTGGATGATCGCGATGACCCACTCCTCCAGCTGTTGGGGTATGGTGATCATGAGCTTGATGATAGCGGTACCCTTCGTGATGCGGAGCACCAAGTTCATGTCGACTTTCGATAATGTAGCCGGGATCTCGGCGAGATGTTGGGATCCAACGCTGAGGCATAATGTCTTTGTGACTGTAACTTGTCAACTCGGCGCACCAGTTTGTTATTGTGGCCGAATTATGAAATACGTTTGCCTTTTATACTTTGCGTGAAAAGGTGACATATACAAAAAAGTGGGTTTGTGTCTGAGGGAGAATGAGAGAGAGAGAGAGAGAGAGAGAGAGAGAGAGAGAGAGAGAGAGAGAGAGAGAGAGAGAGAGAGAGAGAGAGAGAGAAAGAGAGAGAGGGGGAGAGAGGGAAAGAGAGAGAACGAGGTGACAGTTATCATGATGACTATTTCCTTGACATTGATAGATCTTGAACAGATATATTACACCATTCATGTCTACTGGTATACATCAACAAAATAATAATCGATGGACGTCTGAAGAATTTTTGTCTCCACATGACTGATTGTTTTTTTTAGAAGTGAAATGGAGGAAAAGGACGCAATGTGTACTTTATGTCTTATGCAGGATGCGGGTACGGCATTGCTACGTGATAAATCATTTCGATTCTTTGTTAGCTCGTTCATTCATCTTAGGTTTGCATGTTAACAAATGGAATGGAGGGGGGGGGGTCAACCTCCTTTTGAAAAGCAATATATCACACACTGTGTGCCGTCGAGCGAACGAAAAAAAAATCATCAAAATAGTACAATGTTGTCTGAATAAGGATGTGGTTTGCTATCCTAAACCATTTTGTTTCTAAATCCTACGACTCGCGAGCGAAAACAAACCTGAATTATCATTTCGTCGTCAAACATGCCAAAATACTAGATGCTTATATCATAATTACATGTATCATGATTATGCAATCCCCATTTCTCCTCGAATTTGAGGATAATTGGATGCCTCGCTTGTGGAATGTGAGGTTGTTGTTGTTGAATTGGGTTTTTACAGATGCATAACATTCAATCACATTTTAATGCTTATTTACATCTTGGACCGACCTTTCACGTCGCCATCTGAAAGACCCGATTCAGACTCGAACCTTGGTCCACTGAATCAGTTCATAACTTTCATTATTAGCTAGATTACAGGCGCACGCCACAACTCCTAGCGAGGGTCCTTTTTATCAGCATTTTCCGAAGTATTATAAGAAATGGAATAGGGCTACTGGTCACAGGGCGCTGTATTCTGGCAAAATAATGAACAAGATTAATGAACTTAATTCACACTCAGCTGTAATGGTTTAAAAAAAAATCATCTATGTCTATATAGTTATGATATTTAAAACTGTATCGTATGTTTTATGGTAACGTGCATTACGCCATCATCGTTGACACTATACCTTAAACAAGGGTAAACAGGACAAAGTCAAAATATGTAATTGTTTTCAAAGAACGAATAGAAAGAGCAAACAAGAAAAGATGAGAGGGCTTGGAACATTGGATGAGTGTCAAAGTGTCTAGTACTGGTATTGTTAAAATAGATATGTTTTCAACTTAGATTTAAGGTTATTATTATTGTGTTCTTGAAAAGAAATTACTTGGGTTCTTATTTCCTGCTCCCCATCTCCCCGTCGCTCATACGACCGTCGATCCCCGCTTTTTTGCTGTTAGGGTAAGGCAGAAAGCTTTCCCTTACACTCTAAGAAAAACAAAAGTGCAATTTTGCACCCTAAATGATACAATAGCAACACCTTTTGCGCCCTATAGTGACAAAGGTTAAGGTGCACAGATGCACCCTTTTGTACTTGTTTGCACCTGAAAATGCCCATCCGCACGGTGCAATTATACAAGGTGCAGACCCCTGGTGCAGACATTTTTTTTTTCATTCAGAAAGGTGCAAATTTGCACCTTCCTTTAAAGGGAAGGTGCAAATGCACTCTTAAGGTTGCAAAATATAGCTCACTGCACCCTTAATGGTGCATAATGCTTCGTTGGGGGTAAGGTTGCACCCTTAAAGCCGGGCCTTAAAGGAACTCGTTATCATTTGAAGGGTGCAAAATTGAACCCTTTTTACTTAGTGTGTAGCTACTAGCTAGGCCGTATAGGTTATTATTTGTTTGGATTTATCCATTTTTGCCATCATTGCTGTATATAGGCAAAAAGAATTATTATTGTTTTTATGGATGCAATTAACATTTGAGGTGATATGATGGCATGTAGATCAACTAACCCTTACCCTGTATTTTTTTTTTAAATAGCCCTAGGCCCTTAGAGAAATGCTTTAGGGGTTTGAAGTAGCTCCCGGGAGTAGCTCAAGTAAGATATCAAAATTTATCAAAATCTTGAGAGCTTGTTTATTTAAGAGTTTCAATAATATTTATTCTCACTGTAATTTAGGATCCGAGAAGACTCTAAAAGACCTACATGTATGCCACAAGGGCTCTGACTGGTCCCACAGAAAAATTATAGTTCTGTGACTGGTCCCAGCATCGAGCGCCCAGGCCTATGGCTAATCAAGTTGCTATCACTATGAACATGACGGACAAAGAAAGCAGACAAAATAAACAACCCCCCATTCTACCCTTCACAATAGTTCTGGTAGTCTAGAACATCCCTTCACTGCTATTTTCTAAAATTTATGTGGAACAGGTGTCACATGCATATTCAGCGACCTGGAACTACATGATTAAACATAATAGCTGTGAAGGGATGTTCTTTTGACTACCAGAACCATTGTGAAGGGTAGAATGAGAGGTTGTTTATTTTGTCCGCTTTCTTTGTCCGCCATGTTCATAGTGTATAGATCTAGTACAGTGTATGATCTAATTCTGTGGATGTGTATCATGTATATCGCGCGATAAATCGAGAGACAAGGAAAATTTCACAGCTGTTCGATCTACTGACGTAGGCCTACGAAGCTAGCAAGAAAATCGGAACTAAGGACTTCTAAATAAACTAAAATCAAAAAGGTAAGGAGTTTCATTTATACTTGGAATTAACTGTATCATTCTGTTGTCTAAATAGATGTAGCAAATGCCGTAAATGCGTTTTATTAAAGACTCTTTCAAAGACGTCAGCTGCCGAAATTTTGACACGTAGTCCCATAGGTAGGTTTCTGTGATGCGTTTTTATGTCATAAAAATTTGATGAGGGCACCTCTTGTCAAGTCAGTCTTGTTCTTGTACAAGTCTTGTACATGTTTAGGTTACTGCCCAACGCCCCGGGGCAAACCCGGAGAATAGGGGACCGGAACGTGCGCGCATGGCATTTGTACGGTGCAGAGATCGGCAGCAACAGCCGAAAGTCAGGGTATGTGACAAGTCCATGATCAAGTTAAAAATGACTTTAAAATATGTTTTAATCAGGTAATTATCTTCTAATATATTACATTGTCCTCTCGGCTTTCAAATGTGTGATTATGTGGTGAAAATCATTTTGATTTTTGTCAGAAATGTTCTCAAACTCACAAATGTTTCATCCATGAATCTTGTGCAGATCGTCCCCCTCGCCGCCGACTCTGCCGCTGCTACTGGCTGCATGCATTTGTTTGCACACAAATGAATATGTGCGCGCGTTCCGGTCCCCTATTCTCCGGGTTTGCCCGCCCCGGTGCAGGACAGGGGTTTAAATTTAGGAAAAACGGCCACTTCACTTTCAACAATAACATTCCAACTGACTGTACTAGTGTCAAGTGCTCTTTCTTGAATCAAATATTGAAATTTTGAGCAGAAGAAGCAATTTTTGGTAAGCAAAATATATGAGCAGGCAGAGCTATATTGACAGCTGTCCATGGTGGGAGTAGCAGTGATGGTGTGCGTGTGTAGCATGCAACTAGTAGTAGTACTAAAAGAAGCCAGGCAATTGAATCCCTATAATCCCCCATAATCAATGTATGTTCAGAAGAATTGCTTTTTACATAACATACTTTGACTATGGGGTGCGAATAGGGCTGTAAATTTAGCACCAAGTTCAGGTTCGGCAGAGTTCGGCACTTTTATTTCCGAACTTTGGTTCGGTTCGGGGTTCGGCAAGACAGTATACAGAAATAAAAAAGGGTGAGCATCAATAACAAAATACCATCAGAAATCTCTCTCCTTCTACTGCACTTGGATGTCACTGTTTCTTATAAATATATTTTGTATGACAAAAAATAGTTACTGCATTTATTGCATGATTATTTGTTATTTATTTCATTTTCTGAATAAAAGAGGAAGGCAATTTTCATGTACTGATTAATAGGAAACAAGAAAATTTTTAAAAAACAAAATAAAGGAAAGGGACGAAAATATATAGAGATGATATATAGTGCACAAGAGAAATTCTTTATCTATGGATGCACATTTTATGGTATATTTGACGACAATGAGCATGTACTGTGCATTATATAAGATAGGAAACTGCTTGTGGGATTGGAGCTCACCATACTACTAGCATTGCAACATAAATTGGTATTAAGTGCAACAAACTCCCTATTCAGATGATGTTTGAAGGTTTGCATGGTGGTACGGGTATTCGTGGAAAGGGTTTACGGTTCACCATGTGGTAAGTCCTGAGGGACTATAGATAAAGTGGATAGAGATGGAGGTGAAGTAGAGAGGCGAGAAAGTAGGAAAATTGGAGGGCAGAATATCTTTCGAAATCTGGGTGGAGTCCTAAAAAGGACTGTAAACCAGAAGAGGTGAGAGGATTGAGTAGGTGAAGAGATGAGTAGGCTTGAGTCGGCGAGAGGTGAGAAGACTTGAAGAGAAGACTCGACGTTTCGGGCAGCTTGACTGTCCGTCTTCAGGAGTGACGCCCACCCCACACAGCCTGTCACCTCCACCAACCTTCATCCGCCGCAGGACCAACCCACTACGCCGCCGACACGCACACCCCGCTACAACCTCCGCCGACGCAACACCACCACATCCGGATATCAACCCGCCCACACCTTCCCGCCAAGCCTTCCCGCCGATTCCGCCACCACCGACCCGTCCACACAGAGCGCCACCACCGACAGCCGTTCACCACACCGCCGACCCCGCCGGCCGACTCACTCCTCTACGTCCGCATATCCGCCCACACAGAGCGCCACCACCGACAGCCGTTCACCACGCCGCCGACCCCGCCGCCCGTCTCACTCCTCTACGTCCGCATACCCGTCTCAAGTACTCCGACACGCCTAGCGAACACTCACTCCTGAAGACGGACAGTCAAGCTGCCCGAAACGTCGAGTCTTCTCTTCAAGTCTTCTCACCTCTCGCCGACTCAAGCCTACTCATCTCTTCACCTACTCAATCCTCTCACCTCTTCTGGTTTACAGTCCTTTTTAGGACTCCACCCAGATTTCGAAAGATATTCTGCCCTCCAATTTTCCTACTTTCTCGCCTCTCTACTTCACCTCCATCTCTATCCACTTTATCTATAGTCCCTCAGGACTTACCACATGGTGAACCGTAAACCCTTTCCACGAAAACTCCCTATTATCGATAATCATCGATACCTTTGCCCATGGGATTTTGTACACAAATAAGCGTGCAATATAACGCATTATTATCTATACGAGGCATTTTTCCGTGGCAATTATTTCCATATTTTGCGTTCTCTGATTTGGCAGCGGTTGATATCATACCATATTTTCTCTCTTCCGGGTTTTCTCATTGACTCTACGTGTATATTGAGCAGTGGGCAATATTCATGAATCCAGTTTGAACCGGTTTGAGAAGCAACGCAAGCCATGCATGCAGTGCGCGAATAAAAAGATACGCAACATGCAATGCGCAAATACATTATGACATCATAAAAAGGTATAAGCCGTGTGATTAAAGTTAAGGCACATATACATGTTAAATGGGTACTTGGAGAGATGACTTTAATTCATTTTTTCATCAATTTCCTGTGGTATAGATAATAATAATAATATTGACTGCATTGAATGAGATACGACCTATATCGCCCTCTCTGAATCCAATATTGCCCGCGCCTTCGGCTTGGGCAATATCGGATTCAGATCGGGCGATATAGGTTGGTATATCATTAATGCCAGTCAATATTATATAATTATATACCACGGTCGTGGCTGTATAACGAATTACGCAATGTCAAGAAGAGCAAATCTGACCAATCAGAAACCTTGTTTAAAGTAACCCATCTTATATAGATAGCTATGACATAATGTAACAATACAGCTGCTCGCAGGTAGAATGATTATGAGAAAAAGAAAATAGCACAAGCAGAAGAAAATAAGAGAGGGTGAAAGAAGGTTCCAAATAGGGAGAAGGTGGGGGGGGGGGGGTAACTAGCGAGCACATTAGAAAATAGACAAGTACAAAAATTATATACTAGTAAATGTACAGCATGCACTATTAACCCATAGAGGTACAGTGTCACTTTTAGGAGACGCTTTTGCAGTATCTGTCGGTCCAGAATGTTCGGCAGTACATATCATACATGAGCAGAAAGAGAATAATGCACTGAAAAATTTGAGCCCATTCCCATCGCCGTATGGTGTGGTGTTCTCGAATTAGAGCAGTTTAACTGTTACTAATCATTAAACTCTCTAAATTGGCAATGCAGTGAATAATACATAATCACTATTTCCATGTTCAAATTGGCAATTTCTGATTAAATTTTACAATTATATTTCATTTTGGTTTATGTTATATCCATATTTATTTTTTTCAAGCTATGTAAGCGTGGAAAAAAAATTTGTATTGCCAATTTTAGGATTGAAGATGATTAATTGAGACCTCAAGAAAGCTCTGTACTGCTATGAGTTAAGGTGAGAAGCAGATACATGTAATAAATATATTACAAATGGTCACATTATGTCATACAGAGTAGGTGACTTCCTCGTAATCTAGTGTCAGGAGGAAAGATAGAAACAGAGCAAGAAAGAGAGAGGGATGGAAAGAGAGGGAGATGGGGGGGGGGGTGGACAACAGTATGATCTGACAATCTGAAATTACACAGTTAACAATTTACAGGTATCATTGCTGTGAAACTAAGCACGTAGTAAAATTATTGTACATGTATGATGTGAAAAATGTGGCATCTTACTTGTACATGTATACATGTATGTACATGTACATGTACGCAAGTTTTAGGGTGTTAGGGTGTTATTACCATGCAGCTTTGAGCATGTCAGCCGCGGCTGCCTACACATACTGTCGTCTTGATGTCTTGTACAATGCATATTCCCTCTTCTACATGTATATAACTTTTCATTGCAATTGTTCGTGGAAACTGATTTTATGGGAACTGACTGTGTATTTGTGGAGAAAGAAAAAAAAAAAAAGATTTAAAATGTGTGTTGGTCTTTTCCTGGAGCTCTTTTAGAATTTTCCAAACCCCTTCTGCATATTTTTCACCTGCTGTGAGGATGCTTGATTTGATTCTATCAGCTAACAAATAACTCTATGCATTGTCATCATTAGTATGCAGTATTTGCTGTGCATACACATTTTACATGCTTATCCTGCATACCTGAAGCAGATGTGTGTAAACACCCCCATGATGGATTCCCCTGTACTTAATACAGATGATGAGTCATGGACATTATCATGGTCTGGGATGAGGTCATCACTTCTCCATGAATTCAGAGAAATTGGCAAGTTTTGGCATCCGAAAATTTAACTCAGATCATGCCATATTCTACACATTCAGTGGTCCCTGATTTCAGCCACATTGTATGTGTCCATGTTCTTTTGCTGGGTTACTGCAGTGTTATGTCACTAATTGATCTGTGACAGAGATTATTTGTGCCCAGGGGGGTGTTTCATATAGCTGTTCATAAGTTAAGAACGACTTTACGCACGACTGGAACATGTTATTGGGTCCTAATCAGGCTCATTCATTTACATGTAGCACAAGAAGGTATCACCAGTCGTGCGTAAAGTTGTTCGTAACTTACAAACAGCTTTATGAAACACCCCCCTGGGTATGTTGCTCATGTTTATACATGTACATGTATGTTTTAGTGCTTTTTTTTTCTTACACATGTATCTTGTTTAATTCTATTTGACAGGGACACCTTTAAAGTAAACAACTCTGGATGTGTGCAAATCATTGTTCGGAGGAGTCCATGAGTAACCTGTGAGAATGGCTTGTACCAAAATATAAGAAAGAAAGAAGATGTCTTCAAGGAGAAGCGAAGAATACACAGGTTAGAAGACATTTAAATCTTTTTTTTTTTTCAAGGATTGAATCTTCGCTGAATCTGCTGATAGCAGAGAGAATATCATCAGTTCTGGCATTGATGTTGTTTGTGGTGATGTTGGTGTTAATGTTGATGTTTTTAGACAACCTTGTACATGTTGCATTTAATTTTTTTAGTTGTGTTTAATTGCAACTTTTTATGCAAGAGGGCCCTGCCCTGACTGCATGGTACATTTAACATGACATTATCAGAATTGAGTATTTGGGTCTTGCATTTACATGTAACTTTTTGAGTTACGTGTAGTCGCAACTTTTTATGCAAGAGGGCCCAGCTGATAATGTTGTGTTAACATGTACCATGTATGAGAGGCAGCTCATTGTAAATTATAATATTTCATGAATGAAATCCACCTGGCATACATGTCAATGTTTGTTTGGCAGGTACATTTAAGACTGGCAAGTTATCAGGTTTTTGGAGGAGTAAACTAGGGAAGAATTCAATTGTATGATGGTATGATCTACTGATACATTGTTGCCAGGGGTTAAGAAAAAAGCTATATAGACTGTACAATTCAGACCTATATGTTAATGTACATGTACTATACATCTACATGTGTCCAGGCATTACCTACATGTACACGTAGTAGTAGTACTATGTATGGTGGCCCTGAAGTACGCTCGACAACGGGTCATGTGCGGCGTGAATTTTGCATCCCGGGTCATGAGTTTCGCATCCCAGGTCATGAATTTTGCATCCCTGGTCCTGAACTTCGTGCCGTGGGTCATGAATTTCGCATCCCAGGTCATGAATTTCGCATCCCGGGTCGCGAATTTCGCGACTGGGGCGCAAAGTTGGCCGCGAAATTCATGTCGCACATGACCTGTTGTCGAGCGTACTCCAGGGCCACCATAAATATGTAATAGATACCTTTTTCTCTCACTCCTATAAGTTATGTAGGGGCCCAGTATACTGGTGTGGAGCGAAATTTGTAGTGATGCACTTTGCATTGATAATGGCTGTCAAAAACAAACAAACAAGCAAACACTGCTCTTGCAGCAGTACATTATGCATGCACCGCAAAGCAATAAAGCAAATGATCCCAACATCCAGGGTGCATGTAAATAATTGGCCATGTACATGTAATTTACATGTACAATGTAATTTACATGTACTGTACAATGTAATTTACATGTAAGCCTCTTGCATATCATGTACACCATGTTGTACGAAGCACAATGAACTTACATGTACATGTAGGTGAGAAAGTTCAAGGAGTAAATGTACATGTGCATGTAGTTTATTCCAAAGACAGTATGAGCATAATGCTCAGCTGGGAGAATAATTGAGGCTTTCCGTTTGGATGTAATTAGATTAGCAGAATGATCCTCCAGCATGAAAAATGAGTCTAATTTATTTGGCTACCATGTGGTTTGGGTGTTGGGTTTCATTGTGTATACCCTCAGTTTTACATGACTTATCTGCATTATGACTATTATTAGGAGGCAGTTTTCTCTTTACCTACTTTTCTGGCCTATATATGTATGCATACATGCATACGGAAGGTTATTTCCTAGAAATGTACTTCATGATAAGTATTATTATACAAGTATGCATTTGTACATACATATATTGGGTCAAATTAGAAACTGAAACAATAAATGCTTTTAAGCAGTGCATTTGGTATTGGACTGGCAATTTGATTTCCTTGAATTTCTGCTGACAGTAGTGAACATGTTTATAAATGGATGTGGAATGGCTTAAGTTTTTCATGTTAATGATGAATAAATGATGTAATGATGATGGTGGTGGTGGTGGTTGTGGTGATGATATCATGATGATGATAATACATACTGGTAATTAGATTGTTACAGTTTGCTTTTTAACATTCAGTGCAGGTCTACATTCTATAACTTTTTTTTTTTTTCAAACGGTGACATTACACTTTATTTTTTTTTACTTGTTGTCTCGCCTGCGTAGCGGAGCGAGACATAGGTATCACTATTTCCGGTGTCGGCGTAGGCGTCGTCGGCGTCGTCGGCGGCGTCGTCGTCAACAATTGTGTTGTACACCCAATAACTTTCTATAGCTTTAAGGTGGGATCACCAAATTCATACCAGAGGTCCATCTCTTGAAGGCGCAGGTCAAGTTCGAATATGAGTCGAATTTGAATAAGGTCAAAGGTCAAAGGTCAATGAACTTTCCATGACTGGCACTGTGCTATATTGTACACACAATAACTTTTATACCTTCGAGGTAGGATTGCCAAATTCATACAAGAGGTCCATCTCTTGAAGGTGCAGGTCAAGTTCGAATGTGAGTTGAATTTGATTAAGGTCAAAGGTCAAAGGTCAATGAACTTTCCATGACTGGCACTGTGCTGTGTTGTACACACAATAACTTTCTATAGCTTCGAGGTGGGATCACCAAATTTATACCAGAGGTACATCTCTTGAAGGCACAGGTCAAGTTTGAGTATGAGTTGAATTTGAATAAGGTCAGAGGTCAAAGGTCAATGAACTTTCCATGACTGGCACTGTGCTATGTTGTACACACAATAACTTTCTATACCTTCGAGGTAGGATTGCCAAATTCATATGAGAGGTCCATCTCTTGAAGGTGCAGGTCAAGTTCGAATGTGAGTTGAATTTGATTAAGGTCAAAGGTCAAAGGTCAATGAACTTTTCATAACTGGCACTGTGCTATGTTGTACACCTAATAACTTTCTATAGCTTTGACGTGGAATCACCAAATTCATACCAGAGGTCCATCTCTTGAAGGTGCAGGTCAAGTTTGAATGTGAATTGAATTTGATTAAGGTTAAAGGTCAATGAACTTTCCATGACTGGCACTGTGCTATGATTTACACCACTTTGTTCCTGTAATGACATGAACTTTATAATTTGATACTTTTTAACACTAACATTTTACCTCAGTTCAACAGAGTTCATTCTACAGTTTACTGTATAATAGCAGTGAACTCACTACTCTCTATACCTGAACCAGATTTTGTATTTTACTTGTTACTGTTTTTCATATATTTGTTTATTTATTTATTTATTTATTTATTTATTTATTTATTTATTTAATTTATCCATAACCAAGCCTATGTAATGATAATTGTGAACTCCCTTTCACTTATTATTACAATATGATTGTGCATTTTTTAAAATTTATTTACTTAATTTATCCATAACCAGGCCTGTGCAATGATAATTTGTGAACTCCCTTTCACTTATTATTACAATATGATTATGCATTTTTCTGTCTGTGTATTTTGATTTAATTAACAGTGAATGCAACATGGCTGAAGGATCACTATGTTTGGATGCTTTTTGCATCTGTTTGTTCCACTAATAGCATGACCTTTACAATTTTAATACTTTCTAACACTAACATTTTACTTCAGTTCAACAGAGTTCATTCTACAGTTTACTGTATAATAGAAGTGAACTCACTACTCTCTATACCTGAACCAGATTTTGTATTTTACTTGTTTATTTTTTAAATGCATTTGTTGTTATTTATTTAATGAGCTATAGTTCTTGGCACCATTTATAATATTCACACAAATTTGCCAATGGTACAATAGAAAAGCTGTCAAAGTTTCTTAAATGTTACCCTTCAGATTTGCTGTATGTACATGTTCTGGTAATACTGTAGACTATACAAAACAAATTGAGAAAAGTTATGCCTCTACCATCATCCAACATAATGCTAAAGATTGGCATTTCATTACAGTGCAGGCGAGACAACGCTTGGCGTTTGCCTTGTTTTTATATTTACAGTTTTTTATTTTTGTTTTGACATCTTTATAATATCCAAAGTGAGTCCTTTGGAAGCGCATAGAGACGTTAGGTAATAACGTGATATGCGCTCTACAAGAACGGAATATTATCATTATTATCACTGGAAACATTGTCCAAGGAATCTGCTGACTGCACTAAAAAGATGTACTGTATACTTTTATTTGAAGCAGTATTTATTCAGTTCTGGATCATGAAACTTCAAATCTTGAGTTGTTGTCAACAATATTTGAATTTCCTCACTGCACCCTAAAAATCTAATGTGTCTCCCGGTCAAGTCACTGTAGAAACACTATCATACTTTCCAATCTTGCTGATACAGGAAATTTTCGAGATTCGATTTCTTATCGCGATAGGAAAAGTGTTGACTTCTTATGATATCAGTGATCATAACTAGGGCATTAAGCCTACTGGCAGGGTTTGGCAGGGAGCTTCCAGATCTGATGTCTGTAGCAGGATGTGCAGATGACAGAAATGAAAGTTGTTTAGCAGCGACTGTTCTCTACAAACAAACAAGCCTGGCATCAATGCATGTCAGGACAAAGGGCTATACTATGGTGACCCTGAAGTACATGTATCCTCGACAACGGGTCGTGTGCAACGTGAATTTCATGTCATGGGTCATGAATTTCGCATCCTGGGTCCTGAATTTCGTGGCTGGGACGCAAAGTTTGTGTCACTGGTCACGAATTTCGCGACTTGGACGCAGAGTTGGCTGCATATGACTCGTTGTCGAGCGTGCTTCAGGGCCACCATACAGTACAATGTGTTGCTTGAAGGGAACCTAATTTCACCCATCTAACCCTGTGTTCAGACAAAAAAAGAAATTGTCGTATGGCTATACCAAAACATGTACTCTGTAGCTATACCGAAACGGTATAGCTATATATATGATGGATTTGTGAGTCTGAACACTGACTAACGAAACAACGTATAAAGAAAGGTATAACGAAACTAGGGTCTGAGCATCGTTTCAAACTAGAACTTGATGAAGAATCACTGCCCATGTGTGTCTGAACGTATGGCGACCATAGAACGGTATAAGTGAGCGGGGCTTAATGTGAGCATGTTCGAAAGAGACATGACCTTGCCATGGCAACATGCGCAGTAGAAAAATGTGCATCCATACGATGTTTCTTCTGAGAGGTCGGGATGTGTGTCTGAACGGTCGGTAGGCTATACGATATGAAAATTTTATACGATGTTTTTTACCGAGTTTCGGTATAAACATTTTGTGTCTGAACAGGGGGAATTATTTGAGTAATGATTACATGTATGTTCTGATAAATATGTATTATTAGTGTCAAAGATCACTTCTTCCTCTTCATACCAATTATGTTATGATATTATCATACATGAATGAATTTGTATTAATTGAGTAGTGTCATAATTAGTTTGCACACAGAATTCATAATGTAATTGCATTTAAATGACAATAAAACAAATAAACAAAAGATAAAAAACAAAAATATGTAATTCTTAATGATTTTCTTATGGTCAGCATTTTTGCAATTTTGAAATGACATTGAGGTCTATATTTAGCCCCAAACTCCTTCCAAATAACCCCTTCCCTGTCTGTGCAATAGGATCAGTAAATGATAGTTCATTGTATTGATCAGCACTTTTGTTCACAAATCACTTTCAGCATTGCTAGTTTAATCTAAAACTAGTTTTTAAGCTGTGTCCTAACAAATATGATGTCATATCATACATTTCCTGGGGGAATTTTTTTTTTTTTTTTTTTTTTTTTTTTTTTTTAGAAACAAATGTTTTAAATTTCAATAAAGTAGGCTACTTGCTACATGAAGATATACATTTATTTCAGCTTTTTTTCAAAGGATGTTTTAATCAGTGCTCAATAATAACCTTAAAAAAAAGAATTTATTGCCTTGTACAGAAATTTAGATATACAGTGTGTAAATTATGATATATTCTTACTGTATTTAGGGGGTTCTCATATGTTACATTAATCTAATGGGTTTTTAATTTAATACAGAAATGGCTTATGTTTTCCACTGTTGTTTTTCAAGGAACCAGAGGTCTACAAATAAATTCATCATATAACATTTGTTCCTTATTTATAAATAATGGAATAAAAGATATAGGAGATATAGTGCATGATTGATATGGAGGTTTTTTTTAATGACATTTCAATTTTTTTTTTCATCCCAACTCCCCCCACCCCCATAGGACTTGGGGACTTGTCTTTTTACAGTTTAGTGCTGGTACATGTATTTTTCTGCAGAGGAGATATTGCAATCATAGCATGAAATTGGAAAACATAAAAAAAAAAAAAAGGGACTAATAGTCCGGGAGCCAGCGGGGGTCAGCCTAGCTGAAAAGGTTACCAATTTTCATCTTCATAGCAATTTAGTGTGTATGCCCCTTAGTACGGAAATGCAAGTCTGGCTGGTCATCGGTGGTGGGTGTGGCCAGGAGGGCCATGAAAAGGAGCCCCCAAAATTAGGCTAGCCTAGCTGAAAAAGTAACCTCATGAAATCGGTGGGATATTGTCGGGCATAGCCCAAGGGCCATTGAAACACCATTGCCAGACTTTTTGGTGGTGGGGAGTAGCCGCCAGACGCAAAAAAAACTGGCGCGTCAGAATTAGGCTAGCCTAGCTGAAAAAGTAACCTCATGAAACCAACTGGAACTTGTTCTTTACATTCAAAGATGTAATGCATGACCATCGCCAGACGTTTTAAGTGGTGGGGTGTAGCTGCCAGACGCCCTCAAAGACCCATTTTTTTCCAGCTGGGCTAGCCTAGCTGAAAAAGTAACCTCATGAAACCAACTGGAACTTGTTCTTTACATTCAAAGATGTAACGAATGACCATTGCCAGACGTTTTAAAGTGGTGGGGCGTAGCTGCCAGACGCCCTCAAAGACCCAATATTTCCAGCTAGGCTAGCCTAGCTGAAAAAGTAACCTCATGAAACCAACTGGAACTTGTTCTTTACATTCAGAGATGTAACGAATGACCATTGCCAGACGTTTTAGTGGTGGGGCGTAGCTGCCAGACGCCCTCAAAGACCCAATATTTCCAGCTAGGCTAGCCTAGCTGAAAAAGTAACCTCATGAAACCAACGGGATTTTGTTCTTTAGATTCAAGGATGTAATGAATGACCATTGCCAAACATTTTAAGTGGTGGGGCGAAGCCGCCAGACAGTCTGAGAGACACCCCCACACACACCCACACACCCAAACACACACCACCACCACCACTCCCTAATGATTGAAATAGTGAGCATGGCTCCTTGACGCCCCTACCAATCCTAACACACACATACACACATATTATGGTGGGTTTTATATATAGCTATATATATCTATATATATATATATATATACATATATAAAGCTTGTATTTAGTAATAAATAATAACTTCAAGAAGAACAAACTGTGGTAAAACACCGAGATGGAAATGAAGGGGGTTAATTCAAATAACAAAAAAATGTATGTTGGCATGCTGGTTTTTTTAATTCCTATACAGGATTTTCATTTTCTGCACTGTTCCCTACAGCAAGGGCCAGTGTAAGGGACTGTTATTTATTTAATTATTTCATTATTTTATGTGCCATAATTTTTTTCCATTTTCTTGAATCTGGATATTTAATGAAATGTAAAATATCATCCCCAGAAGTTACGTAATCTTCGCACAGCGAGTTGGCAGTGCGGCGGCAACGGTCAGAGTGATTTTCGCAACCTCTTATTAGTCTTTCTCCTGCATCATGTGTAACACTCACCACGCTGTACTCCCATCTCCCTGATTAGACAGATGCAACCAAACACAACATACACGTTTCTTCAAGAATCTATAACATACATAAACTTAGGCTATAAACCTCCATGCACAACACAAATTCCATCTCCTTGCATACACTGAAACATCAGGGGGATGGGAGTAATCCCCCATCTCCCTGGTATAATGATGAGAGAGAATCGAGAAGTCATTCTCAAACCATAGGCTTACATGTATTCTTCGCCGAGCAATGACTGAGGTGTTTACTGGACCGGCCAGGCAGTATATTAGCCAAATTAGTCACCGTTTCCCCCTTTTCTGCGTGAAGACGAAGGAAAGGTAAGTGATATTCTGTTACAATTACATTCATAAACTCTATGTTTTTTTAATGAATTTTGTAATAGAGGAAATCCTCATTACTTCGTCAGTGAACTCGCATCAAGGAGTCGTGTTGAGCTAATCTTTTCATGGTTTTCATACGTGTGAAAATGGTTGCTCTTAGTACTACCAACCCTTTGTCGTCAACAAGTTCAAAGTCATAGTAGACACATATGACGATGTCGCGTCATTTGACTACACTGATGGTCAGACACACACGACACACACACACCCATCCACAAAAATGGTGTTTGGGGAATAATTGATTGATTGAGTTGATTGATTTAAATTCTCATTCCTGTAGCCTCATTTCAGATGATATCGTCTTACGGCTCTTCTTCACTAGTGTTCTTAGAATAAGCCATTCTTCAAAAGAGTGTTAGGAGTCTTAATTTTAAAAAAATGAAAGTTACATATGCCCATCATCATCCTTGCAACTAATGACATATTAAAAGATGATTTGTTCTCTTTATAACTGCTTTATCTCTAGACTGAATGGCAGAAACTACAGGAATGGATGGCGTAGAAGAGCCGATGTCTACAGAAGAGGACAGTCAGGGAGGGGAAACATTGGATTTAGATCAATCCTGCATGACTGAGAAACAGGTGAAATGTCTTGATTATCAAGAGGTAGTGGGTATTGTGTCCAGCTGGTATATGCCGGAATGCAAATCACTTGCCGTTTATACCCTATATTCGTCAATCAAATGTTGTAACAACATAAATTATCAAAGGCCAAAACATCACCTGTTGTATATTCGACCGAATCAGTTCAGTAAATAAAGGTTTGCAAAAGAATACCATACAGAAATGCTATCTTACACTGGTACATGTAAATGGAAATACAGACGATAAATGAGAGAACGTTTTGACTAAATTGTGTGAGCATTCATTGCATTATAGAAGCCATTAGATATTCATGTCCTCGAAAAAGGTTTACTTATTTTCTTCACTTTTAGAAGTCAAATTTCTGTAACAAATGACGCGCAAATGTATGCGATGTAGATGAAATATTATATTATCTCTTCCACAATAACTCGTTATTTTAATTAATTTTGTCTTTCAGCAATACACTGAAGACGTTACAACGTTGCTTTCATCTGTGATGAGTCCATAGAAGAAGAAGACAAGAACTGAAAACAGTCTCTAACAAGACATGGACCAGCTTAAAAACGAGCTGCTTCTCTACGGAAGACGCTGTTGACCAACGAGAAATACGCTACGCGTCACACAATATGTTTTAAATGAAAGTGACTGTGATCTCTCTCAAGATATCACCCTTCCTGTCATCAGAAAATATACAGCGGTCAAACGTACAAAGGAAACCAAGACTCCAAATGATGATGAACCATCGCCCCAAAGAAACATGCATCAGAACGAGACGATGCAGTAATCATGCTGAAGTCCGATGTACATGGGCTTGATGAAAGGAACTTGTATTTTCTGTGGGAGAAGCCGGAAGAAAAAATCAGGGAGAAAGGAGGCCAAGACTGAAGATGCCACACTTGCGGTTGTGGGAGACCTTGCTCAGAGGGCTGAACGGTCAAGAACGAGCGCATCAAAAATCTAATGCGAACTGGAGTTGACTTGATTGCCAAAGAAGCCGAGTATCACAAATCTTGTCGTGTTTCATTATGAAGGAGACAGAGGATCCTGATAAGGTAGGGAGCTCTATCTTGAGTCACAAGAAAGCCTTTAAGTCTGTTATCTCGTACATCCAGAAGGAAGTGATCGAAAGGGAACAAACCCTTATATTGGGTGATCTAACTGGCATGTATAGAAATGAAGTATGTCATTGCAGGAGGCATCAAGGAAGAGTCGATGCCTACACAGCCCAGAATTTGACGAGGAAAGTAAAAGACCACTTTCAAGACCGAATTGCTGTAGGGCTGTATGATTACAGGAAGGGAAATGTCTTTGTATAGTTCTGCTATCACTGAAGATGAAGCCATGGCCGCCTGAAGGGAAAATGCGGTTACATATCAGAGGAAAACAAGCTACGATGGGCAAGCGCTACATCTTAGATGTCAAATCTTAAAGCTGCCTAAGACACAAAACCCCAAACCCTGCCACAGTTCCAAATCTGAAAGAAAGTGCTCCAGATATACCAGCACAATTGGATCTGTTCTTCAGAACCCTCCTTGGTGACACATCAAACTTGCAACACTGGTGATGGAAGCAGTGAAGGATTGAGCGAAAAGTGACTTCCATGTCATCAGATGCCATTTTCAACGTCACTCATGGAAGTGTTAAACCTTGGAAGCACCAGTCGTTGGTCTTGGCTTATCTTCATTGACGGGATCCAAACAAACAATGCAGATTCTGAATAGGTCCGGCCATTGTATCAGTTACAGTGAGGTGAAAGGCCTTGAAACAGAATTTGCGTATTCGGTTGTAGCTGATCAGCGAGACACACCAGATGGAATTAGACTCAAACCTGACTTGGCAACCGGCTGTTGTGTGGGACAACAATGACGCCAATGTTGAAACACTGGACGGGAAATCAACCTTCCACTCGACGGTTGGGCATACTTACCAGAACAGTGGAGCAAGGTGAGAGACTGCCAAACAGTGTCGTACCATTCAACTAGCGAGAACAAAAGAATCGACGTGCCTTTGTCGGGCACAAACAAGACAACAACCATTCAGAAAGTCTCTAAAGAGCGCGTGTTTCCCTGCCCAACTCAAGAGTCTGCGTCTCTTATTCAGCAAACAAGTTCGGCATCGCAAGTCAACAGATGGAATGTCTCCTACAATCAGTCATCAGCGTCAGGATCTCAGACATCAGATGGCAGGACAGTTCCTCTTCAACAAACATGGTCAGCATCGCATTCAGTGGTGGAGTATCTCCCCCTAGTCAGTCATTCAGGTCATCTACCCAGGCATCAGTAGAAGAACTGTTCCTATCAGCAAACAAGATCGGCCGCATCGGTCGTTACATTCAGTAGATGGAGCATCTTCCCCTAGTCAGCTTTCCATGTCAGAATCTCAGTTATCAGATGGCAAGAGAGTCCTGTCCAGACATCCATAATCAAGTGGCCAGAATTTCGAGCAAACTGACAAATGCCTTGATGGCAGCGAACTTTGCCTTAGTGCCCTGGAACTGTACTGGTTTTGGAAACTTAAAGATGGCAACACACCGCTTTTTGCTGGTTTCATGAGCAAGTACTCTGAGAGTCCTTACCGTTGCAACGAATATATGCTATATGGACCCAATTCCGAGATCACCACAACACATGATGTTGTCGCTAGACGATGGTCAGAACACTGAATGTTGCCAAGGGCAACCGGCCAGGACTATGCCGTCGTTACATATGACTTAGCAGTTGCACTTAAAGCTACAGTATTCAAGCACTTGAAAGACCACGTCTTTGACAAGCTGTTCATATGCTTGGCAATTTCCATGTCGAGCTCGCTTCTATGGAGCTGTTGGTTCATTCATCAATGACAGTGGAGTAGAGTTTATATTCTTTCCGACGCTGGTGTGTTAGCAGAAGGTTCCATGGTCGGATTCATCAAGGGTAAATTCTATAATAGATGTTCACGGATCCATGAGATACTTGCCACTGTCCTGAACGAAAGTTTGTACGATCGCTTTCTTCAAGACCTTCCTGAGAAAGACAGGGACTCTTTCCAAGAGATGATGGTCACAATTCTTGCCGATCAAGAACTAGCAAATGAGAAACTATCAGAGGCAACAGTGACCAGACACCTTGACATGTACAATAACTTTTTCAAGTCTGTCCTCGGTGGAAGACTTGGACCAACAGCTCAGTATTGGACCATCTATATATTTCTAATCAATCGACTACGAAGAGAGCTCCAAAGATGTGTAAAAACGAATGACGTAGAGGGATACATCAAGATCTTCCCAATGATGCTGTCTGTGTTTTTCTCATTAAACAGACCAAACTATGCTAGATGGGGGATGCTGTACCTACAGAAGCTCGAGACGTCAGATCCCGGAGTTCGCGAGGTATTGGGAAAAGGCGCATTCTCGATAAGAAGAACCAAGAATAACTACAGTAGGTCAGCTGTCGACCTGTCCCTCGAGCAGACTGTGAACCGTGATGCTGCATCTTCCATGAAGGGAATTGTGCCATTTAGGAACTCAGAGAACACAGTACGTCGTTGGGCATTGGGCATGACTCAACGATCAATGGCGGTCACGGAACTGAAGACATTCGCTGGACTGGGCAATGAGCAGTCAGCATCAGCTCAGTGCCGCCTCCCACGGGTAAAGCGTGATCACAAGGACATGGATGAACTGAGCACAAGGATGGATGAATACTGCAATCCGTTTGCGAGTGATGCGCCATCTTCATTAGTCAACGTAGCCACTGGCCAGGCTGCATCAAAGGAGACAGAGCAATATCTTCTGAATACTCTCAAACGGGGTGAGGATCAAAGAAACAGATTCCAAGAGGAATGGACTAACAACAGCTCTCGCTTCCTTCAACCACTGAAACGGATTCGTGTGCAAAATTTCGCTGCTCAGAATGCACGTAGCAGAACAAGGCCATCTGCATCAAAGAACGCCATGTCGAAGGCTGAAAGTCTGAGGGACGTGTTTGTTCGTTTGATCGTAGCCATTGCCAATAAGACATCGTTTGACCTTCTACACGTCATATCAAATCCGATTACGACTTACCCTCTGGCACTGGCACACTGTGATGGGATGCTCATAAAAACAGACAAATCTGCCTTACTGAAGAAGCTGGAATCCATTCAGGCAGAGAAAATCACTGAATCCGAACTACAAGGAACATACGTCAGGGTGTGTGATGGTGGACTGCTGATGCACTCTGTCCTTTCGCAAATGAACACAGGTGTGTCGTATGGATCCATAGCTCGAACTTTTCTTTCAGTGGCACTTTCCTGTAGAGCTAATGAAGTACATGTGTGCCTAGACAAGTACATCGAGAATTCCATCAAGGACAGCGAAAGGAAGTTGCGGGGAGCAGTTGACAAATCCTTTGAAATCCGTGGCGCAGAGCAGACTCTGAGGCAAAGTGGACAAAAGCTCCTCACAAATGGAGTGTTCAAGAATGAACTGGCAAAGTTTCTCTTGAAGGAGTGGGGCAAAGATCATTACTTGCCCTTCTTCACTGGCAAGACACTGTATGCATCTTTCGGCGGCGAATGCTGCAAGTACTCATCTCATGAAGGCAGTGGTGTGAATGTCACCAATCCATTACATCTACAAGGGGACCATGAGGAAGCGGACACCCTCGTGGTTTTCCATGTAGCGAGCATCCTTGAAGGAAACATTGTAGTCCGAGCCTCAGACACAGACATCCTTGTCATCTTGATTGGTTACATTGGCCAACAACGTCCAGAAGTCAGGGCCAGGAAGAATATCATAATGGACTGTGGCATGGGAAACAGTCGAAGATGCATCAATGTCTCCAATATTGCTGTCACCTTGGATGAGATCTCCACTGGCCTTTCACGTGCACTACCAGCATTTCACGCATTCACCGGATGTGATTTTACCGCAGCATTTTATCGGTAAGATGATAATGATTTGAATAAATGCTGTTATTAAAATAAGAATATTATCTTATTGTTGCATAAGTGGGATTCAATTTGGTAGCTTTGTTTTTATTAATTTCAAGCAGGATTCAACATAGCAGTAAATAAAACATGTACAATAGATTGAACTGAATAATGTCTTTGCCTTCCCTTATTTCAAGAGATGAACTGAATAACCATGAAAACTAATTCTTAGAATTTATAAAAACAATTCTTGTCATAACTGTATTTTGTTCAGCAAAGGTAAAACCAAGCCTTTTGACATTGTTCAGAAGGACAAGTCTGGGACTTACGTGAAGATGTTCATCAGCCTGGGTAGCGGTCAACAGGCCAGTGACGATCTGGATGTTGCGTCGGAGTTTGTGTGCCGCCTGTACGGGCAACACAAGACAAGCAACATCAATCAAGCTCGCTACAACAAGATGGTTGAAATGACTGGGAAAATTGATGAGGTATTTCGAGAAAACTGGTTTGACTTTTTTTCTATTACTGTTTTCCTTCTCCTTCTTTTCATTCGTTTCGCAAAATTTTACAAAGAAGCTTGCAAAAGAAAAGTTCTGATCATAGTCTTTTGCGTAGATATTGTAATTTTTGGTCAATAAAAATAGGTCACCATACCCGTTAATTAATGCCCTTCCGCGCTGTAGAGAACTTCACAAGTCGGTGAGTTTTTAGTGTAAATCCTCGAATTTTTGTCTAAAGTCACTGCCAATTTTATATTTAATTTTTTACTTCATTAATCAAGTTGTAGTCTTTGTAATAAGGGCTAAGATATCTTTATGCAAACCTGTGATAGGGTTTTTTTCCATTTTGTCTGTACGTATTTTGTCCAAGAAATAAAAAATGGCACGATTCCTGCTGAGGCTAAGAGAGAATGAATAATTGCAAGTACATTATGGAGTATAATTAACCAATTACACTTATTTCTGCTTCTTAATCATTTGATAAACTAGGAAAGTCCACTTGGAAACATCAAGCGCGTTGACTGCTCGCTAATGCCCCCATGTCAGCGCACCATTCAAATGAAGTTCCTTCGTACCCAATACGTCGCAACATTGTGGAGTCGTGCCTCGACAGCCATCCCAGGAGATAACCTTTCTCCGACCAATTATGGCTGGAGAGTAAGGGACGACATACTTGTTCCAGTCTGGTATGAAGGCCCCGCAATAGCGGACAACTTGTTCGGAAATGGCAAAGACGACGAGGAGGACCTTGAAACTGAAACAAGTGATGATGAGCCCGAACAAGAAAGTATCAACCAAACACCTATCATCTCAGACGATGAACTGTGGAGCGAGGATTCTGATTCCGAGCAAGAGGAAGATTACTCATATTAAAGAAATATCTGGAGATTACCGATTATGTGATGACGTTGAACAGTTTAAGTTAAAATTTTATGTCACAGGTCATGGTTAAAGTCGTGACGGACGAGAAAATATAAGCATGATCCAGGTGTGTCATGGTTTGCTGATGTTTTTTATTTACTTTTTGACGTATTCATTTAGGGTCGTGAAAGTCAAAGACAGTGTACTTTTATCTCAGGCATATAAAGGAATGTGTCGAGTGAGTCACTATTGGATTAGGTAAGAAAAAGTATTTCGTTGATTTTGTGATAATTGCATACAGTTGAAATGCAGAGGGCTACAGGTCTAGCTCATTATCATATGATGGTTGAAAAGTTGTTATGTGTGGTAATGATTTTAAGGAAAATCTAAATACCGTGTGATCACTTTTAGCATTCTAGAGGTTTGACCGACTTAACTTCGGATAACTGTTAAAGATTTAATAACTCAAACGATATTGCAGTGGATCAGCGAAAGGTGAGATGAAACTCGTGCACAAAACATGAAGCGTAAAACTTGCTTCACTCATGATCGATACAGGAATTTCTTATCCATGCTCTGGCATCGACAAGATAAAGTTTAAAAGATTAAGGGATCTGGAAAATATGGAAATGTCACTGTGATAGGTAAACACTTTAATATATCTCAGAGATATTCCTTGTGTGGCATAGATGGCGAGCTTGATTAAGAGGGACCAATCAAAAGAATATGGGTTACTGGAGTTTTTTTTCGGATAGTTTGATCAGAAAGTATACATCAACACATTTCTCTTTTTATACATATTCTTTTTCTTGACGTAATCTTTTTCACGTAATGCTTTTGAAAGGGAAATTGTCAAGTTCGCAAACACGGATAAAATACATTCTGTGTTGAAAGGTTCAAACAGTAATTTCGGACAATGAGATGTCATCTTTAGTTGACAAAAGTAAAGGATGAGTTTATGCAAGGCATCTAGTGTGAAACTTCTTTATTTTACCCTGACTCATCGGCTCTACATTAGTTTTATTAAACACAAGTGAATTTCTTGTTGATGTGAGTTATATTTCTTGTGAGCGTGACAAAGTATTCGACACGTGCCAAGCATTTGGAAACACTAAATTCATACTTTTCTTTTTATAAAGTTCAAAAAGTAATTTGAACAATTCCAGATGTCGTTTTCCCTCCTGTTTAGTTAAGAGAAGCAAATGATACGAGTTCACGTAAGGCACGCTACGGGAGTTCATATATGTATACATACATATTTATTTTATCTTGTCTTCTCAACTATAAAGGAATACCTATAACCTCACTTTGTTCATGTTGTTAAAGAGCTAAATAAGTATAGCATTATCCTTCCTTAAAGTTACTGCTGGAGCATTGTGTTGAAAGCTGACATTTTAAACCTTGCAGACCAAGTACTTAAAGCATGAGTTTAAAGACATCATGGATTTCTTGTTGCAGTACGTTTTGTTCATTATGAGCGTGACAGAGAATATAAACTTGTCAAGCTTTGGCAAACTATGTTCATTTTTTGATGATGTTCAAACAGTAGTGTTTTGAACAGTTCTACAACTTCCCCCTGTTCATAATCATCGCAGTTTTAACAAAGGTGGCTTTGAAAGACGTCTATTGATGAAAATGTATTTCAGTCCCCTCTTGTCTTGTCAAGAGGGGACTAAAATACATTTTCATCAATAGACGTCTTTCAACCATATCCAAACTGAAATTATTGAATGTTTAGCCCCCAGTGCATCGACACAAAGTAACAATGAACATATTGCAACAACTGGATTTAAATTCACAAACTGCCGTGTCTGTTAGATGTGGGGAAATATTTTGTTTTTTATGTTTTTGTTTGTCAGCATGTTACCCTGGTGGGAAATAAAGATAACTCATTTCTTTTATCAAAATAACAGCATTGTGTTCTCCTATATTTGAAGATTAATGTTTCAAAATTTGCCCTTTTGAAGTTCAAAGGCCATCAAACACGTATACAAAATT
>CM057161.1:4421368-4438576 GCA_029962745.1 Echinometra lucunter | reverse complement strand
CAGGAAAGTCCCCTGGCAAAATTGCTTCAAAGAGGAGAGGATCAGCAATTTGATCAGGTGAGTTTTGGGACATTAACCCATTCGTGACAGCAGTTATTTAAAGCCTAATTTGATCAGATTTTATTCTTCAAATTGGCAACACCATTTTATTTTATTGCTACATTTTTCTTATAAAACGTCATGTATCTGAAAGGAATATAAATTGACAGAAATTATGATGAGAGTTTAAAAAGTTGCCAATTTGCAGGGCAAAATGGTGATTTTAAACTTTCTATCACATTGCCAATTTAAGGATTTTAATTCTAATATTTTCCTTTAAAAAATTTTCAGCATCAAACACCGAATAATAACGCAACCAAAATGGGCACAGTTTGTGTAGAATTTTTTGCTCTTTCTGCTAATGTATTTGGTATAATTTTTAGGGCTCTGCATCAAAAGTTATTAGGTTAAAATGTGGACTTCTGTCATGAATGGGTTAAATGTTTCTAAAACAATCATAACAGTATTAAAGCTCATGATGTGATGCACCTAGCTCCTTACTTTGACATTTATGAATATAGAGACAGTGGCTGATTTCAAGTTCGGTGTGCGGTGTTGGTGTTGGTGTTGAGAGTGTTGAAAGGCTCCTGAACCGAGCTCCAACACCGACGGTCAGTTTAGAGGGACGATACCTATCACCTTATCGATAGCTCAACACCGGGTGACGTCATACGCTATAGCGAAAGATCTCGACGATGAAATCATTTTCCCTCAGAATTTCTAATAAATCTACATCTTATTGGATTCAAATTGCATAATCATTTGAAGAATCCAAGGGGAAAAATATTACTCTTCCATGGAAAATATATGGTTTTGATTACACCAAGTTGTTTTGACTGCAAAATGGGTTTAACCACCAACATGTGACGAGTGGCCGTAGCAAAGAGTGCCGCTGCTGCGCGAGGGACAAGCAGCAATAACATGTATGATTACAACACCAACACCAACACCGTACTTGAAATCATGAATTTCCCGATCCCTAGGGGCTGGTGTTGGTGAATGGGGAAATTGCATGTAAATCGTCAACACGAACCGTGATACTCGGTTCAGCAGACGACATTCAACACCAGCGGACAACACAGACTACCGGAAATATGTCAAATTGTGTGAGGTCAACCCCATCACCAGCCTGATTTCAAGTTCGGTGTTGAGGCTGGTGTTGGTGTTCTCACAACACCAACACCAGCCTCCAACATCAAACTTGAAATCACCCAACGACACTACAGTGGAAGCTCGGTATAAAGAGATCTGATATAACAATATTCCTGAAACATGTATAACAGGGTAATATTCTGGTCCCAGCTCCTATATTCTATTGTTTTTTTCACCCTGATATAACGAGATTCCTGCTATAACAAGGTTATTGTTCCCAAGGACCTTGTTATACTGTGTTTTCACTGTACGATATGAATCATTCTTAGTGAAAACCAAAACATTGTTTTTATGTTTTTTTTTTTCACAGATGCAAAATTTTTTATCATTTCATAAACTTTTGCATTTTTGTTCCCTTCATTAAAAAAAAAAAAAAAAAAAGACATTATTCCACAATCCCAGCATCTTACAGCGATGTCAGAAAGTTTAATTGTACCTTTAACGAAAGGTGCAGGTGAAGCAGTGTGTGAAGCAGGTCAATAACCGTCATGCCATGACTCAATGGCATGATGTCTCCCACAGAGACCAGTGGGAATATCAAATGTGGCACCTTGCCCTCAAACAAATACCTCAACCCAAGGAGTAATCACGGTATAAAGCATCACGATTGAACATATCTACATGAATGGTAGTTTGGTCCTCGACCCTGCAGTTCCATAGATAGAGCTTTCATAGTTTGCAGGCACAAACCCTGGTTTGTCGAAAAGAGGTCTGAGTTGGAGACTAAAGCAGGTCAATGGATTGTGTACTATAGCTGCTCCCGGCCACTAGGCACGTTGCCTAGTCTTCTCTCAAGACCTAAATGGAAATTAGGAAAGTGTCAATTAGGGTCTGTGCCTGCAGCCTAGAGCTTTCATTGCGTCTTCTACAATGTGCATACCTGCTTCAGTCTGTGTGAAACTTGAAACGGGGTTTTTATGATAGATGCATGTATTTCTTGTAGGAAAGGATTTTTAATTTTTATATTTAGAGAGAGAAATGTTTCACTTCTTGTTTGTTACTTTCTCTGTTTTGTATACATATGCCAATTCATAAGGGAATCAGGGCACCGTTTCATGAAGGTTGTCAGCACTGACAAGTTGTCAGTCACTGACAGTTACCATAGTAACAGTCAGTGATCAGTGCTTCTCAGCCAATCAAAATCAAGGATTTTACTGAAATTGTCAGTGCTGACAACTTTCATGAAAGGTCCCGTGGAGTTTAAATGTTTGCAGGGCTATTATTGCTCCTTATGACATTGGTCGTCCCTGCAAATGCCCCCTCCCCTATGTTTTGATCAAAATAAATTTCCTATATTGTGTAAGTGCCAGTGGGCATATTGTAAATGTAATAACTTGGAACTGGATGCATACAACTAAGAGAAAGTCTAATCATGGTCCATATTATGACTGAACATAAGTCTCTGAAATGATGTTGATTTACTCTTTTGGTTTACTGTTAATAAGTGTGTCAGCTGCTGACGAGTACAATAGTATGTAACAGAATTTATATCTTATGGTACAAAATACAGGTACACCTTCAACATTGATCATGGATCAACAGTACACTTCAAATTGATATCATTTAATCCAACAAAAGCAAGGTTCAATGGCAATGCCTTATCGAACAGATCACATCCATTGCAAGATGTTATTTATAGTTCATGTTCAGGTGCATGATACATTTTGCATATCCGCATGGAGATGTGTAAATATTTATTTTGGGGTATTGGTACTTTAGTCTTGCATCAAGTATGCACATAGTACCAGGGTGTGATTGATTTGTTGTATTTATTTAAAAAAAAAAAAAAAAACACCACAAAACTATTACTTAGTGATCTTATTGGTATTAATGAATAATAAATTATTTGGTTTTTTTATCATGTTTTTAGCATAATGTACAATGTACATGTAAATAGATCAAAAGCAATTCTACCATTTTTCTTTCATTTAATTGCATATTACGTTGTATACCTGACATTTTCGGTACCAATTCAGGAAAAAGAGTTACTACACTATAGCTGAAGAGTTGAAGCTTTCTTATGTTCATCAGTTTACTGTGATGGCAAAATTAACAAAAGTCTTAAATACCTTTGTAAAGGTCTTTTTCTTTTCATACTGAGCTTGTTGTATTGCTTATATTTATAGTATAAACCTACTGATGCGAAGAGCTGAAGGATAAAAGTATTTTTTCACGGATTTTGTGCCTTTGATAGCATCCCAATTATGTCACTTCCCTGCATTTAATGGTCTGTGGACACAGGAAACATCTTTGCGGTTATTGGTTCGACTTATTTCCCTTATTTATCTTGTAAATTCCTGCCAGGGCACTAGGTAGCAGTCAGGTGTTGCATTACAGGACAAGAAGAAAACCAAGACTTGTTATAACTTAACGTTATCTCCAAAGAGTCAAAGCTGAATTCTAAAACTATATAAAAGTTCATCACAGTGGGGTTTTTTTCTATTTTTTTTTTTTTATTGAAAAACTTTAAAACCCTCTCTTCATGTATTGTTACTCCAAATAGTCATTGATTGATAGGGACAATTTTTCAATTAAAAAACTACTTGAAAAAGTAAAAAATTTAGGGAGGGATGGAAATATTGTTGATTCTTGATGAACAAAATGAAAGAGACAACTCTCAAAAAATTTATGAATAACAACAGTGTGTATGCCTGTGTGTACTGCTCTTAACAGGTATTAACGCTATAAAATGAGGTTGAATGTTCTGTTTGATTTGTTTAGTTGCTGAGTTCTCTTAGTGCAGTAGCTGAGCATTGTCTACCATCCCTGCTGAAAACCCTCTTTGATTGGTATTCTCTTCAAAATGAAGAAGATGGCTCTCAGAGGCAGAAAGTGGCCACAAAGAATAAAGGGTAAATATCTTGGGTTGTCTTTCCTTTTTTTTTTTTACCTTTTTTTTTTTACCTCTTTATTTCATTCTCTCCAGATGATGATTCTGAAAATTGTTCTTTGCAACTTGGTATTCGTAATCCTATTTGCCCTCAGAATTACAGGGGCATATTTTATTAACCCATTTAATGATGGTAGTGATTAATCGTTTATACCGGGAAAAAAAAATCTTGGCATCTGAATGGCTGTATCACAGAATTTGATAGGGCATATATAAACATAAATAATTATTCATACATAATCAAACCGAATATTAGAAATGATGTGTCCAATGGAAGATGTGATAAATTTCACATTTGTTTATGATTTGGAATTGATCAGTCTTCTTACCCTCCTTATGAAAATGTGTTATTTACATGGTGTACTTTCTAATTGTTTTGTTATTCTTTGTCCATAGGGAAAAGGACTACTTGTCGGAGCGGAGAGATGTAAGTAAACAAAACCAAGATTTCCTTCGTTTTTCTTTTGCTAATGTGATTATGCAGTGAAGTTAAAACAGGACATTTGATACCCTTGGAACATGTAGAATTTTTGTGATGGGATTGGCTTATTAGCCGGTACTGGGGAGCGTTTCATGAAAGGACTTGTCGGATGTTTTATCCCACAAAGTCTGTTTTATCCGACAGTTGCCATCCATAGTAACGATGCTTCTCAGCCAGTCAAAATCAAGGAAAGATGTCAGATCTGACAGCTTGTCAGACGATAAATGTTGATGAAACGCCCCCCTGCTCTCAACTGACCATAAAACTGTAATTCTCCGAGCTTTGAGTAGATCTATACACTAATCACTGTATATACAGTGTAGTGATCGCTTCATCATTTCAGTCCAGACTCGTGGGAGTGAAAAGTCAATAAGAGTAGAGAAAAGCAAAACGGGTTTAAAAGAGAGCATGGAAAACTCCTTCCTCTTGAAAACAGAGACTTTCACAGCCTGTTATGAATTGTATAGTAAGCTTGTTGATACATGTATGCATTCACAGGTTACACACAATAGTACAATGATAAATGACAGACCTTATCATAATGCCCTTTATATTCTGAATGGGATAGAGGTGACTCCAACTGGAGCAAGAGGCCTTTTAGGCATGCTACACACATTATAAGAATGACGTCATGAAATGACATACCCAATCATAATCACCTTATTCTCAATAGTATGAACTAAAGTGATTACAACACGAGTCACGGTGCAAGGTGTGCAGTGGTCTGTAGTCATTAGTAAAAAAAAAAAAAAAAAGATTGGTACCTTGGAATGACATAGGGACATTTCAGTTCAATTCAATGTTTTTATTGTCCATATCAATGGAAATTTGTTTTGCTTGCATGCAGACTGCAGATACCAAGATTATCAACATAAATAAACAAAATAAACAAAATATTACAAATACTAACCAAGGTAATAAAGAAAATACATACAGAAAATGACAGATCCAATCGAAATCACCCTTTTTAAAATGGTATGAAATTGACTTCCAGAAAAATTAAGACATGAGGTACTTACTGTAGGGCTTGACACTTTCAGGCACCTTGGACACAAGGCCCCCGTCCACTCCCATTTTCTGGACCCTGAAAATTGAACAATTTTATTGAACCACAGGGCTTGATACCATACAGGGCCTGGAATTTCACTGTGGAACCCCTACCAGAAAAGTTAAGACTTAAGTTAAGATATGATGCGAGAAACTCCCACTACCCCCCCCCCCCCCACGTTTTTTTAAAAGTGTTCATATATGGCGCTGCAAACCACGCCACTTATGTTAATGAATGCGCATTAATACGTCATCACTCAAATAAAAGGGATTTTTTTGTCAGAAGTTTTGCAGACAAACTCATGACATCATAATTTAGGCGAACTTTTCAAGAATTTGAGCGTTTCACAGCATTTTGCCACAAGGAGGCCAAAAATAAAATGTCTCTTGCCTCAGCAGGTTTTTTTTTTTTTTTTTTTTGGGCCACCTCGTATCCCATTCACTTAGAATAGAAAAAACTGTGAGGGGTTATTGCAGGGGTCTGTCATGTCATATCTGAACAAGTCATTAGTGCTTAGCCCTGTGTATATCTGTTTCATAGAAAAAACTGTGAGGGGTTATTGCAGGGGTCTGTCATGTCATATCTGAACAAGTCATTAGTGCTGAGCCCTGTGTATATCTGTTTCATAGAAAAAGCTGTGAGGGGTTATTGCAGGGGTCTGTCATGTCATATCTGAACAAGTCATTAGTGCTGAGCCCTGTGTATATCTGTTTCATAGAAAAAACTGTGAGGGGTTATTGCAGGGGTCTGTCATGTCATATCTGAACAAGTCATTAGTGCTGAGCCCTGTGTATATCTGTTTCATAGAAAAAACTGTGAGGGGTTATTGCAGGGGTCTGTCATGTCATATCTGAACAAGTGATTAGTGCTTAGCCCTGTGTATATCTGTTTCATAGAAAAAACTGTGAGGGGTTATTGCAGGGGTCTGTCATGTCATATCTGAACAAGTGATTAGTGCTTAGCCCTGTGTATATCTGTTTCATAGAAAAAACTGTGAGGGGTTATTGCAGGGGTCTGTCGCGTCATATCCTGAGCTGCCAACCCCAACAGGAAAAAATCCTATTCTGTACTTCCTTTTATCCTATTTTCATGCCAAAAATCCTATTTTTGATTGAAAATTTAAAAAATACAACAGTGTGATTCCCCTTTCACTCTCTATGATATCCTAAAGAAAATACAATATTAATAACATGTATGACTTACGTAATTATTTTGATCTTAACTCTTCTACATAGTACTTCTTTTACTGAAAATGATCTACAGTACAAAATACACAGGTAGAGTACACCGAGCATTGGGATAAACTTAAATGTTGATAAAGTAACATGAAAATAAGATAGAATAAAGGTAATAAAGAATCAATGTCAGAACTTTCAAAAATATTATTTTCATTAGAAAAATCCTATTGTCATATTCTCTCCCCAAAATCCTACTAAATAGGATAAAATCCTACTACTTGGCAGCTCTGCATATCTGAACAAGTCATGCTGAGCCCTGTGTGTATCTGTTGCATGGACCTACATTGTACATGTTCACTTGCTGTATCGTCCTGCCTTAAGACAATCCAAGAATGACACGATTTAAATGACAGATCCAATGATACTCACCTTATTCCCAACGGTATCCAGGTGAATTCAACAGGATATGACAGATGCTGTCTTGGCTTTTCTCTGATTGGGAAACAATTCCATACTGAAAATTGCTTCTGACATGTGTATGATTGTATGTCAAGCCAGGTCACTTATGAGCTGGCAATTGGTCGCATCAGTCAGAACTGGATTGTTTTACAATTTAAGTTCTGACTACAGTATTTAAGTCTTCTGGTGCTAAGGCCCCCCCCCCCCCACTACAATTCAGTGTAATTAAAGCAATTATGTTCAGTCTTATGAGACCTTTAAAAAAGTATCCTTTAAAAAAGTATTTTTTACATTTTTTCCTTTTTGCCCTTCTGCATTTCTTATGAAATTCTGTTATGAATTGTGATATGTAAAATTGATCGATTTCAAGAATTTTCTTCTTTTTTTGGAAGAGGACTCGCCAAAGCCTTTAAGGCTTTAAAATATTTTTTTTTCTCTTTTCCCCCTCATTTTCACTGCCATTATAAATGTATGAATGAATGATGTCCTATATGCTTATCCATCATTATTTTAAGTTTTTATGTTGCAATAGCATAATGTCTTATTTTACGTTACGCTTTGTATGTTCTTCATGGAAACAGAAATCAGTGAATGAATGAATAAACGAATGAACGAAAATGTCTTTAACAAATACATTTGTATGTCAAGCCAAGTCACATGTGAGCTCCCAGGAGGTACATGTAGTATCAGTCAATCTTGCTTTGGTACAAGTCCTGACCGCAATTGCTGAACTCATTTTAGTGCTGCTGGTCAGTTGTACTCCACTATTTGTAATTTTGTATCCATAACTCCATGCTATCTGTTCCAAGCAGTTTATTATGGACCATTTCCACTGAATAAACACAAACGAAATTGGATTGGTATCCCAAATGATTTTAAGAATACATATAAACCGCTGATTAGTGAAGAGAAACCTGTACTGGAGCTACCTCCAGTTTCCTTCTGGCTATTCTCTGGAACCAGTTAAAAGTATTTCCAACTTTCCTTTGTTCATTTTTCCCTCCTACTTCTTTTCCTAGAAACTGTAGGATCGACTGGGTTAAGTTCTATATATCCTTCATATTCCTCTTATCGTTCAAACTGAACATGTAGGTACTCTAATCCTGAATCTCTCTCTGTTATACCTTGTTACCATTCTAGCTTGCTGTGGACTTTCTCTTCTGCTTGGTCTTGATAGAAGTCTTGAAGCAACTCCCTCTTCATCCTGTCCCTGACGGCATGATCACGCACATTGAGACTCTGGCATTCAGGCATTTCAAGAGTAGAGAAGGGTATGTATTCTCTGTCCCATTGCCATTTGATTTGGCACACCATAACCTGGGGTGTGGTAGAGTACCTACATAAAGAGAGTAGCGACATAGACGTCCTACTTCTTGGGAAACAAAATGGCGTTCAAATTCTTTCTATTTCGAACACCCGTTTGCTTATCGGAATTGAATAGAAATGTTGCGTAACAGGGAAACAAAATGGCGTTCAAATCTTGGGTTGTCGCTACTCTCTTTATGTAGGTACTCTAGGGTGTGGCGTTGTGTAGCGCCATCTTGCATCCATAAGAATCTAGTTATGTAATGTTGTCCAGTGACTTTTATGTCACGATTGGCGATAACGATCCCAGAGCCGATTTTCCTTCTTTTTTGACGTTTGATGACAAATGTCTTAAATTCATTAAAATCTTGCATAGAACACTGAAATATTACTTTCACACACTTTTGGTACCCAGGTTACAATGCAGAATTTTAAAAGAGATAATTCAGCAAAACAGTGAATTTTAGGTTGGTACCCCAGGATACCAAAACTGCATCATTTGTGTGAATGCCATATGAAAGCTTTTGATGATTCTTGAAGTTATGATCAAGTTGAAGAATTGTAGAGTTTGAAAGCATGAAATTCTGTTTTTTAAAACACAATGAAGGAAGGTAATATGGACTACTGAAATCAAAGCAGTAGTTATACCTAATTTTTTTAGTGGCACATCAAGGTTTTGAGAGTTATGAACAAATGAAAGAATTACAAAGTGTCATTTCATGAAATTATGTTTTTGAAAAGATTGAGAATGAAAGAAGATTAAGTTGATTGTTGAAATCATAGCAGTACATGTCCCTTAATTTAGTGGAACATAACAGGGTTTTAATAAAATTGTGTTAAACCAAGTCAGTTTGTATTTTTGAAGGAAAACTTAATTTGCACCCGTCGCAATTATTGAATCACCAGAATTCAAATATTAAATAGTAGAATGAGCGAATGTCACGTCTTTAACCATGGTTTTGAATGCTGTTATGGTTTTAAGAAGGCATTTGATCTTGGGTGCAAATTATAGCAAACCAGCTATAAATGCAAGAATAATTGTATGTCCAGATATTATGTAATATATATGCTTGTCTATGATGGTGATGATGTAGCAGCATATTATTTTTAAAAGTTTAATAATTACTTTATTGTACTCATGAATTATATTGTTTTATTCTCTTCTCAATGTGCCTTTTATGATGTAGACTACAGAGTGGAGTAAACACAGAAAACATTCACATCATAGCTGATCTTTATGCTGAAGTACTTGGTGTCATGGCACAGACCCGATTCCTGTCAGTCAGAAAACGATTCTTCACTGAACTCAAGGAACTCCGCTCAGAACCTCAGAATGTCCAAACAACTCAGGTATGGTTAGGACAAAATACAGTTTGGGCAAGGGGTTTAGCCACTTGGTCTAATACCAGTTGGTCTAATTTCCAGATCATCTAATGCCACTACACCTAAACCCATTTGGTATACGATCAAATTTGGTCCAATCATTACTTGGTCTAATACCCACTTGGGCTGTTTGTCATTCAGTCTAATGACCAAACGGTCTAATTGCCACTTCGGCTACCTAGTTTCCCCATTTCATCTAAATGACCATTTGAACTATTTACCAGTTCATCTAATCAGATAGTCTAAGTGGTGTTGGACAAGGTAGGTATGAGATGAAATGGGCATAGCCTAACTGGAAATTAGACGAAATAGTAGATAGGCTAAGTGGCAAGTAGACCAAATGGAAATTAGACAAACTGGTAGTAGATGGAATGGGATTGGTATGAGACCAAATGGGCATTAGACAAAGTGGGATTAGACTAAGTTACAATTTACCAGGCTTGGGGCCATTCACCCTTGAATATCTGCAAAGATCCCTTGTAATTTTTTTTTTTTTTGTGGATGATCAAGATATTTGAACTTGGAGGATAGGCAGTCTTCAATCGTTTTCTTGTATGATGTGATATATTATCTATCTTCATCAAGTGTCTTGTCAGTGTATGAGGCTGGTCAGAAATCGTCAGTGAGATTGGCTTTGTCAGTGAAATCACTGACAAGACACTTCATGAAACACCCCCCTGAAGGGTTAATCTTTATATCTTGTTCTTCTCATTGCTATGGTTCATTTCTATCTTTCATCTATTTGTATTCAGTCCATAATCAGTTTAGTGATGGGGCTCAAGTTCTACAGGGTGAAGATGTTTCCCGTAGAGGACTTTGAGTCCTCCTTTCAGCTCCTCCATGAGTGTGCCAACTACTACCTTGAAGTCAAAGACAAGGATATCAAGCACGCCCTCGCTGGGCTGCTGGTAGAGATCCTCGTTCCCATAGCCGCTGTAAGTAGAACTCATCTAGTAGTGAGATCCTCGTTCCCATCCTCGTTCCCATAGCCGCTGTAAGTAGAACTCATCTAGGCTTTGTGTTGATAGGGGTAGAATAGTAGTAGTAACAAAATGAGTAGTGAGATACGTTGTTATCGAGTTGAATGTAGTAACATTGGTAGTGGTAATAGCAGTGGCAGTAAAAATGTTAGTGCGAGTGGTAGTGATAATGTAGTTATAGTCTTAGTGGTCAGGAGCCGCGGAGCATTTTTAAAAGGGGAGGGGGGGGGGCTGAGCATGTGAACAAGCATAATCATTGCTGTGTTATTGTATATAGGCCAGTGTGTCTATTCCAAGAAGTGGGCCCCCTCCCGGTTCCGCGGCCCTTGGTGGTAGTGGTAGTGGTAGTGTAGTAGTAGTTGTAGTGGTAGTGATAGTAGGTGTGGTAGTGATAGAAGTAGTGGTAGTAGTAGTGGTAATGGTAGTGATAGTAGTAGTGGTAATAGTAGTGGTAGTAATAGCAGTGATAGTAGTGGTAGTAGTAGTAGTAGTGGTATGGATAGTGGAAGTGTTTGCAGTAAAGGGTGTGGTAGCAGTAGCAGTAATGGTAGTAGTAGTGGTAGTAGTAGTAGTAGTAGTAGTAGTAGTAAAGATAAACACAGCATTTACAATAGTAGAGGTGTAGTAGTAGTTGTAGTAAGTAATGATTAGTACTTGCAACTGGAGTTTGAATTTGACACTAAAGTTTCATCATTTACTCGTTAGGCCTGTAGCTTCACTTTTGTCTCTGGGATTCATCATATCATGTTACATGTTTGTGCAAATGCATGCTTACGTGCATTTAAAATTCATTGATAATGTACATGTACTGAAGAGCTTGCACGCCAAACTTTCCTGATATGTTGACAATGCGTGTAGTCTCACCTCTATCCCTGGACTCAGCAAATGCGATAGAATTTCCATGCAAATTATGCTAATTTATGCAATTTCTATGCATGTATACATGTATTCTATTGATTTGTGTATTATGAGTGGCAGTAGAGCTAAAAAGAAAAAATCTGCAGATGTTAACTAGCATGTTTGATAGGTCAATACATTGTAGCTTTATTTTCATCACAGTTACCACCAACTCAAAGCACATCTTCAGGCGAACTTATGGTAATATACATATATTTGTTAATGAAAATATTTGTATGTATCAGTATTTTGGTCCTCTTTCATTTACTATGTGTTGAAAGAATATTTTAACCTTTGGGACTTCTTTATCAGTTGCATTCTAATATAAAGGAAATATATAATTTCGGAAAACTAATGCTAATTGTATTTTGGGTCTTTTGCTTCAAATAATCCTTTTTATGAATTGAAGATTTACAAATTGACTAAAACTATTCCTTCATCAATGATTTAAACGGTTCAGCCCATGTTGTTGAAAAATCTACCTATTTTTAATTCAGGCAAAATCATCAGTAAGGATAGCACTGTAGATTATAAACTAGTTTCAGTACTGACAGTCATTTGACTTGGGTTAAAAATTATAATAAAAATACACCTGCAATTGCATTCAAAATTTGTATTTAAAAAAAAAAAGAAGAAGAAGAAAAAGAAGAAACAAAGAAACAATAAAAACTTGATATGTTGCTGATTTTTTTTTTACATAAATCTAATAAATTCACATAAACATCAAGACATGTACTCCGTACTCTGATCGAAATGATAACTATCTCGTTTTACCTGAACTAGCTCAATGATAAACATTGTGGTGCTGGGTAGTAATCACTTGAAATACATTTCCTGTATGAAAATGCTTTATGATTATCCTTCAGCCGGGGTAATAATATTAACTTTGTAGAGCGCAGTAGAGTATATGCATATAGTAGCTGCGCTATATAAATGGACCATATTATTATTAATATTATTATTATTATGAGAATATGATATGGAAATACACTCTGAATATCGCAGTTGATCATGTTGTGTCATTTTGTCAGACAAAACTTTGTGTGACAAAATTTAAATGCTGGTATACTGGTGTAGATATCTGATCTTATATCACTGAAAAATATTCTATTTGTTTTAAAGCATAAGTTATCACTGAATATTTTCAGAATACTACAGTAATTTCTGTTATTTTCTTCTTCATTTTATTATCATATTAGATTCACATTTTTGAGGTGATAGCCAAATACTTTCATGCTTTATCAGTGAAAATGCATTTTTATGTATAAATTACCATACATGTAAATTAACATAATGATGAGATAAATTTTGTGATGCAGTTAACATTGCCATAATATTGCTTTCCTCTCATCGACCATTTAAAACAAACCCACCTTTTTGTACATGTAACAAAACTATGGTACTGGTATGTATATGTATATTACTGGACATACTATGGAATACATATTTTTGCATAGAATTTGCATGAATTAGCATTTTATTATAAAGAATGCAATTTACCTATTTCATGACTTAATTTGAAACCAATGCATTTGAGTCACAGGAAAACATGCTTTTTTGTCCTTTCTGTCCCTGAACTTTTGTTACCAGATGTGACTAGTATGGTCATAGTGATACATGATTGATTCCGTAATCCTATCAAAAAGTTTGATAATACTTGTGCACTTTTTAACGCATTAGCCAAACAGGTGCAACATAACCTGTTATTGGATTGACTGATTGTTATATTATTGCTTTATTGAAAATATCAGTTGGTCGAGAACAAAGTGAATGTTCCTACATGTATGCTGCACAGCTTGTAGTGAAGATATACCAAACAAGCCTTGAATGGTGCTCTAAGGAGAAGCACACCCTGGCAGCTCGTAAATTCTGTCTCAAAACTTTTTAAATGTGCTTTGTGGTAGCAGTGCTAAAATGTTTACAGAAACAATTCCATATCCTAAATGCACTTTTATGTTATCAAAATTTGAATCACGAAGATTTTGTTTCCAAATTTTGTCAATGTGCTTTGTAGTAGCAGTACTAAAATGGATACAGAAACAAGTCCATAGCCTGCATGCACAAGTACAGTGTCAAAATTTGAATCACACACTTTTTACCAAACTGGCAAAACAATAAAAATTATTGTCATAATCAGCATATCATGAACACATAACTTATTGATTATCTACGCATTATGTTTGCAGTGTGTCAAGAATGAAGTCAACATTCCCGTTCTGAAGAACTTTGTGGAGAAGATGTACCAGACGACCTTCGAGCAGTGCTCCAAGAAGAAGCATGCCCTGGCGGCGTTCCCCTTACTGACATGTCTGCTCTGCGTCAGTCAGAAACAGTTCTTCTTGTCCACGTGGCACAACTTCCTCAATCTATGTCTCTCCAGCCTCAAGGTGTGTGGGAATTTATGACCACCAGTGTAACAATCAAAGACATGGGGGTGTTTCATAAAGCTGTTCGTAAAGTTACGAATGACTTTACGAAGGACTTAAATATGGCAGGCTAAATGGGATTCTCTATCATTATAAATCGCATCAGCTAAATGTGAAATATGCAGACATAGATTAACATCACTGTTGTTTTTACAATTTTTATTGCGAAGTATATTTTTTGCCACAATTTAATTGAGATTATGGAAAATGCAGCCACACTTTGGGCGTCCCATTTGGCTTGCCAGATTCCAGTCGTTCGTAAAGTCATTCGTAACTTTATGAACAGCTTTATGAAACACCCCCCTGGGCCGGTTTCCAATTCCATACTTAAAAAGAAATTTGAGTATTTGCTTCATTTTTTGGCCTAGATATGATAATTAGCAAACTTTGATATTCATTGTAATCTTTTGGCTACATGTTTTACCAAAAGTCTAATACAGGCCTGTAGCAGATGTAAGCCATTTATTTTGAAAGTCGTGATTGGGCAGATGTGTAGTTTTCATATTCATGTAGGTCATAATGCTGTGCATCAAAAATTATATGAAAAAGCACATTCATTGCAATGCCTCTCTAATTTTCTAATGTGCATCTTTCTCTGTTGATGCCTTGTGTAGCATCGAGACTCCAAGTTGTCTAGGGTAGCTCTGGAATCGCTCTACCGGCTTCTCTGGGTGTACATCATGCGTATCCAGTGCGAGAGCAATACCAGCACGACAATGCGTCTCCAGAGCATCACGTCGGCCCTCTTCCCCCGTAACTCTCGCAACGTCATCCCCCGCGACACGCCCCTTCACATCTTTGTTAAGATCATCCAGTTCATCGCTCAGGAGAAGCTGGAGTTTGCTGTCAGGGATGTGATCTTTGATCTTCTGGGAGTCACAAGAAAGATGATGCTCTTCCCGGAGGTAGAGTAAACTCTTACATAAAAGCAGGTCTTTGTACCACGGCGAAAAATACTTTTTTTTGCTACGAGAGTTATTCTTTGAAAAAAATAGCTCCCCTGGACAACCTTGCAGGAGCTATTTCTAGGCCCAAGGGAGCTATGTTGAATTGCTGATATCCCAAGTGCCACCTTATATGTTAATTCTGCTGCTCCTCGATCACTATTTGCAAATGTATTGCTTATTTTTGGATCTGAGGTAAGAGCGACTCAGAAGAAAACGGTCACCCCAAAGAACCGGGTTTCAGGGATTTTAGGGGGCTATGTAAGCTCTACCGAGAGCGAAGACGTCCGTCGCCCGTGGGTATTTTTTACCCTGCTTTGTACCCCTTCCTGTAGTGACCAAAGCAGTCCAAAAACCATCCAAACATCTTGTGATTTCTTGTCTGCTTCCAATTTTTCAAATCCCGTAGTCCATGTTAGTGGAAAAAGTCATTTCAGTTAGTCTAAATCATAATTCTTCCTGTGAGTGAATTGCCTGCAGTTTGTGTAGTAAGTAGGTTCTGCCAAAGTATTGTCTTTGCTGAGGGGTTTTGAATATTTTTCATTTGAAAGGCTTATCATATGGGGCTCTCTCAGAAGTTTTGTTGGATATTTGCAGTAGAAGACACATATGTTTTATGTGTCATTTGAGAAGCCAAAGTTCTATGTGCTTCAGCTTAAATTATTGTAGGGAAATCAGAGATTAAGTATAAATGGATGAGTATTACAACATGAAACTTTTGGTGAAACTGTGATTGCTTTTCATATGGCATTGTGATGTCCTATGCTCTTTATATGTAAATGAATTCTGTATTAATTCTGTATCATATCATGTGTGTTATTTTGATGCAGTTATGGATTACATTGAACAGTCTTAATAAAATTGGTCACTTCAAATTTTTCTAATAAGTGCGTTCTTTTTTTCAATTTTTCACCCAGCGCATGAACGTGGGCCTGCGAGCCTTCCTGGTCATTGCAGACAGCCTGCAGCAGAAGGAAGAAGCACCACCAATGCCCACCACCACCCGCATCATGCCGTCAGGAAACACCCTGCGGACGCGCAAGACCTTCCTCAACAAGCAGCTGACGGAAGACGGGGCCAAGACCATTGGCGTGGCACCGTTCTACCCCAGCATCAGGAAAGCCCTGGACAACATAGTGAGGTCCCTGGATATGACGGTGGGCAAGGCTCTGCTCATGACCAATGCACAGTGTTTGACCAAAGAGCTGGATGACCTTATGACGTGAGTTATACATTATGTTCATCCATCCGAAACTGAAATGGAGATAGTTTTAGCTGGAGTCTGTTAAAAATTTGCATTTAACTAACAATGAATGAAATCCAGTGGAAAACACATCATCTTTCTTAATGATGCATGTGAGCTCACAAGAGCTATTTCATAATTATTATTATTTTCATCGTAAAATTGTTGTGACAATAATTATTGCCTCTCACTGATATCAGTCACTGATGTAATGAGCCAAATATTTTCAGTCATTACTCAACTTTCATACCTAGTCAGCGGAAGGCGATTTTTACGGTAATTATGTTTTTTAAGCCCTTGTATAGTGGCTCACAGGGGCAATTTCAAAGGTTTAAGGAGCAAATCACCCTTTGCCCCCTTGTATTTTTTTCACTGGTTGGGACCGGTTTATTCTTAACTCATGATGTTCCTTGTTGTATTTGGTTGACCACAGGAATGAGAGGAAACCAAAGATTGAATTATTCAGGACATGCATCGCAGCCATCCCACGTATCATTCCAGATGGTCTGAGCCGTAAGGAACTCCTAGAACTCTTATCAAGATTGACGGTGCACAGAGATGACGAACTCAGAGGGTAAGAATCCTTGATACTCTTTATGTATAAATTTTGTTCTGAAATATTCTGTTTATTGTTAACCAATGGAAGAAGAATTTGTGTTATAATGACAGATGTATCAATAAATTCAAATTCATTTCACATTCCCCTGATGACCTCTAAATCCCCATAATGTTATCACTCCTCATGATGTTCTCAACTACTACTGAAGCCTTTATTCAAGTGTA
>CM057161.1:4411368-4416368 GCA_029962745.1 Echinometra lucunter | reverse complement strand
CGTTGAAGTTTACGTGCAAGACTCTCTTATGACTCAAAACTCTGCAACCGTGTGACACTTATCTATCAAACTTGGGTTGTCGATGCACTAAGGGGACCTGCATGTTATGGTCCAGTCATAGGTCACATGGTAAGGTCAAAGGTCATTTCAGGTCAAACATTAAAGTTTACGTGCAAGACTCTCTTATGACACAAAACTCTGCAACCGTGTGACACTTATCTATCAAACTTGGGTTGTAGATGCACTAAGGGGACCTGCATGTTATGGTCCAGTCAGAGGTCACATGGTCAGGTCAAAGGTCATTACAGGTCAAACGTTGAACGGTTAAAGTTTACGTGCAAGACTCTCTTATGACACTTTGCAACCGTGTCACACTTTTCAGTCAAACTTGGGTTGCAGATCACTAAGGGGAAGTGCATGTTATCATTCTGTTGGACTTCACATGATAAGGTGAAAGGTCATTGGAGGTCATATGTTACAGATGTTTTCAAATTCTTGAATTTGCTTTTCCTCTGTCATTTCTTGTCCAGTGTTGAATCTGATTGCTCAACTGATAATCATAGGTGACGCTTCTGAACTTGTACACAGATATTGTGTAAACATTCGTAATGTAGAATTATGTAAAAATTACTCATGCAGATTTCTGCTAGTAAATACTACTTCTCTATTTTGCAGCTGATTTTGATGCTGTTTGTTTAGAGTGCTTATTTGTAGAGTAGAAGCAGGGAAAGTACATGCACGTGAAAATGCAGTACCATTTCATAAAAAACCCTTCTCATATTTTATCAAATGTTATTCCATCCCAGTTATTTCACAATGAGCTTTCGATACAGTTCTGTTGTGTGCCATCACAGATCGCGATATTTCTAGTTATTTTCACAAGTGGGCGAGACACAACATCGCAAACGCCTTGTTGATTAGTTTGTTTCTTTTTTCCACTAAAGTAAGGTACAACAATGTATTTCACCAGTCCCTCATTCATAAATCAAGAGAATGTTTACATGTTCACATGTTCTGGAAATCATGGCCTGTCTTGTGTATTTTTTAAAATGTATATAGAGCATGGATACAGAGCACAAATAAGAACATTGTAACACCTTTTTTTTTACCTTTCATCTTCCAGGCTACCATTACTGCATTGCCTACCGTAGACCTGCAATGGGTGGTGGAGCGGTCAATCAACCAGTGGTCGGGCAGTACGTACGAGTCGACGGGAGCCAGTGACAGCCTGACCAAGCTAGCGGCCAGGGGGATGGGTGGGTTCAATCCATGGGCCACCTGCCTGGCCAGGTTCTTCCACAGTAACTGTCTGCCTCACTACTGTCCGACAGCGGTCACCAACGCATGGCCGGTGGTCAATACAAGGCTGACCCAGCTCTATGGACACATTGACCCAAGGTATTTATAGTTTAACATAAACCTGATAAGATTGATTTGAAGTTTGTTTGATAAACACTTGTCCTTTGTCTTTATAAAAAAAAAAAGCCAAACACAAGTTTTAATAGAAAGGAAATCATAAAATGAATTCAGGCTTGTTAGGAGTAGACCTTGTTGTTTGATCTCAAGATATAGTTGGGACAAAATAATGTATATATGCTTTTCTTTCAGGTGTATATAAAAGTTTTGGCCCAACTGTATTATGTTGGGGGGGATTTGTAGATGGTAGTTTAATAATGAAGCCAAACATGGAATGCAATAGTCTGGTGTAATTTGTGTCACATATTTATGATTGGATTTTCATAAATTTTTCTTAAAAAGCAGACACAGGTGATCCGACCCAGTCATATCACATTTTAAAAAAACATGTCATTATATACAATACAAGTGATTTCCTGTTAGGTTTTGATATTTGTTTCAAACATATTGAATGTATTAACACCCAAACTGAAAAAACATATGATATTTGAATGGTACATGTATATCATTAACATTAAACTGCACCTATTCATACCAGCTGCTAGATATGCAGTTTCTTTCTTTAGACCGAATAATGGAATTGGAAATAAAATGTGTCTTTTGCTGTGTTTGATTGTAGTGCTCCATCTGAAGGAAGGACATCCATCCGCTCTAAGAAGGTTCTCCACCCTATGGATGATAACATAGCTCTCTGGAGGAACTATCTAGTGTTTGCTTGCAGCTGTGCCCCTCCCAGTGCCGGCTACCAGACTCCCAGAAGATGCTTGTCTCCAGAACCCAACAGGTGATAATACAGGTTTCTTATGGGTCAGGGAATTTCTGGAAAGTCAGGGAATTTGAAAATACTTTTTCTAGAAGCAAAAAAGTCGAGAAAAGTCAGGGAATTCATCAGTTTCTTCTTGAAAGTCAGGGAAAATCATTTGCTCAATTTAAAAAAAAGAAATAAATAATTTGTTTGAGTAATTAACAGAGAGAATAACATTTTTCAAATGTGTGCTTCCATATAAGACCATTTGGTGTTAAAGTCCACAATTTTGCTATTTTGACCAGTCCCTTTGTTATTATAATATTTTTGTATACTGGTAGTACTGATACTAGCAAGCTCCCCTTCGCAACTAAATATAAGTGTAATATGACTGACCACATACACATTAGTTCTGAGGGGAACTTGCTAGTATTGTGATTATTTATATTTTGCATATTTTAGAAATGTAAAAATGGTTCTGGAAATTTTCAGTTTCCTGCTCGGGAAAGTCATGGAAATTCAGGGAATTTTGAAAAATGTGTAAGTGTAAGAACCTTGGTCAATTCAGGATCGGTATCTTTATCCCATAGCAGCACAGAGCTTTCTTGAGGTCTGAATTAATTATCTTCAATCCTCAAATTGGCAATACAAATTATTTTTTTCCATGTCTACTTAGCTTGAAAAAAATAAATATGGATATAACATAAACCAAAATGAAATATAATTGTAAAATTGAATCAGAGATTGCCAATTTGAACACAGAAAAAGTGATTATATATTATTCACTGTGCTGCCAATTTAAAGAGTTAAATGATTAGTGACACTTAAACTGCTCTAATTCGAGAATGCCACACCATAGAGCGATGGGAATGGGCTTAAATTTGTCAGTGCATTTTTCTCTTTCTGCTCATGTATGATATATATTACCCAACTTTTACAACAAACAAACCAACAGATACTGCAAAAGCATCTCCTAAAGGTGACACTGTACCTCTATGGGTTAAGCAATGCATGAACTTGGTTTTGAACTTGGGTCCTATTTGGTTCAGCACCGCTTGTCTACCATTTACCTGTTGCACATCTATAAAGGAATGGTTTCTTTCCCTCTTTCAGTGGCTCCTACGATGGTTCCTCCCACCTCGAGAGACTAGAAGCTAGACTACATAGCTCCTCCAGCGGGGTGACAGCAGCAACCCTCTTCAAGATGCTTGTACCCCTCATCCGATGTGATAACACTGACACCAGGGAGGCTGTCGTTAATGGGCTTGGATGGACCAACATGTTTGCATTCAGGTGAGAACCTTTATCATGCCCAGTTTATTAGCAGCTTTGCTCATCAAATTAGATTATACTTTTAAAAAAATGCCCTTTTGTCATTTTGAATCATGTAGAAATTAGACTTTTAGGACTAGCAAAATGATAATGACATTCTGTAAAAAGATGATCGAAAACAAACTAAAAAAAACCTTGCAGAAAACACATCTGAAGTCATCAACATAACACATATGTGACAGACTTCATGGCAAGAAGCTTTTGGCAATTGCAAAAATTCAATATAATGCAATTAAACTCTTACATCTTGAACCCTTACAATTTTGGCATTATTTCATGCATTTGACAGTCATTTGTTATTTTTTTCGAGTATTGAATCCCACTGTAATATATATGTTTCAGGGATCTGATGGATGAACTGCAGCAATCGCTCAAGGATGCCCTAGAGAGAAAACAAGAGGTAAGCCCTTTGTCTTGTTGATATTAACCCAATGAACACAAAGCCTGAGATAATTCGGGCTAGGGTCTGTGGAAAATGTGTGTTATACTGAAATCAAATCGTCCTTAACAGGTTAATACCTCCAGTGCACTAACTTTTTTGACAATTGGTTTCAGACCATTGCATGTAAACCAGGGCCCTGTTTCATAAAGTTTCATAAAACTTGTTTTGAATAACAAGTTGCAATAACTGTTATAAGCTACTGAAATCCTTGCATCTGATTGGCTGAGAGCAAATTTGTCATAGAAATGTGGCAGTTGTTACCAATAACAAGTTTTATGAAATGGGGCCCAGGTTGCTCCTATGACATGTGAACGTCTGAATGAATGAATATGACAATGTAGTTGAAGGTATCAGCTTGAAAGGTAGAATTGTTAAATTTTGGTATAAGCAGATAGATTGATTGATTTATTGATTGATTGATTGATTGAATTTATTTAGTCAAGGTAAAAACTTACATCAGTCAAAAGATTGCTCTTCAGCAAGTCTGTGAAGATAAGATAAAACATATGAATCAAATTATAATAAAACAGAAGTCAGAGCATGATAAACAAATAATGATATGGTACAATTAAATTATGCACGAGATGATTAACTAATAAGATAATGAACTAATAAATCATGCAAAAACTACATCAAATAAAAATACACAGAGACACAAAATAGAAAATAATAATGGTAATCATAATATAACAATAAGATGAATAAGATAACAAGAGAAATAAATATCAACAAAACCTAACGATGTAGGCTGAAAGTTGTCTGTGTCAGGTAATTGAAAGGGAAAGAACAAAGAAAATGGAAGAAGAGAAACGAGAGATCATAGGAGAGAAGACTGATGAGAGAGATAAAGAGAAGGAGAAAACATAAGAGTTAGAGAGAGAGAGAGAAAGAGGAAGATAGTGGGGAGGAGGGAGAGACAGACACTATTAATGGATTTTTGTTCACGTACATTGATGCTAATGTTATTTTTCCTTTCTATAGAACATGAGAAGAAAGAGGAGGAGAGATTTCCTCAGAGTACACCTGATTAGAGTTTTTGAGCTGATAGCAGAACATGGGCTGTTC
>CM057161.1:4393868-4406368 GCA_029962745.1 Echinometra lucunter | reverse complement strand
CCTATGTGAAGTCGACTTGTGCGAGGTGTACTGCTGTACTTAAAAACTTTTATATTGAAAATATGCCTGCCATTCTTTCATCCTTTAGGGAATACCCATGTGACATGATCGTCATCCTGTGCCTGGTGTTACTGAAGACTGCTGATCCTTGCTCAGTCATCCGCACTCTGGCCTATCAGCTCCTGCAGGTTCTGGACAAGCGTTTCTTTGGCGCAGGAGGACAGGCCAATCTCTTGAGGGCTACCTATGGCAAGTCCCATGTTGCTCTTAGCCGAGAGCTTGCCAGTCTGCATCCAGAGCTAACTCTTGCCATTTTCTCTGGTATGTGCAATGTATTAATTAATTTCAGAAAAAAATATACACTTGCTGAGGATATTTCCTAAAAAAAAAAAAAAAAAAAAAAAACAACCAACCTCCTGCAGGCTTGTGTATAAAATTCATGATGATGAAAGAAAGTAACATAGTTATTAATGCCTTATAGATATTGCTGGTTTAGCCCTGTGCATCTCATCCATGAAGTGGATGACTTATCAATTTCACTTTTATAGTACATTTTCATGAATGTGTGAATCAAATGAAATCATAAAGAAGATATAATGTTTGTGAAATCAAACATGGAGAGGATAGAATTAGCATGCATAACCGAATAATTGAAAGCAAACATCCATTAACAGCAAATTTGTAATGAGCAATAAGCCATTGGCATGATAAGGAGGGATTTTGCATTTTATTGTATTTCAAATAAAACTATCCTGTGTTTTATGCCTTGGTGCAAACTCTTTTCTCTCTGTACAGAGATCACAGAGCGTTTTGAGTCGGCTCCCTTGGTCCATCGCAACATCATGCTGGAGATCCTCCTTCCCTGGATCTATAACATCGAGCTGGTGGACTCCCTGGCCAAGGAGGGAGGTGTGGGAGGAGGAGGAGCCCTGGGTGGTGGAGCCAAGGAGAAGGAGATGGTGGTGGAGATGGAGGACCAGGAGCAAGGATGCTCCATGAGACGGCCGGGATGGGGCAGCAAGCAGGCGTCGTGTGTCATCCTGAATAATCTGCTCTTCATCACAGCAGAGGTGAGTGGCTGACAAATGAATGAAAGATGGGAGAATAGATGAAAGAATAGCTTAGCAGACACCGTTTTTCAAGGAGGAACAATGGCAAAAGAAAAAGGGGTAGTCTGATTAAAGGCTTGTTCAGATACGGGGGGAAACCGTGGGAGTAAGAGACTGCGGATATACTGTGTAAAGGGTAATCCTGAGAGAAGTGTTGGGTATTCTTTTGGCAAGAGTTCTGCTAAAAACTTTCTAGCAGTCCTAGTCGGATCTCGTGCCGGAAGATTAAAGAGAATGAGGTATTAAAAAGGAATGATCTTTTTGTAACAGGGTGAGTTCAATTCCTGTGATCTTTGATATAAGAGTTCTTATCAGAACCTTTTACCCTCTACGTGGTGCTTCTGCAAACCGTTACTCCCTCTAACTGCTCCACCATGCTAACCTTCAAAGCTCATCTTATCCAGTATTCTCTCCCTCTCTCTCCCTCTCTCTCTCTCTCTCTCTCTCTCTCTCTCTCTCTCTCTCTGTCTGACTTAAGAAGACATAAATGTGTAAACAGAAGTATGATTATAATAATGAAGATATTCATACTGTGCAACATATCCATCCCAAAGGGTGCTCAAGGTGCTTACAGTGAATTATCATTAACATTATTATTACCCCAGCAGTGCCAGTTATCCATTTATACACCTGGGTAGAGTGCAGCAGAGGTGGATTAAATGTCTTGCTGAAGAACAAAAGGAGGCAGGCATCGGTGGGAATTGAACTCACGACCCTTTGATTATAAAGAGGGCATGCTCTTACCAACTTTGCCACAATACTTCCACATGGTCTGAGTAGTACATTTACACGTTTTTGTTGATTTTGTCCTTTTTTATTCACAGTATGGTGACGAGCACTGCAATGGCCTTGAACAGCTTTGGGCTGGGCTATGTACCTGTTGGCCTGGCAACCTACCAGTCATCCTGAACTTCTTGCTTGGTTTGACCGGTGTCATGACCAATCCGGACCTTCTCCAATATGTAAGTATTTCTTCTCACTTGACAAGAATTAATACTTATTTTCTTGTTCTCCTATGGAGCGAAATGTTGAGTGTAGCTTCATTTTAGAGCCATATGTGTTGGGGGGGGGGTAGTAAAGGAGTTCTGTGGCTTCCTGTAGACAAATTTTAGCATATAGAGTAATGACAAGGGCCATTATGACGGAATACAGACTGTTTAGTTTCACTCAGACAGATACAATTGAGAATGCATTTTATTGTAAAAAATATATGGTAGCAGCCACAAGAATGTGGTCAAAAAAGTTGTTGATTTACTCCAAAAAAAAGTTTCAACAACCCAAGTTCAGACTTGTGAAGACTACGCATCAGATTTGCTATGAACCTTAACATATATGAATGCTGTTTCATGCAGGTGTATACATTTACTCTTTTGAAAGTTGATATAAAGAATTGATATAGAATTTTAATGACATCATGTGTTGAATGTTTTAGGAAAAAATAGAGCAGAACATTTGTGATAAACATGATTACTTGTATTTTTTTAAATGTAGTGAAGTAAATTATGTGGTAATGGAATGGTACTGATTGCATGTAAGAATGATGAATGGAGCAAAGCAATCTGGTCCCCCCACCATTTGTTTCTCTCTTTCCCTCAGCTGAAACGAGTGCTGGTGTACATTGCCCGCGCCAAACCCCAGCGCCTGATGGACGAGCTGATGCGGGAGATGCTTTCCGTGGAGATCGTCACCACCAACGTGGAGAGGACCGATGAACCCCCTTACTTCCAACTTTACCACCAGCCCCAGTTCGGCGGAACAGGACCAGAGTCTGGTAGTGCCGCGTCGCTGATCGAGAAGATGGACAAGGAGGAGGAGGCGAGGATGCTGGCGAGTGAGAAGATTAAGCAGGAGAAGAATACATCCGATCGAGGCACACAGGTAGCAGTAGGGAGCAAGACATCGCCCCCACCTGACACTGGGAGTACCAAGGACAAGGATAGGTAAGGAAGTTATTTCCTATATCCTTTTGACTTTAGAGGGATAAGCAGGAAAAGAATACATCTGACGGGGATACACAGGTGACGGTTGGAAAGAAAAACACTGCCCCCACCTAAAACCAGTGCCCTGTTTCATAAAACTTGTTTTCAGGAACTGTTATAAACTACTGAAATCCTTACATCTGACTGGCTGAGAGCAAATTTGTCGTAGCAATGTGGCCGTTGTTAACTTGTTACTGATAACAAGTTTTATGAAATAGGGTGGAGGAGTACCAAGGATAGGGAAGGGAAGGTGGCATGATTTGATATGATTTGATTCAATTTTCGTTTTCTTTTTTAGTAAACATATCAGGTCTTAGCGTGCAATCTTTGAATGAAAACTGCTCAGAGGAAACAGAAAAAGATGTCTTTAAAGGCATGTAGCCTTTCCATACAATCTTGATTACAGTGTATTGCATGTTTCTATGGAAAACATTGTAAAAAGGTGGACAAAATAAATTGTGGTTATGGAAGTATACCTCAATATATTTTAGGTAATAACACAAATAACAACATGACATTACCCAGGCTGGTAAGCTCTGCCATTGCAGTACTACTGCAAAAATAAGGAAAAATGATTTTGGAAACCATTATGAAAGCTCAGTCAGTGTTTATCTCATCGATCTCCTGTACCAAAGGATTCTGAGAAAAGGACCCATCTAAGAAATGGAGATCTTAAATAGCAGTCCAAATTCTAAGGAATCCATCCTCTGAATTTGTTTCTCAGTGTTATTCGCGATGGATCGTCCTTACACCAGAGTAGTGGCAGTTTGTCCACTCTAACCAGCAGCACCTCTACACCAAGCAATGAGTCTGCAGGTACAGACCGCGTACGCTTCAAGCCGGCCATACCGGAGGAGTCAGAAGAGTCTGATGGGTAAGTTCGTCTTCTACCCGACCCTAAAATAACATTTCAGGGCCGGATCCAGAATTTTTCAAGGGGGGGGGGGGGGCTGGTTAGCTTTTTCAGGCGTCTGTTTTACCTGAAAAATTTGCTGACAGAAAAAAATGTCCTTGGCATTTTCAGGGGTCTATTTTATCCCCAAAATTTGCTGATAAGCAAAAAAAAAAAAATGGACCTCGGTCCCCCTGGATCTGCCCCTGCATATGTAGAGACAGCTTGCAAAAACTGACAAAGACCATTATTTTTTTTTTTTAATATTTTGAAAGTAACACCACCTTTGTATTAAACTGAAAAATGCCTTCCATTTGAAAGCTCATTCATTCATTATTTATCTAAGAAAAATTTTGGAATTATGATCAACAGCATCATATGTTTTTATAGGAAATTACAAATCAAATCTTTATTAGTTGCATTGTTCACTTCTGAAGTCACGGGCTAAAGCTGGGGTAATAATATCCACGTCCTTTGGAAGCGCATAGAGATGTTATATCATAATGTGATATACGCTATAAAAGAACTGTATATTATTATTATTATTATTATTATTATTATCATTATTATTATTATTATTATTATTATAATATTATTATTATTATTATTATTATTATTATTATTTTTATTATTATTATTATTATTACTGTTATTGTTATTATTGTTATTATTATTATTATTATCATTATTATCATTATTATTATTATTATTATTATTATTATTATTATTATTATCATTATTATTATTATTATTATTATTACTTGTATTATTGTTATTATTATCATTATTTTCATTATTATTATTATTATCATTTTTATTATCATTATCATTATTTTTATTTTTATTATTATTATTTTCATTATTATTATTATTATTACTGTTATTGTTATTGTTATTGTTATCATTATTATTATTATTATTATTATTATTATTATTATTATTATTATTGTTATTATTATTATTATTATTATTATTGTTGTTGTTATTATTGTTATTGTTATTGTGATTGTTATTGTTACTGTTATTATTGTTATTGTTATTATTATTATTCTTACAATATGCTTTGTTATGTATTCTTGTGTCGCTCTGTGGATGTTTACACAGAGTCCATTATTCAAATACAGTGAAACATGTATAATGTCGGCTTCCCGGAAAAAGGCCGTTATCAACCTTTTCTCAATTTTCCCGCCATTTTTTTTCATTGCAGAAATGGAAAAAGCATGTCATAAGCTTTCTTCTCGTGCCATTCTCGAACCTCAATTTGACGTCATTATGACGTGATAAGCCAAAAAACAAAATTACGCGAGCACATGAATTCCTCCTCAACTCAAGGTGCTTATGCGCATAGACCGATTCGCAATAGCGTCCTTTTTTGGGGAACTATTACGCATTTTTTGTTCCCATAAGAAAGACACTATTCTTTGCTCAACGTGCTTATGCGCATAGACCGATTCGCATTAGCGGCCCTTTTGCAGGAACTGGATTCACGTACTCGCTCATTTTTTGTCCGGGAAGAAAGCCGTTAAGGATAAAATGCTAATGATTAGAAAATCTTTAGAGTGTTTTAAATAAAAGCACAAAATATCATTGAAGAAAAATCTTGCTCTGTCAGAAAGTTTGAGAGTTAGGATGGAAAAATAATACACTAGCTGCTAAAAGCTCAAAATAAGGTCAAAACTTCATTCGCATTTTTCTTGAAAACGTACATTTCGTGCATGTGCGCGTTAGTGGCCTTTTTCCGGGAAGGTGACGATAAAGACCACCCAAAGGAGACAAGAAATGCGGTCTCTATGATCAAGTGGTCTTTATACACAGGTTTAATTCATGTTTCAGTGGAAAAAAAAAATTATTTATGGCAAATAAAAATTGTGGTCTTTAGAGACAGTTGGTCTTTCTGTACAGGTGGTTGCTAAAGCAGATTTGGCTGTATTTCTATCCAGGTTCTCCACGATTGATGAGAAGGGACAGGAGACCACCCAAGGATCTACCAAGGTGGATTTGTATGCTTTGTGGCAGCAACAGACCATGAATGGGCTTACCTTACCCCTACCTCTACCAGATGAGTACTACTGCGCCCCTCTCTCGGACTACATTGATGACAATGAGACACCCCCTCAGGGAGTCATCCACAGGTAAGAAACTTAAATCTGTTGTATAATAAGAAATGACTTACCCCTCCCTCTACCGTACTACTGCGCCCCTCTTAGACTACATTGATGATAATGAGACACCCCTCAGGGAGTCATCAGCAGTTAAAAAAACTTAAATCCATTGCATAATAAGAAATGACTAACCCCTACCTGTACCGGATGAGTATTACTGTGCCCCTCTCTCAGACTACATTAATTACAATGAGACATCCCCTTAAGGAGTCATCCACAGTTAAAAAACTTAAATCCATTGTATTAAAATTGATGCAATGATTAATTTAGAATGGTGTATATTACCATGTACATCGATGCAGAATAAGGAAACACCGATTCGACGGTTCATAAAAACCTTTTCTCCAACTTGCGTTTCTGTGCATACACAGACTCACTAGTTCGTAATCATGATCACAAAATATTCACACTGGAAAAGATACCATTTTGGCGGGAGTGATTTCTCACAAATCTCAACTAAGATTTTTTTTTTTTTTGGTCGCACATTTAGGTGTAACCTTGCAACAGTATTGCTGACTGACTTGGTGCTGGAGAAAGTAGAAGTTGACTGGCAGGTTCACCTTCCTCATATACTGCATGTTCTCTTTCTGGGTAAGTAATGAGATTATGGATGGTTAATACAATGGTGAGGCAGCATGGGATAATGAAGGGAATAATTCTTCTGTCTCAAATTCTTTTTTCTTTGTGAAATGTGATCATGGTATGTAAATATGAATGTTAATGGTAATGATGATGATCATGATGATGAAGGTGATGGTGGTGGTGGTGATGATTGTGATGGTGGTGATGATGATGATAATGATGATGATGGTGGTGATGGTGATAGTGATGATGATAATGAACGTGATGATGCTGGTGGTGATGATGATGATGATGAGGAGGAGGAGGAGGAGGAGGAGGAGCATGGTGGTGATGATTATGATGTTGATAAGAAGAGTGTGATGATGATGATAGTGATGGTGATGTTATTTGCAAAATGAATGTACAAATTTGAATTTTCATGTTATTGTTTTTGTGGAAGAGATGTCAAATTAAGAGTAACTGAAAGTTAAGCCAAGTCATATTCTGCTGGAAATTTGAAGATTTTAGCTGTCTGGAGTGTTGAAAGTAGGGGTGCAAAGAGAAAAATCAATCCTTTCCTCTCCTGTGCTTCATAGAAACAAGTAGATACTCAACCAAAGTGGATCTGTCTTTGTTTTCCCTACAGGTTTAGACCACTCCTGGCCCTTGGTCCATGAACACTGCAAGCGACTGCTCCTCAATCTCCTGGTGAAACTAGCTCCTCATAATGACTTTGTCAATGTGGCTCATACCCTTCTCTCTCATCATGTCATTAGTGACCTTCATGGACTCCTAGACCAGAAGGTTATTACCAAAGAGTACAACTTCACAGGTAAGCAAAAGTCATTTCTAGTAGTTACATTTTAATTAAGCTCCATTTGTAGAATATTAGATAGAATTATGTTTGATATATATTATGTAGAAAAAGGAGATGATTTTTTTTTTCCAAAATTAGAGATGGGTAGCTTTACCATCAATCTAACATTGCCTTTTTTTAGGTGGACCAACGAATCATAACGGTCACGCACCGGACACCGTATCTTACGAATCGGACAACACTGCCCTCATGGGTAGCACGACCACCATCAGCGGAGCATCTACTGTCTCCGTGTCCAGTCTAAGCTCCACCTCAACGGTCATCCCGTTTGGTATGAGTCCCGTCACTCATATCAGTGTGGACCATCTGAGGACCAGCGAAGAGGCTGCTAAGGCACTCATTGAGTTCCTGGTTACAAGGTGAGTTCCTGGGTTGGAGATGGGGAGAGGGATAGGTTAAGGAGGAGGATTAGTTGTGGGGTTTGCGCTAGAGTATGACTGCATAAATCTTATCAGTGTTGACCATTGTAGCAAAGAACTTGAAGATTTTTGTTACAAGCTGAGTTGATATGAGAGATTTTGAGTTAGATTTGGATTGTAGTATTGTCACTCTATTTACCAACTTGATACCTGTATAGGAACAGCTCAGGCCTTCACTGAATTCTTGGTTTAAAGGTGACTTCCTGGTTGAGAGTTAGGGTCAGAATTAAGATATGGAGGAAGGTTAGGTTTGGAGTTAGAGTGTGAATAATTTTAACCTTAGAAGTATAAGCATAGATGACCATCAAACCATTAGGAAAAGCTGCAAATCCCTTATTCAACTCATGTTAGTTCATTCTCTTTAAGTCAAGAACTCAGATTATAGGTAGGTTTTGAAAGCTAACATAAATTACCATTACAAAACCATTACAAAAATTAACCTGTTGCCTATGGAAACTGGGTGGCCCCTGTATTAAGGCTATGGGGATTACAGAATTCAGTAGTCAAGAAGTTAAATGATAATTTGGCCTGTTCATGTGGCTGGGGTTATAGGAGAAAGCATCACCCTTCATAACTATTGCATCTTTTCAACTGTGGTAAAGAATAGACTTTACCACTTATACTTTATATATAAATCACACCCTGTTTTGAATTTTCCCAGGAAATGCCGCCCTCTCTGGTCGTGTGAAGAGATCACGCCTCGGTTGACCAGCATCAAGAGTGCAGAGCAGCTGGAGACATTTCTGCGGAATGTGGTGCGGATCTTCCACGGGGGCCTGAGGGGGTCCCACCTGGAGCAGCGATGGGCGCAGGTTGCCCTCCAGCTGGCCCTGTCCTGCTCCTCCAGGCACTATGCTGGCAGGTCCTTCCAGGTAAATATGTTTCCAATCTGCAACTAATTCTCTCATTTCACAATCCTTGCGCCCTCATTTGGTTCAGGTGCGACAGTCACTCCAGTGCATTGATTCTGGGAGATCTCAGCTCCTATTCTAAGTCATTACATACTTCTAACACTTCATACTTTCCTTGCGCTCCCCTTGCTACTTCTACTGAATGTAGCTCATCCTTCTTCTTCCCTGCACTTTGGATCCCTCGGTCAGTTTAACCCATTCGTGACAGGAATTATTTAAAGCCTAATTTGATCAGCTTTTATTCTTCAAATTGGCAACACCAACATTTTTATTTTATTGCTACATTTTATTTATAAAATGTCATGTATCAGAAATGAATATAAATTGACAAAAATTATGATGATAAGTCAAAAAGTTGCCAATTTGCAGGGGAAAATGGTGATTTCAAACTTTCTATCACATTGCCAATTTAAGGATTTGAATGCTTATTTTCCTTTAAAAAATTTTCAGCATCAAACAATGAATATTGATGCAACCAAAATGGGCACAGTTTGTGTAGAATTTTTTGCTCTTTCTACTCATGTATTTGATATGATTTTTAGGGCTTTGCATTAAAAGATATTAGGCCAAACCACAAAATGTGAACCTCTGTCACGAATGGGTTAATGTTTCTTCATTTGGTCAACTCTCACTTGCGGCCTGTGCTATCTTGGAAACAGTTGTCAACCTGCAAAGTGGGAAAGTAGGCCTCTTACCGTATGGACATTGGTGGCCTATGCATTGTGAAACGCAAGAATTGAAAGACGTTATGCACAGTCAGCAGACAGGGCATTTGTTGTGTTGTAGCAGACCTTCTGTCTGTTTTGATACCATTGCTTTGTTTCTTCCAGCTACTTGTACAGTCAAACCCATCTATAAAGACCACCCAAGAGAAACAGATCAAGTGGTCACTGGAGACAGGTGGCTGCTAAAGGCAGGTTCTTTGACGTATTTCTTCTGCAAGAGAAGCAGTATCAGTGGCCACTATAGACAGTTGGCCTTTATAGAGAGGTGGTCACTATTAAGTTTGACTGTATATGGGCATTACTTCTTAGTCTGGAGGTTGATAGTGAACTCTTTGGTTACATTCAAACCATCCCTTTTCCACTCTTGTTTAAATATCTTCTGAGCTATTTCCAGCTCTCTGCAAAGTTGGAAATCGGGGGGGGGGGGGGGGGGGGGGCCCTCTACCCCACAACATTTCCTTTTTTTTTAAACACCATGAATGTTATTCATTTGACCATATTATTTTGTATTCGTTTTCTTGTATCAGTTCCAATATGACACTTTTGACCTTTTAAACACTGACCTTTTGTTGTGACAGATGTTCCGAGCACTGAACCCGCCACTCAACCCTAGGATGTTGTCTAACATCATGACCAGACTTGTTGAAACAGTGGCAGACCAGGGCGAGGATGTACAGGTAGGTCTGGAGGGTTTTTTGCAAAGACTGAGACTAAGACTGAAATTTAACTTAACTATGGCAGGTCATTCATGCCACTGTCTGCTTTCACCATCTCTTTTAAGGGTTGCGCAAATCATGGTCACAAATTTGCAGAATTGACATTTGTTCATAGTTTGTCATGAAGAAAGCAGGAAATGTTAATTCTTTAGATTTGTGACCATGATTTGCACATCCTTTGAGGGACTGATGATGGGAGCAACCAGTGGGTGAATGGCCTACCATAGTTAACCCATTCGTGACAGAAGGTCCACATTATGTGGTTAGGCCTTATAACTTTGATGCAGAGCCCTAGAAATCATTCCAAATACATGAGTAGAAAGAGCAAAAATTTCTACACAAACTGTGCCCATTGGGTTGCGTCAATAATTTTTTAAAATGAAAATAAGCATTAAAATCCTTAAATTGGCAATGCAATGGAAATCTTAAAATCACCATTTTCCCCTGCAAATTGGCAGCTTTTTTGAATTCTCTTCATACTTTTTGCCAATTTATATTTATTTCAGATACATGACTTTTTATTTTAAAAATGTAGCAATAAAAGAAAAATTTTGGTGTTGCCAATTTGAAGAATAAAAGCTGATCAAATTAGGCTTTAAATAATTCCTGTCACGAATGGGTTAAGTGTGATTTCAGTCAATCTTTAGCACCCCCCAGATGAGAGTCATGATAGTAGTCGCATGATTAGAAATGTGATTGTAATACTGTTGTTTGCTGTTGCAGATAAGACATTTGAGGATTTTTACCGGTATTTTCCTCTTTCAAGGGCTACGTGTATATGATTGAAATCATTAATTTGACAGTGACTTGCAATTGTTGATAACCTACTTAGTCTTGTTGCTACATTGAGAGCTAATTGAGATGGAATATTGGTGCTGACCATCCGTTCCCTATTGCTAGGGCTGGGATTCACCCACTGTGTATGTAATTGAAATCATTAATTTGACAGTGACTTGCAATTGTTGGTAACCTACTTAGTCTTGTTGCTACATTAAGACCTAATTCAGATGGAATATTTTTGCTGACCATCCTTTCCCTGTTTGCTAGGGCTATGTCGAATAAGTTCAGTGCTGTTGATGTGTGAGGTATGATGAAGGGGAGAGGAGGGGAGAGTGGAGTAGACCCCCCCCTTTTTTCAATTTTCCCCCCTCCCGCACATTTGGGCGTTTTATTTAATAATAATACACTATACATTTTCATTCATAATGTGCGATAACAGCTAATGAGTGATAAAAACAATGACTGATCGCATTATTGTGAATATGTAACCATGAATGCCACTGACAGTACACAAACATGATTAAAAGATTGAAAGAGGACCAGAGCTTAAGATGCAAAATTTAAACATCTTATCAACATTAGTCAAAAAGATTATTGAATTATAACCAAGATCTTTCAAATGTTCACCATCTTTCAAATAATTAAAGAAAGTGAATTGTGCATTCAATGAAGCATATTCCATAATATTCTCTGAAATGAATTGTATTTGATGTTACTGTTGTAATATTTCTTATTCCTAGGGTTATGCCACTGAGATCCTCCTGACCCTGGAGAACTCCATCGACCCCTTGGCCCAGGATCTCATCTTTGCTGACATTCGGGAGAGGTCGAAATCCGGGTCATCCCGCAAGGCCGAGTTCAGGAAGAGTACCAGCAACCTGTTCAGCATTGGTCCCACCAGTAACTATGAGGGCATCCGACCCAAGATGATGGAGGGACCTGCTTCTGTGACTTCACCTGGAAACAATGCTTCAGGTAACCTTTAACCTATGACCTTTACAATTACCAATTTTTTTCCCCCAAAGTGAAGTCAGAGTCAAAAAATTAGGTTCTTGTTCAGATTCTACCAAACTTATCTCTTCCTCTGTCATTTCATAGTGTTTTTTCAAATCAATAATGTCTTATGATTTGTTTGAATCAAAGAAATATTGTCATGTATTGTCCTGTGCTGGCATGCACTAACTCTCTTATTTGGTTACAGACATGCGAGCCTACGTAGAGCACCGTGGCAGGAGCTCCACCGCCAGTGAGCTGGACAAATCCAGTTTCCACCGAGGCCGGGCTCGGAGCAGCTCCTCCATCAAGCACATGGGCGAGAACATCTTTGAGGAGAGGCTCAACATGCTAGCCCAGGTCTTCTGGATCTTTG
>CM057161.1:4273076-4393368 GCA_029962745.1 Echinometra lucunter | reverse complement strand
TTTTTTTGCCAGAGATTATTCTAAAATTTTATATATTCTTCATCCAGGTTCACAAGCTTGGCAAAGAAACGGCAGTACTGCTCTTAGAGAACAACCCTCAACTTCCGATGGTATTGATGTGGTTCATGCACCGTTGCTACACGGGTCCGAAGCTGGTTGCTAGCGGTTACTTCCAAGCTATCTCTTCAGTCCTCAACACAAGGTAAGATAAAGCATGCTGTAGAAAGATACTGGATACAAAACTCTGATATCTTCGAATTTTGACATAGCCACATATTTTCCAAAAAGGAATTACCCAGGAAAATCAGGACTTTTATGTTGATTCAACTTGCGAGAAATTCAACCTAAGCGACGTCAACGTGTGAGAGGTGTACTGTAGTACTTAAAAACTTTTATATTGATAATATGCCTTCCATTCTTTCATCTTTTAGGGAGTACCCATGTGACATGATTGTCATCCTTTGCCTGGTGTTACTGAAGACAGCCGACCCCTGCTCAGTCATCCGCACTCTGGCCTATCAGCTCCTGCAGGTTCTGGACAAGCGTTTCTTTGGCGCAGGAGGACAGGCCAATCTCTTGAGGGCTACCTATGGCAAGTCCCATGTTGCTCTTAGCCGAGAGCTTGCCAGTCTGCATCCAGAACTTACTCTTGCCATTTTCTCTGGTATGTGCAATGTATTCATTAATTTCAGAAAAAATATACACTTGCTTAGGGTATTTCCTAAAAAAACAAAAAAACAACCTCCTGCAGGCTTGTGTATAAAATTTATGATGATGAAAGAAAGTAAACATATTTATTAATGCCTTATAGATATTGCTGGTTTAGCCCTGTGCATCTCATCCATGAAATGAATGACTTATCAATTTCACTTTTATAGTACATTTCAAATTGAAAAGTTTGCTTCATGAATGTGTGAATCAAATGAAATCATAAAGAAGATATAGGTAATATTTGTAAAATCAAACATGGAGAAGATAGAATTAGCATGCATAACCGAATAATTGAAAACAAACATCCATTAACAGCAAATTTGTAATGAGCAATAAGCCATTGGCATGATAATGAGGGATTTTGCATTTTATTGTATTTCAATTAAAACTATCTTGTGTTTTATGCCTTGGTGCAAACTGTTTTCTCTCTGTACAGAGATCACAGAGCGTTTTGAGTCCGCTCCCTTGGTCCATCGCAACATCATGCTGGAGATCCTCCTTCCCTGGATCTATAACATCGAGCTGGTGGACTCCCTGGCCAAGGAGGGAGGTGTAGGAGGAGGAGGAGCCCTCGGTGGTGGAGCCAAGGAGAAGGAGATGGTGGTGGAGATGGAGGACCAGGAGCAGGGATGCTCCATGAGACGGCCTGGATGGGGCAGCAAGCAGGCGTCGTGTGTCATCCTGAATAATCTGCTCTTCATCACAGCAGAGGTGAGTGGCTGACAAATGAATGAAAGATGGGAGAATAGATGAAAGAATAGCTTAGCAGACACCGTTTTTCAAGGAGGAACAATGGCAAAAGAAAAAGGGGTAGTCTGATTAACCCATTCGTGACAGGAATTATTTTAAAGCTGGATTTGATCAGCTTTTATTCTTCAAATTGGCAACACCAACATTTTTTCTTTTAATGCTACATTTTTTCTTATTAAGTGTCATGTATCTGAAATAAATATAAATTGACAGAAAGTATGATGAGAAGTCAAAAAGTTGCCAATATGCAGGGAAAAACTGTGATTTTAAACTTTCCATCACATTGCCAATTTAAGGATTTTAATGCTTATTTTCCTTTGAAAATTTTTCAGCATCAAACAACAAATATTCATGCAACCAAAATGGGCACAGTTTGTGTAGAATTTTTTGCTCTTTCTGCTCATGTATTTGGTATGATTTTTAGGGCTTTGCATCAAAAGTTATTAGACCAAACCACAAAATGTGGACCCTCTGTCACAAATGGGTTAAAGGCTTGTTCAGATACGGGGGGAAACCGAGGGAGTAAGAGACTGCGGATATACTGTGTAAAGGGTAATCCTGAAAGAAGTGTTGGGTATTCTTTCGGCAAGAGTTCTGCTAAAAACTTTCTAGCAGTCCTAGTCGGATCTCGTGCCGGAAGATTAAAGAGAATGAGGTAAAAAGGAATCATGATCTTTTTGTAACAGGGTGAGTTCACTTCCTGTGATCTTTGATATAAGAGTTCTTATCAGAACCTTTCAGGACCATCCTCTACATGGTGCTTCTGCAAACTGTTACTCCCTCTAACTGCTCCACCAGGCTAACCTTCAAAGCTCATCTTATCCAGTATTCTCCCCCCTCTCTCTCTCTCTCTCTCTCTCTCTCTGACTTAAGAAGAAAAGTATGATTATAATAATGAAGATATTCATACTGTGCAACATATCCATCTCAAAGGTGCTTACAGTGAATTATCATAAACATTATTATTATCCCAGCAGTGCCAGGTATCCATTTATACACCTGGGTAGAGTGCAGCAAAGGTGGATTAAATGTCTTGCTGAAGAACAAAAGGAGGCAGGCATCCGTGGGAATTGAACTCACGACCCTTTGATTATAAAGAGGGCATGCTCTTACCAACTTTGCCACAATACTTTCACATGATCTGAGTAGTACATTTACGCGTTTTTGTTGATTTTGTCCTTTTTTTTATTCACAGTATGGTGACGAGCACTGCAATGGCCTTGAACAGCTTTGGGCTGGGCTATGTACATGTTGGCCTGGCAACCTACCAGTCATCCTGAATTTCTTGCTTGGTTTGACCGGTGTCATGACCAATCCGGACCTTCTCCAATATGTAAGTATTTCTTCTCACTTGACAAGAATTAATACTTATTTTCTTGTTCTCCTATGGAGCGAAATGTTGAGTGTATCTTCATTTTAGAGCCATATGTGTTGGGGGGGGGGGGGGTAGTAAAGGAGTTCTGTGGCTTCCTGTAGACAAATTTTAGCATATAGAGTAATGACAAGGGCCATTATGACGGAATACAGACTGTTTAGTTTCACTCAGACAGAGACAATTGAGAATGCGATTTATTGTGTAAATATATGATAGCATCCACAAGAATGTGGTCAAAAAAGTTGTTGATTTACTCCAAAAAAAAAAGTTTCAACAACCCAAGTTCAGACTTGTGAAGACTACGCATCAAATTTGCTATGAACCTTTACATTTATGAATGCTGTTTCATGCAGGTGTATACATTTACTCTTTTGAAAGTTGATATAAAGAATTGATGTAGAATTTTAATGACATCATGTATTGAATGTTTTAGGAAAAAAATAGAGCAGAACATTTGTGATAAACATGATTACTTGTATTTTTTTAAATGTAGTGAAGTTAATTGTGTGGTAATGGAATGGTACTGATTGCATGTAAGAATGATGAATGGAGCAAAGTAATCTGATCCCCCCCCACCTCATCTGTTTCTCTCTCTCTCCCTCAGCTGAAACGAGTGCTGGTGTACATTGCCCGCGCCAAACCCCAGCGCCTGATGGACGAGCTGATGCGGGAGATGCTTTCCGTGGAGATCGTCACCACCAACGTGGAGAGGACCGATGAACCCCCTTACTTCCAACTTTACCACCAGCCCCAGTTCGGCGGAACAGGACCAGAGTCTGGTAGTGCCGCATCGCTGATCGAGAAGATGGACAAGGAGGAGGAGGCGAGGATGCTGGCGAGTGAGAAGATTAAGCAAGAGAAGAATACATCCGATCGAGGCACGCAGGTGGCAGTAGGGAGTAAGACGTCGCCTACACCGGACACTGGGAGCACCAAGGACAAGGATAGGTAAGGAAATTATATCTTATATCATTTTGACCTTAGGGAGATAAGCCGAAGAAGAATACATCTGATGGGGATACACAGGTGACGTTTGGAAGTAAAACACTGGAAAGGAAGGATACATGATTCAATTTGATTTGATATTTTTTTTCTGTTCTAGTAAAAAATATAAAGTCAAATCTTGAATGAAGACTGCTCAGAGGAAACAGAAAAAGATGTCTTTAAAGGCATGTAGCCTTTCCATACAATCTTGATTACAGTGTATTGCATGTTTCTATGGAAAACATTGTACAAGGTGGACAAAATAAATTGCGGTTATGGAAGTATACCTCAATATATTTTAGGTAATAACACAAATAACAACATGACAAGCTCTGGTAAGCTCTGCCATTGCAGTACTACTGAAAAAAAAAGGAAAAAATGATTTTGGAAACCATGATGAAAGTTCAGTCAGTGTTTATCTCATCTGTACCAAAGGATTCTGAGACAAGGACCCATCTAAAAAATGGAGATCTTAAATAGCAGTCCAAAATCTTAAGGAATCCATCCTCTGAATTTGTTTCTCAGTGTTATCCGCGATGGATCATCCTTACACCAGAGTAGTGGCAGTTTGTCCACTCTAACCAGCAGCACCTCTACACCAAGCAATGAGTCTGCAGGTACAGACCGCGTACGCTTCAAGCCGGCCATACCGGAGGAGTCAGAAGAGTCTGATGGGTAAGTTCGTCTTCTACCCGACCCTAAAAATAACATTTAAGGGCCGGATCCAGAATTTTTCAAGGGGGGGGGGGCTGGTTAGCTTTTTCAGGTGTCTGTTTTACCTGAAAAATTTGCTGACAAAAAAAAAAACGTCCTTGGCATTCTCAGGGGTCTATTTTATCCCCAAAATTCGCCGATAAGCAAAAAAAAAAAAAAAAAATGGACCTCGGCCCCCCTGGATCCACCCCTGCATATATAGAGATAGCTTGCAAAAACCGACAAAGGCCATTATTATTTTTTTTTAATATTTTGAAAGTAACACCACCTTTGTATTAAACTGAAAAATGCCTTCCATTTGAAAGCTCATTCATTATTTATCTAAGAAAAATTTTGGAATTATGATCAGCAGTATCATATATTTTTATAGGAAATTACAAATCAAATCTTTATTAGTTGCATTGTTCACTTCTAAAGTCATGGGCTAAAGCTGGGGTATTAATATCCATGTCCTTTGGAAGCGCATAGAGATGTTATATCATAATGTGATATGCGCTATAAAAGAACTGTATATTATTATTACTATTGTAATTATTATTATTGTTATTATTATTATTCTTACAATATGCTGTCTTATGTATTCTTGTGTCGCTCTGTGGATGTTTATACTGAGTCTATTATTCAAATATTTCTGTCCAATCAGGTTGATCACAATTGAGGAGAAGAAAAAAGTGAAATCCTAATTAGTTGCATTTGTCACTTTTCAGGTTATTCTGTCTTATTATGCATTCATATATTGCTCTGTGGATGTTTATACAGAGTTCATTATTCAAATACAGTGAAACATGTATATTGTCGGCTTCCCGGAAAAAAGCCGTTATCAACCTTTTCTCAACTTTCCCGCCATTTTTTTTCACTGCAGAAATGGAAAAAGCATGTCATAAGCTTTCTTCTCGTACCATTCTCGAACCTCAATTTGACATCATTATGACGTAATAAGCCAAAAAACAAAATTATGCGAGCACGTGAATTCCTCCTCAATGTGCTTACGCGCATAGACCGATTCGCAATAGCGTCCTTTTTCTGGGAACTATTACGCATTTTTTGTTCCCGGAAGAAAGACACTATTCTTCGCTCAACGTGCTTACACGCATAGACCGATTCGCATTAGCGGCCTTTTTCCGGGAACTGGATTTATGTACTCGCGCATTTTTGGTCCGGGAAGAAAGCTGTTAAGGATAAAATGCTAATGATTAGAAAACCTTTAGAGTGTTTTAAATAAAAGCACAAAATATCATTGAAGAAAAAATCTTGCTCTGTCAGAAAGTTTGAGAGTTAGGACGGAAAAATAATACACTAGCTGCTAAAAGCTCAAAATAAGGTCAAAACTTCATTCGCATTTTTCTTGAAAACGTACATTTCGTGCACGTGCGCGTTAGTGGCCTTTTTCCGGGAAGGTGACGATAAAGACCACCCAAAGGAGACAAGAAATGCGGTCTCTATGAGCAAGTGGTCTTTATACACAGGTTTAATTTATGTTTCAGTGGGAAAAAAAATTATTTATGGCAAATAAAACTTGTGGTCTTTAGAGACAGTTGGTCTTTCTGTACAGGTGGTTGCTATAGCAGATTTGGCTGTATTTCTATCCAGGTTCTCCACGATTGATGAGAAGGGACAGGAGACCACCCAAGGATCTACCAAGGTGGATTTGTATGCTTTGTGGCAGCAACAGACCATGAATGGGCTTACTTTACCCCTACCTCTACCAGATGAGTACTACTGCGCCCCTCTCTCGGACTACATTGACGACAATGAGACACCCCCTCAGGGAGTCATCCACAGGTAAGAAACTTAGATCCGTTGCATAATAAGAAATGACTTACCCCTGCCTCTACCGGATGAGTACTACTGCGCCCCTCTTAGACTACATTGATGATAATGAGACACCCCCTCAGTGAGTCATCCACAGGTAAAAAACTTAAATCCATTGCATAATAAGAAATGACTAACCCCTACCTGTACCGGATGAGTATTACTGTGCCCCTCTCTCAGACTACATTAATTACAATTAGACACCCCCCTAAGGAGTCATCACACAGTTAAAAAACTTAAATCCATTGTATTAAAATTGATGCAATGATTGATTTAGAATGGCGTATATTACCATGTACATTGATGCAGAATAAGGAAACACCGGCCATTCAAACACGATTCGACGGTTCGTAAAAACGTTTTCTCCAGCTTGCATTTCTGCGCATGTGCACAGATTCACTAGTTCGTAAACATGACCACAAAATATTCACACTGGAAAAGATACCATTTTGGTGGGAGTGATTTCTCACAAATCTCAACTAAGATTTTTTTTTTTTTTTTGTCGCACATTTAGGTGTAACCTTGCAACAGTGTTGCTGACTGACTTGGTGCTGGAGAAAGTAGAAGTTGACTGGCAGGTTCACCTTCCTCATATACTGCATGTTCTCTTTCTGGGTAAGTAATGAGATTATGGATGGTTAATACAATGGTGAGGCAGCTTGGGATAATGAAGGGAATAGTTCTTCTGTCTCAAATACTTTTTTCTTTGTGAAATGTGATCATGGTATGTAAATATGAATGTTAATGGTAATGATGATGATCATGATGATGAAGGTGATGGTGGTGGTGGTGATGATTGTGATGATTGTGATGATGATGATGATGATGATGATGATGATGGTGGTGATGGTGATAGTGATGATGATAATGAACGTGATGATGCTGGTGGTGATGATGATGATGTTGATAAGAAGAGTGTGATGATGATGATAGTGATGGTGATGTTATTTGCAAAATGGATGTACAAATTTGAATTTTCATGTTATTGTTTTTGTGGAAGAGATGTCAAATCAAGAGTAACTGAAAGTTAAGCCAAGTCATATTCTGCTGGAAATTTGAAGATTTTAGCTATCTGGAGTGTTGAAAGTAGGGGTGCAAAGAGAAAAATCAATCCTTTCCTCTCCTGTGCTTCATAGAAACAAGTAGATACTCAACCAAAGTGGATCTGTCTTTGTTTTCCCTACAGGTTTAGACCACTCCTGGCCCTTGGTCCATGAACACTGCAAGCGACTGCTCCTCAATCTCCTGGTGAAACTAGCTCCTCATAATGACTTTGTCAATGTGGCTCATACCCTTCTCTCTCATCATGTCATCAGTGACCTTCATGGACTCCTAGACCAGAAGGTTATTACCAAAGAGTACAACTTCACAGGTAAGCAAAAGTCGTTTCTAGTAGTTACATTTTAATTGAGCTCCATTTGTAGAATATTAGATAGAATTATGTTTGATATATATTATGTAGAAAAAGGAGATGATTTTTTTTTTCCAAAATTAGAGATGGGTAGCTTTACCATCAATCTAACATTGCCTTTTTTAGGTGGACCAACGAATCATAACGGTCACGCACCGGACACCGTATCTTATGAATCGGACAACACTGCCCTCATGGGTAGCACGACCACCATCAGCGGAGCATCTACTGTCTCCGTGTCCAGTCTAAGCTCCACCTCAACGGTCATCCCGTTTGGTATGAGTCCCGTCACTCATATCAGTGTGGACCATCTGAGGACCAGCGAAGAGGCTGCTAAGGCACTCATTGAGTTCCTGGTTACAAGGTGAGTTCCTGGGTTGGAGATGGGGAGATGGATAGGATAAGGAGGAGGATTAGTTGTGGGGTTTGCGCTAGAGTATGACTGCATAAATCTTATCAGTGTTGACCAGTGTAGCAAAGAACTTGAAGATTTTTGTTACAAGCTGAGTTGATATGAGAGATTTTGAGTTAGATTTGGATTGTAGTATTGCCACTCTATTTACCAACTTGATACCTGTATAGGAACAGCTCAGGCCTTCATTGAATTCTTGGTTTAAAGGTGACTTCCTGGTTGAGAGTTAGGGTCAGAATTAAGATATGGAGGAAGGTTAGGTTTGGAGTTAGAGTGTGAATAATTTTAACCTTAGAAGTATAAGCATAGACAACCATCAAACCATTAGGAAAAGCTGCAAATCCCTTATTCAACTCGTGTTAGTTCATTCTCTTTAAGTCGAGAACTTAGATAGATTATAGGTAGGTTGTGAAAGCTAACATAAATTACCATTACAAAACCATTAAAAAAAATTAACCTGTTGCCTATGGAAACTGGGTGGCCCCTGTATTAAGGTTATGGGGGATTACAGAATTCAGTAGTCAAGAAGTTAAAGGATAATTTGGTCTGTTCATGTGGCTGGGGTTATTGGAGAAAGCATCCCCCTTCACAACTATTCCGTCTTTCCAACTATGGTGAAGAATAGACTTAACCACTTATACTTTAGATATAAATCACACCCTGTTTTGAATTTTCCCAGGAAATGTCGCCCTCTCTGGTCGTGTGAAGAGATCACGCCTCGGTTGACCAGCATCAAGAGTGCAGAGCAGCTGGAGACATTTCTGCGGAACGTGGTGCGGATCTTCCACGGGGGCCTGAGGGGGTCCCACCTGGAGCAGCGATGGGCGCAGGTTGCCCTCCAGCTGGCCCTGTCCTGCTCCTCCAGGCACTATGCTGGCAGGTCCTTCCAGGTAAATATGTTTCCAATCTGCAACTAATTCTCCCATTTCACAATCCTTGCGCCCTCATTTGGTTCAGGTACGACAGTCACTCCAGCGCATCGAATTTGGGAGATCTCAGCTCCTATTTTAAGTCATTACATACTTCTAACACTTCATACTTTCCTTGCGCTCTCCTTGCTAGTTCTACTGCATGTAGCTCATCCTTCTTCTTCCCTGCACTTTGGATCCCTCGGTCAGTTTAAAGGCTAAGTCCACCCTAGAAGTTTCACTGTTTCAATAAAAGGAGATGAATATAAACAGCATTTTAAAAAGGAATGAGCAAAATCGGTCAAAGAATAAGAAAATTACACTCATTTACATTTTCTAGTAAATTACTCTAGGTTCTGCAAATTGGCAACACCGATGACATCATATGCGAGCAGCTCTCCATTCACTTTGTACATGAAATTTCACATTTTCTCAATTTTCTTGGAAGTTACACATTTTCTAACCCCCATAGTAATGTATGTTCAGAAGAATTGCTTTTTACATAACATACTTTGACTATGGGGTAAGAAAATGTGTAACTTCCAAGAAAATTGAGAAAATGTGAAATTTCATGTACAAAGTGAATGGAGACCTGCTCACATATGATGTCATCAGTGTTGCCAATTTGCAGAGCCGAGAGTAATTTACTAGAAAATGTAAATGAGTGTAATTTTTTTATTCTTTGACCGATTTTGCTCATTTCTTTTTTAAAATGTTGTTCAAATTTATCTCCTTTTATTGAAACAATGAAACTTCCAGGGTGGACTTACCCTTTAATGTTTCTTCATTTGGTCATCTCTCACTTGCGGCCTCTGCTATCTTGGAAACAGTTGTCAACCTGCAAAGTGGGAAAGTAGGCCTCTCACGGTATGGACATTGGTGGCCTATGCATTGTGAAACGCGAGAATTGAAAGACGTTATGCAGAGTCAGCAGACAGGGCATTTGTTGTGTTGTAGCAGACCTTCTGTCTGTTTGATACCATTGCTTTGTTTCTTCCAGCTACTTGTACAGTCAAACCCATCTATAAAGACCACCCAAGAGAAACAGATCAAGTGGTCATTGCAGACAGGTGGCTGCTAAAGGCAGGTTCTTTGACATATTTCTTCTGCAAGAGAAGCAGTGTAAGTGGCCACTATGGACAGTTGGCCTTTATAGAGAGGTGGTCACTATTAAGTTTGACTGTATATGGGCATTACTTCTTAGTCTGGAGGTTGATAGTGAACTCTTTGGTCACATTCAAACCATCCCTTTTCCACTCTTGTTTAAATATCTTCTGAGCTATTTCCAGCTCTCTGCAAAGTTGGAAATGGGGGGGGGGGGCCCTCTACCCCACAACATTTCCTTTTTTTAAAAACACCATCAATGTTATTCATTTGACCATATTATTTTGTATCCGTTTTCTTGTATCAGTTCCAATATGACACTTTTGACCTTTTAAACACTGACCTTTTGTTGTGACAGATGTTCCGAGCACTGAACCCGCCACTCAACCCTAGGATGTTGTCTAACATCATGACCAGACTTGTTGAAACAGTGGCAGACCAGGGCGAGGATGTACAGGTAGGTCTGGAGGGTTTTTTGCAAAGACTAAGACTAAGACTGAAATTTAACTTGACTATGGCAGGTCATTCATGCCACTGTCTGCTTTCACCATCTCTTTTAAGGGTTGCGCAAATCATGGTCACAAATCTGCAGAATTGACGTTTGTTCATAAGTTCGTCATGAAGAAAACAGAAAATGTTAATTCTTTAGATTTGTGACCATGATTTGCACATCCTTTGAGGGACTGATGGTGGGAGCAACCAGTGGGTGAATGGCCTACCATAGTTAACCCATTTGTGACAGAAGGTCCACATTATGTGGTTAGGCCTTATAACTTTGATGCAGAGCCCTAGAAATCATTCCAAATACATGAGTAGAAAGAGCAAAAATTTCTACACAAACTGTGCCCATTTGGGTTGCGTCAATATTTTCTCTTCGATGTTGAATTTTTAAAAATGAAAATAAGCATTAAAACCCTTAAATTGGCAATGCAATGGAAATTTTAAAATCACCATTTTCCCCTGCAAATGGGCAACTTTTTGAATTCTCTTCATACTTTTTGCCAATTAATATTTATTTCAGATACATGACTTTTTATTTAAAAAATGTAGCAATAAAGGAAAAATTTTGGTGTTGCCAATTTGAAGAATAAAAGCTGATCAAATTAGGCTTTAAATAATTCCTGTCACGAATGGGTTAAGTGTGATTTCAGTCAATCTTTAGCACCCCCCAGATGAGAGTCATGATAGTAGTTGCATGATTAGAAATGTGATTGTAATACTGTTGTTTGCTGTTGCAGATAAGGCATTTGAGGTTTTTACCGCTATTTTCCTCTTTCAAGGGCTACGTGTATATGATTGAAATCATTAATTTGACAGTGACTTGCAATTGTTGGTAACCTACTTAGTCTTGTTGCTACATTAAGACCTAATTCAGATGGAATATTTTTGCTGACCATCCGTTCCCTGTTTGCTAGGGCTATGTCGAATAAGTTCAGTGCTGTTGATGTGTGAGGTATGATGAAGGGGAGGGGAGGGGAGAGTGGAGTAGACCCCCCCTTTTTTCAATTTTCCCCCTCCCGCACATTTGGGCGTTTTATTTAATAATAATATACTATACATTTTCATTCATAATGTGCGATAACAGCTAATGAGTGATAAAAACAATGACTGATCGCATTATTGTGAATATGTAACCATGAATGCCACTGACAGTACACAAACATGATTAAAAGATTGAAAGAGGACCAGAGCTTAAGATGCAAAATTTAAACATCTTATCAACATTAGTCAAAAAAGATTATTGAATTATAACCAAGATCTTTCAAATGTTCACCATCTTTCAAATAATTAAAGAAAGTGAATTGTGCATTTAGTGAAGCATATTCCATAATATTCTCTGAAATGAATTGTATTTGATGTTACTGTTGTAATATTTCTTATTCCTAGGGTTATGCCACTGAGATCCTCCTGACCCTGGAGAACTCCATCGACCCCTTGGCCCAGGATCTCATCTTTGCTGACATTCGGGAGAGGTCGAAATCCGGGTCATCCCGCAAGGCAGAGTTCAGGAAGAGTACCAGCAACCTGTTCAGCATTGGTCCCACCAGTAACTATGAGGGCATCCGACCCAAGATGATGGAAGGACCTGCTTCTGTGACCTCACCTGGAAACAATGCTTCAGGTAACCTTTAACCTATGACCTTTACACTTACCAATTTTTTTCCCCCAAAGTGAAGTCAGAGTAAAAAAATTAGGTTCTTGTTCAGATTCTACCAAACTTATCTCTTCCTCTGTCTTTTCATAGTGTTTTTTTCAAATCAATAATGTCTTATAATTTGTTTGAATCAAAGAAATATTGTCATGTATTGTCCTGCGCTGGCATGAACTAACTCTCTTATTTGGTTACAGACATGCGAGCCTACGTAGAGCACCGTGGCAGGAGCTCCACCGCCAGTGAGCTGGACAAATCCAGTTTCCACCGAGGCCGGGCTCGGAGCAGCTCCTCCATCAAGCACATGGGCGAGAACATCTTTGAGGAGAGGCTCAACATGCTAGCCCAGGTCTTCTGGATCTTTGTGTCTCTCCTGGAATCCGACTATGAGTTCGAGTTCCTGATGGCCCTGAAAGCCTTGGACAAGGTTAGAGACAAATCTTAAAGGCACTTGAGGGGGGGGGGAGATTAAGCCAATGTTTAGTTTTAGTAAATATCCCAAAACTCTCCATTATCTGTTTTCTTGTACAGTCAGTACTATAATTTTAAACTTGTCATGGCTGCAGAGGCTTTAGAAGGCTCGTGGCTAATTATTGGTCCTTCTCCGAGAGGTGGAGGGAGTCACTATTTAGATTGTATTCCTATTGATTGAGTTTTTGATGGTTCTCAAGGCTTTGGACAGGGTAGTTACCATGCCACAAATTCTTCAAAAGGAGCTGGAAGGGTTAAGATATTTTATTTCCCCAAACATTACATTACATTACATTTCCTTTCTTGGAATCAGACTGTGAATTTGATGGTTCTCAAGGCTTTATCCAAGAACTTAGACTTGTGACAGTTCGAGAAACTGGCTCCAGGTTTTATCTCCAATGCCATGCAGTATTTATCATAAATTATGAACGATTTATTTTCTTCCTTGTTCTGTTGCACTGTTCTTCTCCCATTCCTCTGCTCTTCTTCCGCCCTTCCATCACTCCATCACTCCATCTGTCTTTCTTCCTGCAGCTTCTGAAATACTTGCCGTTAGACAGACCTGAGGTTCATGGCCGTCTTCACAATGTTCTTGCCCAGCTCAGGTGGGAAGGTTACCCTGGATTACAAGCACTCATTCTCAAGGTACTGTTACCCAAACTTCTGAATCCATACCCTCTCTACACTAATGTCCTTCAGTAAGACCATTAATCTACATTTGCCACTTGACCCAGGTTTAGTTTGTGATACCTGGGCCCCGTCTTACAAAGAGTTGCGATTGATTCAAATCAATCTCAACTCCTATCTTTTAAGTACACAGTTGAGATCAATCTCAAAGTTGCGACCAATTTGAATCAATCACAACTCTATATAAGATGGGGCCCAGCTGGTATGATTTCTTCCTTGAATACACTAAGTGATACAGTTGCCATGCTAAAGCCTGTGTAATATTGATTGCAAAGCCCTCTGGGCGAACACTACATACATGTATGTATGTGCATTGGTACATGTATGTTCCGGATTTACATTTTGGCATTTTAGTATACGATAGAGTATAATGTAAGCAGTATTTGTACTGTTATAGAAATATTTGAAAATTTTAATCTGCCTAATCTATTTTCCTCCACCAGGGTTTCACTTCCTCTGTGACCTATGACCTGACCCTTCACCTTGTGTCAAAGTTGACGACCTATACCCACCTGAAGGTGATTGATCCCACCCAGGCTGCTGGCTTCCCTCTCAACGTGGTGGCCCTGCTGCCGTACCTCATCCAGAAGTTTGATAAGCCAGAGAAGTTTGCCTGTGAGATTGCAACAAATATCAGTAAGGTAGGTGAAGTTTAGGTGTCACGGTGCAGTGGTACATTCATTTGACTCTCAGTTGAAGGGTTGAGGGTTCGAATCTCAGCCAGGCATTGCTGTCTTTTGTCAAGACATTAATTCAATTAAAGAAATACATGTAATTGTACATCAAACTCCTGGGGGAGTGAAGTTTGACTTGGAATCGTGCGTAGGCGCCAGTGCGCATCCAGTAATCTCATTGATAGACTTTCCAATAGCGCATGATCTGACCACTGCAGTGATGCTAAACATACAGCACTCAACTAGGAATTTAAGTGCGACTTTAAGTCCAACTTAACTCTTTGTGAAACATCCCCCAGAATATCAATGATTAAAGTTTTCATCAAGCTCATTGCTTACTGGAACATTTTTATTTAATATGTTTGTGTATTCAGGTTTGTCAGGAGCGGTGCACTAAGATGGCACCTGTGTCCACAGTGCTGTCGATGTATAAGAATGGAACATACAACCGGGACAGCAAGGCTTGGGCTGGTGTGGTGTGTAAATATCTTCATACTGCCTACTCTCACTTCAGCATTCCTATGATGACATTCCTAATAGAGGTAAGATAGGGGGGGTGTTGGTAATTATGGTGGTGGTGATGGTGGTGATGGTGGTGGTGATGTTGATGGATGTGGTGTTGGTGATGGTGCCGGTGATGATGTTGGTGATGGTGGTTGTGGTGTTATTGGTGGTGGTGGCAGTGGTTGTGGTGGTGGTGGTGGTGGTGGTGATGGTGATGGTTGTGGTGATGGTAATTGTGGTGATGTTGGTGATGGTAGTCATTGTGGTGGGGTTGTGTTGGTGGTGGTGGTGGTGGTGGTGGTGGTGTTGGTGGTAGTGATGTTGGTGGTGGTTGTGGTGATGATGGTGTTGGTGGTGGTGATGTTAGTGGTGTTTGTGGTGATGATGGTGGTGGTTGTGGTGATGATGATGGTAATAGTGATGATGATTATGGTGATGTGGTGGTGGTAGTGATGGTGGTTGTGGTGGTGGTGGTAGTGGTGATAGTGTTGGTAATAGTAGGTATAGTGATGATGATGGTGGTGCTTATTTTGATGATGATGGTAATGATCATGGTGAAATGTTGATATTAATGATGATAATGATGAGTTTATGATGAAAATAAACAGAGTTCGTGCTGAAGCATTTCCCATCTTGACATATCTTATAAGTGAAAGCTTTACATATTGAATTGCTCATTTATCTTTTTATGAGCCTTTTTTATAGGTGCAATTAGGCATATCCAGCAAATCCAGAAAATGCTTTTAAGCTCATTTCATTTCTTTTCAGGTGTTGGAGAAGGGTCCAATCAACAATCAATCTCCAGTACTTCAGATCGTCTACCATCTTATTCACAATATTGACTTGATGGCAGCCCCGATGCAACAGGTGAATGATAACCTTCTGCGGGTCATCGCTAAATATGTTCAGGTAAATTGATTCTTCTTTTACCACTTTTCCTGTTCCAAGGTTCTATCCAAGTTTAAACCCATCTCATTCTTCATACTGACTTGACGATAGCCCTGATGTTGTTGATGATGATGAGAATGAAGAGATATGATATTAATGATGATGATGATGATGATGATGATGATGATGATGATGATGATGATAGTGATTACTTGTTACCTGTTGAGATAATCCCTGTTGTAGCTCACACTGGATGCTATACCGGAATGATGACTATGTACAATGTGCCAGAAGGAGGTGAGTGTGCGAAATACTCATATACACAATAAAAAAATCAGCACAATCTGTGCAAGTAAAAGCTATCATCCAGTGGCCTACAGCAGTGATGAAAGAACAGGAGCCCGCATCATCCTTAGAGAAGGTAGGGCAACTTCCTTGAATGAATTGAGTCCGGTGCATAGATCAACTTGATCAACTTCCATGTCCAGATCGTACAGGGATAGAAAAAAGATTTGTAGGTCTACGTCAGTTGTGGCCATGGGGACTGAATACTACTGAATGATGATGATAAGTATCATTATTGTTATTAATCTTGACCACAGGGCATCCATTGGCAGGATTCCCTCAACATTCTGAAAGTCGCTGTATCCAAGTCCTCCTCACTGGTAAAGCCTCCATCCCATGGTGACCATCACAACAGGGCAGTCTCTCTTGCCTTGGACCAACGCAAGGAGCTACCGGGTCGTACCATGGAGTTCACCTTTGACCTATCACGAGTAAGAACACCATGTCTTGGGTTTCATTTCAATTGTTTTATCATATGAAAATTCAATAGAATTTAATGCTTAGCTTATCGGTCATGATCGATGGACTTTTGTTTTGTTCACATGCTTAATGCATAGATAAATGATACAGAGAAAAGTGACTGGTATGATATGTAAATCAATATGTTACACCATAGTATGTTATTTATTATTCTATTTAACTAGTTTTCAAAGATATCTCATAATCTTTTGAAGCCTTCTCGCTAATGGAGATAGGATAACTATGATTAAATAATTGAGATTGATGGGCAATCTAATTTTGGTGTACTCAGTTTTAAAGGGAAAAATTTCTTGTTGAAGGTAGAGTTAATTGTAATGCAGTAATTGAAAGGAATGTATTTTGCTTTAAAAGGTCTTACACGTTTTCTTTTCCCCCAAATATCAATGTTTGGCTAGGAAAAGTGGAATAAGATATTTGTTGTTGTCAGTTAACATATGTTAGATAGATATATTGAAGTTATGTGCATAAATCTAGAAAAAAATAAAAAGCGAGGAAAAAAGTAGATTTGATAGAAAAGAATTTTGTAGCTATTCTGAAAGTTATCCTGTTGAACTTGAGTATTTTGTTAACATTGAATAAAAAACAGTGAAAAAAAAAAGCATCTCAATATTATGATACTTCAGGGAAAAAAATACTCGGGGGCTCGGCGAATTCGCCCCCGAAATGGCAAAAAGAGCCCTGGAAAACTAAAAAAGAGCCCCTGAAATTCTCATAGGGTCCACTGTTTACTGTAATACAATGTAGAAAATTCGGGCCGTTGGGCTCAAAAAGTAGCCCTGGAAAAATATTAATTATTTTTTTCCCTGTGATACTTATATTATCATACTTAAACATTTTGAATGATTTTGTTGTAATTTTCAGGTAGTTTTTTTTTTTTTTGTTTTGTTGTTGTTTGTTCTGTAGCACATCCTGAAAGACATGGTTTGTGCGTCTCATTTGGACTTCAGCAAATGCAAGAAGACTATATTTGATACCAAAATGCCGCAATGGCAGTACACAACTTCTTTTGCCCCAATTTTTTTTTTTTTTTTAACTTTTAGAAAGGTACCTTAATCTCTTTATAGTTTTATAACATTTGCCTTTTATACTTGTCCTATTAGGAAATTCAAACTATTCTGACTAAATTGTACCATTCACCTGAATTTTTTTTTGGTTTTGTTTTAAACCTGCATTATCTCTTTAAAGAGTAATATTTGAAGCCTTTATTTGATAGTGGAGTGAATCTCTAACAGGCAGTGCTAAATAGTTTTTTGTTATCGGTATACCTTAGAGTCTTTTTCAGGCTGTTAAAGTACACCAATCGGCTGAAAAAATAATTTGTGTACAAACACTGAATGTGAAATAGCCCCCCCCCAAAAAAAAAAAAAAGAAAAAAAAAGAAAAAGAAAAAAAAAAGAAAGAAATTAAGAAATAAAAATTAAAAATAAAAAAAATGATAATAATAATGAATAGTAAAAATAAAAAATGGAAAAAAAAACCTTTACCAGGCATTCTTGGGGTTACCAGTTTTGAAGGGTTTGAAAAAAAATAAAGGATAACATAAAAACCACACAATGAGGGTGTTTATGGAATCAAATGGCTGTTTGATTTCATGAATGCCCTAATTCATCAGTGTGTGCACATTGGCTAGTCTACCTCATCAGTCACTGTTATATTTATTGAGAGGATATTTGAATGCACAATATTTCTTTATTGGAGTAATAGTCAAAGCTCATATATTTAATATAGTATAATGCCACTAAATCCCTGACTTACGGGGTGAAATGTTTTTTTTTCGATTGGTACACTGTAAAGTCTGAAAGTCGTAAAGACTGAGGGGTAGAAAGTGTCAAGTGCATACATCCGTGCCCTCAGCCAACACCTGGTGCATGGTATTAATTGCAGTTTGCGTTACGCCATTCTGCCGTTCTTCCATCACCCCCCATATAATTTTCATAGTCTAATCAATCATTTACTTTTCGAACTGTGCATGCATTAATACTGAAATACATACTGAATATGAATGTCTGAATATTTATGAGGTAGTTTTGAATGTTTGAATATTCATGAGACAGTTTTGAATGTATGAATATTCATGAGACAGTTTTGATGTATGAATATTCATGAGATGGTTTGTTTGTTTGCTCCAGGTTGTTGATCCAGAACATGCCTCCAGTGTGAGTTTCATAGACGTTTTGTTTTGTTTTTTTGTGTTTTTGGCACTTTTTCTGACCATTCTTGTTTTCCCTTCCCTTTTTGTATTACCCTTTTGTAGTGTCCTTTAATATTCCCTATGTTTACACATTGTCTGCTATAACACAAGCAGGGCATTGACTTGTAACGTTTTTATGCAAGTTGACTCCCTTCTGACTTTTGGCATAGATCTGCAAGTTATACACAAACACACACACACACACTCCCACCCTCACACACACACAAACAGCTTACGCACTTCCAGTGTGCTGCCCTCTGTATGCCAACATACCTCCTCTCAAATTTGACCAATGCTAACAACCATGACACTTCCAGTAGTAAGCAACCGTTTCTTCACAGTGCTTGCCCATGTACCATTTGACCTTCCTCAAATTTGAAAGAGTACTCTTTCAGATTAAAGCACCTTCACTTCTCATTTCGGCAGGGGTAGTTTGAAATTTGCTTGTCTATTGTAACAGTTTGGTTGCCCTGAGACAAGCTAGTATTTGGATTTCCACCCCAATATTGTGTATTTGATGCAAGCTATATCGCTTAGAATCTGTAAATGAAATACACGTCCACTGAAGCTGTTTGATATGCTATCAGTGTATAATATTCAGGGTGTAGGCTAGCATGTTTTCATTTCTCATTCAAATCTTATCATTTCACCAACATTTCTTATCTTTGTAATTATAACACTGACTGTTTCTGCTTGGAAAATGATTGATTGATTAAGATATCTCTGAAGGAAAGCGTAATTGTATACAAATTGAAAAATTGAAATTTATTGAGATATGATAAAGGATGAATATGAAGTATCCAGTATCCACTGTAATGTGAAAATAATTCTGAGAACCATATAAATATTTAACAAATAGTAAATTTTCATACTGGCCTGGGTATGAAGATAAAGCTTTCAGAAAACCTTTGCTTCCCTCTTCTTTCATAGTTCTCTCCTGTAGATACTGGCTTGTAGTCCTCTCGAACAGATTCCCTATCGGTAATGGAAGCTCATGGAAACCCATACTCTGTGATATTTGCAACTTCTTGGAGACCCTGAATGCAAACATCTTGATGAAATATACCCTTGCTTCCCAATTCTTTCACAGTTCTATCCTATAGATTCCTGTAAAGTCCCTCCTCTCCAACAGATTCCCAAAGATAGTAGAAGCTCGTGGAAAGCATCCTCTGTGCTAACTTTGTCTTATTGATTGGGAGATCCTGAATGGAGAAATCATGATGCAAAAATATGCTTGCTTTCCTATTCCTTAGCAGCTCTGTCCTATAGATTCATGTAGCCTTGTCCCCGAGCATAGATGTCCAATAGTAATAGAAGCTAATAGAGCATTCTAGACTTGCCCATATTGTTTATGTTAAATGCTAGGCTTCTACAGTACCTCAGTGGCCCAAATTCACAAAGGACGTTTAAACCATGGGTAAAGTTAAACCTCCGTAGTGTACTATAATAAGCGTTAATAGGTGCATATTGCTCATGCACGCTCTTAAAGTGATCACACAATTGTAAAATTTTTTTTGATATATGATCGAGAATAGAATTCTAAGAAGAATAACATTAAAAATTTGATGATTTTCAATCGAAATCAATGCATTTTGGCTAATTTTCTCATAAAAAGTCAAGAGTTGACCAAAAAATTTGAGTATGAGGAATGACGTAAAAGTGGGTACCCAGCTTCGCGCATTGCAGTTGTGCTGCGTGCTAGACTGTACAGTATACCTTGCGCGCATTTTGCTAGAATTGCGCGACGAGGTACCCACTCTGACGTCATTTTGAAGTCAAAGTGGGTACCCAGTTGAAACTGGGTCACAGCTAAGGGGTCAAAAATATCCTGAAATCTTACCACATTTGGGGATTTCCTTGGCAACACAACTTTTTAAAAAACTTTAGGCAGATGATTTTCTGCTGATGAAATCATGCTCTTTTAAATGAACTAAAATTGTTTCAGCATTGGGTACCCCCTTTAATAGGCGCATATTGCTCATGCACGCTCTTAAAGAAAATAGATAATTGGATATGATTCTGAGCAGAAATACACTCAAAAACCCAGGAGAGGGTTTAAATAACCCATGATTTACACCTCTTTTGTGAATTCCGGCCTTTGTGTTTTCACTTGACTCCGTATATGTCATCTGTTGAGGGCCAGAAGGATGTTATTTCTTAGTATTATAGGCTATACACCCCTCTGCTTCTCAAAAGATGATGTTACAGTAGCTTATAGCTACCGGTACATCTGCCCTGAACCACACCTTAGCAATAATACATGTAGATAGTTCTTCAAAAATCTGCAAAAAGAGAAAAAATGGCTATATTTTTAAAATCAGTCTTGTATTTTTAACCCATTTGTGACAGGAATTATTTAAAGCTTAATTTGATCAGCTTTTATTCTTCGAATTGGCAGCAACAACATTTTTATTTTATTGCTATATTTTTCTTATAAAATGTCATGTATCTGAAATAAATATAAATTGACAGAAAGTATGATGAGAAGTTGAAAAGTTGCCAATTTGCAGGGAAAAACAGTGATTTTGAACTTTCCATTGCATTGCCAATTTAAGGATTTCAATGCTTATTTTCCTTTAAAAAATTTCCAGCATGAAACAACAAATATTGACAAAACCAAAATGGGCACAGTATGTGTAGAATTTTTTACTCTTTCTGCTCATGTCTTTGGTATGATTTTTAGGGCTCTGCATCAAAAGTTATGAGGCAAAACCACAAAATGTGGACCCTCTGTTGCGAATGGGTTAACATGCATATTAATATTTCTATAGCTTTATTGTGAGGTTCCATTTTCAAAGATGTCTGGTTTGTGATAATGGATATCATGGGGTGGGGGTCAAGGAAGGGTTATTTGCCAAGGCATGGTACAAAGGGGTTGATTTACACCTGTGCTTCTAGTTTGTACTTGGTGTTTGTGTTGAATAGAAATTGTAGTGATGGCTTTTCTGCATGCTTTGATGGTACATGCACGTTAGTGGTGTTTGGTACACTGTCTTTTCCCGCATAAAACTATTCGCAAATAATTATCACCATTAGATGTTTAGAATACTTACATGGTGAGGGTATTTAGAATAGATATCTACTGCACATGATGCCCTTATTTTGTAAATAAAAAAAAAAAAAATATTGTTCACATTCAATATTTTTGTTCTCTATCCCACTAGAATAAGAGAAAGAATATATTTATTCAAATGTACCCTATCTGATCGCAACTCTGCTTACCATTTATGAATTATTTCATCACTCATCTTTTCCAAAATCATCTAAGTTACATCAGTGCATGCATATACATTCACAAGAGAGAAAAGGAATCATTGTCGATTGACCTTCTTCTTTAATATGGCAGTGCAGCTATTATTTCAACTGTATCGGAGAGAAAGATAATGCTTTTTTTTTTTTTTTTTAGAGATAGGAAGGCAGGCTTTTGACGGTATATGCATATTGCTGACCAGTATTCATGCAAATTGTACAAATATTTATGCTTTTATACATATTGAAAACATTTGATATGGAGAGTGTGCAGATTTGTACACAGGTTACACTTGCAAATGTGGATAGCTCTGTAATGCACAATTCTGAAGGTCATTCAGCCTTTTCACACGGGGGTAAAATTCATCATAATTACGTAAAGCTGTTGAGTTTAAAGCTATTTAACTAATCACTTTTAAAGTAAATTTTCCCTGCGTGAACATCAAACTATACAATGTCTGGACTGATACGAACCCGCGATCTAGAGACCGGTTAGAGCGGGCTACAGAAATGGAGTTCATATAGAGGAGGCAAACGGTTTTGTGTATGAATGGATATATACGTATGTCTCTAACTAGGCGGAGCTTAGACCGCGCGCGCTTTGTTTGATATGACAGTGCGCAATGGCCCTAATGCACAGTGACAGCAGTGAATCTCGAAACATTCGCACCAAAATTTTCTTTGTGTGAATGCTGTCATATAAACTTTGAAGCTGATTAGTTTAAAGTTCTTTAAACTAATCAGCGTTACATACAATGAATTTTACCCTTGTGTGAAATCAGGATTATTTCTCTTTAAAGAACAGATATCCTTCATATGCATGAGCCTCTCCAATGCGAAAGCAAAGTGTAACATCAAAGATTCTTTCTACAATCTCATAGCATAGAAGAAAGCTGTGCAAACACCATTTACTTCATACAAAAAACGATATTTCACTAATTTAGCATTACAGACATTTATTCCATCGCCTTGATGTTAAAGCTGGAAATCTTCCTTTCTCTTTAGATCTAGTAAAGTATTAGTAAAAACTTGCTAAATATGCCTCTTTCCTTTTAGATTTAGTAAAGTCTCTGTAGAGCTTGGTAAATATCCCATTCCCTTTAGATTTAGTCTTAGTAAAAGCTTGGTAAATATCCCCTCCCTATAAATTGATTAAAAAGTCAGTGAAGGCCTGAGGAACAATGTATATTCTAGCTGTGTATTTATTCTGTACTGTAGATCAGTTTAAATGGAGTAGTACAATGTAGAAGAGTGAGGGTCAAAATAATTAAGTACCTGTAAAGCCCTAAATGTTATTACTGTTGCATTGTAGTCAGGATATCATACAGAGTGGCAAAGGGATGGTACTGTGGTATGTTCCAAATTTTCAAGCCAAAAATAGGATTTGGGGCTTGAAAATAAGATTAAAAGAAATTTAAAAAAATCGATTTTTTTTCCAGTTGAGGTCGGCAGCTATATTCATATGCTGTATACATGTATTGTATGTAAATGTAAACGTCTCAACACATGTAAATGATCATTAGGAGTTTCAACCAATTCCCAGTGTTTGACATTATACTTTTGATATATGTGTGGGATATGTTTCCCCCTAGAAACAATTGTACAAATAATGCACATGACAAAGGCTTTTAGTATACCATGCACTGAGAGGCTCTAGTTGAAATTATGGATTCCAAGGTGGCAGGAATAGCACTATTTTCTGAGGGGAGTAGCCCCAAAGAAAATAGTGCTATTTCTGTCACCGAGGAATCCATAATTTCACTGGAGGCTCGAAACAGTGCATGATATGTTTTATATCCCTCCAACGAACCTTTAAAAAAATGTTTTCACTTACCATCACTCTAATGGGGTGTTGCAAGAAAGTTGCAATCAATTGCAAATAATTGCTAATTTTGAAACAACCATTCTGATTGGCTCAGGGTCTGCCCTTTTAAGAAGACATGCATGCAACAATGATTTTGATTGGCCAGTGACAATCAGTTGCAACTTGCAATCCATTGCAAATTTCTTGCAACACCCCATTAGTCTCATATTGGCCATAAAATACCGATAGCACTTTTTACAAGCTGCTGATGAAAAACCACTGATCAGTCGCACATCTGTGACGACATTCATGGCAAAGCGCACTATGCCATGAATGACGTAAACGGCATAGCATATTATTCTTCATTGGCGTTTTGTTTTCAACATTATCAACGTCACAGCAATGTTATGTTAGGTCACATGATGCTATTTAGACCAATCACTAAACAGGATTTCATTAATAAGGGATATAGCAAGAATTATCCACCCCATAGTAACTTTGGAACAGTCTGAAACACAGACAGTTTTGGACTGTTCCCAAGTTACAGAGGGTGGATAATTCTTACTAATGCCTGACCAAGTCATGTGCATTTAAAAAAAAAATAAAATGGTGCCATTTGCCACAGCTTTTGTACAGTATGGAAAGCAAAAGACTGGTCATGTGATAGATCTCAGCCAATCATTTGATTAGGATCCATATCACCATTTTATAAATGATATATACCACACACACTGAGCATATTAGAGTAGCTTTCTGCTCGACTGTTATTTTCTTATGTTTTCTGTTATTGACAATGTTTTATTTTCTTTTGTCATTTGAATTTGAAGAACTAATACTTGTGTGAATTTTTTTGTTTGCATGCCTTTTTTTTTTAGAGTTTGCCTGAAACACAACTTCTTGGTTCAGAGAAAATGGCGAAAAAGGAGCACTCCCCATCGGGCCTTTTGGTATTTCATTTATTCACTTAAATTCAACCGAGACATAGACATAGCCTTACCATGGGATATACGGAGATACCATCTAAAAACAAATATCATTATAGCTTCAGAAAAGATTACATTTATCTCCATATATAATCTTTAACTTATTACCAGGAAATCATGTGATATTAATGTTTGCGGTGCAATTAAATTTGGGACATTTTGCGTAAAAAGTTGTGATGTAATGCAACTCCAGTCTGTAATACAACTTGACTTTCAAGCTATGAAAGTTAAATGTATCCGTATGCAATATGCAGAGTTGCTTCAGAGTTGCATTTAATCTCAGCTTTTCAAGCAAAAGGTGTCTTTGGTACATTTTATTACTAAAATCTGGTGAAGGTTTATTAAAAATGAAATATATTATCTATACATTAACCAATACATTCTGTATCGCGACTTGTGTCCAAAATGGATTTGAAGCGTTACATTTTGATGGCAACTTCTGCGTAATTCACAGAGAATATTCTTTCATCCCTTGTTTAAGATTCTGCTACCAATTTTCTTTTCAATTTTCACACACCGGTCTCTCTTTATAACATACATTTTAGTTCTCTTAAGTATTGACCTCAATATATGGACCTCCATTGTTTTTAATTGGGATGGGCCACATTGAATTTATGGTCAATATCAGTTGGTCAGACCATTCAGAGGAGCATAAAAGCCGAAATTATGGCAAACGAATATGGCTTAAGTGATTTTTTTGTTTTGTTTTGACAGTCTTTGGATGATTCACTGTCTGCACCCTTCCCCCTCCCCCAACCCACATACATGCATACACTGTTAAACCTGGAATGAGCAGGTCATTGCTTTAACCATGCATATGAATAAGGGCATTACGTTACATGTCAACCCTCTAGTATCTTAAAAATGTTGCCATCTATCGTATATGTCTTGCATGAATAATACAACATGCTTTAGAAATGTGTATTTCCTGAAATACAGACAACCCTTTGTATGTTTAAAAATCCTACCACTAACCCCACCCCATTGTTTTCGTATCCCCCAGTCTTAAAAAATGTCACTGCTTATGCACTACAAATGCTTCCGTATAAATCTAACAGTGAAAACAAATACATCCATTTTGCCACATGAACTTGATATTTTAGTTTAGAGTACTAAAAATTTTCCTACCATGATCAAAATTGTAAATTCATTATATTCCAATACCATTCTGATGCTTTGTGTGCTGCATCATTTAATAAGCATTCATATATTTTTGTTATAGGTTTGTTTTGTCATTATAATATTCCACTAGAAAAAAAAAAGACAAAAGCAGGGTGTTGCTAGTTCAGAGAAGAAGATTTGATTTGTTATGAAAGGCCTCCAGAAAGATCTTATTGATGAATAATGCCTGTATGGGTTTATCTGTGAAAGCTTCTTACATTTAGCATTACATAGATCTATGTTGCTTAAAATTTTTTTTTTTTAAAGATTTTCATAAAATCATTCACAGATTTAACAATCATAAATTGAAATATTACTCAATCTGTTTTACTTCCAGTAAACATAGTAGACAGATATGTTGATAAAGTATGCCAAGTTGGTTTTTTTCAGTATGTCTATTAGATTTATAACAAATGTTGATATTGTGTTTTCCGTCTTTTTTGTTGGTATTTTACCCTTAATTTCTTACAGACACGATCGTCAAAGGATAAGGTGACAGTCCTGAGTACTTTGTCTTTGATGTGAAGATTTAGCATGCTCTTTCTAGTTCTTGCTCCTTTTTTTCCTAAATTCCTACCCATTTTTAGTTTCAAATTTCCTTCATAGTTAGAATACAGACTCTTCTTCATCATTTTAGTCAGAATTTCTATCTTGCAGTTTGTTCTTATTTCTCCTTGAGACCAAAGATGATTTTAATGTAGATGTCTAGCTCTTGGGAAAAAAACTTTGGTGGATATCTTGAACACAACATAGAAGAGCAATTGCCAGTACTTTTACATGTCCATTGCTGTGGTTTTTTTTTTTTTTTTTAATCTTTTGATATTATGCTTTTATCCTTCCAATTTTAGACCACTTACATACAAACACAGATCATCACCATCACTCACTCTAGAAGTTCTTTTCGAAGCTGAAATTCTTCCCTGAATTCTCCCCATGCTTTTAGTGTTCATAGCTTTTCTGATACGTCTTTTGAATTTATTCCTAATTCCTAATTAGACAGGTGTGTCGTGCTATGAGCTTTTTTGACTAACTATAATGTTAAAATGTGATGCAGTGTTGTTGCCTTTTTAGTGTGAAAAACTTGCAGCAGTGCGTTCTGAAGTTCATTTCTTGTGAGCTTGTCTTCATTTATCTTACATGAAATTCATTAAATCTGCTACACAATTTCCTCCAAAAGCAAATGTTCCCTAATTTCCCCTGATTTTTTTTGAAACCTTGTTTCAGCTTACACTTGGTGTTGGGACTATAGTTAATGATTTAATGGAAGATTTTGGGGGATTAAGAACCAAGCTCGTTAAGAAGACACTGAAAGGAATAAAAGAAAGGGAAGTACGCATATCTTTGGGTAGATTAAAAGAAAAGATGGAAAGATGGAAAGAAGATGAAGAAACAGAGAAGAGGAATAAAGAATGAGAAGAAAAAGAAGAATTCAAGAAAAGTATAGAAAAATGATTATGTACAAAATATGGAGACAAAAAAAAATAGGAGAGGAAGATGATGATTAAAAAAATAAAAAATTGAAGACAAAGGAACAAAAAGAGTCATCTGAAGAGGGAGATAGCTTGAAGAAAAAAGGATATTGTAGCAGAAAACAACAAATAAACCAATATCTTGTATTTCACAATTACATTTTGAAATTTCAGCTGCAAATTGAAATGTTGTGATAATTCTTTTTAATGGGCTGTGTGGAATTTTATCTAATTTTGTGGGGACTACTAAGATTAGTTTTCAGACCAAAAATTTTGTCTGTAGTTCTCACTAGTCCCTTTCATTCGAAAGTTTGCAGTGTTTGTCATGCTTGCTTTTGCTTTCTTATTTTTACTTGGAAATATTTTTGATGTTCTTTTATCTTTGAAATGAATTTTTCCTACTTTTTCCACTTGTTTCCACAACTTTCCTTTTATTCAAAGTAGTTTTTACTTAGAGTATTCTATTTAGGAAACTATCTATGAAACTAATTCTGTCACTCTTATGTAGATAGTGTTTCAGAGATATTTCTTATTTATTCATTATAACAATTTAACTTTGTTTTTTATTATTATATGGGATATGTGTACTGAATTATTGCTGTATTGAATATTTAAATGCTACATTAAATATGTAAAGGTTATATGGGTTGCCTAAAATTTTGTCACTTTATTGGTAAAAATCCTCAAGGTGGTGTAAGAATTTGTCCCAAAGAATGAATTTTTTTAGTATCGGTAATCTATAGGATCACAGAAAATAACTGTTTAGCAATAAGATGATTTTTTTTTTCCTACATGTCTTTGAATTTTCAGAAAAGGGACGTTATACAAGGGAAACTTTTAGTTCCTCAAAATCAGTTAACATAATCATATCAATGAATTATTTGTTGGCATGCAGACTCCCATTATTCGGCGCAAGTATCCCTCTATGGCCACGATCCACACGTCCTTCAGCGATGAATCGGCTGCAAGCACGCTGAGTAGTGATGACAGCAGCATGAGCACTGAACCCACCGACATGTCCCAGCTTGGGCCAGGCGGAAGCATGTTCTCTGCATCCTCGGCCACCATCAACGCAGCCAAGCAGAACATCGTGCCATCAGCTTGGCGCAAGCCCCAGCAATCTCAGCGCAGGACCAGGGAAAGAATGGTGTCAGTTCTCAAAGGGCTGGGCCAGAACGTAGGATTGCCCAGGAGTCCATCTGTAAGTTACATGACGGATAACATTCTTCTGTGTAGGAGTTGCATTTGAAGTAGTAAATGATTATAGCAGTATCTTCCTTTTCATTAACAAAAGATTTCTCATTGAGCTAGGAATAAACTGCCTCTGGTTTGTACCATGATTAAACCTCTGTTATGTAAAATTATTATGTGGGTGAATTGTCACTTGGTCTAATCCCACTTTGTCTAATGGCTATATGGTCTCGTCTCATCTCACATAGTCTAATCCCCATTTTGTCTACAACCACTTTGTCTAATAACTATTTGGTCTAATTGCCACCTAGTCCATTTACCATTCTGTCTAATTTCCACCTGGGCTATGCCCAATTTGTCTAATACCCACTTGGTCTAACACTACTTAGTCTCTCTGATTAGACGAACTGGTAATAGACCAACTACTCATTCGACGAAATGAGGAAAACAAATTAGACAAAGTGGCAATTAGACCATTTGCTCTATAGACAAAATGACAATTAGCCCAAATGGGTATTAGACCAAGTGATGATCGGACCAAACGGCAATTAGACCAAATTACTAGTAGACCAAATGGGTTTAGCCATAGTGGTGTAAGATGATCTGGGAATGAGACCAACTGGTATTAGTCCAAGTGGCTGTAAGCCATTATGTGGGCTAACATGAAGGCAAACAATTAATAGTTCCACCATTGCTTTGGTTAATACCCATTTAAATTTTTGGATGAGATTTATATTCCATTTTAGAGGTTGGCAATTAGATGACAAGTTTACATGTCACGTAACAGGATTCTGAAAGATTCTTTAAGCTGTTACATTCCATATGATTTATACCTTGTGCATGTACTACTGTTTGAAATAATGGTATTCATTCATTAGTTAATTAATTCTTTCAGTTATTTTTTCATAATGTAAAGCTACAGTATAATAGTTTGGCACAATACCTGAATCATTATTCTATCTGTTGTAGATATCATTTGTATTTTTTTTTTTACTGACATTTACTACTGTTTGAAATAATGGTATTCATTCATTAGTTAATTCATTCTTTCAGTTATTTTTTCATAATGTAAAGCTACAATATAATAGGATGGCACAATACCTGAATCATTATTCTATCAATTGTAGATATCATTTGTATTTTTTTTTTTTTACTGTTGTAGATATCATTTGTATTTTTTTTTTCACTGACATTTACTACTGTTTGAAGCAATGGTATTCATTCATTAGTTAATTAATTCTTTCAGTTATTTTTTCATAATGTAAAGCTACAATATAATAGGATGGCACAATACCTGAATCATTATTCTATCTGTTGTAGATATCATTTGTATTTTTTTTTTTTTTACTGTTGTAGATATCATTTGTATTTTTTTTTTACTGACATTTACTACTTTTTGAAGCAATGGTATTCATTCATTAGTTGATTAATTCTTTCAGTTATTTTTTCATAATGTGAAGCTACAGTATAATAGGATGGCACAATACCTGAATCATTATTCTATCTATTGTAGATATCATTTGTATTTGTATACTCTCTTATATTCTCTATCAGGTTATCTTCAGTTCAACGAGTGACATTGCCAACGAACGACAGAACAGCGTCTGCTCCTCCAGTGAGTCCACCTCCCTCGTAGACTCAATGAACCCAGAGGGCAGCAAAGCAGAGGAGAGTGGCGATATTCCAACGTTGAAAGAGTTTGACTTCCTGGAGGGCGAGGAAGTTGACAGAGAGGTATTGTAGGAATTAAAGGAAAATGAAATCCTGGTCAAAAATCAGTCTTAATGAAAAGAGAGTATAGAGAGCAGCAATTTAAAAGAAGTTCCATCAAAATCTGTTATGAAATGAGAGAATTATGAAAGTTTGAAAATTCTCAATTTACTTTCTGTGGCCATCCTCAAATTGGCAATATTGCTAAAATTTTGGCAGGTTTCTGTGGACAACTCTCAATATGTTTTGTACAAAAAAATTTCATATTTTCTCCATTATTTCTAAAAGATGCTGTTTGTCTCTTTGTGAATTCAACTTATGTTGTGTCAAATACATATCTTGTGCTAAGAAGGAGTCAAGCTGCACCTCTCTTTTCATTAAAATGGATTTTTCCCCAGGGTTTCAGTTTCCTTTAAAAATGGGTCCCTTTTTAGAAGAGTCTGCATTTGCCACTTTCCATCCAGAAGCAAATGGATAGCTGTGAGGATTGCCAAAACTGATTTTGCCATTGCCCTGCGTGTACACACGTGAATGACCAGTGCCAAATGGTATGAATACTTCCTAAGGAGTGGAGATAGTGCACACTTAGGTGTGGGCTAGAAATCCAGTGATCGGAGTAATAACAGTAACATTGTAAAGCACATTTAAGTATTCATGTAATGCACTATGTAAATGCTGCATATTATTATTTTAAGAATTACAACAGTTGCTGATTTGAATGCCATGTTATTTCCATCGTAATTCACCATTTCTATTTGGGTATCTGTATGATAGAAAAAGTAATGAAATTTACAGCCATCTTGCTTCAAAAATTTTCATGTGCCACCATAACTCTCTGTTCAAAGGGACTTTTCCTTATATAAGATGTTTTTAAAGAAAGTTATATTTTTTATATATTACAGAATGGTATAGGAGACGGAATTCTGTAATCAGGTACAACTAAATCCGTTTATTTTGCATTACAGGGTGGTAAAGGTACATACAAATCCATTTGATTTTTATTACAGGATGGGGAAGGTACAACCAAATCTGTTTATTTTTCATTACATGATGCTAAAGGTTCAAATAAATCCATTTATTTTTCATTACCGGATGGTAGAGGTACAAACAAATCCATTAATTTTTTTATTACAGGATGGTAAAGGGTTCAACTGGTATGATAGCCGCCATTCACTTGAGGACATCGATTCCAGTGGAGTCCCACATCCAGACAATGAGGGATCCAAGTATTCATCTGAAGATGAGGTAAGATTGCACTGGTTAGTTAAACAGCTTAGATAGCATACCAAGCAAGAGTTAAGTCTTTCCCTTTATCAGTTTCAACTTATTTGGGCCATCCAGCTACTATTTTAGGAAATACATTTCCAAAAGTATTTTAATGCTTTTCTACAACATTGGTTTTACATTTTAGATTGGAATAACAATATATTTGTGTATCAGTAGAGCACAGGTGCTACCCGAGACCTAAGATCTAATATTTTTTTTCAGAGTTTTAATGTTTGACTTAAAAAGGAGTGGTCTAGTAACAGACCCCTGTGGAACTCCAGAGTCTAGAATATGGACATCTGGGCTGTGTTTCTCGAAACGTCATATGTCTAAGTTCATGGACGTCCCACTGAGACGCGTGTTAATTCTACAACACATGTTTCAATGGGATGTCCAAGAAGTTAGACTTATGACAGTTTCAAGAAACAGCCCCCTGATGCATACAATGAAGGTCAAGTCAGTGCTGTGGATATTTTCTTTTGAAGCAACAATTATTCTCAAATCTAGACCTCATCATTGACCACTGGTTATAGAAGTCGTACTTATAATTTTTTATTCTGTCCCTGTATTTGGTTACACAGAATAGTATATCAGGAGCCGATGACAGCAATCCAAGCTTAGAAAATAGCCGCATCTACTCGGGGATGTCTCAAGAATTCATCCCCTCCCCTGGAGGCAGTAGTGTGATCAGAAGAACAGCCTCAGGGTCCTTATCAAGGTTACTGAGAATTCTTAAAATAAATGCTTTACCTTGACTTGCACATTAGAATTTGTTTTGATAGACAGATCTATGCTCCTATTTAGATGAAAAGACAAATTTGAAATTGAACACATTAAATATAAGCAACTATGACACCTACAACCTTTACCGTGTCCATGATGTGCACAGCAAATCTTGGTGAAAGTTATTGAGGATTTACCATATTTGTGTTTGCAGATAAAGAAAAACAACTCCGTCCTCCCACCTGCATCATAAATATGTGTTTTCATGGGAGATGTTTTGTGCCTAGTTTGATCATTATGAATCCTGTGAAGACAATGCACTTTATATTCAGATCAGACACAATGTTATGTGAGGCCTTAGAAGTATCTTTTGTCGGAAACTGCTGGAAATTGGAAATGCCTCTTCCACTGGAATTTTCAGTGGAGTTGACATTCTCACACTTTCTCAATTTTCTTGGAAGTTACACATTTTCTTACCCCATAGTCAAAGTATGTTATGTAAAAAGCAATTCTTCTGAACATACATTGACTATGGGGGTTAGAAAATGTATAACTTTCATAGAAAATTGAGAAAATGTGAAATTTCATATACAAAGTGAATGAAGACCTGCTTGCATATGATGTCATCAGTGTTGCCAATTTGCAGAGCCGAGAGTAATTTACTAGAAAATGTAAATGAGTGTAATTTTCTTATTCTTTGACTGATTAAGCTCATTTCTTTTTTAAAGTGCTGTTCAAATTTATCTCCTTTTATTGAAACAGTGAAATTTCTAGGGTGGACTTACCCTTTAAAAACATTAACATGTGATATTTCTCATTTTTTTCCTCAGTGGTGGTAGCGACATTGACAGCATCACTTCCCCGATATGCAACTCACCCACTGCCAACTCTTCCTTCATCTACATCCCTGTCGACGAAGTGGAAGAGGCCTGGCAGAGTCACGTGGATGCTGTCATGTCGGACATGAGCGGCCGTTTTGCAGTCAACACGTTCCATATCTTCACTCAGCTCTACAAAGTGATGCAGCAGAGGTTCTGTAACCTGACAAGGGAGGCATGCAATTACCTTGGTGATCGTATGAGGAGCATCGCACTCCAGTTCCATATCCTTTCAATATTTGATGATGATGGCTTTTTTTTAGGGTATAGCTTCAAGCCATTCCTCTATTGAAAGAATTCATTGAATTCATTTTTGTTTCATCTTATTATTACAGTGTGACCTCACTTATCCGGCCTTCATTTATCTGGACTCCTCTATTAACCGGCCGCGTCTCCTGGCCACCTTCCCTCTTTTATTCTTCATCCAATTCACCTAAAAGCCTTGGAGACAGAAACATCATGGGCAATTTTCTGTTGTTTTTTATTTCATTTTCATCTCGTACAAATAGAGAGATATTATTGATCATTTACAATCATCCACAACACCAAGGAAATTTTACAGCAAATTAGACCACTCTACCCTATAAATTTTCATAGAAAAGGTGTCCCACTACATTACTCTCATATCTGGCCATTTCACCTTTACGGATGGGCGCCGGTCCCAATATGGACGGATAAGCGAGGTCAGATTATTATTATTTATTTATTTATTTATTTATTTTTTGCTTTCAGGCGTTCGAACTATTGTCGTAACTCCAAGATTCCTAGGTTGGCAGGTACAGGTAGGTTTTAAATAGCACAACATTTTTATGTATTTTTAAACCAGATTAGGATATGGATGTTATGTTTGCTGAGATTTGTAGCACCAGAATCATGTATCCTTAACTCCTTACCTTACTGAATACCCTTGAAGTACTGAGCACCCATGCTCTCTGTCCATTTGTCTATGTGGATGCAGAGACATTGATGATATGTAAACTCCTGGACAGTCACAAGTACTGTGTGCTGGAGCTCAATGAACACTATGATACCTACATCTCCAAGAGAGACCTTACAGTAGAGGTAAGTCCAACTGTGTGATCTTCTCCAGTATTCTGGGCTGCGTTTCTCGAAACCATCATAAGTCTAAATTCATGGACATCCCATTGAAAGGCGTGTTAATTCTACAACATGCATTTCCGTGGGATGTCCAAGAAGTTAGACATAAGACTGTTTCGAGAAATGAGCCCTTGCTGCCCAGTGACAAAAGGAAGCGACTCTGTGGAATGAGTTTCTTAGTAAATGAAGAAAATATGTCATTGTTTTATTTAGGAAATTTATGGAGTTACTTCTTTTTGATATGTGTATAGTTCAGAAATTGGGGTCATGTGACCTTGATTTCTTCATCATCATGTAGAGCATACAAAAGAAGAAACCCAAATTAATGAAAAGTCAATTTTGAAAGAAATCAGATTTGCTTCCTTGTGTCATGGCACGGCTGTATTAATCTCTTGTTCAGTCCCAAATGAAGGCCAGCGGTCACTGTCTATTCTTCTTAACTCTTCAACATTAGGGAAGGAGGATCAAGGTTTTATCTTGAGAAGTAAAAGAAATCTTGTTATGATCCTTTTCATTCCTGTCAGTCTCAGTCACAATGGTTATAGTTGTTGGATCAGTTGTGAATAGTGTGAGGTAGAAAGCAAATCTCAAAACTATAAAATGGCAGTTTGATGGCATTAAATTGGTAATTTTGCAATCTTGATTCCAAAGTTTTGTGGGGTTTTGAGCTATAAGGATTGTTTACACCATTCATCCTATTACCAGGGTAAAGACAGCAAACATGGATGCCAGTTTTCAGACAAAAACTGAGAGTTCAGGCCCTGGAAAGTTATTTGCAGGCCATATTTTGGATATTTTTGTGTATCATGCTTTGTGATTTTCAGGCCTTTTGATCGATTCCAACTGGCGTCCCTGCAGCAAAGCGACTAAAAGGTGAAAGTAGTAGATTATATTATATGTTGTTGTTGTTTTTCCAGTGTCTGGATTCTATCAAAGCATCTCTGAAGAGGCAGACTCTAGCAGCACATGTAAGTTTTTAAGATATTTTATAAGTATTATTAATAGGTGGATAAAGAAGGTTATGATGGGCCCCATTTCATAAAACTTGTTATCAATGACAAGTTTCAATAACTGTTATATACTACTGAAATCCTTGCATCTGATTGGTTGAGAGCAAATTTGTCATAGAAATGAGGCATTTGTTACTGATAACAAGTTTTATGAAATGGGCCCTGATGTGTGAATAGAAACAGAGAAATAAGGAAAGTTTAATGAAAATGTGAGAAAAATACAATGATTTTTTTCTTGTTTTCTTCTTCATGGAGGAATGATTTTCATTACAAATAGGATAACTTTTAATGAAAAAAATAAAAATAAAAATCTGGTGGTACATGGAAGGCAGAGTTATGAACAAATACTTCCCTGGGGGGGGGGGGGGGGAAATGAATATGATTAGCCAATATGTTTACATACACCTGTGCACTTAGACGGAAAATGCTCACTTGCCCAAAATCATAACATTGGCTCCAGCTCAAGAAATGCTTGTGCTACCATGACAAATTTGGTATCAAACAAAACAGTGTATCAGGCTAGTTTACTTCAGTGGTATGCACTTACGACTGAAGTAGGTTTTGTATATTCAATATTATATTTTTTCTTTACTGCAGGATATTAATGGCCCAACTGGAGAAGAGCAGGTAAAGTAAAAAAAAAATTAAATAAAATCACTGTTACTTTTGCAGTCTTTATTAATTGTACGTACATTGATTAAATATGTTTCCCACCCATCATCTTTTTAGTACTGGTAAAGGTAGGTCTCAGAAAGAGTCATTTTTAAAACAAATTGGTCAGTACTCACTTTGGTTTTTGACTTAAATCACTTTTGTCAAACCACTTGATGATGATAAAGAAATCCTCAAAGGGCATATATATAGATAGGAATTCTTGAGACATACAGAATCCATGCAGCCTTGTGGTATATTCTGTTTATCTGGGTGATCATAATCTTCCAGTATCGTACGAAAGTCATTCCTTTACTATGATTTCTGATTGTTTTTTTTTTCGGTTTTGTTTTTGTTTTTGTTTTTTGGTTGTGGGTACTTGTCACATTTCAAAGTGCAAACTCTTGATTGTGTGTGGTCAGCTGTCAGCAAAAAAAATTACCTGGTGTGTATAAGTCATTTATGCTTATACTTAGACTTTGATTTTTTTGGATATTATGTACATGGTAGATATTGGTTTACAGGCGTGCATGGATCCATTTTTTTGTCAGAAAATGGGAGTTTGTGCTGACATTAATTTTCGACTTCAGTTGAGGCAATTTGAGCCAGAGAGGATGGGGGGGGGGGGGGGGGGGGGGGGAATGTATTTTCTGTTTGGTATCCTGCCAGTTTTTCCAAGCTGCAGAAACAAGAAGAGAAGGGGGTGGCCTTCCATGCTTATGAAAAGGCATTTTCTTATAATTTGTTAATGAATGGGGAGAGATTTTATTAAAAATGTCTTACCTTTGATAAGAATATGATGTTTTCATTACTATTCAGCTTTGTATTCTTGTCAGTAAATGTCAGTCATTCAGAATATCTAGACTCTGACAGTTAGAAAATGTGTTGATTTTTTTTTTTTTTAATGATTTTTATTATTTTATGAAACAATGCAAATCACTTATGCTGCCTTCAAAGCCCAGGATTTTCACTCTTAGATACGAAAGTGTGAAGCATTGTTCTGGAATTTCAAACTACCTAACTACCTACCCCTTCTCCGGCTATTTGTTGTTAAGGAAATACTTCATCATAGACCATTTTTTTGGATGTTCACTTGAAATTCCCGTTTGGTGTATTTTTAAGGTGATTTCATACAAAATGCTGATGTAATAAATATATACATGGGGCCTGGAACATAATTACATCCCACCATATTGTGGTCCGTTTGTTGTTTAGGAAATACTTCATCATAGACCATTTTTTTGGATATTCACTTGAAATTCCCGTTTGGTGTATTTTTAAGGTGATTTCATACAAAATGCTGATGTAATAAATATATACATGGGGCCTGCAACATAATTACATCCCACCATATTGTGGTCCGCAAAGTACCTGTCAATTTGTGTAACTATTTCTATATTAATCTTTTATTCTTGGAGTTCAGAGCAGTCATGCATACATGCCTTTTGATTACGAGCGAAACTTACTGGGCTTTGGAGAGAGAGAGAGAAAGGTTTCTGCTCATTGTTGAAATGAATAGAGGCAAAATGGCCAATTACTAACCAGTGCTTCTAATACTAACCCCCCTATCACACACACACACACACCACACACTGGGTTATTGCAGGAGAGGGTACATATTAACCAAGTAAGTATGCCTTGTATTGCATGGCTTCCGCTTTCCTTGCTTGCTTGCTTGCTTGCTTGCTTGCTTGCTTACCCAATACACCAAAGCAGAAAAAGAAAAATCTCACCATCCAGCGACACAGGAATCTTGTTGACATGACTTTTTTTTATAGTAACCTTAAAGGGTAAGTCCACAACGAGATAAAGATCATTTCATTAAAAAGAAGAAAAATTTCCAGACTAAAGAGTGAACATTGGATGAAAATTGGATGAAAAATAAGATGATATGGAGAATAGTGATGTTATGACATCATCATCTCATTTGTTGAATGTTGCTATCAACTGTTCAGGAACTGTTTTGCGAAAAAATTGTGAAACTTTGAAAATTCATAGATTTATTACGGGTATTTTTCATCCGATTTTCATCAAATTTTCACTGTTTTGTTTCGATTTTTCTATTCTTTTTATTGAAATAAACTTCATCTTTTTGTGGACTTCCCCTTCAACCCCAAGGGTGCCAATTGGCAAGAACAGTAATGATAATGATGGTCATGACTGTGATAGTCAATAATACTTCTTCTGGTACAGATGCAAGTCCAAATAATGGGCAATAGTGGATTGTATAAAAAGCTCTGTTATGATCAACTTTTGATCAAGTACCATATAAATAAGGCTAAGGTCTGAAACTTTGTATGGTACGAGAACATATATCGGCAAGGGAAATTCATGAACTAGAAATCTTGTAAACTACCCTTTACAATGAAAATAATGTGTCATCTGATCTATTTTCTGTGGCATGTAAGGAGTATTAAGGGACCGCTCTTTGTCGAGCATGGAATGCTTAGAAATTGAACAGATGTAGCACTAGAATAATATGACTTTTTCCTGAATTTTATGGTAGGATTGGGTGATTATTTCTTACTGTGCAATGGAGGAAATATCTGTTATTCTAGCATTATGGGTCGCCAGTCTTGGTTCCATAATCACCCAACTCTATGCATTCACAAACAGGTTGTATGTGATGACTATTTCATATCCTTCATTTCCAAGAAAAGTTGAGCAGCTATGGTGTCTCTAAAATGAAATTTCTTTTATGATGTATGATGTAATTCCATTTCCCTTGACAAAATAACACTTAAATAAACTAGTGTTAGTTCGTTGTGAGAAGGTAAAGGGGTAAGGGCAGGCTTTTACAATTGAATTTTAAATAATGGAAAGCAAGTTTATGTTAGAATTGAGTTTGATTGACAAAATTTTTGCTGCGATCTCAGGATGACACGTACATGTACTGTTGATGAAACAAATGATTTTTTATTTGAATTTGTTTGAGTAATTCTTGGAAAGTATATGTCAAAGGATATACATGTATATCCCATTATTAAATGCATTATGAGCTAAATTAGGGAGGGGGGGGGGGGGTTAAAATCTTATTTTTTCCAGTATTGCTTTTAAAGTAAAATTTCATTAAACAAGATTTCCTCTCCAACTTCCATTCATATTTCTGGAAATGTGCAATCCCAAGCGTGGTTTTTTTCAAGGTTTCAATTTATTCAGTTGCATGAAATACCTGTTTTTCAAAAGTTGCACTTATTTTTCCCAATTTTGCTCCTATACCATGTCTTCATAAGCTTTGCGTTTTATTATAACAAAATGTTTTTATTTGCCAGGTGTTCAAATAGTCAAGATTCACGTGTGATCTTTATATTCCATCTTTTCATTTTTACCCTTTTTCTGATTTCCAGCAAACAAATGAATACGTGAGATCTTTTAAAGAAAGGTCCATTCTGCATAATCATATTCTATGCTCTCTGGTCAGAATATATGTTGTATAGAGAAATATAAACAAGGCAAACATATACTTTTCTTTTTGTTACAATCATAGATATTTATATTTTCTGTCTCGTATTACTTGTAAATTTTGTTCATGAAATCATCTATTATTGATGTTGCACAACTTTCTATTTTGCACTGCTCTGCACTTTTCTTTTCCTTTTTTTTTTTGGAAGAGTTCAGTAAGTCTTATTCTATTCCAGCACAAAATGCCTATTTCTAATTCTTGAAAATATATTTACAATATCATATCTGTTGATTTTTTTTCTTCTATAGAAATATGAAATTTACAAAGATTAGTTGATTTTTTTTATGGAGTGCCATATATATGCCATATCAAGTATGCTTTAATTGTTTGTGTGTGTGAAAGTGTGCATGCCTTTTAAACTTTGTCAAGATGCTGTACAATATTTCATATCTCATGAACCATATTCAGGCAGATGGGACTTACAAATTATCAGTATATCTTGGCTGTGTTTTAAAGAAACAAAGTGAGATACTAGTTTGACAGCTACAGTGCACAGAGAATAGTATTAGAGAATAGACCACATCTCTTGTAGCTCATGCTACAAATGCCTCCAAGTAACTAAAGTTTTGTTCATTTGTTTCTTCTTTATTTTTATTTTTTTTGTAACTTCTGGAGGTTCTACTCCGTGTGTGTGTGGGTTGTTGGTTTTTTTTTCAGAAAAAAAGTACAAAGGGGTGTTAGATTTGCCATGAAGTAACTGTTGTTTCTGCTCTCTTAAATGGTACATTTGTGTGCTTTTCAGGGAAGCATAGTTTGTTCATTAATAAGTACTTTATTCTGTTAATGGGACTATTTGGGGATATTCTTATCTTTTTTCTAGAGTTCTTCCCATGCTTTTTTCTTTTAAAGAGCTTTTTGCAATTATCACTTTAGGCTCATTGGTATTATTTGAAATCTTGTCCAGTATACTGTAGCTTTCTCAGAGGACTTCAGAACATTGTCAAAATGCTCTTTTAACTTCCAATATGCAGACTTCTATTGCAAATAATAAGGTTTTTATCTTGTGAACAAGTGAAAAGGCTTTGGGCAAAGGCTGTTAATATCACCAGACAAGCTTTCATTGATACACACATTTCTTCATTCAGGCTTTAATTTAGCAACACTGCATTTCTCTTCCAAAATTACTTCAAAGAGTTTCTTCACCAGATGCTTACTCTGTCCCCAACAGATGAAATGTTTATGCTGCCATAAGCGTAGGATAAAGAAGGAATATGTTATAGAAGTTGGCTCTCTCCATACGATGTATTAAAAACTTAATGAAAATTAAAAATAGATATATCTGTCAATGTTCAGTGATAGTATAATGCTTGGCTCTGAAATAATATTTTTCTGTTAGTACTCAACATCTTATTGGTGTGAAGGAGTTATTTTCTAATATTTTCTTTAGCTTTTTTCAGCAATATATAGAAATCTCATTAAAACAAAGCTACATGACTGAAGTGATCCCAGCCATCCATGTTCCATCATCGACAATTCCTTTTGTATTAAAGCTTTTTCAGGCCTTTTCTTATGACCAGATTTCATTACCATTCAATTTCATGAAAACCACTTTACATGTCAAAAGTACTTTGCATGGATATTTTGTGTTTTCCATAAAATATTATTATTGTGGTGTTTGTCTTCATGTTTTTCTTGTAGCAAATTGAGCTGTGTCGTCGTCTATACCGCCTCTACTGTCAGCTGAGAATGTTGTTTGATAGCTACTGTAAGCTGATCCACTCCCTAGAGGGTGCCAAACATGTTTCACATGTAAGTCTGTGTAATGATAATTAGATTACCAGGGTATATGTTTGTATAGCAATATGCAATGTCTCTTTACCTACCGAAGTGCTTGGGGGATATTTATTCTGCCATACTTAGACAAAAGGAAGCAAGTGACATGTCAACAAAATTTAAGTGAGTAATATTTCATATTTTACCTGGTGTGCTCTTCTTCCAGTCCAAACCTTATGCATGAACGCTCATCCTGCCAAGAGAAATGTTAGGCAAGGCATCTTGGTATTGCATTGACATAATTGTAAATGACAGATACACTTTGCTCTTTTACAGGAAGTGTCACTTGCTTGCTTTTGTCAAAGTAGGGTAGTATTCTGGCCCTAGCTCTAGCTGCAGTTTCTCACTTAATGCCCTTTAAGGAATGGTGTCTGCAAAGATTCACCACACCTGGGCCAAGAGAGACAGTCATTAGTCTAAATGTCTTGTTTGAATATACTCAGGAAGGGTTCAAACCCTCAAACTCTTGATTTCTTGATTGATATATGAGATAGGATGGGGGGTTGTGAGTCCGGACATGTACTTAAGAAAAATAAAACCTCTTTTGCCTTTGGATTCAACAAAAGATATTCACTGAATAGCACTTGTCATCACAAATATCTGTGTTTTATATTCATAATGTTGTCTGACATAATTCTCCAACAGTTTGTGAAACATTGCTGGTAAACTTCTTCAAATTGCAATTTTGTCCAGATGCACAACCTGCTGGACACACAGCGTCTGGGTATACTGTTTATTCCTCCAATACCCTATGCATGGGTGACTTTAGAGAATGATTACAAGGTCAAAGGAAAGGAATCTTACAACAGTAACCCATAGACGTACAGTGTCTCCTTTAAGGTGCTTTCACGCATGATGCGACAGTGTGGTAACACGCTGTGTTCACCACACTTTTTTGTGTACAAGCCTATGGGGTATAGGGCGACAAAAAAAATGTCGCCGAGGCAGGACACACTATTTTTTGCTGCCTAGATACACAAAAAATGCGCACCAATCAAATTTCTAAAAAGTTAGTGCAAAAATTGTTGCCATGAGATTGCATGCGCAAGTTTTGACAATATGCTCGCTTATTGAGTGTTGATGCGTTAGTGCGCGTTCATTGGCATATGTGGTGACACAAAGTCCCACCATGTGTGAAGACGAAACAGTGTGGCGCCACAGCGTGGTACCACACTGTCGCATCATGTGTGAAAGCACCTTTAGGAGACGCTTTTGCAGTATTCTGTTGGTTCCAGAATGTTGGGCAGTACATATCATACATGAGCAGAAAGAGAAAAATGCACTGAAAAATTTGAGCCCATTTCCATCGCTGTATGGTGCGGTGTTCTCGAATTAGAGCAGTTTAAGTGTAACTTATCATTAAACTCTTTAAATTGGCAATGCAGTGAATAATATATAAATACTATTTCTGTGTTCAAATTGGCAATTTCTGATTCAATTTTACAATTATATTTCATTTTGGTTTATGTTATATCCATATTTATTTTTTCAAGCTATGTAAACATGCAAAAAAATAATTTGTATTGCCAATTTGAGGATTGAAGATGATTAATTCAGACCTCAAGAAAGCCCTGTACTGCTATAAACTGCAGTATCAAAGTCCTTTCACATAGGCCTATCCCAGATCTGTAATCTCAAACTTCCAACTTCACAAATCGTGCCAATTGGAGCCTATGACAATGTACATCAGTAGGTTAAATGAATTGCTCCACTACTAACTTGGAAGAATTACACCATAGGATCATTCCCAATGACTTCATTGGCAAAAAAATTTAGATCTTTCTCAAAATTGTATTTGACTCTGTTGTTCTGTCAACCCCCTCCCCCCATCCCCCCCCCCCTCCCAAACACAAGTATCAACATTACTAGTAGGGTCTTTAGACCTATATGCCATGTTATCTATTGCCATTTTAGATCCAGGACTTTTCAGTGATGGTGTGCTCAGCCAAGGAGGAACTGAGCCTAGCAGCCCAGGAACTGGAGAGGCGGCCAGGTAGCACTGTCACCAGAAGGCGACACAGGAATCACCACGCCAGAAGCAGCTGTAGTCACCCTGACCAACCACCTTGGGCGCAGGGATGTCAGACGTGCTCTTAGGCTCCTGCATGTGTACAGGTCAGTGCTTCAGTTCTTTACAAGAAACAGGTCTATACACACACCTTTACAAACCAATGAAGACAGGATCCTTAATGGATGCATTGTTATAAAATAGGATTAAATGTTCAGGATATTTCAATGCACTTGTTCTTCCTGGTTAGGCTGTGTTCACAAAGCCCCAAATCAGCCTGCTTGGTGGCCGGGCGGCAAGTTTTTAGCCAATTTCGCCTGGGCACCGAGCAGCAGCCACCTGGAACTGCTGTTATATAGGGCATTGTTTAGTCGCTGCCAAAGTTTTAGCGGCAGAGTTAAGATTTCGGCGGCACCTGCTCACTTTTCACTTGCCACCAAAAATATCGCCCTGAGACCGACCTGATTGAGTGGTCACTGTCGAACGATTTAGGTCAAAAATGAAAGCTAGATGAAAAGCCTGCTGAGCTGGTCGCTGCCTGTGTGTTGCTAGGAGATCGGTTGGTCACCGTTCGGCCAATTCAAAATAGACCGACATCCAGGTGGTACCTGCTTGATCACTCAACCCACATCTTCTGCCCAGCCATATGTAAGGCGCTGCTCAGCCTATGGCCTTGTGGATGTGGCTGTCATGGTCATTGAGGTGGAATCACAGCATCGTAGACCTCGACCTGTGAGATGCAGAGCAAAAGCATTATTGTTGATGGCCAAGGGGCAATCACATATATACCCAGGTCATCATGAGAAATTTCAGGCAAAGACCGTGGGGGCCGCCTACGGGACACCAGCAGATTCCCCGCCAATTCCAGCGGTGCCCGAGCAGGCTGCAAATCGGTCGGTTGCTGCTCTCTTTTGTGGCCATAGCCTTAAGGTCCCTAATGTTCTTATGAAAAGTATCCAAACTGCTGTATATTCTGTCCATTCAGTGTGAGGTAAGGTCCAGTTTCATGCAAATCATTAATCTCATAGGAGTTGCAAATTTGCCATTGATTTCTAGCTGATTGTACGACCTGGAGTTTGCAGAGGGCCAGACATAGCAAAGCAACAACTCATGTATGTAAAGTAGATTCATCCACAGAATTCTCTAATGCATACTTGATGTCCCTTGGTAAATCAGAGGTTCTTGGTAAATCATCCACAATATATTTTTGTGAACTGTATTCCAGCTTTGTGTCTCCCATTTTTCTTCAGGTCCATGTGGTCTGGTGAGCTGTTTGGTTCTAGTGAAGAGGATGATCAGGATGTCTTGCTTGCCTTGCGTTGTAAACAGCTTGCTGATGGCAGAAGTGGTATGTAACCATAGGTGGTGATGGTGGTGGTGATGATGATGGTATTGAAGATGATGATGATGATGTTGATAAAGATGAAAAATGATTATGATGATGATGATGGTAAAGATGATTGAATGAAGATGATGAATGATGATAATAAATGATGATAATGGAATGTTGATTGATGATAAAGATGAACCTGATGAGATACTGGTACCCATAGCTTGATTGAGATGATGACTGATGCATAATCCTGGTGCTACGGATTGTGCTGCTGATCCGCTGACCAAGCTGATGCTGGTTCCTGGTCAACGATGATGAGGAAGCTGGATGATCAGTTGGTAATGATGATTGATGATGAAATGATAATAGTAACAAATGATGACCTGAGGATGATGGATGATGATCAGATTTAAATGTAAATCTGGGTCTGTAAGAAATCAGCTTAAAAGATGTTAATCATGATTATCGTGCAATGATATTCCAAAATAATGTGTCAAAATGCCAAAATTCAATAATTCCTCTCATTAGCTGATGACTTAAAAAAAAAAAAAAAAAAAAAAAACCACCTACCTACATGAAAGTTATTTAATTAGAAGTCGATAAGGGCCATTACACATCTGCAATGTCCTTTACAATTGTAGTTATTCACTTACAAGAAAGTTGTTTTTTCTTTATTTACCAAAACAGTGTGCTTGTCATCTCAAGATCTAGCCAAGAGCTGCAGACAGCATGCCACAAGCTGATGGGTATCAATGCCCAGCTCAAGAAATCTATCAAGGTCATAGAAAACATGGAGACCAAGGAAGAGGTGGAGGAGAAGAGTGAGATGGAGAAAGCAGAAGGAGAAGGTGGAGGACCAGGGAGAGGAGGGGATGAGAAGGTGAAGCTTCGAAGGAAGGGCAATAAGAAAGGGAAGAGCGATGGAAGGAAGAGCTGGAAGAGCGATGGAGACAGGAGTTCAAAGGAGGGAGGTGGTGAGGTCAGTCATGGAGGAAACCTGGAAAGACAACAGATGGGAAGAAGAAGAAAAGGAGGAGAAGAAAGCAAAGGAGGAGAAGAAGAGATCCAGTCGAGAATTGACTCCAGACCCTGGGGTAATGGAGGAGAAGAAGTCCCCAGAAGTTAAGGATGATGGGAAAGCGAAAGACGGAGGAGACGGTGGGGAGGGAGAAGATGGTGCTGTAGTGATTGTCACGGTAACCAGTGATGAAGTGGGAGGCGGGGAAGGGGAAACCAAAGAAGCCAAGATTGTTTTCCAGAGCAATGAGGGTGCGGAGGAGAGAGGGGACGAAGGAAAAGAAATGACCCTGGATACCAAGGAGTCAGTGGAAAACAAAGAAGAAGTAAAAGTGGAGGATGTGACTCTGGAGGAGGGGAAGGTTAATAAGGGTGATGGAGGAGAGGTTGCTGGGAGTGACGACACCAAAACTATTGATGAGGAAGAGGTGGAGTCTCATCTGACTGCCCTCATTGAAGCCATTGAGGACATCGAGGAGGAGATTGTAAATAAAGACAAGATGGAGGCTCTTCCGTTGAAACTCTCGGAGGACAGTAGTGTTGGTGCTGGCATAACAGGGGCGGGGGTTGAACCTTCCTCTCCCTCCAGAGGGGAAGGTTTTGCACCCCTCCCGGATATGGACAGTGGCGTCATGGCTGAGACACCAGACTCTCAGGTGCCAGATAACAAAACTTCCTTCAGTGATGATGTCCCTCTGGATATTCAGGTAACGCCAGCAGAAGAGGACAAACTGTTCCCCGCAGACAGCAAGGAAGCTCCTAGGAAGCAGTCTACAGGAGAGACAGAGAATGAGGTGGAGAAGAAGGCTCTTGGAATCTCTGAGGATGTTTGGCAGAGGGATCCAAACTCCAGACCAGCGTCTGGAGAGAGTCTCTGCACAGAACTTTAGGACCAATTATCCCTTGCTCTTCAAGGAACAACACAAATATCTTTTTGAAATTGCATCATCATTCAAAGGATGTGAGCATTTATCCATCATAGCATTGAGTGAGTGGACTGAAATCCATGACAGGACAAAAGAACAATTATATATTTTTCATTTGAGGAGATTCTTTGTTTCGTATTCACTGTGCATATAAGGGCTCATCATAACCACCAACATTAGGCTGAATGCAAAGAGGAATATGTTTTAGTTGTATAGGTTTCATTAGGGTTAAGAGGTTTTGAGAAATACATGAAATCAGTTATTGTGATTAAACTGATACAGTGTAATGTTGAAAAAAAAAATGTTTGTGCAATACCTGTGTGTTTTATACGAGGTGATGTAGGAATTTATTGAACTGTGAAATTACAAACACTGTTTTTGCATAAATTGAGTGCTAACCATTTGTAACATTATTTTGTAGAAATAACTAGTTTGAATCATTTCTTCAAGCTTCAGGTATGGAAGTTCTTATGTTGCAATAAAGCTTAGCGTATCATGTCAGTGCAGTCAATGTGCAGTCAATATATTTCAGTTATAAAGATAAGTTATAGTTAATGTATTTCTTTCTTTCATATCATGCAGTATTTTGAACTACAGTATTTAAGCCATGTTAGGGAATTACACAGTAAATCAGATAAGATTTAAAAAAAAAAAGAAAAAAAGAACACCGCAGCATACTTCATAAATTAATGAAAGGCAAGAGTAAGTTGATGGGACTAAAAAAAAAAAAAAAAAAAATAGCTGCAGACAATATTCCCAAGGCATATATGTGATGACTGTCTCTAAAAAAGATCCCCAAAAGGTGCTGTGTTTCATTTGATCGTAACTCATGTATATGACTCTATTAACTTGTATATAAATGATCTATATTTAAATAATGTACTATTTGTGTCGCAGTGAACCGTAGTTCGTGTACTTGCATATGTATTATCCATGTCAATAAGGATGTGAAAATATTCTTGGTAACTTGAACTTGCATAGATTCTTCACCCAGTTGGTTTAATAGACATACAATTTATTGTGATATGTTTTCTCCATTATGTAGATTATTAATAATATCTAAAAAGTTACTGAGTATCATACATTAACATATCTGCATAAAATTACATTTGATTTTGGATTATAGATAATGAAAGAATATACCATAAATGACTCTTGTACATACATGTAAATGCTCCTGGTTTGTGAATATGTGTAATGTTCCTTGATAGATTTGACAGGAACTGCAACCTGAGGCATTGTTATTTATATTGTCAATGTGGTCATTTGTACTTGTTCTTCAAACTAAATTCATACAGCTTTATTTCTTGCTAATATTGCCCAGAGATTTTTAATACGATTGTGCATTAATTTTTTTTTATCGTTTCAGAATGGAAGCTTGCGTCATTTTTTATTCATGTGAATGATAAAACTGTCCATAAAATATTAAAAAGAGAATGAATTAGTCTGAATGCTTGATATGATGTTTTTAGGTCACTGTTTTTTAAAAAGTGTATACTTTTCTCCGTTGTGGGGGCTGCCCTTGAGCCACAAGTACCGGTAGGCTGTAGTGCATTGAATGAACAGCTCATTTTGATGTCACCTTTAATTGAAAAACAGAAGGAGTTTGACAATGGTACGAAACTTTCATAACTTTGAAGATTGAAATCTAATCCTCATAGTTTGTTTTACTAAGTATGGAAAATAGTCCAGCACTGTAAAAAGTGATGTGTTTACACGTTATCTTGACAAGTGGATGATTCTGTGATAAAACATGTTGTTAAGTAGTGATTTAATGTAGCATGTTGACATTTAAAGCTTGTTCGCTTACAGGAAACTTGGTAAAAAAAAAAAAAAAAAGGGAAGATATGGCAGTGTTTTGTGTATTAAGTAAATGAGGAATGGGATGAGTGATGCATCAAAGGCCCTGATTCACAAAAAAGAGGTTTAAGTTTAACCATGGTCTAAATTTAAACCATAGTCTAGATCATTCAAAGCGTAAAATGTGTATGTCCTCTTATCCAGTTGACAGTAGCAATGCACTTTTATATTCTCATTCACGCATATCTACGCTTTTTTACTTTTATTTACGCTGATTTTATTTATTTATTATTTTTTTTACTGTGGTTCTGTTTTGAATTTTGGCCAAAGATCCTACATTGACTCACTTCCATATACCTGTGTGTTATAGGGTACGAAAATGAGAAGCATTGTTTGCTTTTTGGACAAAAAAAAAAAAAAAACCCCACTGTAAATCACCATGGTTTGCCACGGCATGTGGACAAGCCTTCAGTCATTTATGAAGGAATATAGCTTGTTTGGTTTCAGATGAAAACACAGCATCCATCTTGTCATGTAGATGTTGGTTGGTGTCCTATTAACCCGTTGAGCACTAAGTTTAAGATAACTCAGCCTGGAGTCTGTGGAAAATGTGTGTTATACCAAACTCAAATCTTATCCAATGGGTTAATGTATTCACATCCAAATTTTGTTTCATATTACTAGTATTATCCATCAGCCATCCTGAGTGTATTATTGTTTTCCCTAACTATAGCTTTTCATTGAGAGATCATTCACCATATAGGTTAAGGAATGAAGACATTTGAGATCTTAACATATTGCTTTTGCTTAATACTAACCCAACTACTGATAAGATTACATTTTGTTTTAAATTACCTAAATTGGGATATCATGTTCAAAACTAGCGGAAGAACTTTTCAAAGGCTGATAAATGATGCACATTTAGCCTAAATTTGACAGCGACACTTATATTATTCATACAACCTTATTCTAAGTCCTCTTTAATCATACTCAGCATTGCAGGAGAATGTTTTACCTCTTGTCTGTCATCTTGAAGTAATCTCACCTGCTGTATATTTTACAATGGAATTATACTCTATTTATTTGATGATATGTGATGGGGTAAGATTTTTGTTAGGTACCTTGTCAGAGTGGCTACCTCTGTATAATGACTGTCTGTGTACAGTACCTGCTTGTAAGAACTTCATTGCATTAAAAGCCCATTCTACCCTTTCTCTTTGATGGCCTTTAAGCTTTATGGACAGGTTTTCAAGCAACCTCCCTATAACGACCACCAGTGCAGTAGTACTCATCCGTAGTTTTCCTGTATTATGGAAAAGTGTAACCTCTCTAGAAAAGCTGTCCATCAATATTTGCCACTCTAGTGGTTTGTTTTGCTTTGGTGGCCTTTGTAGACAGGTTAGGTTTCTCCATGTATTGTGCATCAGGCTACATGTACATCTTTAAGAGGGGATATCAACAAACAGATTTGTTAGAGTTATGAGTACTTGCTGTCTCCAGCATAGTGATGTGTTCAAAGATGAATAAACAGCATTTAATCATTTCAACCAATGGAATACTGAGATATGTCAGACTGGAGTATATATAGAGAGAATATATGTGATAAAAGTTGCAGAATGTAATTATATCTGACAGTTTTAAGGTTGAATTTGTTGAAGATCTACATTGTACTGGCAAAAATTGATTAATTGGTTTGGGTTGCTGTGATTTAAATGAGTTGCCCTCACAAAGGACTCAGTTTATTGTATGAGAGGAGGAAGTGTATATCTCCATGGAAACAGTTTTTGAGTTGTCAAGAAATCTTGCATGAGAATTGCACTTTAGACAAGTTTAGAGACAGAACATTTTCATTTTCAGGGAACTTTGATTTATGAGCATAGATTATTTATGACATGAAGATGAAAACATTCTTTCTTAAACTTGTCAAAATATGTCCATAACTGTGTTGCTGAAGGCTGGTTCTTTAGTTTATGAATGGTAATCTGCTCATTTTCAGGTTTTCCCTATTGAGTTTATTAAAGACCATGAGAAAGACCATGAACGTAATCACAGTAATATTTTGGAAGGGGGAAATAGACATAATAGATGAGAGGTTTATGGCTTGATCTTTTATTGAGAAGTTATGATAACGATGAAGATATATGAATTCTGAGTTTGATGTTTAACAAAAATGTTCTCTTTAATATCTGCCCTGTTTACCTGTGAAAAGTTGTGCCCTCCCCCATCCTTAGAACCTTGTGTTGCCAGATCTATGTGGATTATTTGTTATGTATGATTGTGTTGTTCAGAATTAAACTTTTAGAAGCACATGCTTGCAAGCAAAACCGAAACTTGGACATATCACTGTGGTGTTTGATAGTGTTCCTTAGAGGCAGACAAGTAGAATTTTTGTGTGAATGATGGGAAGTGTGCATGTGTATATCATTTAAGAAGACGACTTCTTGGCCCCTTCTTGGCCCCGTTTCATAAAACTTGTTATCAATAAGCTATTGAAATCTTTGCATCTTATTGGCTGAGAACAAATTTGTCAGAGAAATGTTGTTTCTGATAACAGTATTATGAAACGGGGCCCAGGTTGCTAATAGCTCCTTTTATTTGCATTAGAAATTCTAAGATTTCCTCAATCATGCTGTCTACCTTTTAGAGAGAGAGAAGAGGGGCTGAAGAGTAAGAGAGAGAGAAGGAGAGAAAGAGGGGGTGGGGGAGAAGAAGAAGAAGAAAAAAAAAAGAGGAAAGGAAGGAATTTCTCAAGTTCCTGCTGTTACAAAATCTGAAACTTTGAAGTATGCAGTCCATAGACCATGACATAATATTGCAAGAGTTTGCAACTGTCTGAATCAGGGGCAGCACCAGGGTATTTTAATGGGGGGGGGGGGGGGCAGGGAAGTATTTTTCTGGATTTCAACCTTGGCCTACTTATAATTTCATTTACTTTTGAACATGAACAAACGGGACTATTATTATATTGTGACATGACCCTGCATTCTTTCCTGCATTATCCTCCTCCTCCTCCTCCTTCTCCTCCTCCTCCTCCTCCTCCTCCTCCTCCTCCTCCTCCTCCTCCTCCTCCTCCTCCTCCTCCTCCTCCTCCTCCTTCTTCTTCTTCTTCTTCTTCTTCTTTGCCTTCTTCTTTGCCTTTTGTTTTTATCACTCGAAAAACCATAGGGCTGGCAGCCCCCTGCCCCCTGCTCCCTGTAGCACCGCTCCTGGTCTGAATTCGAAAAAAAGAAAAGGGTTATTCGTGGTTGACCCACCTATCCCACTGTGTCTTGTTGTGTTCATTATTACGAAAAAATAACTACATTAAGTGTTAAAGTATGAACGCATGAGCAGGCGCGGTTCTAGAGCAAAAACTAATGGCTTGGAGGATTGCAGTGGCGTAACAGCCGGGGGGGGGGGGGGCAGGGGGGCAGAGTGCCCCCCCTGAAGGATTTCAGCGGGAAAATCCACCAAACCACCGGGAAAAAATGAAAGGGAGGGAAAGGAAGAAAAAGGAAGGGAGAAAGGGAAAGGAAGAAGAAGAAAGGAAAAGAAAGAAGGAGAAAGGGAAAGAAAGAAGGAGAAAGGGAGAGGAAGAAGGAGAACGAGAAAGAAAAAGGAAAAAGGGGAGAAACAAGAAGAGAGAGAGGGAAAAGAGGGAAAGGGGGAAAGAGAAAAAAGCAAAGGGAAACAAAACAAATGAGTTAAAATTAAGGACCAAAACCCCGGAGTTTCCGGGTGCTCCACTCCCTGGACCCCCGCAGTGGCTTTCCCTGTAGACCCCCTATCAGGGGCCCTAAGCTAGAACCCTGGGCCCCACCTGCTAAGGGCTTCGCAACAAGTAACTCGCAGTGCAGGTTCACCTTCGCATATTCTATTCTAGACTTAGATACCGGGAAATTTTCGGCTCTGCCCCCCCCCCCCCCCCGATAACAGGCAGAGAATGTAAGAGACCGGGAACAGTCAACGAACAATTCAAAGAAATGTCAGAGCTTCCGCGCTTCGCGCGGGAAGGGAAAATCACCATCGCTGCACCCTCCCCTTAGCATGCCTAGGGAGCGCGCTTTGCACTGTCGTCCCCCTAAAATGAAATCCTAGCTACACCACTGATTCTAGACTTAATTAACGGGAAATTTTTGGATATGCGTATGCCCCCTCCCCCCCCCCCCCGATAACAGGTAGAAAGCGTAAAAAGAGCGGGAACTGACAGCGAAAAAACATAGGAGCTCCCTGCACCCTCCCCCCCTAGGGAGCACTACCATCATTCTCCCTAAAATAAAATCCTAGTTACGCCGCAGAAGATAGACTTAATTACCGACTACTAACAATTCAAAGAAACGTCGGAGCTTCCGCGCTTCGCGCGGGAGGGGGGAAACTCCCCCCTCCCTGCACCCTCCCCTCTAGGGAGCACTACATTGGTGTAAATTCCGGGGGGTGGGGGATCTATCACCCCCACTTGGGGGAGAGGGGGGATGGTGTGTACAAATTTCCCCCATGCAAACACACTTTTTAAGGAAGAAAATATATTTTAATTTATCAGTTAGTAAAAATTCTGAATATCTATCATAAACAACCATCATATTTTAGAATTTCTATTTGAAAATGCTACCGAAAACAAAAAAGTGGTTATTTTTGGCTCGCTCGCTTCGCTCGCTCGTCACAATCTTAGGATTTCCATCCGAAAATGCGATTAAAATCGAGAAAACTGGTTATTTTTGGCTCGCTCGATTCGCTCTTTCATCATATTTTAGAATTCTTATTTCAAAATGCGATTCAAAACCGGAAAACTGGTTATTTTCTGCTCGCTCGCAAAATAGATATCAAAATGTGTGAGAGGGAAAAAAATCATTTAAAAAGTTTTTCATCCCCCACTCCTAAAATTGGATTTACGCCGGTGGAGCACTACCATCCTTCTAAAATGCAGTCGTAGCTACGCCACAGATTCTAGACATAAACTAGTTACCGGGAAATTTTGGGCTCTGCCTCCCCCTGATAACAGGTACCTGTTACGCCCCTGCCAGGGAGGAAAAGCCAGGGGCGTCGCAACAGGGGGAGCAGGGGGTCGCCACACCCCCCCCCCCCCCCTTGAAGAAGAAGAAGAAGAAGATGATGATGATGATGATGAGCGTGGGGAAGAGAGGACAGGGTCGTGCAACTATATAATAGCCGTGCAACTATATAAAAGTAAATAAACTCACCTGTGGGTCATCTTGCCCCTCCCTATCAAAATACACTGGCGCCGCCCCTCTCTCTGCCTGCTCGCTGATTAGCCCGTCTTGGATTAGCCCATATTTGGATTAGCCCAAAGCCCAAAGTTGTGAGATGCGTGTATGCGTGCACCTGACGTCATAATTAAGTGAGGGTGACGTAGGCCATAGTAACGCGTACGCATCAGTCAATACATTTTGTACGTACGTTCGCGTAGAAATGCTTCACTTTCTGTACGACTGCTCTCCTGAGTATATTCTTAGTGAATTTCTCTGGAAATTTGTGGTTATTTCTTTAGCAATTTAATAATTATCCAACAGGTTAGTTTGCACAATGGTTATGTTCAGCTTCCGCCTATTGCGGGATAATTTAGGTTTTGAATAATTTATCAAGGCGTGACAAAATTTTCATATATAGGTAATGTACATGCACTAATTCTTTTTCTAAAATTGTCATATTCATTACCCACTTGTATTTCACAGTCTTTGTTACAATCATTATCCTAGGCTTGCCAACTCCACCACTGTTTCTTTGAATAAGGCTTCGTTTCTTTATGTGAAATAGTTTGTCTAATACATTTCTCCACTTCCATATCCATCATTTATTATCCCTAAATGCATGTGTTTGCGTTTGCAACGTAGCAAAGAAGATATTGACAATTATGCAATGATGGATAAATTCATCAAATTATAAAGAGGAATGTTAAATTAGAATACTCCTCAAAAGTATAGTAAATAGCTAATAGAATGAATAATGATACGAAAAGAGATAAATGACTTTTTTTTTAACTCTCTCTCTTATCATTCTTTTCTTTCTCTCTCTCGCTCCTGCTTTCTCCCTCTCTTTATCTATCTTTTTTCATCTTCTCCTCCCTCCTCTCTCTCTCTCTCTCTCTCTCTCTCTTTCTGTTGCCCTCTCTTTCTTTCTCTCTCCTCCACCATCCTTCCTCAGTATGTTTACCGCACTACACGGCCTGGGTTACTTTCAGAGATGGTTTAGCGGTCTCTTCGATGCCTCCTCAAGAGATCCCCCACGCACAGATCGTGCATCACACCAGGTAGTTGGAATATTCTATCAAATATCTAAATTCTTTTGAAATGATGTTTGTGGGTGTAAATGGCCAAAGAAATTATATTGTCTTAACATGACTTTGATATGGATTTGAATGATCACTGAGAAGAGGAGCATGTTAATAAAAGTTGCGAAGACAGTCACTCACAGAAAGTATCATTCAGAAAAGAAATTTATTAGCTATATCTGATCATAAAGAAGACATAAAATAGAATAATATTAAAAATGAAAGAAATGGGTAATTTCTGGATGAAAGAGCACAAATAAGCATGTAATTTTTCTAGCTACACTCTAAACACAATGGCAAAATTTTCACGCATAAAAATAAACCTTTGGGTATAAAGTGCCGACCATCGATATAAAAACCGATGGTGTCGACCCTGGTGCCGACCAACCCGCCGTTAACGCACGGTTGGTTAAAAGTTTTGAACATGTGACATGAAATGATGAGCCAATAGAACGAGGCCGAGGAATCACGTATGTCGCGTCACGATCGCAGCTAGCTAGCTATAGCGATATGCGCATATGCGCGCGCATGAAGTATTTAATTATTTGCATATCATATTAATCAAGAACACAGTGATGGTATGTAGAGAGGGTACACTGGACGGTTTTAAGACCTCATAAAAGTGTTTGAAGGTAAGCCAAGCGAATATTTACTGTACCATTCTAATGAAGAACGTTTAACGATACATGTGAATCGGTTATACAATTCCCACAATATTTTGATTAATGTATAAACTCGCAAAAACAGTACTGGACCACCGATTCTCAGGTTGCCCATTCCCTGCGAGTAACTGTGCTAGCACGAGTAGCATGCAGCGCTGCCCGTATACAGCAGCAGCGCCTAGCCTAGGCCAGGGCTAGGCCCTAGATAGCCTAGCACTTCAATGTAGCAGTAGCAATCATACACTGACACTGTGACAGGCAGGGAAAAGCCAAATTCATGGTGTAACAACTAACATGTATTCCCGTTTTACATTGATTTAGACGTTTGAATTCCTTTGGAATCGTGAGTGAACAGTGTTTTCCTCTTGCTAAAACACATTTATCCATGGTAATACTTGGTAGATATTTTTGCAGAATGATCTTCAGCTTTCACAAAATTAGGAATTCATTACTTAGCCTTAGGTAGAATCACAATTTTTAAAAGTTGTATCAAGTCTTTGCAAAGCATTTTTATCTGAAAGGGCTTTCAAAATACTTTTAAATGAGGGGTTTCTCAGATATATAGGGGTAGGGGTTCTGAAGTTATCAACATTTTAATGGTTCGAATCCTAATACACAAGTGGGTATGGGAGCATGAATAAATAATGTGACCGTTATTTTAAGGTGTCGTTTGTTTGTATGTTATTTACATTCTAATTTAAAAGTGTAAACAAAATTAAACACTCCCACAAGTCTTGTTAATCACAGTATCCTGTTCATTTTACATACACTTAATAACTAGGACATGAAAAATCAATCCGCATATGTTCTATGCATAATTTTCTATCGACGTGTTACGATGGCAACCAAAAATAGTAAACAACAGCATTTTACATATGTTTACTACACAACAATTAAGCAGTTTTGATCAGCAACATGATGGTATTTGTCTAGTTACATTATATAACTATAATCTGTGTAGGATTAGGATGCTTGGGAACCAATGGTTACCGTGGTAACATGTTTTGAATTTGTTTACAGTAATTTCAATGTGACCATTATTAAGGAAAAGTGTAAACAAAATCGAACACTCCCACAAGTCTCGTCAATCACAGTATCCTGTTCATTTTACATACACTTCATAACTAGGACATGAAAAATCAATCTGCATATGTTTTATATATGCATAATTTTCTATCACCGAGTTACCATGGCAACCAAAAATAGTAAACAACCGCATTTTACATGTTTACTACACAACAATTAAGCAGTTTTGATCAGCAACATGATGGTATTTGCCTAGTTACATTATATAACTATGATCTGTACCTGATTAGGATGCCTGAAAACCTATGGTTACCATGGTAACATGTTTTGAATTTGTTTACAGTAATTTCAAAGTCTTTTTTGTTGTGTATTACACCCAATTTAAAGGTTAACAATTTCACACAGTCACATAAGTCAAGGTAATGACAGTTTTTCTTTCATTTTCTACCCATTTCTTTCACTGTTAAATAAAAGGTAGTGAATCATATTTACAGACAAATGCAAAAATCATGAAGTTTATGTACTGTAGTAGAATAAACTTTGATGATGACAAGTTTGAAATTTCAAGGATATACTAGGGTGTAATTCTTTCACCTGGGAAGTGCGAACAAAGACTGAGGATTGGGGATATGACGATTGACCCACTGCCTGCCAGTGACTGGAGAGGAATGGACCATGAACCACGTGCTGGCCTCCTGTCTTGCCTGAACAGCACACTCAAGACAACCTGGAAGCCCTCAACGACCAGGCTAGAAACTGTATACAGCACTGGACTGGTGTGGTGTAGTGGCCTAAGAAGATGATTGTGATTTGCAATGATGTATAATGGATACCATGATTATGTAATAAGTGAATTGTTTGGTGTATTGCGCATTACACTTTGCCTTCCATCAAATTTGTCACACTAAGAATCAATCTGATTTCATTTTAATTTATTTAGAAAGTCTGTACATTAATGATTAATGTAGGGTATAAAACAATAGTTGAAACTTAGAAGAAAACACACTTTTCAAACATAAACTCAAGCAACCGACAATGGGAGAACTTGACTAAAAACAACCTTGAGGCAATAAAATAAACGAACTGAACAAGATGGAGTCTGGTAGTGCACTGATTTATTACTTCTTCTTGCCCGAGGAAAACTCATTTTACAATTGAGCAGTCTGCATATTCAAATTATATTCAAATTTAATAAGCATGAACTAAAATGAAGGGAATAGAAGGACCAACTAAAATGAAATAACCCAATTCAAAGAGAACCAATACGAAAGAAGTCTAAAAAATACAAGCAGGAAGTAAACTGGACTGAATCCAAAATAACACAAGAAAATAAAGTGAACTGGGCCCTGTAACACAAAGCTTAGCGATTGATCGTGTGATGAATTTTTGGCGATTAATTGCACATAGTGGCCAATGCAATCAATCACAAAGATCAATTGTACGATCAATTGCTAAGCTTTGTGTTACGGGGCCCTGGACTGATATCAATTACGACAGTAAAGCCAAAAGGAACTGCCAATGAAGAGCTAAACAGAAGAAACCACATGTTAAAGTAACAATCCTACAATTATTTTGGGGGTATTTGCATATGAATCGCCATTGTGCTCACATTCTCTATTGGATTGCAACAAATGAAATGTCAAAATGTTCGGAATTAAATTTTCTTCCAAATTCTGTTAAAAGTTGTCCGATACTACACACCTTATTCGAGCTATGACCCGTACGGTCTCTAAAATCCACGGCAAGCCCCTGGGTGGGGAAAATCGTACAAGGCCCAGTGAATTTCTGACCTAGGCTGTACTTGTTAAAGTCAAGACAATGATATTTTCAAATGCTGTCTGCTGTATATCCATGTGAAGCATATTTGTTATTTACAGTAAGCTTTGAGTTTTTGTACTGTTCAGCAGTTTTACACATTTTGGAACTTTTGCTGAAGAACTGTCTCATTTTCTGTCATGAGTGCAAATTGTGTCTGGATTGATATTTTAACCAACAACCATGGTTGGTTGAAATTATTTAACAAATAATTTAACTTAGTTGGTTAATGGTTATAATTGTAACCAACTAGGGTTGGTTAAAAAATTGTAATACATGATTAGTTAAAGTTTTGATAAATAATTGATTGTAATTGTAGCCAACCACGGTTGGTTAAAATTATTTAACAAATAATTTATTAAAGTTTGATAAATGAATAGTTGGTTAAACTTTTAACAACTAGGGTTGATTAACAGTTTTTAACAAATGATTATTTAAAGTTTTAACAAATAGTTGGTTAAAATCTCAACCAACTAGGGTTGGTTAATCTTTTAACTAAGAGTAAGTCGGTTCACCTTGAAACTAACTGTTGGTTAAAATTTTGCTGAGTTGATTAAAAAGAATTTTAGAGTGTATTATAAAATGAAAATGAGAAAGTAATAGATTTTTTTTTTACATACCAAACAGGATGACGCTCGTGGATTCTCTTCCTATTTCAACCTTGGTGGCAAACTTCAGGAGTGCGCCATGCTACAAAACGCTATGGAGGAGACAAAAAACAGAATCAAGGCAAGTTAACGTTTCATCTTTTATCCTTTATTTATGAACTATTTTTCTTTTTCTATCATTTACTCTCAAGTTACCCGCATATCATCTTTTCTTTTGTTTCTTATCTCTTAAACCTTTTTCATCTCATTATTTATCAAACTTGATATGAATTATTTTTTATCATTCCATTCTTTCACTTCACCTCCTTCCCCTTTTTTTTCCTCTTTATTTTTTTTTCTTCAAAGTATGTTTTGATACTGATATACATGAAGAACCAGAAAACATACCTACCCAAAATGCATGGTTTAAAGCCTGAATACTAGTTTTCAGTCAGGAATTGGGACATAACCACCCTTTCCTCACTCTTTGTCCCCAGCCTAAACAGATCCTTCCAGTGTATTATTGCAATTTGGAAATGTGTATCCCTGAGGAGCATTTGATAGTTTATCCTAAAATGGAATGAACAAACTAAGAAACAAATAAAAACAAGAACAAAACCAAAAATTAATACTCCATCTCTCAATCTCTCAATCTGATTATTATTTCATTTTTAGGATCTGAAGTATGAAGTAGAATACATGAAGGCTTCCCCAACTTTCAATGAGGTAAGGCAATGCATAGTGGTATAAAGATAACAGAAGTAAAAGATAGAAAGAAGGGAGAGAGGGAGGGGATGGGGGATAGAGAGAGAGAGAGAGAGAGAGAGAGAGAGAGAGAGAGAGAGAGAGAGAGAGAGAGAGAGAGGAGAGGGTATATGGGGTCAGGGAGAGGGAGAGAGAGAGAGGGCAGGGAAGGAGAGACATTAGATTTCAACAGACAATTTTTGCCCATCCCTGCATGTAAGCTTGACACAAAATTTAAGAATGAAAATGATTTTTTCTTAATATCAGCTGTTATATTTCAAGAGTTCTGCATTAATTATCAGTACTTTTGTATTTCCAGTGCTTTTCACAAAGCCTGGTGTTAGCAAATTATGTTCCACTCCCCATGGCCATGAAAGCCCAAGACTGAATGTCTTTAGTATTAACTGTCTCATTTTCTGTCATGAGTGCAAATTGTGTGTGGATTGATATTTTAACCAACAACCACAGTTAGTAAAAATTATTTAACAAATAATTCATTAAAGTTTTAATAGTTATAATTGTAACCAACTAGGATTGGTTTAAAAAAATGTTAATAAATTATTAGCTAAAGTTTTAATAAATAGTTGGTTATAATTTTAACCAACCATTGTTGGTTAAGATTGTTTGATTTATTAAAGTTTTAGAAATAAATAGTTGTCTTAACTTTTAACCAACTAAGGTTGGTTAAAAGCTAAATGATTAGTTTAAATTTGAACAAATAGTTGGTTAACTCCTAACCAACTAGGGTTGGTTAATCTTTTAACCAAGAATTGGTCGGTTCACCTGGAAACCAACTGTTGGTTAAAATTTTGCCAAGTTGGTTGAAATTTTTAAAAAGAGTGTATTATGTAATGAAAATGAGAATGTAATAAATGGATTTTTTTGTGTTTTACATACCAAACAGGATGACGCTCGTCGATCCTCTTCCTATTTCAACCTTGGTGGGAAACTTCAGGGGTACACCATGCTACAAAACAGGAACAAGGCAGGTTAACTTTTATCCTTTATTTATCAGTGATTCTTTATTTTCTTACATTTTCTCTCAATTGACCTGCATCTCATCTTTTTTGTGAGACTAAGGGATCCAAATGGCGTCTGTTTGTCGTCCGTCCTTCGTCCGTCTGTCACAAATGTTAAAGTTTACCTGCAAGACTCTCTTGACTCTGATGCATAACTTGGCAACTGCTGGTCCAGTGGCAACCAAACTTGGGTGGTAGATGCACTAGGGGGGGACCATCATGTTGCGGAGCTGTCAGAGGTCACATGGTGAGGTCAAAGGTCATTTGAGGTCACATTGTTATAGAGTACCTGCAAGACTCTTTTTACATACGTTAAAACTACCTGCAAGACTCTCTTATGACACATAACTTGGCAACTGTTGGTCCAATGGCAACCAAACTTGGGTGATAGATGCACTAGGGGTAACATCATGTTATGCTGCTGTTGGAGGTCACATGGTGAGGTCAAAGGTCATTTGAGGTCAAATGTTAGAGTTTACCTGCAAGACTCTCTTATGACAAAAAACTTTGCAACCGTTGCTCCCTTTTCAACTAAACTTGGGTCATAAATGCACTTGGGGGACCTTCATGTTATAGTGGCATCAGATGTCACATGGTAAGGTCAAAGGTCATTTTATTTTAAATGTTAAAGTTTACCTGTAAGACTCTCTTATGACACATAACTTGGCACATGTTGCTGCAATAGCAACCAAATTTGGGTGATAGATGCTCGACTTGGTTAGGGCTAGGGATGTACTTGGGGAAACTTTTGTGTTATTCAGTCACGGGTGGGCGAGACACAATCTTGCTATTGGCTTGTTGTTTCTTATAAAGATGCCAAGTAAAGGATAGAAAGAAAGGGGGAGGGAGAGGAAGGAGATGTAGATAGAGGATGTGGAATGGGGATAGAGAGAAAGAGAGAGAGAAGGGGGTATATGGGGTCAGAGAGAGAGAGGGGGAGAGAGGGGGGGGGGGGTGGGGAAGGAGAGACATTGGATTTCATTTTCAACAGACATTTTTTGCCCAGCCCTGCATGTAAGCTTGACACAAAATTTAAGAATTAAAATGCTTTTCTTCTTCCTGATATCAGCTGTTATATTTCAAGAGTCCTGCATTAATTATCAGTACTTGTGTGTCTTCATCGCAGGCGCATGCCTATGCTTTCGATGGTCAGGTTTATGTGAAGGAGGCTGAATTGGAGCAACTTCGACAGAAATACCATCAGCTAGAGTCAGAATTTTCAAGGTGAGTTCTTTCTCTGTTTGTATATAGGAATCTCAAAATAAGACTGTTTGATGTTTAAAGACTTGTAAATGATACATGCTCCAGTTATTGCTCTTTGTCAATTCAATGGACTAAAACACTACACTAAGCTTTGACCATGAATGAAGCTAACCATATCCCTAACCCGGTTTAGGGTTAGGTTTAGGCTCAACCTTACCCTAAACCTAACCTAATACACTCTTGCAAACCTAACCCCATCCAAACCTAACCTAAAACCTTTTGCATATGACTCCAACCCTAAACATAACCTTGATCCCTCTTGTAAACCTATATATCCCTCTTGCAAACCTACCCCAACCCTAAACCTAACCTGAAACCCTCACTCTAAAAACAGCTTGCCAAATTTTACTACTACTTAGCTGTTCTAGTCATATTGACACATTTCTAGTAAAAAGAAAAAAGGGGGGACTAGATTCACTGTAAAAACACTGGTAAAATTGTCATGTATTAAAACTAGTAAAAAAAAAATGACCAACCGTTTGTCAAAGTGATGTGGTTGGTTTATAGAAAATCATGTTTAAACTGTATTCAAGATTGTTCTTATGCGGTTGTTGGTTAATCCCGCCGTTCAGTAGTTGGTTAAAAGTTTTTGAACATGTGACATGCATGAGCCAATGAAACAAGGAATCCCAGCAGCTGCAGCAATTCATCAATTTTTATGCCTCCGCCCACCGTAGGTGGTTGCCAGAGGCATTATGTTTTCGGGTCGTCCGTCCATCCGTCCCGTTTTTGTTCTCGCGATAACTTAAGAACCGTTTGACAGATCAACTTCAAACTTGACCCTTGTATGCATATGGGAGGGACAATGATCTGATTAAATTTTGGAGTCTCAAGATCAAAGGTCAAGGTCATAGAGGTAATAATACACATAAAAATGGCTCGTGCGTTCTCGCGATGAATTAAGAACCATTTGACAGATTGGCTTCAAACTTGGCTCATGTAAGCACATGGAAGGGACAATGATCTGATTAGATTTTGGGGTCTCAGGGTCAAAGGTCAAAGGCCATAGAGGTCATTATGTACTTAGAAATGGTTCGTTCTCACGATAACTCAACAACCATTTGATGGATCAACTTCACACTTGATTCATGTATGCATATGCGAGGGACAATGATCTAAGTAGATTTTGGGGTCTCAAGGTCAGAGGTCAAAGGTCATAGATGTCATTATGTACATAGAAATGGTCCGTTCTCGTGATAACTCAGCAACCATTTGACGGAGCAGCTTCATACTTGGCACATGTATGCATATGGGAGGGACAATGATGTGATTAGATTTTTAGGTCTGAAGGTTAAAGGTCAAAGGTCATAGAGGTCATTATATACATGAAAATTGCTTGTTCTTGTGATAACTTAACTCTGTGATGGCTCATCTCCAAACTTGGCTCATGTATGCATATGGAAGTCTCATAATAGTCTCATTAGATGTGGGGTTCACAAAGTCAAAGATGTCATTTTTTACATGAAAATAAAAAAATCAACATGAATGTGCCATATATTTCGGATCTGGCAATGGCGGAGGCATAAATTTTGACCCCGCGCGGTCGATGACTCATCTAGTTCGTCTTTGGGAGTGGAGTTTCTAAGGCCTGATTAAAGTGTTGGAAATTAAGCCAAACAAATATTTCCTACACCATTCTACTGAACTTTTATATTATTGTCGGAAAGTGGAATTTTCATTTAGTTACCCGAGAAGAATGTGCCTAATTTGCATAATATTTTCGTACAGGTGTTTGGAATTTTCTTGATCGGCCGGATCACTAGATAGGGTTAGGATGATAGATGTATGTACGCTCGAAAAATATAATTCTAGTTATTTTCAAATCCTTGTTATGTAATTTACAGATTTTAAGGATTTGATTTCTCGTAATATTGAGTGAAACATTATATATATACTTCAATCCTTTTCATATTGGCCATTTCAAAGTTTAAGAAATCCTTAGCGGAATGATATTTTCTCGGTGGTTCCGCGACTCCACTGCTTGTTGGCATTTTACGTTAGGTAGATTATTGCACGTCCTGGTTCTGGTGCAGGTCGGACTGCAATCGAAGCAGGCCTGGGAAAGGGCTGATCGGGTCCGACTCATTTGATCCTCATCGAGTCTGAGTCTTGAGGGTTTGCATAATGTAGAAGCTGCTACTCCTTTGTGGTATCCTGGGTGATGTAGGTGGTGTGCAACCACCAGTAGCCTCTGACTTTGGGGTTGTTGTTTTTGTTACTCCTTTCATTTCGTTGGTTTTGGTAAACCTCAATAAAGTCGAAGAAGCTCAGATCTGGTGTCCCGCAGCATCTGTAAAGTTTGCTCTGTTACGGTCTTAATTGGCTAACCCAACCCACCCCCCGACAAAATGGCGACGAGGATGGGATCATCAGACCATGGCTGTGTTCCGATGTCAGCGATCAACCCCAAAGTCAGCGATCGAGGTCTATCGTCCAGAGGTCAGCGACCAACTAGGATGACGGCAGCGAAGTTCTACACATCCAAGAGACTTTAACATTCTTACTTTGGAGAGTGAACGGTCAACACATGAACATTTGGTAATGAGTTAAAGGTGGTATAGGTAATCTTAAGTAACTATGAGTAGAGTTAATTTTTGATTGTTCATTGATTAACACCACTTTATACATGTGCATAGACCTTCTATCCCCTTTGTAGAGTTATATAGCCCTTGTAACGATGTCACAGTCACAGGCTGTAGAGGAAATGATGTCAGCCCTTACCCGGGCACTGCAAGGCTTGAATATTCAACGTGCTCCCCCACCAGTGAAATTGTCTAAATTTAAGGGTCCACCTAAAGTCGCTGGAGACTTATCTTTGGAAGAGTGGCTTGAAGAGTTTTCCAGTTATTCTACCCACTATCAGTTGTCTGGAGAGGCAAAAGCACAGTCGCTTGTCGATCATTTGGCTGGAGTTGCCAAAGAAGAGGTTCTATGCCGAGATGAGGATGTGCGAAAGGATAGTGATCAAATTATCAACGTTTTACAGTCACTCTTTGCAGCGTCAGAGTCGGTACCTTCACTTAGTCAATCCTTCTACAATAGACGACAGCAAGAAGGCGAGAGTTTGGCCGACTACAGCCGGGCCTTGATGCGCTTGTATGATCGCATGGAGAAAGCTGCTTCTAGTAACGAAGATAAGAATGCTTTGAAAAGGCTCAAAGATAGCTCGCTGAAGGAACGTTTCGTCTGTGGAGCAAAAGAGAAGTGGGTACAACGAGAGTTAAGACGAATTGAAATGTCTTCAAAGAATAAGAACTTTCTTGAGATGAGATCTGAAGTACTTGAATTTTTCTCTGGTCAAGAACCAAGAAGTTCACCACGAGTTCATGAAGTATATGCTGAGCGTGCTGACATGTGTTCTACTATTCCCAAGCAAGAGAAAGAACAGGAACAGTCGGATGTCAAAGCTGAATTGGCAGATCTAAGAAGAGAAGTAGCTCAGATTGCCAAGAGTGTTCAGGCTCTTACTCAGTATACTCAAACTCCTAAGAAGATCAAGAAGAAACTCAAGTGTCACAACTGTCTTAGAGAAGGACACACAAAGAAAGACTGTACAGAAGAAGTGGTCTGTTTTAACTGTCATCAGACTGGTCACATGGGTAGAGAGTGTCCGAAGAAGAGTACAGTTGGCAATCATCCTACGTCTGAAACTAGTGCCCGTCCTACATCGCATTATGTACCAACTGCCAATTTAGGGACTGTGGGACCAGCAGAGTCTAAAGAGAAAGCTAAATCAAACCTTGTTGAGAGATTTGTTGCTAAAAGTCCATGCTGTAACATTCTCATTGGAGGAGTAGAGATTGGCTGTGTAGTGGATACAGGAGCCGAAGCATCTATCATACCTTTGTCCTTATATGAGAGCAAGCTGAAGTGTCGTATTGGAGAGCTTCAGAAGAGCGAAGGAATCTTTCTGCATGTCTGAAACTAGTGCCCGTCCTACATCGCATTATGTACCAACTGCCAATTTAGGGACTGTGGGACCAGCAGAGTCTAAAGAGAAAGCTAAATCAAACCTTGTTGAGAGATTTGTTGCTAAAAGTCCATGCTGTAACATTCTCATTGGAGGAGTAGAGATTGGCTGTGTAGTGGATACAGGAGCCGAAGCATCTATCATACCTTTGTCCTTATATGAGAGCAAGCTGAAGTGTCGTATTGGAGAGCTTCAGAAGAGCGAAGGAATCTTTCTGCATGTTATTGGTGTTGGAGGGGTTGAGTTACCCATTGTTGGTTATGTTGGGTTACCAATCAAGGTGAAAGGAGAAGAATTGATGGGTAATTTTCTGGTAGTGTCAGATCGAACACCTACTGTGGAACGTATGAGGTACCCAATCCTTCTTGGCTCCAACATATTGCAACACATAGCAGAATACAAACCACTGTATGATAAGTTGAAGAGAGAATCCCGTAACCAAGAGCAAGAAACTGATGTTCACATTGGTTCTGTTCGAATTTATACCGTAATAGAAGACACTCTACCTCCAGGCGTTGAGATAAAGGGCCTAGACCCAGTTGAAGAGGCAGCTGTAGCTAGTTTGCTGCATAAGCACAAGAATGTATTCTCTAAGGGTCACATTGTATCTGATGAGGGTATAGCTGTAGACCAAGATAAAGTAGAGAGAGTGGCGACATGGCCTGTTCCCACGAATGCTAAGGAGTTGAGGTCATTCTTAGGATTGGCATCTTACTATAGACGCTTCATCCCTAACTTCTCAAAGATAGCAGCCCCCTTACATGCCCTCACAGGTTCAAGCCAGAAAGGGAGGAAGAGGGAACAAGCTAAGTTCAAGTGGGACGATGAGGAGGAAACGGCCTTCCAAGAATTGAAGAGAACACTAACCACAGCGCCAGTTCTAGCTCACCCTAGATTTGACAGGAATTTCATCATTGAGGTTGATGCAAGTACTAGAGGTCTTGGAGCTTGCCTTCTTCAAGAGAATGATGGGAAAGTTCATCCAGTAGCCTATGCAAGCAGAGGACTTAGAGGATCGGAAAAGAAGTATCCTGATCTGTCCAGTTTCAAGTTAGAGTTGCTTGCACTCAAGTGGGCAGTAACGGATAAGTTTGGCCCCTACATTCAAGGCTCGCACACAGTGATCTGGACTGATCACAACCCACTTGCCCACTTGAAAACTGCAAAGTTAAATGCGACTGAAATGCGATGGGTTGCCCAGCTGGCAATGTATGACATAGAGGTGAAATACAAGCCAGGGAGAACAAATCAATGCGCAGATGCACTAAGTAGATGCCCAGCAAATGTTTCGACTGAAGAGCTGAAGGCTGGACTTCAAGAGGTTGCTTCTTGCTTAGTGATGAGAGCAGATGTCGAGGTAGATGCCCCAAAGACTACAGCTCTTAGTGACTTGTTAACCACAAACAATGTGTCGACTGTTCTACCATCATATTCTCATGACGATCTAAGTACCATGCAGAAGAGTGATAAGGTACTGAAGGAGGTGTGGAACATGTGGAGATCCAATTGGAAGCCAGGTCAAGAATATGATAAGAATCTTCCAGGTTTGAGTGGCTTTGTAAAGGAGTGGCCGAAGTTGACTGAACATAAAGGAGCTCTGTATCGAGTAGTAGATGACTCTATTGTTGGCAAGTTTAGACAACTGCTAGTGCCTAAATGTCTGCAATCTATGTTGATAGAAGCAACACATGACAAGTGGGCACATCAAGGTATCCATAGAACTGTAGAGCTTCTCCGTAAGAGATGTTTTTGGCCAGGCTTACACAATGATGTGAAGAAACATATTAAGAAGTGCTGGAGATGTGCAACTTCAAAAGCCCCTACTCCAAGTGTTCGCCCGCCTCTGAGACATCTTCTTGCTTTCCGTCCCCAAGAAATCCTATCGATTGACTTCTTGAAGTTAGATAAAGGCAGAGATGGATTTGAAGACGTACTAGTTATGACTGATGTCTTTAGTAAATTTGCCCAAGCTGTTCCATGTAAGAATCAGACAGCGGAGACTGTCGCAAGCACTCTACGAAATCACTGGTTCGCGCATTATGGAATTCCTACCCGAATCCATTCAGACCAAGGACGTTCTTTCGAGAGTTTGTTGATACAGGAATTATGCAAATTGTATGGCATAAAGAAGTCACATACTACACCCTATCATCCTTCTGGAAACGGACAATGTGAGCGCTTCAATAAGACGTTGTGTGCCTTGTTGCGTTCGGTCGACCCAAAGGAAAGGAGGCGATGGCCCGACTTAATCCAACATATACTACATGTGTATAATTCCACCCCACATCGTGTGACTAGAGTAACGCCATACTTGTTAATGTTTGGCCGAGAACCTCTAATCCCAGTTGATCATCTGCTAAGCAATGTAGAACAAGATTGGAATGAAGAGTACACAGAGAAGCAAGCAAAGTTGATGAAGCGAGCATGTGATGTAGTCACATCCAGGCTCCAAGCAGCTGCCAGAAAGGAAGAAGAGCGGCACAAAGACTATGTCCCAGAAGATACGCTTAGTGTTGGAAATAGAGTGTTACTAAGGAGACAAGCTTTCACCAAAAGACACAAGCTAGCTGATAAATTCTATCATACAGCCTATGTGATAGAAAGTAAGAATGCTGAAGATGATGTCTATGAGATACGACCTGCAACGGGTGGTGAAAGCAAGTGGGTAAATAGGAGACACCTCATTCTAGATCCACGAGATGAAGCTGATGATCTAGATGATGTCCTTCCCGAAGATCAACAAGGAGTTGAATATTCAAGTAACAATGAGAATGAAGGAGTGGATGTAATTCGATATACCTCAGATTCCGAAGATGATGAATATCCATATGTCATTACGTATGATGAGGACTTTAATGCACCAAGAGTTAATGTCGAACCAACACCACTTCGAAGATCAACGCGGAGTACCAGAGGAGTTCATAGAAATCCAGGTAGACTTCCTACGTCGGCTTTAACTGGATTGCCCAGTTGAGTGATGAAGTAGTTCCTCGATTTTGATTGTATACTCCCTCCGTCGATTTCAATTGGATTGTCCAGTTGATTCAGTGACAATTTTTTTATATTTGTCCTTGAGACAAGATGAATTTTTTTTTCTTTTTTTCAAGAAGATGATATTTACTGTGTTACTCAAGCAAAAAGAAAGAGTTGTTGAAGTTGAGGCTTGTAGGATTAGATTTGCATTTATTCTCAACATTTTTTTTTCTTGTGAAAAGAGTGAATATTCTGAGTTTTGAAGAAAAAAAAAAATCAACAAATTTTCTTTTAGAGATAATACAACGACTCAAGCGGGGAAGGAATTTGAAGAAAGAGATATTGAATTAGATTTTTGTAGAAAAAAAAAGAAGAAAAAAAGTCTGAACATTTTGACTGCTTTCAGAACATTCCTTTTTTTGAGTAGTAAAATAATATATTTCATTCAGTTTTGCTGTATTTAAGCTGTCTATACAAAATGTATTGTTTACACTGACAAGAGTTGTAACAGAAAGTCAGAAAGTGTGTATAGAAGAAACAATTTTGGACCATGTACAGAAAATGGTATAATATACTGTATATATATATTGTTATATCATTGGTTGAAGCAAATCATTCGGGTCGATTGATTTTCAAGCGGGGAAACTGTCGGAAAGTGGAATTTTCATTTAGTTACCCGAGAAGAATGTGCCTAATTTGCATAATATTTTCGTACAGGTGTTTGGAATTTTCTTGATCGGCCGGATCACTAGATAGGGTTAGGATGATAGATGTATGTACGCTCGAAAAATATAATTCTAGTTATTTTCAAATCCTTGTTATGTAATTTACAGATTTTAAGGATTTGATTTCTCGTAATATTGAGTGAAACATTATATATATACTTCAATCCTTTTCATATTGGCCATTTCAAAGTTTAAGAAATCCTTAGCGGAATGATATTTTCTCGGTGGTTCCGCGACTCCACTGCTTGTTGGCATTTTACGTTAGGTAGATTATTGCACGTCCTGGTTCTGGTGCAGGTCGGACTGCAATCGAAGCAGGCCTGGGAAAGGGCTGATCGGGTCCGACTCATTTGATCCTCATCGAGTCTGAGTCTTGAGGGTTTGCATAATGTAGAAGCTGCTACTCCTTTGTGGTATCCTGGGTGATGTAGGTGGTGTGCAACCACCAGTAGCCTCTGACTTTGGGGTTGTTGTTTTTGTTACTCCTTTCATTTCGTTGGTTTTGGTAAACCTCAATAAAGTCGAAGAAGCTCAGATCTGGTGTCCCGCAGCATCTGTAAAGTTTGCTCTGTTACGGTCTTAATTGGCTAACCCAACCCACCCCCCGACATTATCTGAAAAAAATAAAAATTCCCACAAAATAGTTGAATATTTTTGTGTTAAAGATTCACTCGGGTCCCTTCGTGGCATCGTGACTGCTGCATGCAAGGGGGTTTTAGCGCCTTTCATGTATCCATTCCAGGGCCTGTACGGTGAATGAAAATAGGCATTTTAGCTAATTTTGTATGGTGCCCGGCCGCCTCTCTTGTGGTTTCCACGGGCATCGGGACATTTTTCACAAGCCATACGGGCGCCGCAGTGCTATGCTGACTGTTCCCAATTCTTGTGTTTTCATCTGACTGTTAGGCCAAAGAAAGCCTGCAGATTGCCTGTGCTGGCCCCCTAGGGGTCCTGTGCAGGCTCTGGTTGGTGGAGTTACGAAGGTCTGATTAATATATTAATCAGACATTAAATCATTAATGTATTTGATATAAATACAGGTGGGCTCCGAACAATTTTTCCTGCCAGTTCTTTGAAATAAAATTGACGGGCACCTTGCGGTGACCAAGGATATGGTGCCACATGGTTATCCTGCGGCCCCCTCACAGGCCCCCTCAAGGGTCCCAGGCAATATGTACAACACCGAGTGCCTTCTGTCCGGGGATCGTTTCGTGTAAGACTAACCTGTGCGGCCCCCTAACTGCGGCATCGAAATCCGCCTGTTTGATATAAACACAACAAAAAAAGTAAACTGAATGGATTTTGCAGATTTGGGGGGGGGGGGGGGCTGAACATCATTTTTCTCCAAAAACTGTGTTCACCCAACTGTGATAAACAGGAAAGTGTCAGGGATAGGCATGACTGGATCAAACAATGGAAGAATTCAAATTCGCCACAGGTTTATTTCACAAAGCCCCAAAATGACTCTTGTGACTTTTGAAAAGTTACATTTTTGCCTTTAATGTTTGCTCGCTCATGCATGAGTTGACGGATCAATCTCATTTTCACACAGAAGTAAGTCAATAAGTGAAGAAACACTCCTGCCAAATTATTTTGCTCAAAACTTTTTCGTAAAAAATTTATGCTATTTTGAATTAGGGGGGAGTTACTTTTTTTGTTGTGTTTAAATACAGTGACATTGCTCACAAATTCTCCCCCTTTTTCTCTTGCTCATTGTGCTGAAGCAGTCTTCAGGCTTTTCAGTTTGAAAATGTGGTTTCTTTGATTGTAAATATACAGGATAAGGTCGGTTATCAAACAGAAGTTTTCAGCCATCAAAATCACTTTCATTTCCCTTTTAGAATGGGGTAAAATATAGGCACATTTGAATACACTAAATACTTTATAATTTGGGAAATTATTACACTGCAATTATGTTCATTCTTTATGGGACTTCGTCTGCATGGGCAGGATTGGTGCCTTGAAGTTAGTTTGAGAATTTTTAAAATCAGCTACTCACAAAGTTAGCCAATGCCTTTAATATTTCTTTTATTCTGGACCCCAATAAGGATAATTTTACTTGTTTAAACTTTCATGTTTAATGAAAAATACAATTTCTTCCATAATCAGCGCGGTCGGATCGTATGGTGTGTGGTGGTCTTTACAGGGACCTCACTGTTATTTGGGGGTCAAAGGTCATGTATGTAGGTCAGAAGTCAAATGAGGTCAAATGTTAAAATTTACCTGCATGTTACTATTGGGGATGGTAACTTTCGAACCATAAGCCCATTTGTAGCCTAACTTGGCTGGTAGATGCTTCAGGGACCTCAATGTTATTTGCGGTCAGAGGTCTATGGGTATCACCTTGTTCCTAATTTTTGCATTGATACATATTACTAAAAATGATATGAAGATTATATGTTCGTTGCAGGGAAAAAAATACACGAGGGCTTGGGGCGAATTCGCCCCCGAAATGCCAAAAAGAGCCCTGGAAACCTAAAAAAAAGCCCCTGAAATTTTCATAGGGTCCAATGTAAACTAATACAATGTAGAAAATTCAGATGGGTAGGCTCGAAAAGTAGCCCTGGACAAAAATTAATTAATTTTTTCCCTGGTTCGTTGCATCTTTTACAATATATTAGAATGTGGCAGTTATGCATGAGTGCAGACATGGGGCACCAACCCATACCCGTTAGCACACACTTAATGGTTTCCCATCCTACTCCAGAAAGGCTTCTCAATAAAATGTCTTGAACATTTACTGACATATAGAAAAAATACTGCTTAATAAAGTCCACTGATTTTAAAATCGTAAATCTCCGCCAATTTGCCGTGGCAAAGAAAATCCTGCAAATTTTGAAAAAGAAACGATGTTGGCGGTTGAGTATGGCATGTTGCTCAACAGCCAATGGTACTCTGTCCTACCGCTAGCCAGTCCGAAGAAAAATCCTTTGAGTGTTACATATCGAAGGGCACATTATAGTCACCACTGTAATGGTTCTTTGGTTTGATTCTGGTAGTAAGTGGGTTCTAAGTGACAAGATTGTGACTCCACAAATGACAAAGTCAGACCAGGCTTTGACAGGTGGTTTCGGCACAACCATGATTGGACTGATCCAGGGTTGTGTTGGTCCATCTATTCTCTCGATGGTGTCCATCTTCTCAAGTCTTTCGGGTTCTCTTTCTACATCCTTTGTTGTGTGAAATCGAATTTGGGTGTGTTTTTTTTTTCCTCTCTTTTTTTGCTGCTTTGACTTTACACTTCATCTATGTGCAGCTTTATCTCTTTTCCTTTTACTTTTTCTATCCCTGGTTCGAAAAGGGACTTGTGCCTTTCAGTGATTTGCTGATTTGTCAATTGTTGTTGTCCGATGTTATAGATTTTTATCAGCTTCAAAGCGGTAGCAGTGTCAAGGCTCAACAATCAACAATGTGCTTACTGGTTTCTTCACTAGAATTTTTAGCTCATCCGGCCCGAATGGCCCCAAAGAAGTAATAAATCAGAATTATCTCTGAGAAGCCACTGGCTTTTTGTGATTCCCCACTTCATTTTATTTGCAGTTATTCGGAAACATGTGATGCAAATATTTTGACCTTTTTTTTTTTAGTAGAAAATATATCTGCATTGAATCATGCTGTTTGTAAATGATGATTGCTATTCAGCTAATAAGTGTAGAATCTAACTTTGTTTTTCATTGTCTTTCATTTCATATTACTAAATTTACTTGCTGCGTACATGTATATCATGAAAACATCTTCCATCACTTGTTGCAACTGAACCTCCAAAGAAAATGATACATCCACAATGGATCTAGTTGTTGGTTTATAACTGCTGCCATTCATCTGTAAGCCATTCATTTAGTTTGTTTTTCTTGTCTTTCATTTGTAAATCTTTGTTGCCTACATTCATTTCTGATCTGTCTCTATTATTTCTTCTTCACAAAGCTCTGGCTTGAAAAGGTACATGGAAAATATTAGGAATGGGGGTTGTTAGGATCTGAAAGAAGGTAAGAATGGGTTATTTCGTTGAAAAATGACATACATATAAATGTATATCAATATTGTTTAGTCAGTTCACTTCACTTCTATTAAATCAAAGGTTTGTTATTTAAACATGCAGATTTAAGAAATATAACACAATTAGAAATTCAATTACATCGAGAGATAAAAAAAATCCATGACAGCTAAGAGCCAAATTATGGAAAATATCATTAGTTTAAAAGTTGTATACATCAAGCACTGTAAAAGTTTCACTGAAGGAGCTAGGTGGCATCAATCAAGTTCATTTTACTTGCTGTTAAAAAGAGACCATCTTTGATTCGTGTTCTAGAGTGTATTATTAGGCCCTCCAAGGTTTCCATAAACTTCATTGACAATGAACAATCGTTCAATGTCCATGTTTCTCCAAAGATTTTCATTTGATTTTGTTCAAATTCATTTCATCCGCAGTGCAGACGCTCTGAAAAATGTAATGATTAATTTCGCAGAGTATTGTAGCTTGGCTATTATAGAATTGAGCCCTGTACATGTGCCGTGCATATCTTGAGCAATATTATTGTAGTTTTGATCTTAATACCTTTCCTTTACAAAAGAGAAAGCCAATGCCTGTCATCTGATTCAAGATCTTCATCATCGAATAGTGGCTACCTTGATGATGACGGCATTGATGAAATCAACATCAGAATCAACAATGCTAACATGGCTAAGGACATCGTCGCTTGGGATAGTCGAGCAGAGATTGAGTCTATCTTCATTGACAAGGGCGCTTATGGTGAGGTCAGTAATAGTGGAGAACAGTATGAAAAACAAAAATACTTGGGTTGAAAGTGATTTGCGTAGGGCTTGCACACCAACGAGAGCAGAGCCCTCATGAATACACTTTTGTAGTTTCCCTTTTTATAACCCTTTAAAACCATTTGACATGTTAGACATGTCCAGGTTTAAATTGGAACAATTATACTAGTTCCTCAAAAATTATCCTATTTGACTCTATGACCTAATCAATCAGATATTGGAGTGAGTCGTTGAGAAAACTATTTTGACCATTTTTTTACTCTTCTTTCTTTCTTTCTTTCTTCATTCTTTCTCTTTCTCTTTCTGTCTTTTTTCTTGCTTCTTCTTCCCCCAGTTTTCTATTCCGCCGCCCCCTTCTTCTCCTGCTCTATCTTCTTTGGTAGTATTACATTGTTGTTCACTTTCAAATTCTCCAAGTAGCGTTGTTGTTTTCTATTTTTTTTATGAAGGTAAGAGAAAAGAGCAAATATACAATGTAGTCAACATGGCAACTTATTTACAAGCAAAGTCTCTGTTTGAAGGCTGCATGTATTATGGGAGTCATCACTCTGTACTTGTAATTGGTATTGTAGGTACAGAAAGACCCTATTGCTGTCAAATGCTTTGGCCCCGTGGACGAGGCAAGCAACATCAGAAGCGCTCCATTGCCAAACCCACAGCGAGGCAAACAAACTCACTGCAGTGGTAGGCTCAGACTTCCTCCCTCAATTCTAAGGTGTGGTTAGACTCTCCCAAGATTATCACGTGTTCGCCATTGAATTTGTCGTCAACCAGCAGACCTGGAAGACGTGGTCGATGTCCCAAGTTCTGAGTTATTGAGGCCTGTTTGAAGGTGAGGAGACTTGGTTCAAGAGCGCCCTCAGAGTTGTCCATGGGATGGGCAAGTTGCACATTAGGATGAGGCTGAATAGTGATTAAAAGGTAATTTTTTTTTTTTATTGTTGCTGAAATGCAGTTGAATTCTGAGTATGTTGATTGCTTAGAAAAGAAGATGAACGAGTAGAAAGGAGTATAGCTAAAATAGGAAACATGTTAAGAGAGAAAAATGATATGTGTTGGTTTCTTTTATATCGACTGAGGAGTTGTGTCTTTCAAAGTTAGAATTATAAAACGCTCTTCATCACACCCCCCTTCCTCTCTTACCCTTCTCTCTCCCTATCTTTTTAAACTTATTCTTTAATTTACAAATTCTTCTTCTGTTTCTTTTTTCTTTCTTAATCCTCCCTAGTTCTCTTTTCACTTTATTCGTCTTTCTCTCCTATGTTGCTCTTCTTTTTCCTTCACATTTTTCATTTGATCTAATCTCATATGACTTCATTTGTGATTGAATATTTGATTTGATTTCACTTCAGGTCTCCATTTCAGTATACTCCTCTCTATCTATTTATCTTTGTGATTCTCTTTACATCCCCACCCCTCTTGATCAGCCTTTTGTTTTTTAGCCTGATAACATCATGTTATTCCAATGTCTAAGATGCCTCAGATCGTCATCATTGAACAATGGTTACCTCGATGACAATGTCATTGAAGAGATCGACATCAGAATCATCAGCACTAGGGACATCTTTGCTTGGGATAGTAGAGCAAAGATTGATTCTTTCTTCATTGGCAAGGGCACTTAATGGTCACGTCAGCGTATTCAGGTTAGTGGATAAAAATATGAAAAATGAAACTACTTGGTGTGAAAGTGATTTGCCCTATGTCTCCTGAAGGTGCGTGACATGTTTGTAAATAGGTTAAAAGGTCAGTGAACTCTCAGTGAAAATCACTGTACATGTAATGACTTTTTGTACCTATACCATATTTACATGCCCGGAAGGCACAACTCAAATTTGAAAAATAGGTCAAATATCCTAGGTCAATCAGGTCAATAAACTTTGTTGAAAGCCATTGAACACATAATAACTCTGTGTACCTTTGTACCTTTTTAAATTCAGAACACAGGTATGTCTCTGTTGAGGGTGTATCGGGGAAAAAAATACACGAGGGCTCGGGGCGAATCCGCCCCCGAAACGCCAAAAAGAGCCCTGGAAAACTAAAAAAGAGCTAGCCCCTGAAATTCTCATAGGGTCCAATGTTAACTGTAATACAATGCAGATAATTTGGGTGGGTGGGCTCAAAAAGTAGCCCTGGAAAAAAAAAAAAAAAATTTTCCTGGGGTGTATGTTTTGGTTGTCAATTGGTCATGGACATAGAATCTCATTTTTTGTTTCTCTTTGTATTTAAATGCATTTAATTAACAAGGCTGAAGGTTTTAGCAACTTGGCACCACCCCCCTTTTAAACCTAATGACCTTTTTATTCTGGCTTGTCAGAGAAAATTCTAAAGACAAAGAAAGTTAAGAGACCTCAAAATTTGTGATGTGGTGACCTGTTTTTTTTTTTTTGCTTGTTAGAAAATTTGAAGAAAATTGTCCCACTTTTACAAAATCCAAGATCCACCCCTTCCCTTTCCCATCACATGGCAAAACCACCATTGATAGGAAGCAATCATTACTGTACACAATTTATGTTTACTGTAATGGAATGAGTCACACAGGATGTGGGAGAGAAATGGATTTTGATGGTATTGATTAAAAATCACATGGCAACCCAAGTGCTAAAGTATTGATTAAATTTGATTTGATTTCTTTTCGGGTCTCAATTTCAGTGTACTCCTCTCTATCTGTTTATCTTTCTGATTATTTTTTCATCCCCCACCCCTCTTGATTGGCCTTTTCTCATTTTTTTTTCTTTGTATTTAAATGCATTTAATTAACAAGGCTGAAGGTTTCAGCAACTTGGCACCATCCCCCTTTTAAACCTAATAACCTTTTTTGTCTCGCCCACCGGAGGTGAAGGCGAGGCTAAGGGATCCAAATGGCGTCCGTCCGTCGTCCGTCGTCCGTCGTCTGTCGTCCATCCGTCACAAATGTTAAAGTTTACATGCAGGACTCTCTTATGACTCATAACTTGGCAACTGCTGGTCCAATTGCAAGCAAACTTGGGTGGTAGATGCACTAGGGGTACCATCATGTTGCGGTGAAGTCAGAGGTCACATGGTGAGGTCAAAGGTCATTTGAGGTCACATTGTTATAGAGTACCTGCAAGACTCTTTACGTACATTAAAGTTTACCTGCAAGACTCTCTTATGACACATAACTTGACAACTGTTGGTCCAATGGCAACCAAACTTGGGTGATAGATGCACTGGGGGTAACATCATGTTGTGGTGCTGTCGGAGGTCACATGGTGAGGTCAAAGGTCATTTGAGGTCAAATTTAGAGTTTACCTGCAAGACTCTCTTATGACAAATAACTTTGCAACCGTTGCTCTGTTTTCAACTAAACTTTGGTCAGATGCACTTGGGGGACCTTCAGGTTATAGTGGCATCGGCTGTCACATGGTAAGGCAGGGCTGCCAACACTCACGCATTGAGCGTGACACTCACTCATTTCACCCATTTCTCACGCTCTCACGCTAATCATGAAATTTCTCACGCACGAATCTGAAATAACTAAATGTAATAATAAAAAATGATAGATTTCAATAAGAATTCAAGAAGCACTGAAAAACTTGTGAAAGTTTTCCCGCCTTTTGTCGAAAGCTGTGAAAGTTTTTGCGCCTTTTGTCAAAAGCCCTCGATCTCATTTCGAGCGCGTGCGTAGCGGTATGTAAGATCCATAGAGATTATAGGATCTCTATCATGTCTATGGTAAGATCTGATCTGGGCCTAGCAGGGCTAGGCTATATTATATGCATCGATACCCTGACCAGGGTGACCAGCCGTCCCGGATTTTAAGGGACAGTCCCGTATTTGATCCGTTTGTCCCGCGTCCCGTACGACCCTTCCCGGGACGCCGTTTTGTCCCGTATTTCAAACTTACTGTTGAAATAATGGAATATTTAGCCAAAAGTAGATAAATTAGATATACTATATTCATAAAATGATCCTGCAGAAGTATATAATTTCAATATTTTTTGCTCGCTCGCTTCGCTCGCTCGTTTAGATTTGATTATTCATTACCTGCACAAACATAATACCCCTCCCCACTTTTGTACTTTACTAGTAGTAGAAATGCACAAAGTGCAATATTTCACTAAACAAAGACTCACGAGCTGGGTATTAACTTCAATCAAGATCTATATGAATGGCTTGGCATCTTTGACGCCAATTATGAGAACAATTTAACAAATTTGAAGCGATCCTTTATTCTTTTATTAGAAAAGGTGGGGACGAAAATCTGAAAAACACTGAAGTGTAACATCACTGTACCAACTTTAGTATCTATTTTCTCAAGAAGAGGCCAACCGCGGAATGGCAAAGCAAAAAGTGAGGTAATAAGCTAGAAATTTTGCACCCTTTCCCTCTTCTGTCGATGTTGGCCTACTTGCGTGAAAATTCTGATCTGCACCTTGGAACTATAAGTGCCCAGGATGCATTTTTTGTCAACCAACCTAATAGAGAAGTATATTGAAAATATCATTTTATCATTTATAACCTTACCAAATACTGCCGTAAATTGTAATACGAGTCCAGTGTTGTTTTCATTATCTACAAATTTATTTACCCAGAAATCTTATAACGAACACGGCCTCCTCATTTGTTTGAAAAAGAATACAGGACTGTGTCACTGTGGATCTACATAAAACACCTCATCCATGGGAAGAGGTGCGGAAATTAGAATCAATATGAGAATCTCCTCCTCCTAATTTAATTACCCTTCTCATAATGGGATTCCGCTGAATACACTAGTTTTGTTTGGCGTCAACTTTTAGACGGATGCGAATGAAGATGATTCTCGTAATTTTTGCTCGCTCACTGCGCTCGCTCGCAATTACTCTAAATATTGTGCCTTGTGCTCTGGAGTCGAGGCCCAACAAAGTCCGTATTTCAGTATCAAAAATCTGGTCACCCTGACCCTAACATATTGACATAATGACAATGAAGATGGCAACAGAGGAGGCCTTATACAAGAAATTCTCTGTTTGGATGCTTGCTTGTTGCATCTTCCCATATCATCTGCACCCAAGAGTATCTACATCCAAAACCTGGGTCAAACAGAGAAGGGAACCAAATAAAGACACCGTTGGCATTTCAACAAGTGGGTATTCCATGTTTATCACTTTCTTTGCATGTAAAATTGTATATTTTTTTCTCTTCATAATGCCTTTAGGTATATGTTAAAATACTCTATAAAGTATGCACCAGATCTTGAAAAATAAAAAAGCTCCACACCGTAGGAGGGGGGTCGCTCTCCCTCCCACACCCTCCCCCACTCCCTTGCTTCGCTCCGTCGCACTTCGCTTCTCGTATAATCTCACTCTCAACTATTATCCAATGTTGGCAGCCCTGGGTAAGGTCAAAGGTCATTTTATTTCAAACGTTAAAGTTTACCTGCAAGACTTATGACACATAACTTAACTGTTGGTTCAATGGCAACCAAACTTGGGTGATAAATACACAAGGGGTAACATCATGTTGTGGTACTGTCGGAGGTCACATGGTGAGGTCAAAGGTCATTTGAGGTCAAATGTTAAAGTTTACCTGCAAGACTCTCTTATGACAAAAAACTTTGCAACCGTTGCTCCCTTTTCATCTACATGTAAACTTGGTCATAGATGTACTTGGGGGACCTTCATGTTGTGGTATCGGAGATCACGTGGTAAGGTCAAAGGTCATTTTATTTCAAACATTAAAGTTTACCTGCAAGACTCTCTTATGACACATAACTTGGCTCATGTTGCTGCAATAGCAACCAAAATTTGGGTGATAGATGCACTAGGGGTACATTCATGCTATTGTGCCATCAGGTCACATGGTAAGGTTAAAGGTCATTTTAGGACAAACATTAAAGTTTACCTGCAAGACTTTCTTGTGACATCAAACTTGGTTAGGGCTAGGGATGTACTTGGGGAAACTTCCATGTTATTTAGTCACGGGTGGGCGAGACACAATCTTGCTATTGGCTTGTATTCTGGCTTGTCAGAGAAAATTTTAAAGACAAAGAGAGTTACATACCTGCCAACTGTCCCGATTTACAACTTTCAAAACGGCCAAAAATCGGGACATCCCGATTTCTGAAATTTCCCCGTTTTGGGGAAAAAATAGACAAGGTATTAGTGCTGGGAATCAGTCAAGACCATTCCTGAACCGATCGCATTTGCAGGAAAGTTGCAGCACTGTTCTAACGACCTGATCCAGCACATGTGTTTGGGCTTGCGTTTATCAGTTGCCATGCATCTTTTCCAACAGTGTGATCACATGACTGACAGCCACAACTAATTTTCGGAAATGTGATACAGCTGAGCTCTTGATGAGAACCTTTTGGCTTATTCCATTTGGAGGTGTGCTACAGCTTTATACAAAAATTGATATACATCTTTATCAATAAGTGATTCATACCTGCCAACTGTTCCTATTAAATAGGAATATTCTCATTTGGGGGAAAGAAAATTGCCATTTTAACTTGTGTGTTCCTATTTCTGTACAAATTTGTCTAGTATTGAATAGGAAATTCAGGAATGTTACTATGTTTTTATATTTCTTAATAATTTGTTGCTATTTCTGGGCTGTCAGGGTTGGCAGGTATGGTGATTGCAAATCATGTATAGTGAGACACTCGTGAATATTCAAGTCAGATAAGAATATTTATGAGCTTCAGACATTGTGAATATTTATAAGCACCTCCATCTGCATAAATGATATACATCTTTATTGGTTAGTGATTGCACAATCAGGTAGATGGAGATGTCATAAATATTCACACCAGATCATGAATATTCATGAGCACATCTTCATGTACATAGAAATGGTTCATTCTTGCAATAACTCAATAACCATGAGATGGATCAACTTCAAACTTGGCTCATGTATGCATATGGGAGGGACAATGATCTGATTATATTTTTGGGTCTCAAAGTCAAAGATCAAAGGTCATAGAGGTCATTATATACATAGAAATGGTTCGTTCTCGCAATAACTCAACCATTTGACGGATCAACTTCAAACTTGGCTCATGTATGCATATGGGAAGGGCAATGACCTGATTAGATTTGGGGGTCTCAAGGTCAAGGGTCAGAGGTTGTAGAGGTCATTATATACATGAAACTTGCTTGTTCTTGTGATAAATCAACAACTCTGTGACGGTTCAACTTCAAACTTGGCTCATGTATGCATATGGAAAGGGCATGGTCTCATTAGATTTGGGGGTTAAAAGTCAAGGTCAACGATGTCATTGTATAAATGAAAATAAATCAACATGACGTGCCATATATTTCTGATCTGGCAATGACGGAGGCATAAAGTCCAACCGTGCGTGGTCGAGGATTCATCTAGTTAAACTAGTTAAAAGGGTTAGTCTGTAAATGTGAAGTAGGAGGCCAGAAATCTTTCTCTAAGACCCCCTGATCCCTAGGTGGCCCCCTGGACCCCCGGCCATTCGTTGTCCAGATTTCCAATATCCAAATGTTGGCAGGTATGGAGTTAAGAGACCCCAAAATTTGTGATGCGATGACCTGTTCTTTTTTTTTTTTTCTTTTTTTTTTTTTTGCTTGCTTGTTAGAATTAAAAAAAAAAAATTGTCCCACTTTTACAAAATCCAAGATCCACCCCTTCCCTTTCCCATCACATGGCAAAACCACCATTGTTAGGAAGCAATCATTACTGTACACAATTTATGTTTACTGTAATGGAATGAGTCACACAGGATGTGGGAGAGAAATGGATTGTGATGGTATTGATTAAAAACCACATGGCAACCCAAGTGCTAAAGTAAACACTTGTTTTTCCGAAGGTTTGTAATTTTAAAGGTGTTTCCTGAACACAGATTTCACCTACCAGGGCTTCATCATACCAAATATAAAATGGGGTTCATGATGTTGAATATTTAATGTATTACTCCAGAAATTGGTTATTTAGAGGGTTTGTATTATTTTCTTGAAATATTATTGGCATGGGTTCATAATTCTGAAAATGAAAGAGGATCAATAATTCTGAACATGAAATAGGTTTCATTTTTCTGAAGACTTCTGAAGACAAAAATGCAATGGAACCCTACATCATTTTTCAGAAGTATGAACCCTATTTCATTGTCAGCATTATGAACCTGTGGAGTAATGGACCTTCAGAAAAGGGACATGTAAACCATATAAAAGTACAAACATTAAAACCAGATATTGTAAAAATAAATTGAGGCATCTACCTATTACAGTTTTAAAGTAGGGACAGGGAGAGAGAGAGAGAGAGAGAGAGAGAGAGAGAGAGAGAGAGAGAGAGAGAGAGAGAGAGAGAGAGAGGAGGGAGGAGATGGAGATGGGGGGGGGGGGGACTGAAATGGACATTAAATATGCAGCAGCAAAGCCCCTCAGAAAAACTCACATTTTTTTTTTTTTTTATTGTGCCACTTACGGTAATTAGATCCACCTGTGAATTAATAGTTCATGCTCAAAATAAAACAGGTTTTTGCGAAAAGTTGTCTAGACAAACTCCAAACATCATATTTTCCGCTAAGTTTATAAGAATTTGATTGGTCCACACCTCTTTGCTGCCAGGAGGCACAAAAGACGATTTTTGTCTCAGCAATTTTTAAATTTTTTTTGTTCTCTCATATATGCAATTCATTTATGAAAAAAAAAAAAAAACTCTGCAGGATTTACCGTAGGGGTTAGCTGCTTCATATGTGAACCAGCCTTTACAGATAGAAGGGAGACAATCCAAAGGACAATGAGATTATTTATACCACGATAAATGAATGACTGCCTGTTTTGATGTCTCTGATACATACTCCCACACAGCGCTGACATGAATTTCACAATTGATTTCTTTTGACGACAGTGATTGCGCAATACCTGAGAAATGAATCTAAAGGAAGTGCTCAAAACATGAAATTTCCTCGTGCTCAAACAATGCACAAGTCATGGGAAGGATAATTTGGTCATTATAGTCTGTGCTTTGTCAGTTGCTGCTTTGTGGAGAATGGGACAAACTGTAATGGGACTTGACTCTTTTTGTGAGTTTCAACTATCTTGAGGAAGACTTTCCATAATTTGTAAGTGTAGAATTTTAGTAGTTCAGTTTGAATATTCATTGATGATACATTTTCTTTTCACTTGATAGAACCAGTATTTGTAAATTCATTTTATGCAAGCACCAGCATGCTGCATAGGGCATACGGACATTTAAATTCCAGATGGAAAAGCTGAGGGAAAGTGTTCTAATTAGTTGAAGTAGTAATTTCGTGGATTTTTATCATGACTTTACATTGGTACCCATTATCTGTTCTTTAAATGATATGAGTGTGATCCACAATGTTATATGAATTTGAAATGTTGATTTGATTTGGTATTAGTAATTTTTATACATGTGAAATATTGTAGATATGGACGAGTTAGAATTGATGTTTAAAACTTCCAACTTCAGTCATGTATTTTTTTTCTGTTTTGAAATCTTTGCTCGATGATTGTTGAAATATTATAATAAGTGATATCATCAAATCTAAGGAGTTAGGTTTCGTATTGCACTTCATCAGAGTGTAAAGAGAGAAAAAGAAAAATTATTCGATTCACTTTAGTTAGTTTCCCCAGATATAATTAACCATTACAATACCAGTCTGCTCTATAAATGATATGCAGTTTCGGGAAGCCCTCAAAAACTTTTAATCAAATTATGTACTTTGCTTTTTGATAGATTTATGGCAAGATACCAGCAAAACTAAGATGCTGTAATTTTTTTTTTCAAGTGGAATATCGATATCAAACAAAGAAGAGACCAAAAGTACATTACACTTTAAGCGGAGGGCCAAAAGCAGAATAGGGGTTTCGTTCCACCATCTGTACAAACTAAGTAGACCATGCTCATTTTCAAGCTTAAAGCATAACAAAGAATATTCAAGAGGTCTACCTCTAAATATTTGTTGCGAAAACCTCCAAATCCAAGATGGTGTCCAAAATGGCCACCATAAATTTTGACAGAATTTGAATTTTTCAAGATAAAATTTGATGGAAGCATCCAATTGCAACCAAATTAGTCTCATATGAAAGAGAATTAAATTCCCTACCATTTGATGCCATTTATGAGAGGTATTGAACTAATTCGGTCGAAATTTTAAGTTGAAAAGTTTGAGTCTTTATAATTTTAGAACGGATGATGGTATTAATTTCTAATTTTCCACAGATGTTTATCATATATTAGGAAAGTTTTCTGGAAGGTGCCAAAAGAATGCTGCAATTTTTCCTTAATTTACACTAAATCATGTATTTTGCAAATTTTCCCATTTGGGGAAAAATGTCAAAAAACACAATTTTAACTTAAAATTTCAACCGAATTAGTTCAATATCCCTCATAAATGGCATCAAATTGTAGGGAATTTAATTTTCTTTCACATGAGACTAATTTGGTTGCAATTGGATGCTTCTGTCAAATTTTATCTTGAAAAATTCAAATTCCGTCAAAATGGCGGCCATTTTGGACGCCATCTTGGATTTTGAAGTTTTTTGCAACAAATTTTATGAGGTAGACCTCTTGAATATATATTGTTTGTTATGCTTTTAGCTTGAAAATGAGCATGGTCTACTTAGTTTGTAAAGATGGTGGAACGAACTCAAAAACTAAGCTAGATATTTGACTTTGGCCCTCCGCTTACAGGGACTACTCATAGATAAGGATACACATGTGCTACATGTATCTCCGAATGTAAATGTATATTAAAAATTATGTATTATTCATATTGTATCTTTTGTGTCCATTCATGTCATATGGTTGCCATGATCCCGACTTTAGCAACAGGCTTATGGGTGACAACCCACTTCACCGAAGGCCCGCGAGACCGAAGGCCCGCGAGGCCGAAAATAGCAAATTGTAATCTATAATATCACACCGCTCTAACCAATTCCTGTGCCAGAAGGAAGTTTAAGTAGTAAAGAGCAGCGGGACCTCTGGAAACGAGGACAAAAAATGCTAAAGGAGACATAATTATTTTATATACCGATAGCGCATTATTTGTGATGAAGGAAAATACAATACGAAAAGTCGGCCTCGCGGGCCTTCGGTCTCGCGGGCCTTCGGTCAAGTGGACGGACCCCGGCTTATGATATGAAAGGATGCACTTTTCCAAAACAAATCAACATTTGTAATGATTCATTTATAAATGTGTAACTGGCTCCCTGAGGAATTAATAAGATACATTTTAAAAATTTGGAAATGAATTTCTGGAAAAATTGGCACAAGGTACATTACCTCTGCTTTATTAATATATATATTTCCATACATATTCAGATATGTTTTACAAGTTCAAGTTCAATTCTCGCATTTCACAATACATGCTCCACCAACGTCCGTACCATGAGAGGCCTATTTTCCATCTCGCGGATCAACAGTGGTTTTCAAGATAGTGCATGCTGCGAGTGAGAGTTGACCAATTTAAGAAATGTTTGACTGCAGTGATTGAGGGATCCCAAGTGCAGGGAAGAAGAAGAATGAGTTAGTAGTTAGGCCCAGAGAAAATATGAAGTGTTATAAGTCTGTAATCAATTAGAATAGGAGCAGGAAAGGCGACTTGTGTAAGATTTTAATGGTATTGTTGTTGACCCATCTTGCGCTAGAATGACTGTCGCAACTGAACCGAATGAGAGCACAAGGTTTGCAAAATTCGAGAATTTCAAGGGGGTTTTATTTCTCATGTATCAAAACACAAAACCTTACATTATAACATAAAATTGATATACAACAGCTGAAATAAGTTGGCAATAAATATCAAGTACATATACAAAACCTAACATGGTCACACAAGAGATAGGAAGAAAACATGAGAAATGAGGAACTAAAAGAAGCAGAGCTTGTAAACCATTCATTTTATGAACAAAATGCAAGTTTTGAGATGCTTATAATCCCTATCTTATAGGGATTGCTGTAGTTATTGACAACTACCCAGTTGCATTATGACATTTTATCCATCAAGTAGAGGCACAACTTTGCTATAAAAATGAAGAAACCATTAGATGGGTAATTTTTGTCCTTTTCCAGGAATTCATGATGAGTTTCTTCTGGTCGGGTGACTCTAGAGAATTCTTTGGAAGGCTTTCGAGTCTTTCTCTTTAGTCTACCAATGGAGGCGTTGATGCAGCAGACCAGGGAACATAGGAATTATGGAGGAAAAATGCCTTGGATCCCTGAAGCAAATAAACAAAATGCACAGAGACAGCACTCACAGAAACAACATAATGATGTAAGTACTGTATAAGCTAATATTTTAGCGTACAGATATTTTAGCGATTTGAGACAAGTTTGACATATTAGCGAGTTATTAATTTCACGTTTTGAAAGATATTTCTAAACAAGTATATAGGCATTTTACTGAGTGGAAATTTTGGCGAGGACATCATCGCGAAATTAGCGAAAATTAAACTACCGCAAAAATTTCAGCTTATACAGCACTTTTACAACCTTTCCAGTGTTATCCATACAAGGGGGGGGGGGGGCACTTGTTATTGTGAAGGTTTCGTGCTTCCGAAAATTTGTCATTTTAAACTTCATTATTCTGAAACTTGAATTTCCCATACTCAAGGGTTCATCACACCAGAAATGAAATAGGGTTCGAAATTCTGAAAATGTATTATATGAAAGGGTTTATATGATTATTATGATTATTATAATGAGAATTATGAACCTTCAGCATAGTGAACTGTTGGAATTACCCACCTTCCCCCCAAACCTTCATAACAAACATCAAGGGGAAAAAAGAACATTTTGAATGATCTTTGGAGAAATCACACATAACTGACAATTTCACGGTCTGTCTGACTGTATTGGTTAAATGTTTGCATGTTGAAATCATTTGGGCTTAAGTTAAAATTTATGTGCACCAGACTTAAGATTTGAGCCCTAGTGGACGGAAAAAACCTTATATGACTGTAGGAGAGGAAATTTTTTGTGCTTCAACTTAATGATGTTGCAAGGGGTTAAGATTTGAGACAGTTTTGTGCTACGCAGTTATTGATTTTGATAATGCGGTGTTCATTTTTTTGCAATTTTGTGGGAGCTTTATGCCAGATACAGTGGTTCTAGTCTACGATTCAGGAACTTCCTGGTCTAATGCGGTGGGAGCCCATGGTTCAACCCAATTTGAAAATAGAGTCCAGTTCACACAGGGTTATCCCACGACCTTGACACCCACGAGTCACGAGCCTGAGAGCTAAACATTGAAAAAAGGTCCATGAGTCATACAATCCCACGAGTCGTACAAGCCCACGAGTCAAACAGCACATGAGTCATACAGCCCATAAGCTAGACACAAAGTGAACACGGCCCACGAGATAGAAGTAAAACAGGCCGTATAGCTCGTGGGCCTATTTTACTTAGCGTCTTAAGCCGTATGACCCGTGGGCTGCATGACTCCTGGTCCTTGATGTCGAGCTCTAGGGCTGTACCTGTTCACATGAGGCATCAGGGCAATTCCACGGAACGGTAACAGAATTACAAATAAGTGCTTTGTACGTAGCTCATATAACAGAGTTTGTGTGCTAATTTTGTACTCTGCCCCCTTCTCACCATTTAATGCTCTGCAAATATGCGCATTCTTTCACCTGAACTCTTTCATTCCGACAATTTTCTACTTACTGATACATTCATGATATTGTGGTGTACGTACCTTCGGAACGGAATTACCAAAAAATGGTGTCTTTTTCAAATTGCAAAAAGTGTCATGTAAAATCAAACATACATTAATAATACTGATGAAGATGATGGAATATTTTTTTTAGCTTCTTTTAATTTAAGGATTTGGCTATTCAGGATTATGAAAGTGATTGTTTTTACTACAAATATGAATTAGCTAATTTTGTGCTTCTCATGTGGTATTGCCCATCATTTGCTGCTGTTTGGATGGCATCAGTGACTTCATTGTCTCTTGCAGTTCATGAGAAAGCATTTTTTTTTAATGAACAGTGCAAGCAATGCTTTTTAATACTAGAATGTGGGTCATTTCTCCCTACCACAAATATGAGATTCAACAGTAGAGGGCGACATTTCCAGCATACCCAGCCGGTCAGGGGGGAGAGGGGGTGGCAAGGCTGTGTGAGTGTATGACTGGAGGGTGTTTGAGGGTGCGTGAGTGTAGAGATTGAGGGTGGGGGAGTAGGGTGCCGGGATGAAGGCGTAGGGTGTCATAGGACGGGGCTATGTATGCCTTCCTCTGTTACCTCAATTCTTTTAATTTTAAAGTATATGAAAGAAATAGTCATGTATATTTGGTACATTTCCTATGTCTATTGATTGATGCATTGTATGTATTCTTTTTTTTCGTTATTGGAAAAATCAATCTTGTTCTGCAGTTATGGATAATTTCACAATTTCATATTTGTGTTTATATTGATATAAATGTATTTCATTCAGTTTCCTTGTATATAAACAACTATATGTGACTTATTGTGATTGTTCCATGAAATGTAATATTGATTTCAAGAGGAAGGAATAAAATATTATTCAAAACAAAAAGTCAGCACATGTGCAGATGCAAATCCAGTACCAACAATTTGACAAGATTTCTTCTGCTTCCATAGAAAATGTACAGCCAGGTTAACAAATCCCTCATTGGACAAAAAATATTGTGCAGGCTTCATAAACTCACCTGATGATTTTATTAGATCTGTGCGGGTAGTGTCCGAATTTGTTGCTTGCATTTTCTAGGCTCAAAAACGATAATATTTAGGGGACTTTAAGACTTGACCCATTATATTTGCATGGAAACCAGAAGTGCCTTTGTCTGCTCTGTGTGTAGGAAATATCGCCCTCTACTATTGAATATCATATTTGCGGTAGGGAGAATTGCCTCCACAGGCTCAACTGGTACAGGTACCTACCAACACAGTTGAAATGATGTTTCATGTGAGCTGGGCTTAAAAACTCATGCAGTTTGATAGCCAAAAGGAAATTGGCGTGAATTGATTAAATGTGGTATCTAACAAACTCACATTGTCCACTTTGCATCAAAAGATAATGTGCCATATCATGTAATATAATCTATATAGGGCATTTCAGCAGCACATTAAAAGCACATATTTTTTGTCTGCATGATTGTCTGTACAATATCAGAGCATATTATGTAAAACGCCAAATTCCCCATAGGCTCATGTACAAATTTTGCCGTGCAATATTATGACGTATTGCATGGTCTCAGGATTGGCCTCTGCAATTAAACAGAAATACGCTGTAAGGATTACAATGCGCGGATAGGCAATACACTCAATGCGCAAACTATACTTAGATGACATCATAAAGAGGTAAGTCAAACTTTTGTGATCAAAATAATGTATGATGGGGAACCCTTTTTGGTCTCTGAAATGATTTTTATCGAATTTCAAATCACTTTCCTGTTGGGTATAGATAATAATAATTGTATTGGGTGGCTTTATTGCATGGAATACCAGAAATATTCCACTCGTTATAGAAATATTCGAATCGAAGATGATTGCAATATTGGCCCTAATTCGTGGAATATTCTCTGGTATCCCATTCAGAGCCATCTAATATAATATAAGTATTCCTTTCATATTTTCCGGTGAATTTTAGCATAGAGGAACGCAAGATAATGGCTACACTCTGCTCAGTGGGCTAGCTAGGACTCGTTCACCCCAACGGCTCTCTACACAATGATCACAGTGCTGCGTTTTGCTTGTTGTATGCACAGAACATTTATATGTTCACTGTGTATTGCACATACATTGACGTCAGAGTTCAAGTCTCTGACCCAGGATCTAAACTAATTTTTTCCTTTCTTTTGATACTCTCTTGGGGGGGGGGGGGGGGAGGGAAATTCATACGCATCTTAGTTTTCCTAGTATCTTGCTATGTATAATCTAATAGCAGAGAAATTGGTGAAGAGTCTCTAGGGCCCCCCCTTTTTTTTTTGTTTACAACCAGAACTGTACATAACCTTTATTCAAAGTCAAACAGTTTGGGTTGGGGTTATTAGGGTTATGGATTTTGATGAAGGTGGGTTATGCTGGGTGCAGTTTTTATGATGAGTATATCTGTACTTTGTTCCTCCTTTGTATCATGCATATCTTTACACCATTTTTGTTTGCTCTGGAAATTGTACTTTCAGAAGAAAAAGAGGTCCCGCCATGATGGGAAAGATCAACCATCTCATGCCTCTGTATGTGCCCTCCAATGCCCTAATGGAGGAGGAGAAGGGAAAGGAGGAGGGAAGGCTCAAGGGTCACATGGCCATCCATCCACTTCAGGGATATCTTCTGAAGGATTCTGCATTGAACCATCGGGTGCAAGAGTGAATGATGGCCTACAAGGAACAGGGAGGAATGCTCAAAATGATGTCAGCAAGGAGCAGTGGAGAAACTGTGCCTCTAATCAGTCCACAAGAGATGTTGTTGGTACAAGGGATGGTATCCTTCCAAGTGGTCATGCAAGTGAGTGGAAGGTCGCCAGCCACAAGGCTGCTTCTGCCACCAGTGATTCAACATGGTCCCAAAGAGCAGGTATTGTAGGACAACCTACTCCTGGACCTGGAGTTACAGGAATCTGCCAGGGCCCTAGCAGGGCAGAAGAGTGGCTTGGATGCTACAAGTTCAGGCTTGCATGTAGGAAGTGCTTCAAAAAGGAGAACTACTACAAGCATGGTTATGACAGTTACAGGTAAGGTCGCGTTCGGATCCTTGAGGCATTTCATTAAGCTCCTCGGTTCCTCTTTTAAGGAGATCATATTCTTTACAGAACTGGTGTGTACATTTCTTGACAGTTGATGGGTATACATTTCTTTCAGTTTAGTAATAGTAATGATAATACCAGTTTCATATAAAGTACTTAAACAGTACATGCTGACCAAAGTGCTTATAGAATTATTATCAATATTACCCCACTCACTGGATTCATTTAACTATGCAGCTCATTACTGTGCACATTGTCCACTCCCTGGGGAGCTTTCTAGGCAGTTGCCCATTTTGTAGGCACACACATGCCAATTCATGTTTGGAGGTATGAAGGAAATGTTAGTGGTCAGAAACTAGGTGGTTAAAAGTCACATCACATGGTTGCCACTTTACGTTTGACCAGTTTAATATAACTGAAAATTTGTAACTTTCTTACTTTTCATTGGACATTCTTCAAACTGTCACTGATCTATTTCTCTTATTTTTATCCTTCTGCCCATGGAATGTGGTGCCATAGGCATTATGTTTTGGGGTTGTGCATCCGCTCTGCTTTTTTGTTGATGCGATATCTCAAGAACCTTTGATGTACATTATACTTGGTCCTTGTATAGCAAGATGATCTGAATAGATTTGGGGGTATGTAGGTCGGAGGTCACACAGGCCAATTTATGAAATTTCAGGTGTTAGCCTTTTTAATGCAATATCTCAAGAACCATTCCAAGTGTGAAATTCAAACTTGGTGCTAATATGCATCACCACAGGAAGCTTGGATTTTAGGGTATGTAGGTCAAAGTCAAATGTCACATAGGTCAATTCTAAAATTTCAGGTATTACCCTTCTAAATGAAGTGTATCTCAAGAACCATTTGAAGTATGAACTTCAAACTTGTATACATCACTATAGGAAGATGATCTGGGGCCCGTAACAGAAAGGCTTGTGATCGATCGCGAATTTAAAACAAGCATTCTGATTGGTCCAGGGTCACCTATTTGAACGAGATGCGCGTGAAACAGTGGTCTTGATTGGCTGTTACAACTTTGCGATTGATTGTAAATCTTTGTATTACGGGGGCCCGATTACATTTTGGGTTATGTAGGTCCAAGGTCAAAGGTCATATAGGTCAATATGCTTGAAATTAAACGTTTGTTAGTTTTGTTAGCACTATATTTCAACTGTATGCATGACTATGAGGAGACAAAGTGATCACACTTTGGGTAATTGGGCCAAAGGTCAAAGAGGACACTTAAGATGTAATAATAGGTTTTCTATTCGAATAGTCACATTAATTCAAGAACAGAGTGAGCCATTAAACTGAATATAGGTAGAGGCATATAGGAGACGTAGTTGCATTCATCTTGGGTTTTTTATCACATGTGAGAGCTGTAAAGTTTTCTTATTTTTCGTTAATACATTGTCATGATTTTCATTGTCTTATTTGATATATTTTTCACTTGTTTGTTAATTTGTATAAATTTTCGATATTTTTTTTTGTGTGTATGTGTGAAATGTGACATTGGGAGATCATGAACTTAGCCCTTCCCTCTCTTTTCTCTTAGCTTGAATGAGAATCCAACTCATTTTCCAAAGTGTACCAGAGATTACTTACTGTGCCAGCTGGCCGATGCACCCAAGAATAGTGGCCAGATCTATGGGATCATACGTTGTCGGCCCGATGATGGACAACACACGTTGTGTGATGCCTTCAGAAAAGGAGATCTAAACACATGCAAGGTATGTTTTATTGAACAGTTACATTCTTTGTTTTTGATCATGCCGAAACTATCACTATGTTTCTGCTGGATTAAACCTGAAAGGGCTGGGGGCAGAATCCACCTACCCCTCCCCCCCCCCCCCCCCCCCCGATATTTCGCGTGATATGTCAGCAAAGCAGTCAATTTGGCATTTCATGACTTTTTTTTTTTTCAAATCTCACACATCTTTTGAGACCAAATTTGTGACGTCCAGGTATGAGGTTCCGTGGTTTGCAACATTTTGTTCTTGCACGTCAGACCAGAAATTGCTTTGAAATATGATTTCATGTACAATTTCAATACAAATTGTGTTTTCAGCCAAAAGTCATAAATTTATGACTATATTTACTTTCACTGATTTAAAGGGCAAAAGTCAATCATTATCAAACACATTATTCAATTTGGTAGTGAAGTAATCACTGTAGTAGTGGACTTTATTAGATAAACTGTATAGCACAAGGATAATCGGGGATAGACTCATTGCACAAAATAAAATATCCTTCATTCTTTCTTCCCTTTTTTCTGAATCACTTGTAGGAGCTCTTGTGCTGCTATTGTCACTGCAGGGAAGAACAAGATGTCTGGCAAGCTGAAAAAGAAGGCAGATTTCCAAGAGATGATGTCATAGCTCTCTTGAAGATCCAAGGCCAACATGATCACGGGAAATCCAACAGCAAGAGTAGTACTCCTAGCACATCACGAAGTGACAGTCTTGTGTCCCAAGACATTGGTGACTTCAAGAGTTGGACCAAAAATGGTGCCAGACCTCAAGGCAAAAGTCAGGTATCTTTAGGTAATGATGCCTCTAAAAGCAGAACCATCAGCAGTTCCAGATCACAAACAGAAATAAGGGTATCTCTAGCTAATGGAGATGCCATGAGTTGGATCAGAAGTGATGCTAGATCACGATGTGAAACTCAAATTCGCCAAGATGATGATATGAAGAGACAAAGCAACATTGTGGCAAGCTCGCAAAGTGGAAATCTGCAGCCGTCTAACTCTGGACATTCCTTTCCACAACATGAGGATGTCAACGCCGAGTCTTTCAGTGATTTGGAGGCATCCAAAGAGAAGTATGAAACTACCTTATTTGCAGTGGCAGTGAAGAATCCATTTGAAGTTCTGCAGGATGATGACGAGAGTGCTACTCAGAGAAGTGGAGTTCAAACGTTTCATCCTTCACCAATACCAAGTGGTAGACGTGTTGAAGGTACCTTTCCAGTGTCTTCCAAGTTGCCATTTTTGAAAGTTGTTATGAATGTGTCACCAGGAGGTGTTGCCACTCATTCAGCTGTCTGGAATTCTTCTCAGTCATTATCTTCTGTAAACAACAGCTCACAGAAGTTTCTTAAAACTCGAGGACCTTCTTCAGGAAAGTCAGACCAAGCCCTTCTCAATGAACTCAAACAAATTGGAGGAAATTTTCTTATAGTTTGCATGCAGTGCTTTGAGTGTAAACCAGTAAAAATCAGCCCTCCCAATCCCACAAAACCTAATTTCTGCTCATACAGAAATCATTCCATAAGCATGATGCAAAACACATGCCTCGTACATCGTTTTGGGAGTGGTAAATTCAACAAGATTCGTAAGCGGCCTTTCAAGGTGTTGCGTAAACCAAGGACTGTCTGTCACTTTGTTGATAAGCTCTATGGATGTGCCAAGGGAGACTCTTGCAATTTTGCTCACAGCAAGGCAGAGGATGAGCTCTGGTGGTTGGAAGCAAGGCTTGGAAAAGAGCGGAAAGAGATTCTTCAAGCTTGCGTTGAGCTGAACTGGCCAGCAGCACACCACCTATCTCCTGCTAGATCATTCCTTTCCAAACCACAGGTGCTGATCAGTCCACATCAAGGTGCTTGGGGCATCAGCAGCACCTCCTGCAGCAGCAGTGAGAGAGTGACAAACAACAGTTGGAAGCAGCCATCTCATAGTGTCAACAGCCATAGAAACAGCAGCAGTGAGACAGTGAGGAACAACAGTTGGAAGACGCTATCTGGAAGTGTCAACAGCCATAGGAACAGCAGCAATGAGAGAGTGACAAACAACAGTTGGAAGCAGCCATCTGGAAGTGTCAACAGCCATGGAAACAGCAGCAGTGAGACAGTGACAAACAACAGTGGGAAGCAGCCATTGGGAAGTGTCAACAGCCATGGAAACAGCAGCAGTGAGACAGTGAAAAACAACAGTGGGAAGCAGCCATTGGGAAATGTCAACAGCCATAGAAACAGCAGCAGTGAGACACTGAAAAACGACATTTGGAAGCAGCCATGTGGAAGTGTCAACAGCCATAGAAACAGCAGCAGTGAGACAGTGAAAAACAACAGTTGGAAGCAGCCACATTCTGCAACTTGTGCTGTCGCTGTGGAATCATGTCACTCTAAAGTGCCCTTTGGCCATCTCATCAAGGTAGCTACGACTGTTTGTTTTCAAGAATCTACTCCTCATCTGTTATAAATTACAACATATTAGAGTTTTTTGTATTGATATTGATTATCACGGACAGTTTTTTGACACAGGTTCAGTTCTGGGGAGCGTTTCATGAAGAGTTTTGTCAGTGATTTTCACCGACAACTGATAAGCTACTGAAAATCCTTGCATCTGATTGGCTGAGGGCAAATTAGTCAGTGAAAATCACTCTTCATGAAACGCTCCCCAGGTGACACTTGTTCTGCATTTTTATGCCTCCGGGCTCCGAAGGTGCCAGAGGCATTATTAATTTTGTTTTTAAATGTCTTTAAATCTAAGCTGAAATCATATTTGTTCAGTTAACTTAATACATTTTGCAGAATCAAGTAAAAAGGAGCTCTGAATCAGCGCTGCTGAATATATCTGTATAGTAATGCGCTATATACCGGTAAATTCATGCTTCTTCTTCTTATTATTATTTTCTACCCAACCAATCTCCTAACTTCAGCCATAGATCTAAGACTATACCTCACTCTAACCACTCTAACAATAACCCTAAACCTCACTTAAAAGCCATTTGAAACCTAAAACCAAACCCTACATAGACAAGAGTATTTTTCATGGGAGCAAATGTTTTATAAACTCAGGTATAATTCTGTGTGATATACACTTTTTAATATGGAGACCAAAGTGGTTACCGCTTCATATGTGCATAAGCCTTTATATGCATTGAATTATTCTCAGAGCCCAAAGTAATTTCTTTCTCTTTCCAGCGTGCATGTGGGAGATGTTTAAGCTTGAATCCACGTGAGGTCCAGGAACAGAATCCCAAGAGGCCATCCTACTGCACTGGAGGTAGTGGACACTCCTGGGGACCAAACATTGTGTATGTGGTGTACTCCTCCAAACACAAGCAATGGGTGAAGGTCAACTCCCGCCATCCTCGAATGTGGCCCACCTCCAAACTTTGGCTGTGTTGGAACGGGAAACAGTGCAAACGAGAAAGAGTGTTTAGAACACCATGCCTTTATCCTCATACACAAGAAGAGCTGGAACTCTGGGAGTACCAGAAACAACATAATTGTGAGTTTTGTCATTTGATAGAGATTTATAGGGTGTTTTATATAGGTGTACTGCATTGTTTGTATGAAGGTACGTACATGTTGACTTATTAGATTTAATTCCTTTCTGGGTTACCAATTATACATTACGTTATCATGAATGAGATTTCTAGAATTGCTTCTTGGGATTTTGTTCCATTGTTAAAGTAGGTTTGATGTACCTTTCATAGAAATAATCTTTGCAGCTGTTGATCTGTTTTAGTAGTTATCTTAGTCAAAGTTAAATGCACATTATTATGGTTTTGGTATGGGATTTGCCACCCATGATGACATTGAAGAGGTTGAGCTGACTACAGTAGATGACTGGAAAGGTCATTACTTAAAGTGTATCAAATAACATAAGACATTTTGCTCTGTATGTTAGGGGTGCCATGTCACTATACAATATTCAAAATATAAACTTCTAATATCATTTCTAAACTAAAATTTTCAATTATACTCTCAATATAAAAGTGACCAGTGAGTAGACTAGTCGACGATGTATGTGCATGGCATGCATGAAGTGGGGACATTAACACAATCAGACCACCATTCGATTCCACATGTTGCAGTCTTTAATAGGATTCTTCTATAAGCCTTCACCAGTATATCCTAGAGTGAGGTGTAAAGGCTCTTGGGGGTTTAGATAATATGTACTAGGTGTACACAACTGATTTTTTTCTTCAGGAGATTGGTAGACTTTAACTTTTGCCTATGGGAACCAATGGTCTCTGTACTAAGCTCATGGGAATTAGAGAATTTGATAGTCAGCGGTTAAACACCTGTGCCATGAATGGCTTCCCAAGAATTTGAATGTTATGCTATTGTTCCGGGGGGGGGGGGGCACTCAGTATATAATGCCTGGTGGGTATGTGCCCTGGAGAAGACCCCCATTTTTACACTCAAATTTCCATTCCAAAGCATAGCATTTTATTCTTATAGAGAGAAAAGAAGAAAGAAATCCGTTCCGAAGCTCCGCATGTTTTTCGTTTCGCCGTTCCGGCCGCATTGATCCGTTACAGTGAGCTTCATTTTTGTTGAAAAGCGGCCCGCACCACGCCGCACGTAGGCCAGCCAGCCCGTCCTGAAGACCGTCCTTTCCCTAATAAGCCGTTCCAAAGCCCCCATTTTTTGTCTCGCCCGCGGCACATACCTACCACTTTGGGGGTTGAGTGCCCCCCCCCCCCCACCCTTAGGGCTATTGTAAGGCTTCTTCACATTAATCAAAATAATTGTCCTTAAAAAAAAACAGGTGTACTACGCTTTCTATTTTTGTATCTTAAAAATGAATATGCCTAGGTCCTTCACTGTGTCACTCGTCCCTACTCTTATTTGGTATACACACAAAAAAATGGTGTGTTTTTTAAACTTAACGATAGGATGTGTGAACGAGCCCTATAACACTGAATTCTAATAATGATGGATCTTTTTACTTCATGACAAAAACCCATCGTTTAAAACTGAAACCCCGATTTGACTTTTGCAACTTCTAGACACCTGAGATTGCAGTAAGCCTAATAAACAAAAGCGCTGAACAACTTAATCACCTTGCCAGAGAAACGATCGACCTTCACAGTTTGATAAGAGAGAGAGAGAGAGGAAGGGAGAAAGAGAAACACGCTGGGGCTACACATGCCTAGTGCACGCGCGACGGGCTAGTTTATGGAGTTAAAAATGTTGCTAGAATCGCAATTCCTGGGTCATTTTGCTTCGTTCGAAGTTTAGTTTTGGTTTTCATCTAAATTATGAGTGACTTTTGGACATGGCAATATCTTAAAACAGGTGAAAGATATATATCCTACTTCACATTTCCTTTCAGGCAGAGCAGTGTTAAGAGTTTGTTAACACTATTACGTAAGATGATGAGGAGTGCAGGCGTAATCCAAAACCACCTCCTCTCGTGTGAAGATGCTAGTATTGATTCCTGGGTCATTTTGCTTCGTTCGAAGTTTAGTTTTGGTTTTCATCTAAATTATGAGTGACTTTTGGACATGGCAATATCTTAAAACAGGTGAAAGATATATATCCTACTTCACATTTCCTTTCAGGCAGAGCAGTGTTAAGAGTTTGTTAACACTATTACGTAAGATGATGAGGAGTGCAGGCGTAATCCAAAACCACCTCCTCTCGTGTGAAGATGCTAGTATTGATAAGACTTTTAACGTGCCTTTTGGATAGCGGGTAGCTTTACCCCACCTAAGATGCATAGGATCATGTGCTGAAGTGGTGGGGTCTATTTTAAACGAGGGATTTTCGTAATGGTTTCCTTCCAAACAGTGCTTAAGCTGGAGGAAGTTGTTTCCCTGCAGCAGCAGGCTAGAGCAGCTAGCAAACCTCTTCCTAAACCAGAACAGGTGGCTGCCCCACAGCACATTTGCTCCTTCTGCAAGTTCTCCTGCACCTCCCAGACAGAGTTTGAGAATCATCTCCTGACCGCTGCCCACAAGGCCAAGATCTTTGACGACTCTGATTGCCTGTGGAAGGAACGTGACCCCCCAAACCTTGTCCAAGATGGCTCTTATGAAATGTGCAGAGAGTGAGTTTTTATTTGAATTCTGAAGAAATATTTAAATACACACAAATGCATATATATTCCCAACACAATTGTTTTTGTGCAGCTTTGAAAAAATATAAGAAGGTACATGGAGATTATGTATCACATATCTTACCAACATATCAAATACATATTGAGATGGGAGGACAAGTCTATTATTTTTGGTATGCTGTGTCCCATATGTTACCAAGTTTGGTGGAGTTTCATATGACTTAATGTTTTGTTTGATCATAATTTCTGAGGAGCTGTCAACTTTAAGTCCACTTGTTGTGTGTACCAAAATCTGAGATGCAGTTGGTATTGTATGGGACAACATATATAGCTTGGACTTGCCCAGAAGTACCTGATGATTCAGTATTATTCACTTTGGTATTGGTTTTATCAATTTGGGGCAGTTTTTTTCCTAAGAGAAGGGTCGTTTTCATTTTCATTTTTCATTTGATTTATTTCCACAATAACAGCAAATGAATTTCTTACATTGATTTTGCATCTCAAAACATCATGGAATCAACAATTTAGAGTGATACGAAATATACACATATTGATATCAAATCAGTACAAATAATGATAGGTGTGTAAATAAATAGATAAACAAATGCTCGCTGCATTGTTGTGGAAACCTATAAAAGCATAGCTTGTGAATCAGGTTCCCAAACATAATATCACGGTATCATTTAAAAAAAAAATAAGAAAGGAAAAAGGTATACACGACATACGATACACGATATACAAACACAAAAACAAAAATTGGAACAATGCGTAACCTTCTGTGGTTTAAGCTTGGTGAATATAAGTATTTATTTGGTTAAGTTTAAGGTTACATTTAAATGCAGATAAGCTTGGTGAGCATTTGAAAGACTCATCAAGAGAGTTCCAGAAATAGGGGCCAGTGTAAATAATAGTTTTCTGTTTATACAAAGTTCTCAACAATGGAAGGTGAAATGATGAAGATTGTCTTGTGGAGACAATGGGTTCACCTACAAACATGCCTGTAAACCAGTATAAGGAACTTGCATGCTGCATGTTCTCTCTTTGCCCTTTAAAGGAACATTACAAGGCAGTGCGAGTACTCTGGAAGGTCCAAGGAAGAGAACGAATGCATCTATGCACATAACATGGACGAAATGATAGAATGGAAGCAACGTCATCAGCACCGGCTAATGAAGTGGACAAAGGCCCGAGAGATGCAACTCTTCTCTTGGTTGGATAATCTGGTAGATGAGAAAACATCTGCTGAAGAGGTGGAGGATGTGGTAAGAGGTTTTGCATGATTGATGTTCATGTGCTGTTTGATAGATTGTGTGACACACATTACTTCCTTTGTTAACCAAATTCCTAACCTCTTCTGTGGACACAACACTAAAGCCGACCCAAGCCCAAACCTAACCTAAGCTAAAACAACTGCAACCCTGACCCTAACTCTATACCTTTGATGAAATAAAGCCCTAAGCAGTTGTGTTTGAAGGGAATGCTGGATAGCTCTTCACCAGTAGTAATCCTTTCTGGGCCACCAAGTTTTGGACACCTGTCGAAAATCAACCTTCAAGAGAATTTTGACCTAGTGTTTTCTTTTAATGCAAGATTGGACATGAAGTATCTTCCATAGATATAACGTTCAAAGGTAGGTCATTGCTTATGTGTCTCAAAGAAAATGCAGACCTACTTTAATAGTCTAAACCATGTTCTAGGGAGGGATTTGCCACCAATGGCATGGGAGGGATTAATCTGGCAGCTTCAAAAGCAAGTTCTCATTGAGGAATGACCAGGATACCTGTGGTTTTAAGTGATTTTCCTGGAGACAAGTTTTAGGTGATTTTCCTGGGAACAAGTTGTATGATACTTTAATGATAGGGTGCCCCAATCCACCGACTTGTTCTCTAACCACTAGAGACCTGCTCTAGTGGTTTTGTCTTCTGAGATATCACCTTTTTTCAAAAGTGACAAAATGTAATTATGCTTACTTACTTGTTTGTCTTTGAAAATCATCCTTTGAAATGATGATTTCCTACAGTGATTCAACCAAGAAAATCTGTTCTGTGAGTTTATAATCTAATTTTGTTAGATTACTGAGGAGATATTCGGCATTGAGATGGAATGCAGCAGGGAAGAAGATGTTATCCAAGAGATGCCTTTGTCAGAGACGAAAACTGTGATTCAAAGTGACATGATCCAGTGGCACGTAGTTGTTCATTGCAGCAGTGAGGTAAATGAGTTTCATTTTAACCCATTCGTGACAGAGGACCACATTTTGTGGTTTTGACCTAATAACTTTTGATGCAGAGCCCTAAAAATTATACCAAATACATGAGCAGAAAGAGTAAAAAATTCTACACAAACTGTGCCCATTTTGGTTGCGTCAATATTCGGTGTTTGATGCTGAAAATTGTTTAAAGGAAAATAAGCATTAAAATCCTTAAATTGGCAATGTGATGGAAAGTTTAAAATCACCATTTTCCCCTGCAAATTGGCAACTTTTTGACTTCTCGTCATGATTTCTGTCAATTTATATTCATTTCAGATACATGACATTTTATAAGAAAAATGTAGCAATAGAATAAAAATGTTGGAGTTGCCAATTTGAAGAATAAAAGCTGATCAAATTAGGCTTTAAATAATTCCTGTCAGGAATGGGTTAATGTATTAATAGTAATAGTAATATTACATCTCTTATGTTTCTAAGCAGAAATATCATTACCCTGATCATCAGATTCAGGATTTCACACTCACAATGTAAGAACTTCTTCACTGCTTGGGAGCATTCAAGCCAGGCACCTTTTGCAGAATTTTCAACACTAATCAAAAACCATATTACATGTACTTTCACATCCTATCGGATACCATCTTAAGACCTGTGTAGAGAGTGGCAAATGTATATTCTAGTAATTTTTCATCCCAGTGAGATGTTTTGGGTTTTATTGTTTGTTTTCTCTTCTGACTTTCTTCTGTTAATTGATTCTTTGCCTTCATATTTTGCCTTTGATTTTTATGAAATTGAAATTCATAACTTGTACGATTGCGAACATAGACATAAAATTTCTATCCTTCAACAATGCAATCCAGTTACAATTTATTATTTTTTTCCCTCTATGATTGCTTTATTGTTTACAATTTGTTTATATAGATACATGTAGTTTTTTTTTAAGTCTTCATACATACTTTTGTAGAATTTTCACCCATACAGTTATCTGTGAATCTTATCTAAGAGAAACAATGTATTTGTGGAAAAAGAAAGCAGGGAAGAACCACATATCCTTGTCTGTCTTCAATCTGTCACAACAGAAAGAGCTCAAGAGGGTAGGGCTTCTGTTTGATGAGCATCGCTCCAACTTCCATCTGTCAGAACCAGAGAATGAATATCGCCCTCAGACCTGTCCAGGTGGACGTCTCAGACGTGGCAATTCTGACGATTACAGTGTTACAGTCACCTTCATCCCGTCACATTCTGGTCTCTTCAAGCAGTGGCTTGTCTTCAACTTTGGTTAGATTTTTTTTTTTTTTTAATGCCTCTGCCACGAAGTGGCTGGAGGCATTATGTTTTCAGGTTGTCAGTCTGTCCATCCCGTTTTCATTCTCTCGATAACTTTAGAACAGTCGTACAGATTCATTTCAAACTCAGCCCTTGTTTGCGTACTATGGTGACTATGTTCTGATTAAATTATGTGGTCATGAGGTCAAAGGTCACAGAGGTTGTGATATATGAATGGGCATGAAAATAGCCTGTCCTCGCGATAACTCTTGATTGACATTAAGTTCAAACTTGTAACACTTATGCATACGTGAGGAACAATGATCTGATTAGATCTTGGGGTCACAAGGTCAAAGGTCATGGTGATCATTATATACCTGAAAATAGATGGTTGTCACAATAACTGAAAACAGTTTAATGGATCAACTTCAAACTTGGCAGACATGTCCATGATTAGAGGGCAGTGATTTGATTAGATTTAGGGGACACAAGTTCAAAGATCAAAGGTTACAGAAGATGTTATATGCATAAAAATAGATTGTTTTGGGAATAACTTGAGAACGATTTGACATTTTAATTTCAAACTTGGCACGTATGCATACTAGGGTGACAATAAACTGTTTAGATTTTGTGAGCCACAATGTTAAGTTCAAAGGTCACTTGTTTGACAGATCGATCAACTTCATGTTACATGTATCCATAGTTTTGTGATGATGATTTGAGTTTACTAGATTTCAATGTCATAGGGTAACCGTTCAAGATCATAAGCAGAGTTGCCATCAGAGCCGAACTGTCAAAATTTTTCATTATTTGTCTAATTTGTGATGCTTTTATGAAAATGTCAAAATTTTGAATGGCTATGAAAATAAAATTAAAAGACCTATATGACTGATAAAAGTCATAAAATGTGCAAAAACTGGATGAAAGATTGATCTTACACTATATCTTTTAAAGCTTTCTTCACAATGTGTGTTGTCTGTTGGGAAAAAGATGGACAACTTACCAAATCAATGATAATTTTTCTTGGCTATTATGTGAAAATAATTACTTAAATACTTTGCCTCATTTTGTCATCATTCTTTTGACATTTCCTTTGGAGAATAGAGCATAGTTAATTTAGCCCACGAGTGGGAGATTTTTATTGAATGCGTAAATGTGTGCTTTTCTGTAATATAATTTATGACTAAATACGTGTAGTTATTGCATTGACAAAAGTATTTTAGGTAATACCATGGAGGGATAAATCTTTGATTTACTTTAATGGTGAAAAGGGGTTTTGCTGGTTCCAAGATTCTACCAAGTCATGAACAATGCTTACTTTTCAAACGCCTGCAAATCTTCAACAGTAAATCCTATACAAATACTAGTATGTTGTACACAAAAGTAGTAGAAAATTTACTACCCTTTCAAATGAAACCAAGTATTCCTATTAATTCAATTCATGCATGAAAATTCTTGTGAAACAGCATTGAGCTTTCCCTCTTAGCCTTTACATTTTCATTTCTCATTTGTTCGCTATTGTTTCATGCTATAGTGACAGTGGAACCTTTCCAAAATCTACAGTTTTCTTTGAAAAATCCTATAGTAGCATATAGTGGCTGATAGATATTTTAAATACTATATTCATCCTCTGAACTTTGACACATTTTCATCACCTTTAAGTCGAGCAATGGTTGATTAAAAATGCAAAGTCTCTCTTTGTCACATATACGTGACATCAGCACTATAAGAGTTAGAGTCTCCATTGAGAATTTATGAAAATTTAGCAGGGATGTGCAATATATTTCAGATCTGGCAAAGGGCGGAGGCATTGGTTTTGCTGCGTGAGGTCGAGAATCCATCTAGTTTAAAGTTTCATTAGAATTGTAACCTGTGTTTCACTAAATGACCATTTTTGTAATATTCAGTTGAATCCTTGTATGTAAACATTTAGTTTGCCTTTTTCAGGCAAGTTTGTGCTCGATGCAATTCTATACTTATTAATTCTGTTACTTTATTTTGCAATTACTTTTTAACCGATGATGATTATTCAGTCATGCATAACGATCACACACGTTGCACTGGCCAAGTGCAATCATCAGTGGTATAAAAGGCACTGTGGAACTAGTTTGGCCAGTGGATATGATCATTCTTTATGGAATGACCAGTCCTTTTCCAAGGTTGCATCTGTTCTTTGCAATTCCTTCACCCATATTTCAAAATGTTGGATTCTGTGTAATGGTTTTAGACATATCTCGCAGTCTTCCATTTCATTTCACTTCTATTATCTGTGGATGCCTCTTGAACTATTATTGTATAATTCCTTTTATTGGTGATCAACATTTCAAATTGTGATTTGCCAGAATGATTTTCGAAGTTGACATTCCATAACTTGTGAGTGACTTGTTTGTATGTTTAAGGTGATCGACCATGTCTTGCCTTGAAGCTGTCAGTGACAATTGGCTCAAAGAATGAAATGAGAGGAATAGAGTTTAAGGAACAGATAGTGAACACAGCTGACTTGTGGAATGAGACGAACAGCAACATCATCAAATGTCTTCAACCAGATGAATGGACTCAGAGGTAGATTTTGTTGCTAACATGCAAACCATTTTCAAATAAAAGAGCAAGTTGAGTTCTAGTATTGATGAAAAAGTCATTTGTGAGCTTTATCATTCTTGTTATTTCAGCATTGAATTATACTGAAGTGAAAATGTTCCCTGAAAAGAATTGCTCTTCAAATACCCTCACTGAAATTTGAAATTTGTAAAGAAAAAAGCTAAGTCTGGACTAAATTTTATTGTACAGGTTATTTTCTGTTCCTGCTCTTCGGTAAAAAAAATAATAACAGATGCATTAATTGTCCTTTACCACATATCATTATTGCTGTAATTATGTGAAATTATATTGGCAATTGTGAATTGTCTTTGAATAGTGCCTTATCTGCAGAGGGTGTTTATGAATTGAATATGCATTTTATTGAAAATGTAAATGGGTATCTTTTGATCCTAGGTTAGAGGAACAGTATCCTACTCCTGGATCTGATAGAGGACCGGCTCTACCTGGGGATGTGTTAGGCCTTACCCAGGACACATACAAAGAGTTCATGCACCGCATGCTGACAGATGAAGAGAGAGCCTGTATGGAGATAGTGGCCAAGTATGTCTTCTAAGAGCATTGGAAAGTCGGATACGATTGTTCATTTTTTTTTTTAAAATAAATTATGATTTAAAAAAGAAATTTAATATAAAGCTTTAGCCCGTCCTGTTTTGTTACTGCATTTGGTCTTGCACATTTCATTTAGTGTGGAGTGGAGTTTTAGCTGTACAAGAAACTATTCATAATGGTCATCAAAAAGGAGCCCATGTTTCACATCCCACTCCTTCCACCATGTTGAAATCCCATTGCTGACACCATGTTAATATCCCACTGTACCGCCATGTTTCACATCCCTCTGCTACTACCATGTTAACATCCCACTGCTGCTCCCATGTTTCACATCCCACTGCTGCCACTATGTTCATATCCTGCTTCTAACATGTTCACCCCACTGCTGCCACCATGTGAACATCCCACTACTGCCACCTTGTTAATATCCCACTCCTGCCACCATGTTAAAATCTTGCTGCTGCTACCCTGTTCACATTATAAACCTCACACTCCGGCCAGTATGTTCACATCCCATTGCTATTACTGCGTTCATATCGTACTGCTGCCAGTAAGTTAACATCCCACTGCTACCATCATGTTAGCATCCCACCGCTTGTGTCAAGTTGAAATTCCATTGTTGGCACAATGTTCATATCCCGTATTTGCCACCTTGCCACTGCTGTCAGCATGTTGACTTCCTTTGAAGGCACTTTACCTATATTCCATCATTTTTACTATACCGGCACATTCCATTGCTGCAACCATGATACTTCCCACTCCTGCCATCATGTAAGTCTACCATTGTCACCACTAACTCACAACTACCACAATGTATGCATGTCTCATCTCTGCCTTTAGTTTACCATCATGTGCTGCTGTCATAGGCACATGCTACCATTGGCATATAAAATCTCACTGCTGCTGCTTTGTGAAATTGCACTACTGAAGGTTAACTTGTCCTATATCCCATGACATGGTTTGTTTCATTACTTATATGTAACTGAAAGAAAATTATCCCATTTTTATTTCAAGGTACCGAACAGTAACAATTCTGAAAGTATCAGGTCATGTCAAGCTTGAAGATTCTCCCATTAATGCTCAAGGAGAAGATCTATTTGGGACTATAGACCTAGACAAGCCTCTTCATGACGACTCGGAAGCTTCCCAACTAGTCCAGGAGTTTGTTGAGACCATCTTCGTCAAATTTCATGAGCAGTCAGATGTAGTCTATGAGGCTGTCAAGGTGCAGTGTGAGAAGGGTGCTGTTGTAGTAACCCTTGGGTCGACATGTGTAAAGGAGCGTCGACTGAAGGATGGCCAGAATGTGCCAGTAACAATTCAATGTTGCATCAGTCGTCAGAGATTTCTCTCTATGCATCATGCTGTGGAGAGCCTGAGTTGTATGGACACTGTGCTGCCCAAGGGACAACAACCGAACAGGTTAGGCTTTTTATATGGAAACATTTTTGAAAGGATGGTGTTTGAATTAGTCTATTACATGATTAAGGAACAAATCACAAACTGATATTTTGGGAACTCGCAAAGTAGGCCTTTATTGAACAGTGTATTGTGTATAATAGCAGATGTGTCTATATGGAAGTACTAAGTGAAATATTTTATAGTTGCCTAAATCTAAATTTCACTTTAATATATAAGCAAAGAAACAGCTGAACTAAAAATGCTGATGAGGTGAATATTTGAAAAATCTTTTCAAGAATTTTTTCTTTTTCCAAAACAGGTTTCCCGAAGTAGCCGATGATGAATGTCTTAAAGGTTTGAACAGCAGGCAGGAACAGGCTGTTCGTCTCATCAAGTCATTAGGAACAAGAGGAGGGGAAGGCACATCTTACAGTGGTCCAACCATGATCCTTGGGCCATTTGGGACAGGGAAGACACACACTCTGGCTAAAGCAGTACAGAGAACTTTGACAGAGAGAAAGGATGCAAAGTTCTTGATCTGCACTCGTTCGAACAGGTACTTTTATGTATTCCAAAATTTAAAATGTTGTCCTTCCTGTTGAAGGGTATATTTGAAGGATATATTTCACATGTTAGCACACCATCTCTCTCTCTAAGTGGCATATCTATAGAACTTTGGCAATCATGCTCAACCCTTGGTTCCTGGCCTTCTCTATGAGCTCCACTCTCTTGTCTTTCATTCTTCTCTTCTCTAACCATTTCTTCACATTATAGGATAATTATAAAGGTTGAAGTAAGGTAGAGTGGATTGAAAATCCTATCGCTAGGACGTTATTTCAAAGCAGTGGAAAAGTCAATAATTTTGATATTATTCCTAGGCTTATTATTAGTTTTCTGTAAAGTTTCTTTGATGAACATTGCTGGAAAGGTTACATTTTTATCTTTTCTCTATCCTGCTCACAGTGCTGCTGATCTGTACATTAGAGAATATCTCCATGAGTTCTGTGAAGATAGGCCTGATATGTGGATGGTGCGGGTGTATGCAACGATGCGGAAACTGAGCACCATCAGAGATCCTGTGAAGAAATACATGCTCATTGATGCTGAAGGACCTCGTTTACCAACAGAAGAGGAATGTAAAGGTAGAGTTAAATCTGTACTTTTAATTTCTTTTACTTTAATAGAGGCCGATGGGGGGGGGGGGGGATAATGGCCCCTCTCGACATTTCACGCACTATATCTCTAATGCGAAAAGCTCTCGCCTTGATGTACATTTCATGACTTTTTGCGTTCAAATTTCGCACTTTTTTTGAGATCAAATTTGCGACACCTGGGCATGTGGTTCCAAAGCTATGCATGATTTTGTACTTGCATCGGACCAACAATTGCCCCAAGATGTGATTTCATGTATAATTTCAATACAAATTGTGTTTTTTTTCAGCCAAATTCATAAATGTATGATTATTTTTTGCTTTTACAGATTAAAATCAATTAATTTATGCTGTTTATGATCATAAAGGTGTCATCAACATATTTCATCTAAAAAAAATAAAAATCAAAAGGTTGAAAACAAAGAAATACATAAAAAATTAAAACCTTGAAATATATAAGAAATTAATGTTGATACCGGAATTTTGTTAAAACACAATGCTAAGAATACTACATAGAGTAAATAGATCAGAAAGTAGCACCTTTGGAGCTATATAATAGTGATTTAGAGCATAGAGTCTGATTGCATGCAAAAATTAGCATACGAATGCAATGAAATTATTTCAGAAAAATTAACTATACAGTTTTGTTGATTATGTTGCGAGTGACCTGTGTGCCGATTTTTACTGTGATCAGGCAGTCAACAGCTGAGATCTGCGCCCCCCAACCCCCCCCCCCCCCCCCTCCCATAGCTAAGCTCTTTTAGGGTTAAAGATCAGGCTCTCTATATCAACTGGGTATAGTCTATAATACAAAAGATTTTTAGAGGTGTCATGATCTGATGGATGTGTCTATGGATTATGGATCACAGGGTACAGGGTGTAAATCCTTTGACACCTCACTATAAAACGTCCTATGGAAAGACATTAATCTACATTTGCCACTCTTCATCAAAGTACAATAAATTTTCACCTGGCATTAAGTGATTCAATGAATGTTTGAGCATCTTATCAGAAAAGCTTGGCTAAGGCCTTTGTGATAATAACAGAACACACTGCTTACAAATATTGTAATAAGCACCTTTAATTGCTTTTGTTTTCATTTATTTCATATCCCTGTACCATCCAGTATTCCAATGAATTAAATTGCTTATCTTTGATATAAGATGATATTTTTCTTCCCATGAGGATCCTTTTTTTTATTCATAGACTATATCCTAGTTCTGTACTTGTCCATCTTGTTTCAGAGTGGGTTTCCAGCAAAGGCCCCAGAGTTGTCTTAGTGACTCTGAGTACGGCCGTGCACCTCACCAAAACGGCAACACTTCATGGATATTTCTCTCACATCGTGATAGATGAAGCTAGTCAAGTCTTAGAGACAGAAGCCATCATCCCGCTTGCCCTGGCAACAAAGGACACAAGTGTGGTATTGGCGGGTGATCCCAGACAGATTAGCCCAAAGGTTAATTTTTAATGAAGAATTCATTAAATATCCTAAATGTGAAATAAGGAGATACCTGTCTTTCAGCTCTTCATATTTAAGGTTGTAACTTGAAATGATTTCCAATCAGTATATTTGGGCAGGGGAAATGCCATTTTATTAAGCATCCCCTGTTTTAGTCTACAAGTGGAATGGGTTTGCCTTTTTAATTTGCCAATAATTTCAAACCTTATTGTCAGAGCCTTATTTTTTTTTTTAAATTGTCATTTTATATGAATGACACCGAAGGCTACACACATCACACACACACACACACACACTCAAGTCTACATCACTCTACTTCTGAGGACAACTATTGTCTCCTGTCCTCGCAAGGCTGACGGAATAAGCCTCAAATCTTTTGTTTGACAACCGAGGACTATTGTTCTCAGGAATTTTCTTTGTTCACTGTCCTCGCTTGCAAAGCTATACAAACCTACTCACACCCATCCTCACACACACAATAATTATCTAGCTGATTCTAGGTGTTGCATACTAGTACTACAACAAAAAAAAGGAATGACATTATTTACTTCAAGGAGATTTTGTACTTAAATCTATGATAGTTGATTGATTTATTAAAGCATCAAAACATGAACACTGGGAATGTTTCGTCAAGTGTCTTGTCAGTGATTTTTACTGACATATTTGCTGTCAGCAAATCAGATGCATGAATTTCAGTAGATTATAACACTTGTCAGTAAAAATCACTTACAAGACACTTATGAAACGCTCCCCTGATCAGCCATGATGGTTTCTTACAAAACTGTAGGTACACTCTTACCCTACGATTGATCAGTGATGATGGTTTCTTACAAAATTGTAGGTGCAGTCTTACCCCATGATTGATTAGTGATGATGGTTTCTTACAAAATTGTAGGTGCACTCTCCTCGCACATTGGAGGCCAAGTTCAACATGTCTCTGCTGCAACGCCTCTACAAATATGACAAACAGAATGATTGCCATGCCAGCTGTAACCTCACCATCAACTACAGGAGCTGCCAACCAATCCTAGACTTCTTGAAGGTGCACTATGGCACAGCTTTTAAATCAGAAAGCACCAGCAAAGAACATCCCAACCTCTACCCGCTCAACTATGTGGATGTAAGGGGGGAAGACAAGCTTGTCGGGACCTCGTACATAAATGCAGAAGAAGCAAGGATGATTGCAGACTATGTTGCATCGCTGATGCGCTATTGGCCTGAAGCTGAATGGGGTAGACCTGAACAAAGTGAAGTTGTGGTGTTATCACCCTACAGAGCTCAGGTTATTCTTCTTCTTTTTCTAAGACTCACACCTCCAGTTTGCTAAATTGATATAAGATATAGGAAATTTTTGTTAGTAGGTGATGCAAGCCGCTGTGCAAATGATGAGATGTGTTAAAAGTACTACTTGATGTACTGCAATGTTGGTCATATGTAAAAATGGAACATGCTATTAACATGCTATTATCCACAAAAATCAGTGGATAATTACTCAAAATTAGTGGTGTCTTCTTATGTTTTAAAAGGGCTGCACGCACAATCTGAAGTTTAGAGAATGGCTTAAAGAGTATGATTATAATGGTTTGTGAAAAAATAGCTTTCTTCTATATACTCTCTCTTTCTCTCTCTGTTTGATAAGACCTCTCAAGATTGCTTTTCTGAGTTTTCTATGTTAACTATTCATTCTTTTTCTCTTGCTCTGCATTTTTGAGTCTGGTTTTACAAAGGAAATTATTTTGTTTATGATATAGGTGAAGGTGATCCGAAGTGAGATGAGGAAACAACACCTTCATGATGTGATTATAGAGACAGTGCAGAATGTGCAAGGTAATATTGTTGATATGATGCTGTAGAGTCTCTTATCCTCTGGACTGTGGATGTAGATGCACTAAAATATGATTGGTATAAGTTTTCTTTTTGATCAAAGTAAGATAGTAATGCAAATTCCTAACGATTGAAACTATCCTGATGAACAGGTTCAACAAATTTCAATGTTAATACATCAGAATTAATGGAAAACCCAAATTCAGAAGTATAAAGATTATGTGAACAGACTGCATGCCTGTGGGAGGTTATCAATTGAAAGTATCATTTTACATAACAACTTATTTTTATTTCATGGGATAAGCAACACTGTGCACCATGGTATGAAAAAATTTAGGCAAATATGTAGTTGGTTTGACTCACAAAGACATTAGGACTTGGAAATACACCTTAACAATTTATGAGTCCCATGGAAATTTTCATAAAGAAATGCTTTACTGGACAAATTTTGTACAAGATTTCTTCATATGGCATCAAATGGATGAAAATGTTTTGATGGTGAATGATATTTATTGGACGGGCTTGAGGTTGAGAGATACAATCAGGAGGGCAGAGGGCCGAGAGGATTGGAGGAGGCTGGTTGCCAGATCACCTGTGGTGCCCCAAATGGTCCACAAGACTACGGGATAGGATAGATAGATATTTATTTACAATTATTTTTACGTTTCACTTTGTTTGTACAGGGAAACAGTATCGTGCTGTCTTCCTCAGCACTGTGAGAACCAGGTCCTCATTAAACAAAGTAGACACCACATCCCTTCCTCAAGTAGGAGGCCGAAATGTGAGAAACAAGTTCTGGTACGGGTTTCTCTCAGACAAAGGGCTCCTCAACACAGCATTCACCCGTGCACAGTCTCTCATAACTGTCTTGGGAGATCCTGTTGCAGTTTGTTCAGCAGGGGAATGCCAGAAAACTTGGCAGAGATACATCAAAACATGTGAGGGAAACCATGGCATCCACAGCAATCATGGCCTAACCTTGGCTTCTATCCAGGGTGAGATTGCCAATGCCAAATGTCTACTCAACCCTGCTGCAAAGGTTTTTGTTCCAAGAGCTTCAGTCTCCAGTTCAGCCTCGAAGGGGGGCCCTCACCCTGGAACTGCAAAACCTGTAGTCAGAAGAGCAATTGAAGTGCCAAGTTGCTCTCTAAGGACTTCAAAGCAACAAGGAAGAGACAGTGAATACCCTTCACTATCTGCATCCGCTACTGCTGGTGTGGCTGCTCCTGGTCTTGAGGATGATGATGATGAGGACTTGCTCAGTGATGAGTGGCTTCAGGAATTGAAGATTCAAGTGGATAAGGACATGGCAGAGGAATATAGGAGGTCACATCCTGAGATGTTGACTGAAGATCGAGAGGAAGAGGCTGCATGTAGACTAGGATTGGAAGGCCAAGATGCTTCAATCAAACAGGAACAGACAGCAGATATACTTATTCCTGAACCAGAAGCAGGAGTAAACTTACAGATATCACAGAGAGAAGAACCTACTCCTGCTGCATCAAGATCCACAGTGCCAAATGTAGGAGGCCGTACCGGGGAACAGGTGCTACAAAACCTACGGATGGTGGAGAGAGAAGGCCGTTATGCCCTCCTACAAGATGACACGTATGATTCAGATGATGAAGGTGATATAGGGATGGATGCCTCTGGTCATGGGCAAGAAGCTAATGTTGAGGAACTTCTTCGCAAGGCTGTTCAAAGGCCTGATGTCTACAAGATCTGTATCTTCCACCAAGACATCACTGGACATACATACGCTGTCCCTCAAGACAGACAGTCTGGAGACAAAATAGCCATTACAAGCATGAAGCGTCGTGGACATGCCCTCAACAGCGACAAGGTCCTTGTAGAGATCTTGAAAAATGATGAAGAGCAAGAAGAAGATGATGATGTTGAAATAGAAGTTAGAATCTATGGGAGGGTAGTAGGCATCATTGAACGCAATGCCAATCTCAGGTTGCAAAAGTTTGTATGCTATCTTGATCCACAAAGTGACAATGTGATGGTACCCACTGATTGTTCAATCCCCAAGATGCTTATCCTGGGAACTAAAAGGAGAAGTCCCAATCGCAAGAATGCAGCTGTGGTTACACTGTACAATATAACCAATAGAAGTGCACAGTCACAGAATCCATGCAGCTCTGTAAGAAGAGATGTAGAGGTTAAACCTTTCGAGAGGCATCAGAAACTCTTTGTTGTTCGCTATCTAACCTGGCCCAATAAGGCCCCATATCCTCTTGGGGCAGCTGTTGAAGAGTTAGAACAGGGAAACACGGAGCAAAAGGGGCTTAACATCCTTAGACTTGTGCATGGCATCAAAGCACAATGCAAGCCAGCAGCAACAAAACAGATTCAGCAAGAGTTCCCAGAAGGGTGGAGTCTCCCAGATGAAGCTGTCCAGAAAAGGGCAGATTTCCGCACGACAAAAAAGATTTTCACCATTGATCCTCCAGGTTCCACAGACTTAGACGATGCTGTCAGCTGCATCCGTCTTCCTGGACAGCGCTATGAAGTTGGTGTACACATTGCGGATGTGTCCTACTTTATTCATCAGGACAGTTCCATGGATAAAGAAGCCTACAAGAGGGGTACAACATTCTACCATCCATTCCAAGGTGATGTGTATCATATGCTGCCAAAGGATGTGATCTCAAGGCTTCTTAGCTTGCTCCCAGAAAAGGATAGGCTTGCCTTGTCTGTCATTTTCACTCTTGACCACGAAGGGCAGATCATTTCAGAGCCTCTGTTTGTGAGGTCCGTCATTCGATCGTGTCAAAGACTTACCTATGGGGACGTAGAAGAGTTGATTGTTAATGGCTGTAATACACCTGTTGAGTACAGAACAGTTGCAGAATCCATCCAATACTTGCATAAGCTGTCAAGACATCGTCGAATGCAACGTTTGAGAGATGGATGGGTTGTGTACAATGCTGATGATGATGATGGAGGGGCACTGTCTCATCCACATGCTCACAGTTTAATAGAAGAGCTCATGCTGATGGCTAACAATGCTGTTGCTGAACAAGTTCTTGCAAGGTTTCCTGATTGTACACCACTGCGCAGGCAACTGGCCCCATCACAAGATCAGGTGGAAGCATGGAAGGAACGTCATGAAAAGACAGCAAGAAACAGTGTTTGGCTTCCTGAGCTTGTGGATCGTAATCGTAATCAAAATGGAGTGGGACATAAAGACCAAGTTGAACCTCAACTGGATGAAGACGAAGAAGGGGAACATGTTCTAGTAGCTGCTGAAGTATGGCAAATGCTCAGAAAATGCTGTGAATCACAAAGTGTGTCAAGAAGTCTCATGGAGGATATGGCTAATCTCATCCTTCAAGATGAAAACCATCCACAGCATGCAGTGGCACTGTCTGATTGCTATGACATCATGGAATCTGCAGAATACATTGACTCAACAAGCCAGACCACGCCAGAGAAGCAAGAACACTATTCTCTGCAGATGAGAGCTTATACTCACTTCACCTCACCCATCAGACGGTACATTGATCTTGTTGTACATAGGATGCTTGTTGCCTGCATTGAGAATTGCCAGTGCCCTTACACTGCAGGGGCGATGGCTGACATAACACATCATTGCAACACCCAGAATGCCAAAAGTAAGCGCTTTAATGAGGCCACAAAAGAACTGAAATTGGCGCTGAAGCTTAAGGAGGCTCCTCTTGAGGTTACTACTTTTGTGGAAAGGATATCTGAGACATCGATGAAACTGCTTTTTCCATATCGTAGATACATCCAGTCAAAGCAGAAGGAAGTTCCATATAGTTTTCTGAAGCCCTCTGAGAAACCAGTTGTAACTGTAGGATCCACAGATGTGCAGTTGACATGGAAGTTTCGCATGTATAACAACAGCAGGAAATGTGAAGCAGAATCACCAGCCAGCACTAGAATCACATATCCAGAGCAATGCTTCAAAATTCCACAGGACAAATGGCAACAAATCTTACAGTCCATCAAGACTATGTATACTGATGGAGACCCAGAGGGGCTTCGGAATGCCATTGCAGCTGCAATGATTCATGCCCAAGGCAGTGGTAACCCCTTCTCAGAGAGGAGAGAAGATCACAATGGCAGACCAGATCAGAGGCAAACAGGATTTTTAAGTTTCCAAAGAAACTACCAGTTGGGTGATCCTTGCAGGGTTCAAATGCACACACAGGTGGTTAAAGGTGTGCTTGCTCCAAAGGTTCAACTCTTCAGCATGACTCCACACCTGGATATTTGTGCAGAGCATAGAGCACAACCCATTAAGTGCTTCTCAAGGATAGCCACTAAAATTCCAGGCAGAGAGAAAAACATCACAGAGTACAAGTCAAAGTGGCTTCAGATCCTGTCCATGACCTCCTGCTACAGTGCAGTCACCAACGATGACACCATCATTCTCCAGCAGGTGCCAATCACGTGGCAGAGAACTCTGAACAAGGTGACTGGTCACTTCCAGCTGAACAGAGATTTCCTCGAAAAGAACCACATATCGATCCGTGAAATCAAAGAAAGAAAGAAGGTGATCTGCTATGATTACCTTTGCATACATTTGACCAAACTTGATGTGGAAACCAAGCCCAAGCTGAAGATCATGGAGTATGATAAACGAGGACAAGGAAGTCATGTTGGTCCATTCAATGCAAATGACTGGTGGAAGCAGACGTGTGTCCTTCACTGTAGAATAGTCACAGGCGAGGATTTTCAGAAGTGTCATACATGCCAAAGTTTCCTCCATAGAGACTCAGAAGCACTTCCTGTCCACTTTGTAGTACATCAGCAGTCCGTGCCACTCCCACAAGGGCTCAGTGATTGTCATATCGCAAATACTGTGGAGTTTATTGCAAAACCTGAGCCAAATAGGTAGGTTCTCATTGCATTCTCAATGTAAATATCGTATTGGGGCCATTCTTGAACATGTGTATGACCTATGAACTTGAAAAAAATACTAAATATGTAATTTATTTCCATTATTTGCATCATGACAGCTTGACACCTTTTGACATCTTGTAAGTTCCTTATTTTATTTATTTTTTTGTTCCTCATCACTCTGACTACATGTATGTGTGTACTTTCCTGCACGTGTTCCTCAGACTCCCTCACAGTTCTGTGCTCTCAGCCGCTTCATACAACTTCATACCACAAGTGCTTATCTTAAAGGCATGGGCAAAAATCGAATGTGGGTTCAATCTTTCTAGTAGGAAGGTCAGAAGTCAGTACCCTCAAAGCCCCTTCACTTGTGTACCTAATATCCAATTCCTTATGAAATGTATTTTCATATGTTACACGATATGCTATAAGTAGTGAATGGTATTTATTTTCTTCACAGACGAGAGGAAGAGGCTGTTATGGGCTTGAACCAAGATGCGATACCAGTGTTGGTCCAAGACATTGCTTTGCAACGCCCAAATCACCCTGACTGGCATTCAGGTAATGTGAGAATTCCTCTAGCATTTTTTTCGCACCATGCACAACCGGGCGTGTGTTTCGTTTTTACCAGTGCATAACCACGCAAATCCCTATTGACACTCCAATCGCACACTATTGTACGTTTGCATTGGCCCTGTGTTCTTTCTCTCTGTTGTAGGGGCTTTTCTTCTGGTCAGATTTTGTTGATTTTGGTATCATTGTAAAGCTTATTCAATTGTTTGCGCATATAAAACACCTGCCACTGACAAAGGAACAAAATAGAGCTCAAAAGTTTCATTGGAAAGCCAGAGGGATATGTTTAGAAACGTGGGTATCATACAGACAAAGCACACTAGTATACCGAATGAGTTATATATGATAAAGAACTCTATAACTTTGCTACATTTACCTTCAAAAATTTCAGGTAAGAAGTTGTAGCCTTCTTAATAACAGAGACCCTACCTGTTAACCTAGATTAGTGTTCGCTGCTAAAATAATTCAGTGCACAGGGGATTTACAGGCGAATGCACAAAGAGTTAAGGCCATGTTTATAAATGATGCTGCAAAGATAGGTCATGTCAGTTGACCTCTGTTAATATGGACAAGTTTAGATTGCAGAAGTAGAAAATTACTAATTTTTAATGAATATGTATGGACTATGACAAAGCAGATTTCTCTTGATTTTTCTGTCCAACATGCAGTATGATGCATTCATTACTTTGAACTTGCCATCCAATACAAATTTGTTTTTCCTTTCAAGTTTTATTTGAAGTCCTATTTACTCTCAGATAGAATATTGTTAGATGCAGTGATTTCTTCATGGGGCTTTTTAATTGTTCATATTTCACAAAGAATAAATGAGTTCTAATACAGTCAAACCTAGCAGTCTTAGCAGCCACCTGCTTATAGGGGCCACAAAAATACCCTTCCCCCCTCCCCCTTCGAAAAAAAATATTTTGTTGTAGGCATTGTACATACAATACGCATAACGCATACGCCTAACGTGGCCAGTGGCCACTTGTTTTTTATCCCTTGATCATCAATATTAGACTGCATGTAGTGGCTACCAATATCATGCTCAACTGTATTCAAGGCACAAAAATTCAGCGATGGTACTCAGTAACACACAGGACATCCGGATTTCATAAAAGATCCAAAAGTTTCCCAGACTGCTGATTAATCAGGGATTAAAACCTTTGAATAAGAATTAAGTGCTACTATTGTTCCTTCTTGCGATAATCTTCACACGTTCCTCCAGCCTCATGCTGGTATTGTTCTCAATTGCTGCGGCCCATGACAAACTGTGCACAGGCACCTTTATGCAGGTATACTAACATGTTAGTTTCGATCGAGCCACCGATGTGGAGTGGAACTAAGGGATCCTTAGCAGCGTCCGTCTCTCCGTCCGTAACGCTTATGAGACTTGTATAACTTTGTTACCATTTGCCCATTTGTAACCAAACTTGGATGGTAAATGCTCTATAGGGACCTCATTGTTATTTGGGGGTCAAAGATCAAATGAGGTAAAATGGTAAAATTTACCTGCAAGTTTCTACTGGGGTTTGTAACTTTTGAACCACTTGCCCATTTGTAACCAAACTTGGATGGTAGATGCCCAACATGGACTTCAGTGTTATTTGGGGGTCAAAGGTCAAATGAGGTCAAATATTGCAATTTACCTACAAGAATGATTGCACACGAATGGGGCAAGACAAATTATGGCCATAGCCTTGTTGCTATTAATGCATTAAAATTTATTGAAAAACACGGTATTTTGGGAGAAAACTTTTTCTTTGAGTAAATATTTTTAAATACAAAAACAAATAACATATTTCCACGTTTTTATTTTTTTTTAAAGAGTGCAGTTTTAATGATTTTTCGAAAGAGCCTACGAAGCTGAAAGTAATGTAGGAAAATATTTCAATCAGTTATTTGGGGGTCAAAGGTCAAATGAGGTCAAATATTGCAATTTACCTACAAGAATGATTGCACACGAATGGGGCAAGACAAATTATGGCCATAGCCTTGTTGCTATTAATGCATTAAAATTTATTGAAAAACACGGTATTTTGGGAGAAAACTTTTTCTTTGAGTAAATATTTTTAAATACAAAAACAAATAACATATTTCCACGTTTTTATTTTTTTTTAAAGAGTGCAGTTTTAATGATTTTTCGAAAGAGCCTACGAAGCTGAAAGTAATGTAGGAAAATATTTCAATCAGCGATTCATCATCCTTGATGCATCTTGCTTTTTTAATTATGCACACAGCTAATATCTGTTCTCGCGAACAAAAGTTTAAAGCTTCTTTCATACCATAAAAAAAAAAATATGTATTTATTGAATAATAATGCATAATTTTGATTAAATGAAAAAGGTGAATTTATTATTCTCACTAATTAATTAACTTAAAACCATGCTCAGAAATAGTTACTTATCATACTGTATAAGCAGTTATTTTTGCAAGGATTTTATTTTTGTGAATTTCGCGAATCACTCATTGATTGTGAATTTAACAACACACAAAAATATTCGCACATTTGCTTTAGCTCTCGGTATAGGCTCATTGCTGCCATCGCTAGTATGTGGAGAGTGCAGCAGTCCTCCATGTGCAGCATCTTATCACAACACACACAGAAATTGTCACTTACCACAAGTTAGTTCCATAGTTTGCTCCAAGTACCTCTGTAAGAAGCCAAATTCTACTTCCAAAAATGCGGAATCAGTGTCATATTTCCAAACAACGCGGGACTTAAGTTGGGTGGTATAAAGTAAAAGGGTCGCCACAAACGGGCTATAAATAAAAAAATCAGGGGTATTATGACGGCATTTTTGTCGCAAGCTAAGAGTGTGATAGTATTGGCACAAAAGAAAAAATAATGAAAAACAAATCCTCAGGATCTGCCGATTTTGCTCTTTCATGTTACTAATAAGTTTACTCTTCGTACTGTACTCATGTTTGCAAAATCAACAACTCGCAAAATTTCTCTGAACCAGTGATTGCAAAAATATCTGTACGGGAAAATATTGACTTATACAATAATCACACAGAGTACTCTTGTCCCTTTTCCTCATTATTTGGAACAAAGGACATGAACTGCAGTATTTGTAACAGATGTAAAAATCTGCAAAGGAAAAACAAGTAGGTACAATAAATATGCCAACATTGATCGCTGTGTCATGATGTTATTAATATGTATATATGAGTATGTAAGATTTCAGAATGGCCACCAATCTTTCTGTAGCAGTCACCTATCTGTAATGGCCACATTTACTGTTTCCCTTCAGTGGCCATTACAGACAGGTTTTGACTGTACATCACTATCTGAAATTTGGAGAACAACAGCAGTTCATTTTAAATAGAATACTGAATGAGTATTTACGTCTTACGGATAGCTTTTTTTGTTTTATTTTCCTTTGATTGACAAAGATGAAACTTTGAGAATCCTCAGACGGGAAGCTGAGGCACTCACTGACCTGCGAGTACCAGAGACCACACTGCTTCCTTTAAACCATTGCCAAGAAGCTGCTGTGAAGAAAGCTCTCAAAGATACATTCTCTATCATTCAGGGACCACCTGGTAAGAAATTCCCCGTTCCTTGTTCTTGATTGTGCAGTGATCACGCTGCTTTCAGCATTATGTGAAAATGCTCAAAAAAGAGTTTTATTGTACTTACAATATCAGACAATTTTGCAACCAATCCTCTTCATATACTTTTCAGAAAAACAAAAAATTGTTTCTTTAGGTTGCATTTACTTCCTCCATTTCTTTCTACTGTTGCATCAATATCTATTATGTAAAAACTCAAATGCCTAGCTTTTGATGGGCTACCCTTGAAGATCAATACTTATATTCTTGACCAGTGTTCACCACCATCCTCACATTATTGTGTAATTAATGTTTAAACAAATATTTTCTCCCCCCCTCCACCCCAGGCACAGGAAAGACTGTAACCGGGGCATACCTTGCATACTTCTTCACTCGTCTCAATCAGCAACTACGAACAGGCGAAAAACGCCCTCAGGTGCTCTACTGCGGACCTTCAAACAAATCAGTGGATGTTGTAGCAGGTG
>CM057161.1:4222461-4272576 GCA_029962745.1 Echinometra lucunter | reverse complement strand
GTATTTATTTTCTTCACAGACGAGAGGAAGAGGCTGTTATGGGCTTGAACCAAGATGCGTACCAGTGTTGGTCCAAGACATTGCTTTGCAACGCCCAAATCACCCTGACTGGCATTCAGGTAATGTGAGAATTCCTCTAGCATTTTTTCGCAACCATGCACAACCGGGCGTGTGTTTCGTTTTTACCAGTGCATAACCACGCAAATCCCTATTGACACTCCAATCGCACACTATTGTACGTTTGCATTGGCCCTGTGTTCTTTCTCTCTGTTGTAGGGGCTTTTCTTCTGGTCAGATTTTGTTGATTTTGGTATCATTGTAAAGCTTATTCAATTGTTTGCGCATATAAAACACCTGCCACTGACAAAGGACAAAATAGAGCTCAAAAGTTTCATTGGAAAGCCAGAGGGATATGTTTAGAAACGTGGGTATCATACAGACAAAGCACACTAGTATACCGAATGAGTTATATATGATAAAGAACTCTATAACTTTGCTACATTTACCTTCAAAAATTTCAGGTAAGAAGTTGTAGCCTTCTTAATAACAGAGACCCTACCTGTTAACCTAGATTAGTGTTCGCTGCTAAAATAATTCAGTGCACAGGGGATTTACAGGCGAATGCACAAAGAGTTAAGGCCATGTTTATAAATGATGCTGCAAAGATAGGTCATGTCAGTTGACCTCTGTTAATATGGACAAGTTTAGATTGCAGAAGTAGAAAATTACTAATTTTTAATGAATATGTATGGACTATGACAAAGCAGATTTCTCTTGATTTTTCTGTCCAACATGCAGTATGATGCATTCATTACTTTGAACTTGCCATCCAATACAAATTTGTTTTTCCTTTCAAGTTTTATTTGAAGTCCTATTTACTCTCAGATAGAATATTGTTAGATGCAGTGATTTCTTCATGGGGCTTTTTAATTGTTCATATTTCACAAAGAATAAATGAGTTCTAATACAGTCAAACCTAGCAGTCTTAGCAGCCACCTGCTTATAGGGGCCACAAAAATACCCTTCCCCCCTCCCCCTTCGAAAAAAATATTTTGTTGTAGGCATGTACATACATACGTACGGTAACCTAAACGTGGCCAGTGGCCACTTGTTTTTTATCCCTTGATCATCAATATTAGACTGCATGTAGTGGCTACCAATATCGTGCTCAACTGTATTCAAGGCACAAAAATTCAGTGATGGTACTCAGTAACACACAGGACATCCGGATTTCATAAAAGATCCAAAAGTTTCCCAGACTGCTGATTAATCAGGGATTAAAACCTTTGAATAAGAATTAAGTGCTACTATTGTTCCTTCTTGCGATAATCTTCACACGTTCCTCCAGCCTCATGCTGGTATTGTTCTCAATTGCTGCGGCCCATGACAAACTGTGCACAGGCACCTTTATGCAGGTATACTAACATGTTAGTTTCGATCGAGCCACCGATGTGGAGTGGAACTAAGGGATCCTTAGCAGCGTCCGTCTCTCCGTCCGTAACGCTTATGAGACTTGTATAACTTTTGTACCATTTGCCCATTTGTAACCAAACTTGGATGGTAAATGCTCTATAGGGACCTCATTGTTATTTGGGGGTCAAAGATCAAATGAGGTAAAATGGTAAAATTTACCTGCAAGTTTCTACTGGGGTTTGTAACTTTTGAACCACTTGCCCATTTGTAACCAAACTTGGATGGTAGATGCCCAACATGGACTTCAGTGTTATTTGGGGGTCAAAGGTCAAATGAGGTCAAATATTGCAATTTACCTACAAGAATGATTGCACACGAATGGGGCAAGACAAATTATGGCCATAGCCTTGTTGCTATTAATGCATTAAAATTTATTGAAAAACACGGTATTTTGGGAGAAAACTTTTTTTTGAGTAAATATTTTTAAATACAAAAACAAATAACATATTTCCACGTTTTTATTTTTTTTAAAGAGTGCAGTTTTAATGATTTTTCGAAAGAGCCTACGAAGCTGAAAGTAATGTAGGAAAATATTTCAATCAGTTATTTGGGGGTCAAAGGTCAAATGAGGTCAAATATTGCAATTTACCTACAAGAATGATTGCACACGAATGGGGCAAGACAAATTATGGCCATAGCCTTGTTGCTATTAATGCATTAAAATTATTGAAAAACACGGTATTTTGGGAGAAAACTTTTTCTTGAGTAAATATTTTTAAATACAAAAACAAATAACATATTTCCACGTTTTTATTTTTTTTTAAAGAGTGCAGTTTTAATGATTTTTCGAAAGAGCCTACGAAGCTGAAAGTAATGTAGGAAAATATTTCAATCAGCGATTCATCATCCTTGATGCATCTTGCTTTTTTAATTATGCACACAGCTAATATCTGTTCTCGCGAACAAAAGTTTAAAGCTTCTTTCATACCATAAAAAAAAATATGTATTTATTGAATAATAATGCATAATTTTGATTAAATGAAAAAGGTGAATTTATTATTCTCACTAATTAATTAACTTAAAACCATGCTCAGAAATAGTTACTTATCATACTGTATAAGCCAGTTATTTTTGCAAGGATTTTATTTTGTTGAATTTCGCGGAATCACTCATTGATTGTGAATTTAACAACACACAAAAATATTCGCACATTTGCTTTAGCTCTCGGTATAGGCTCATTGCTGCCATCGCTAGTATGTGGAGAGTGCAGCAGTCCTCCATGTGCAGCATCCTTATCACAACACCCACACAGAAATTGTCACTTACCACAAGTTAGTTCCATAGTTTGCTCCAAGTACCTCTGTAAGAAGCCCAAATTCTACTTCCAAAAATGCGGAATCTAGTGTCATATTTCCAAACACGCGGGGACTTAAGTTGGGTGGTATAAGTAAAGGGTCGCCAACAAACGGGCTAAATAAAAACTCAGGGGATTTATGACGGCATTTTTGTCGCAAGCTAAGAGGTGATAGTATTGGCACAAAAGAAAAATAATGAAAACACAATCCTCAGGATCTGCCGATTTTGCTCTTTCATGTTACTAATAAGTTTACTCTTCGTACTGTACTCATGTTTGCAAAATCAACAACTCGCAAAATTTCTCTGAACCAGGATTGCAAAAATATCTGTACGGGAAAATATTGACTTATACAATAATCACACAGAGTACTCTTGTCCCTTTTCCTCATTATTTGGAACAAAGGACATGAACTGCAGTATTTGTAACAGATGTAAAAATCTGCAAAGGAAAAACAAGTAGGTACAATAAATATGCCAACATTAGATCGCTGTTGTCATGATGTTATTAATATGTATATATGAGTATGTGTAAGATTTCAGAATGGCCACCATCTTTCTGTAGCAGTCACCCTATCTGTAATGGCCACATTACTGTTTCCCTTCAGTGGCCATTACAGACAGGTTTTGACTGTACATCACTATCTGAAATTTGGAGAACAACAGCAGTTCATTTAAATAGAATACTGAATGAGTATTTACGTCTTACGGATAGCTTTTTTTGTTTTATTTTCCTTTGATTGACAAAGATTGAAACTTTGAGAATCCTCAGAACGGGAAGCTGCGGCACTCACTGACCTGCGGAGTACCAGAGACCACACTGCTTCTTTAAACCATGCCAAGAAGCTGCTGTGAAGAAAGCTCTCAAAGATACATTCTCTATCATTCAGGGACCACCTGGTAAGAAATTCCCCGTTCCTTGTTCTTGATTGTGCAGTGATCACGCGTGCTTTCAGCATTATGTGAAAATGCTCAAAAAGAGGTTTATTGTACTTACAATATCAGACAATTTTGCAACCAATCCTCTTCATATACTTTCAGAAAAACAAAAAAATTGTTTCTTTAGGTTTGCTTTACTTCCTCCATTTCTTTCTACTGTTGCATCCATATCTATTATGTAAAAACTCAAATGCCTAGCTTTTGATGGGCTACCCTTGAAGATCAATACTTATATTCTTGACCAGTGTTCACACCCATCCTCACATTATTGTGTAATTAATGTTTTAAACAAATATTTCTCCCCCCCTCCACCCCAGGCACAGGAAAGACTGTAACAGGGGCAACCTTGCATACTTCTTCACTCGTCTCATCAGCAACTACGAACAGGCGAAAAACGCCCTCAGGTGCTCTACTGCGGACCTTCAAACAAATCAGTGGATGTTTGTAGGCAGGTGAGTTGTTTCATATTTGGTACATTTGTCAGATTTCTGTCCCTTTGGGGATCCTGGATTATGACATCACTTTCATCTTTTATCATCACCAGGATGCAGGTAAAAATATTCTGTGTTTGTACCTAAAGGCGCTTTCACATATGAGGCCAATTGTGGCGCCACAATATGTGCACACATTTTTGTGTACAGGGTCTATGGGGTATAGGGCAACAAAAAATGTCGCCGAGGCGGGACACATTTTGTCTCGCCCACCAAAGGTGAAGGCGAGACTTAAGGATCCAAATGGCATCCGTCCGTCTGTCATCCGTCTGTCACAAATGTTAAAGTTTACCTGCAAGACTCTCTTATGACAATAACTCTGCACATTTTGCTGCAATAGCAACCAAATTTGGGTGATAGATGCACTTGGGGTACATTCATGTTATGACGCCTTTGGAGGTCACATGGTAAGGTCAAAGGTCATTTCACGTCAAACGTTAAAGTTTACCTGCAAGACTCTCTTATGACAGATAACTTTGCAACTGTCCCTCACTTTTCAACCAACTTGGTATACATGCAGTGAGGGGACCTGCATGTAATGGTGCTGTCGGAGGTCACGTGATAAGGTCAAAGGTCATTTCACATCAAACATTAAAGTTTACCTGCAAGACTCTCTTATGACAGATAACTTTGCAACTGTCCTCACTTTTCAACCAAACTTGGGTTATATGGTGCTGTGGAAGGTCATGTGATAAGGCCAAAGGTCATTTGCGGTCATATGTTAAAGTTTACCTGCAAGACTCTCTTATGACGCATAACTTGGCAACTGTTGCTGCAATGGCAACCAAACTTGGGGTGATAAATGCACTTGGGGTAGTTATTTAAGTGGGCGCAAGTGGGCGAGACAACTCTCGAATAAGAGAGCATTTAGTCAAAACTTGCGCAAACAATCTCATGGCAACAATTTTTGCGCTAACTTTTTAGGAATTTGATTGGTGCGCATTTTTTTGGAGCCAGGCAGCAAACAAGTTTTGACTAAATGCTCTCTTATTCGAGAGTTGACGCGTTAATGCGCGTTCATTAGCATAAGTGGAGACACAGAGTCGCCTCATATGTGAAGACAAAAAGTGTGTGCACACAATGTGGCGCAACAAAGTTTCCTCATATGTGAAAGCGCCTTAATTCCTCCAGGCAGATTTGTATATTTGAAAGGCTATCTACCTTTTAGGGGTTGTTAGGAATAGCATTCACAGTTTGCCACTGCTCATTACCCTATGATCTTCTTCTGTTTTTTGTGCTGATGCTTAATTGATTTGTTCATGAAATACGCGTATAGTTATGGATATGCTTAATATGTACATGTACTAAGTCCTGTTTCCTGTATGCTCATAATGATTGTCTAAAATATTTGCAGTGAGTGATATACAGGGATGCCAGTGTTTCAGGCAAAAGTCTGAATTCACACCCTTGATATTTATTCTCAGGCCCTAGTTTAGTCTCTTTTGTGTACAAAATAGCTCATTTAAGGTGATTTTCAGGCCATGTGATCAATTCTAACTGGCACTCCTGAATATAATTTGGGTTAATTTAGTTAAATATAGCATTGCATGGACATTAATTTGCTTCAAAATGAGTTGTCAGACAACTTTAACTTTATAACCTTTATGGCATTTTACAAGGTTCTGTATTTGATCTATTACTATTTCTATTACATATTAGGGATTTACCAAACCCCTTTACAATTTCAGCTTTTGAGTTCGGGATGATTTCAGCATTTTCCATGTACAATCTCTTCTATAGCCTTCTCGTTGTCAACACTGCACTGTTATTCAGACACCATGTATAGCCAGTAGAAAGATTCAGTCTAGAATCAAGAGATTCCACACTAATGGTGAACTAATTTGTCAGGGTTCAAATATGTGGCTTAAATTGCTCGATCTGTAACCTTTTGTTTATTCCATCTGATTACTAACCCTCTCTAGGTTATCTCAAGAAGTTCAAAAATATCTCCATTGTGCGAGTCTACAGTGTGCAAATTGAGCATAAGGACTTCCCAATTCCTGGTGTTCCAGGAATCATATCCAAGTGGTCCAGGAAGGAAGTCTCCATGCCGAATGAGTTGGCGGACATTGCACTTCATCGCTTGATTAGAATGCGTGGGAAACCGCATGCAGAAGAGATAGCTGCATATGAGAGGGGATTTCGCACTAACCCAACGCAGTAGTAACGTCTGAAGTCATCAAACGCTACAAGGGCACTCTGCGTGAGGCCACGGTGAGGGTTTTTTTTTTTTTTTCCAACCTGAAGGAAAGTATCAGTGCACTGGCTAGGCTTGGTAATGCACATGGATACCCTAGATAAATATAAATGTAATCAAATCAATATGATGTTTCAATTACAGTTTTTATGCCTTCAAATGTATGAACTTCAAACGTGATGCTGGTATGCATCACTATAGGAAAATAATATGATTAAATTTTTGGGGTATGTTTGTCAAAGGTCATAGATGCCAATTTCTGAAGTTTCAAGTTGTCTTATATCTTGTAGATTTAATCCCAGTATCAGCTTGTCATACAGCTAAATTGGGGTGGCTGTGCAATGTGTTGGCAAAGTGGCAGTGCATAAAGTGGTGCATGATGGCTGTTATTTACAATAAAAGCAGTGGGTGTGGAAGTAAAACCAGAGACATGGAGTCTACAGCAGCTTGGATCCAACAACGGGGATGCAACGCTCTGACAGTGGGTAGAGCAACTTCCTGGAGGGTGGTAACTGATGGAGGTGTTACCGTGGCAGCCGACAATCGGTTCCACGTCTGGAAGGAGTACTTGAAGCTATTGACAGAAGCCCCGGGTACTGCTTACATAAGGTGGTGATCGTTTCTGCTGAGATATGTAGCTGGGGTGATGTGAGCAGGAAAGAGAATGTTGATTTGGTGATCGTGAATCTTGTAAAATGAAGTGCATCATGCAGGAAGCTGAGGACGAACAAGCACTATGTAGGCTTTGTTTTTTATGTTCTGGGTGCACAGTGATAGAGTTCTGCATAGGAGACCAAGAGTTCTGTTGGCTTTCTAAATGGTAAGTTGACATTGGGTGTTCTATTTCAGGTCATTGGTTATTGTGACACCAAGATACTTGTGTTGGTTGTTCTACTCGGGGAATTGTCTTGTTGAGTGGGGTGTAGTGCACTGTGATGGGATGCTTCTTATTTGTAATTGATAGTGTACAGAGGCGTTGATCCATTTTTCGGATTGGGGGGGGGCAAGACGACCAACGGAGATGAACCCACAGCTACTATTTGTACACACACACACACACCCTCACATATATACATGTATATATATATATACAGTAATAACTTAAAAGAGAGTCGAAGGTACGCCATGTGTAAATCCAACATTAGCTTTTATTGGATTTACACATGGCGTACCTTCGACTCTTTGAAGTTATTACTGTCTACATTATTAATCATCCAACACGTGGGTATTATTCTCTCTCTCTATATATAACATAGGCCTATATCAACGTGAAGCATTTTCAAATTGGGGAAATTAGGCAACTTGCTATGTAAACATCCTGCTTTTTTTTTTCAATTTTGCGAGCGAGCGAAGCGAGCGAGCAAAAAATAACAAATTTCTTGTTATGAGAGAAGGGTTTAGTTATCATATAGGCATAAATGTTACCTAATATATATGTATATGGTTACCTCGCTGCCAAATATTATCTCTACTTTGTCACATCGTTGGTCCATTGTTGCTGCCCCCCCCCAACCACTCTGTTTTTTAATATTACGAGCGAGCGAGGAAGCACACACTGTTTTACATGGTAGATGTAGTAAACCCTTCGGCAAATTACGCTGTGAGCCAATGAAACATCTACATTATCTATTCGGTCTCATCTCACCGAATTCGTTTGCTTTTCAAAACCATTAATATGAAACGAGCGAGCGTAGCGAGCGTGGAAAAATATGCCCTTTTCCATATGATAGAAGTGTTATTTCGTCATCATAATAATGTGATAAAAATGTGATATGCGCTATACAAGAACGGAATATTATTGTCATCATTATCATCAGAATACACTATAAACCTGTCATGCCTGTATGATATCTAAATAATACATCCGATCACCTGTGTGCCGAATATGACACTGTTTTAGCTACCTCGCTTGCAGTCCGAATCCATTCTGTTTCTACCATCACCATAGCGAGCAAAGTCAACGACGGATCCCAGCAAAATGATATGGATTCGTCCCAAAATCTTTGTCAACAACCTTGCTGCCCAAATAAAATGATATTTTGGAATCTTGCTGCCCGAAATCATCTTGTATCTAGCTTTTACCAGCGAGAGTAGCGAGCGAGTTAACGAAAAATATGTTTTTGTTTTGCCTTTTTTTTTTCTTTTTATCCAGGCCATTGTCTCCTGAAAGTTCATCTGTTTTTAGGTCAACTGGCCGCTCGATTTCTAGGAGTGATATCTTGTTTGGTTATATTACTTCCTATGAGTAGAAGAATAGTATAACATTATATAGAAACACAAGATGCAAACCGATTTCCTTTCATAAGAATAGTAATTATCATCGGCATTGGTTAAGATACTTAAATGCGAGCGAGCGAAGCAAGCGAGTGCTTCCCTGTTTCCCATTTTCTTTCTTTTTTCTTATTAAGCTTTCATTTCACTTCCTTTCTTCCTTTTCCTTTCTTTTCTCTTTCTTTTTTCTTTTTTCTTTTTTTTTTTGGTTGGAAAAATATTTGGGGGGCAAAATGATATCTTTGCCCCGCCCCCCCCAGGATCGATGCCTCTGATAGTTAGCACATTGGTTGAATCCCGTCAGCCATTTTGTGGACCAGTCTGCAAGCATTACAATTTTGCTCCATTGGAGAGCATCCAAGTTTGAGCTCTGAAACTCGGATTTGTCCCATTGAGATATAAAACATGCAGCACTTACAATTGGCCTCTAAAATCCCTGAACGACCTTGAGCATGCTGTAGAGCTGATAAGACTCAACGGTAGAGCTTTGACTCAAGAGATTATGAAAAAGAAAATATCTATATATTCAAAAAGTATTGTCCTCTTCTTAATTCCATGTTTACCAACGAGGATTTGTATACCAACATGGCGTTTAAAGCATGAAAATCCGGCTGGTAATGCCAGAGATATATTAAAATACACAAATATATTCCAGTTATGGACCATTTTCTTCCACATGGCAGGCCTTCACTCGACGACAGTTGTTCATAAGCAGTGATCGAATTACGCGGGCTTGCCTTTGGCCTATAAAAGCTTGTCTGACTGGACTTCATTACCTTAACACATCTTTGATTGAAAATTTGTTTTGCTTATGATTTCATTACCAGCACTTCTAAAATGAAATGAATACTAGCCCAAATAGAACTTCGAATGGTAGAAATCGACCCAGTCGAAGTGAAGATGGGTATTACTCTGGACGCCAAAATTGTCTCATTGAGATCAGAGTTTCAGAGCGAGCATGGTTCGATTTATAACAGGACAATGGTGAGTGCTTATTGCCTCGTTGTAGAAATAGGCCCAAACTCGGATCTCATTGAGACAATTTTACGAAGAGTAACACACACCCAGGACAAGATGGTCTCTCTCCCTAGACTGCAAAGTTGTCAGACCCAATAGAAGATATACATTGGGAAAGAATAAAGGAAATGATGAAAGAAGGGAAAATAAAGGAAAACATGAGGGGAAAAACAAGCTATAACATAGAGAAACACACAAGAGAATATAGAAAAATAAAGAAATACATAGCGAAGCATTGAAGAAATGATGAAGATTATGGGGAAAATAAAGGAAAACATAAGGAAAGAAAAAGACGGAAACAAAGTCCTAGTAAAGGCAAGACAAAGAGAGAAGATAGAAAAATAAAGAAACAATAAGGAAGTGTAGAAGAAATGATGAAAACTGGGAAAATAAAGATCAAACATGAGGAAAAAAAAACTACATAAGGAAGGACAGAGAATATAGGAAAATAAAGAAATACACTGTACATAGGGAAGCATAGAAAAAATTATGAAAGGTGGGAAAATAAAAGAAAACATAAGGAAACAAAAACAAAGTGAAGTATTCAACATAAGGAAAGACAAAGAGAAAAGGGTGAAAAAATATACATTTTGAAGGATAGAAGAAATGATGAAAGGAAAATAAAGAAAACATGAGGAAAGAGAAACAAAACAACAGTATAACATAAGAAAAGACAAAAAGAAAAGATACATGTACAAAGATAGGCCTATATAGTGGGAGCCTTTTCTCGATATATTGTGAAACCCTTAAATTCAACAGTTCACCGTGCTCTATTATAGGCTACTGTCATCACAGCCTTCAATTTAAGTGCCTGACTAACCCAACTGCATAGTGCTAGCAGCGAGCTACCTTGACTGTGTTGACTTGGGGATTAATTGAAAGATAACGATCCCCAGGAGGCTTGGGGCCCCTAAAACTGAAACTTTTGAAAGTCAGTAGGCGCTTTCACACCTACACCGATCAGGAAAAATACCTTAAATTATGAGAACTTGTTAAGGCCAGTGGTAGAAGACACTGTCATCTGCAAATAGACTCGATGTGGACTTGATGTTGAGGTTGATGCTATTAATGTAAGGCAGGAAAAGCGCCGGGCTAATGACAGAACCCTGGGGCACTCCTGAAGTAACAGGCATCCAAGCAGAGCAAGTGCAACTGACAGCAGCTTAATGTCTATTTGCTAGAAGTGACAGAGCCCACTGGAGAGTTTGCCCTCGGGTTCCGTATATTACTGCAGTTCGGAACTGAGGTGTGGGTGCGGTACACAATCAAAAAGCTTTTTTAAAGTCGAGGAAAATGACTTAAGTTTAGCCTCTAGATTGAAGGGAGGATGACCAATCATCAGTAGTTGCGACAAGTTGTGTTATTGTTGAGAGGTTCTGTCTGAATCCATGCTGTTCATCTATGATGATGTTGTTATCCACAAGGTGTTTAGAAATGTGGCTAAGTACAATGTGTTCCATTTTTTTAATGCAATATCTCAGGAAAAGTTTCATGTATGCACTTCAAACTTAGTGCTAGTAGGCATAGGAAAACAAACTGATTAGATTTTGGGTATGTTAGGTCAAGTCAAAGGTCATAGACAATTCTGAAATTTCAGGTTTTAGCCTTGTTAAACGTGATATCTCAAGAACCATTTGAGGTATGAAATTTAAATTTAGTCCTAGTATACACCATATAATGGGAGAAATTGATAGCATTTTGAGTTCAGTAGATCAAAGTTCAAACATGTCAGTATGCATGAAATTAAAGATTTGTTTTGTTATCACTATATTTCAACTATTTTGTATGCATGATATGAGGAGACAAGGTGATCAGACTTATGGGTTGTCAGGTCAAAGGTCAAAGGTCAATTAACGTGTAATTAAAGGTTTTTGTTGAGCCACCGAAGGTGGAGCGAGACTAAGGGATCCTTGGTAGCGTCTGTCCGTCTTTAACAATTATGAAACTTGAATAACTTTCCAACCGTTTGCCCGTTTGGAACCAAACTTGGATGGTAGATGCTTTAGAGGGACCTTAATGTAATTTTGAGGTCAGAGGTCATGTATGTAGGTCAAAGGTCAAATGAAGTCAAATGTTAGCATTTTGGGTTAGTAACGTTTGAACCACTAGCCCGTTTGTAACCAAACTTATATGGTAGATGGCTTACAGGGACCTCAGTGTTAGTTGCGGTCAAAGGTCATGGTTGTAGGTCAAAGGTCAAATGCGGTCAAATTAAAATGATTGCACACAGATGTGGCAAGACACATTATGGATATTGCCTTGTTTATTCTAGTTATCACAATAATTCTAGAACAGTTTTAGCCACGTAGGCAGAGGCATGTACCGGAAGCAGTACATAGCATTTATATCGTCTTTTAATTTTTCAGTCAAAACAGATGTTGTAGACATACAAGGTATTATAGACATACCAGGTATTAAGGAAAATATTAGCAGGCCTGCTGTATAGAAATACATTAAAGCAATTTTTAAAACGTCTTTCCTGAAGCAACTGTTTGTAGTACATATCTTGTCCATACATGAGAGTGAGAGATACTATTTTGTCTCCTTCAATGTAGAAAAAAGAATTGAAGAAGCATCACGTAGTCCTGTGTACCTGCAATGCTGCTGGAGCATGTCGCATCTCAGGATTCACCCGCATCATCCAGGTGATTGTTGATGAAGCAGGGATGTGCAGTGAGCCAGAAACTCTGATTCCACTTGTGTCAGTGAAACCCAAGCAGGTGGTACTGGTGGGAGATCATCAACAGCTCAGGTAAATTGTAGTAACTGCTAATTTTTGAAGAGAGGAGACTTTTTTCAAAAGGTCTCCTGAAATTAAGTGAACATGGCTTACAGAGCTTATAGAGCTATAGCTTCATAGTTTCATTGGTCGTCTTCAAGAAATATAAACCACCAATGAAACGGAGGTGAAACAAGTAACTTAACACTTAATGCTTTACTTTCTTGACGATCATAGATTTGCTGGTGGTCTTCAAGAAATGTAAACTGCTAACGGGACGTAGGTGAAACAACCAACTTGACAAATCAGTTCTTAATCTTTTGATGTATTTTGCGCTGGTCATCTCAAGAAATATAAAAAGATATTAAACGGGACGGAGCTGAAACGAATCAACGATCTAATTGACAAATTAATTCTTTACCTTTTGAGATTAATAATAGTTTTGCTGGTCGTCTGAGTCGCCTTCAAGAAATATGAATCGCCAACAAAACGGAGGTAAAACAAGTAACTTGAGAAATTAATTCTTTACCTTTGTCGATGAAAATGATATCGGCCGGTTCTTCTTCAAGAAATAGAAACCATGGACGGGATGGAGGTGAAACAATTGACTTAAAAATCAATTCTTTATTTTTTTTATAATGATAATAGTTACGACTCAAGTCGACTCAAGATAAGAAAAGCTAACTTTTTAAAAACTGTGTAAGATCGCTACAGATAAATTTTTTATTTTTATTTTTACATGTTATCGATATATCGGGTTTTAATGATATATTTTCAGTGATATATCGAAATCGGAAATTTGTTACATCGATGGAGCTTATCAGGTCGTGATTGCGCACGAAGCTCTGCGAGCTGTGATCCAGATGGAGGAAGCCAGGGTTGTATTATATTATTTTCAAAAGTGTCTAAATGACATTTTTAATTGAAAAAAATATATTTTTGTATATCTAACTAATTATTGAGAAAATTTGCTGAGCACATATTTTTTTTAATACTTCGCAAATAATTTTTTATACGTCATGAAGACTTTACTTGGTGAGGTCGCGTCGATGGCGCGCTCTTTTTATGCGGTGTTTTTGAAATTTCCTTTGGGCTTTTTGGATGATCAAACAAACAACATTGACGTCTGCGGACTCAAAGATAGTCAAATTTGGTTTTAAAGCCCATGAGGACTTGTTGACACAAGTGGCAAGTCTAAACACCAGTGTTGTAGTCCTCGAGGTCAGCCTCGTCCTCAAGGCTGGCTCGAGGCATTCTGGTCTTGGCCTCGTCCTCGTCCTCGGCTTTTTTCAGACCCCCGGCCTTGGCCTCGTTCTTGACCTCGGACGTGCCTGCCTTGGCCTTGACCTCGGGTGAGCCGGCCTCGGATACAACACTGGATTTTACCTTGTTTAGTGTTGTCATATGTGAAAAAATAAGCCCAAAATAGCACCAGAAGGCTTCTATAACCCTAAAAATGGCCTCTGGCTGCAAGGAATTTTGTGCTTTGCGCTGGTGATGTGGGCTATGCACACATTGCGTCAGAGTCTCCCGTTTGCTAGGGGGTCTTGGCAGGAGAATCTCCCGTTTAAGAGGTGCTTGAGGTTGGAGTCTCTGTATTTTCATTTTCTGATACATGTAGGTCAATTATCACGGAGCCCACTGCTAAGCAGCTCGGAATGGACATCTCTCTTCTGGAGAAGTACAAGGAGAAAGCTGAAATGCTTACCATCCAGTACAGAATGGTAAGTGTGGTCCGTAAGAGGATTAGGTCTTTAAGAGCATTGGATGATTGTAATTGATGCCTTGTGATGGTCTGCTTGTGATGATAGTGGCTCAACTCTTTGGACGCAAAGTTCGCACCCCTGCAATATCGGGCATGCGAAGTTTGCATTTCACGCTCAGTCATGGAGTCTATAACATCTACACAAAATGTACTGATTTCCCTGGAGGTGGCAGCATTCCTTTTTGTCTCACCTGCGTAGCAAGAGCAAGATATAGGCGCCGTTTTTCTGACGGCGGCGTCAACATTTTATGAAATACTCTCATTCCCAAAGTTTTTGTTCAATTTTCATGAAACTGATACACAAGTCTTATCAAGTATCAAAGATTATGTGGAAGAAATTTCAGGTCATTAAGTCAAGGTTAAAGGTCATTTGAGGTCAATAAACTTCAATTCTGTTGCAAAAACTTAACCGCAAGGTTAAGTTTTTGATTTGTCCCTGTCTTTTCAAAAGTGTTTGTTCAGTTTTCACGAAACTGGTACACAAGGCGTATCAAGCATCAGAGACCTTGTGGCACGAATTTCAGGTTGCAAAGTCAAGGTCAAAGGTCATTTGAGGTCAAGAAACTTAAATTATGTTGCAAAAACTTTCCCTCATTTCAAAAGTGTTTGTTCAATTTTCATGAAACTGGTGTACAAGGCTTACCAATTAGAGATCATTTGGAAGGAATTTCAGGTCACAAATTAAAGGTCAAAGGTCATTTGCAGTCAATAAATTTAAATAAAGTTGCAAAAACTTAACTGCAAGATTAAGTTTTTGATTTTTTCCCCCTCATTTCAAAATTATTTTTTCAGTTTGCATGAAACTGGTACACAAGGCTTATCAAGTATCAAAGATCATGTGGAACGAATTTCAGATCACAAAGTCAAGGTCAAAAGTCATTTCAGGTCAATAAACTTAAATTATGTTGCAAAAACTTTCCCTCATTTTAAAAGTGTTTGTTCAATTTTCATGAAACTGGTACACAAGGCTTATCAATTATCAGAGATCATTTGGAAGGAATTTCAGGTCACAAATCAAAGGCAAAGTCCACCCTAAAAGTTTCACTGTTTCAATAAAAGGAGTTAAATTTGAACAGCATTTTAAAAAAGAAATGAGCAAAATCGGTCAAGGAGTAAGAAAATTACACTCATTTACATTTTCTAGTATATTACTCTCGGCTCTGCAAATTGGCAAAACTGATGACATCATATGCGAGCCCCTCTCCATTCACTTTGTACATGAAATTTCACATTTTCTCAATTTTCTTGGAAGTTTTCTAACCCCCACAGTCAATGTATGTTCAGAAGAATTACTTTTTACATAACATACTTTGACTATGGGGTGAGAAATGTGCAACTTCCAAGAAAATTGAGAATATGTGAAATTTCATGTACAAAATGAATGGAGAGCTGCTCGCATATGATGTCATCAGTGTTGCCAATTTGCAGAGCTGAGAAAATGTAAATGAGTGTAATTTTCTTATTCCTTGACCGATTTTTCTTCTTTTTTAAAAAGGTGTTCGAATTCATCTCCTTTCATTGAAACAGTGAAACTTCTGAGCTCAACTTTCCCTTTAAAGGTCAAAGGTCATTTGAGGTCAATAAAAAATAAATCATGTCTTCAAAAACTAATAACCAAAAGTTTATATTTTTTAATTGTTACCCTTCGTTTTAAAAGAATTTGTTGGAATTCCATGAAACTTGTTTACATGAGATATCAAGTAACACAAATCTGGTGGAACAAATTTCATGTCAAAAAGTCAAGGTCAAAGGTTATTTGAGGTCAGCAACCATGAATTGTGTCGCAAAAGCTTTACCTATAAAGGTTAAGTAGTATTCATTCAAATTTCCTGAAGCTTTTTGAAAGGGGTTTCCAGGTATAACAAAGCATTTGGAACCAATTTCACGTCACAAAGCCAAGGTCAGGGGTAGCCCCCTTCATGTGCTCCCACCACAATTTTCACCAAATAAGAATGCTGCCATGGCAATTTGCATGATGCAGGCGAGACCGCCAAGAGCGTTTCACTCGTTAATTGTTCACATTCTTTATTTGACCTGCTTTTGTGGGTAATCGTTTATTCTTTAGCTTTACATATATTGGAAATTGAAAATGAAAATAATTGAGCACAAAGGGGTTCACAGCCCTGCACACAAAGAGCCGACTAATGGATGATTGAAGTGGTCTATCTGATAACACTAATTAATGTATTTATTTCTCTTTCAATTAGCAATGATACCATTTCATGATAGAAACTGTTAAAGATGTAATACAATTGTTTTACACCACAATAGTGAAAGATACAGTCAAGCTTAGTGAAGAAATAAAACAGGTATATTGTGCAGGACATTTAATTTACTCAGGCAGAGTCTAGCCGATGGACATGGGTCAATAAAAGGGAAAAATTTAAACATCAGAACGCCATTTCTTACAGTGGGCGGGTAATTTGTTTCTTTTTTTGGCTAAATTGTACTCTATATCCTTCTTTTTTCACAAATTAGGGGTACTGTTATTAAATTTGCAACAATATATATGATACTTTAGCAGTAGAAATAAAAATGAGATAAATTTATCCTCACAGACTCCAAATAGTTTTTCAAAGTTTGAAATATTGAAATTAAGATTACCTTTTTGGCAAATCACTGAGAGAAGATCTTGCCAAATTGGATTAATTTTTTCACATTCAGTGAATCATTGTTTCCTCTGTTTTATTACAAAGAGCACAACTTGGTGATTCTTTCCTTTTGATCTTATAAAGAAAATTGTTCAAAGCAATTGCTCTGTTGAAAATCAGTTTTGATTTCTTGTGTTAAAGGGGGTACCCAATGCTGAAACAGTGTTAGTGTTAGTTCATTTAAAAGAGCATGATTTTATTAGCAGAAAATCATCTGCCTAAAATTTTTTAATAAGTCGTGTTGCCAATTAGGAAACCCCCAAATGTGGTAAGATTTCAGGATATTTTTGACCCCTCAGCTGTGACCCAGTTTCAACTGGGTACCAACTTTGACGTCAAAATGACGTCAAAGTGGGTACCTTGTCGCGCAATTCTAGCGAAATACGAGCAAGGTATAATACATTTTGTACAGTCTAGCGCGCAGCACAAGTGCAATGCGTGAAGCTGGGTACCCACTTTTACGTCATTCCTCATACTCAAATTTTTTGGTCAACTCTTGACTTTTTATGAGAAAATTAGCCAAAATGCATTGATTTCGATGGAAAATCATCAAAGTTTTAATGTTATTGTTCTTAGAATTCTTTTCTCGATCATATATCAAAAATTTTTGTACCATTGTGTAATCACTTTAAAAGGAATACTTTTTCTACTTTCTCCCACACTAAAATAGCATTTGCGGATATGTGAATTCCCATCCAAGGCGTTCTACAATAATAGACTGGAGACGGCCGAGTCTGTCAGAAGGCGTGGTCCAGACCCGAACCGCAGGATCTGGCCCAACAATGGAAGGACGCCTAGGGTCTTCTGTCATGTGAACGGGAGGGAGGAGACCCTCACGGTGAAGTCAGAAGAAGGCAGCGAGATGTCAAAGAGCAATGGAGCTGAGATCAAACATGTGGTAATGGAGGAATTTACTCTAGTTGTGTTTCTTAACATACTGTATGCCTAAGGATCCTGGAAAAGATTGAGGTGCTATTGTTTTTTTTTTCTGCAACTATCGATTTTATATCTTTTAGATGGGTTGTCTTGCATGTAATCTTTGCTCCAGACTTTATGTTGTCAAAAGATATTGGGTCAGGTTAGGTACCATTGAGATTGGGTTTGGGTTTTATGAGTTCAGGGATAGGATAGGATTGAGGTCAAAGGTATTTCGTCAGGGTTAGGTACCATGGAGATTGGGTCTGGGTTTTTAATTCAGGGGTAAGTTTGAGGTCAAAGGTATTGGGTCAGGGTTAGGTACCATTGAGATTGGGTTTGGGTTTTATTCGTTCAGGGATAGCATTGAGATGATTTATGTTATTGAGTCAAAGACTTGTGAAGTAATATATTTGGTTAGTATAAGGAAATAATAGTAGAGCAGTTGTGACTGAAGTTTGTGTCTTAAATTTGTAAAATTCAAACTAAAGTGATCTTTATTTTCAAAGATTTTTTCGAAGAGCAAGCTCTATTTAATATGCAAATTAATGTTATCAGTGTTGAAATTTGTTGGTGATAGTTGGTATAGCTTCACAAAATCTAGTGGCAGAAATAATGCTTCCAGAAAGCATTTGTTGTTGTGCTTGGAATTACCCTATAGGCAATTTTGTATTTTCGAAGCTTATTCATTGTACATCTATGAGGATCTTACAATGATGGTTATCAGTACATGATGAAATTAATATGAGGTACATAGGTACATCACATCAGCCCTCATTTTTCTTGGTAATAGTTTTATATACCTCTAGGACCCCTTTTACACCAAGCCTTGGGCCGCGGCACGGCCTTGGTGTAAAAGCTCAAAAATCAAATGCGGAGCCAAATGCGGGGCCAATTTCGGACGAGCTCTGGAGGTAGTCTCGGGCCGCCGGACCGTGGCCAGTTTTGGTGTAAACGCGGAGCGGGGCCAAATGCGGGCCATCTTCCGTTTTCAATGACGTCATAAAGCCAATATTGTAGAATTACAAACCGGGCGCGCAGGGATAAAAAAGGCTTTGTCGAATTGTAGAGCACTCCTACAACGAAACTTTGAAAGGATCTAGATACAGACTGCGGTCCCAGTGTAAACGCACAAAATTTGCCATGCCGGGCCGGGGCCGTGCCGCAGCCGCTTGGTGTGCAAGGGGTCTAGGTTTCCATGTCTGTGTCAGTGCAAACATTGGTTCCAATCTTCAATCCTCACAGATCCGAATAGTTCGGGAGATGATCAACAGAGGGGCATCCCCTGAGAAGATCATTGTTCTATCTCAGTATCGGCTCCAGTGTGCACAGATTGAAGAAAGGCTTCGCAACGACCGGGACCGGCATCTCCAGGAGATCAAAGTCAGCACAGTGGTGAAAAGCCAAGGTAAAACTCCAAAAGCGTATAAAACGCTTCGTATGAGTGTGTGTGTGTGTGTGTATGTGAGTGTTTATGAGTGCTTATCTTTTGTTGTTTCCTTTTTTGTTTGTTTGATTTTTCATATACTTTTAAGATATATATATATATATATATATATATATATATATTTATTATGTCTGAGGGCACCCCTAATCCAAGTGTTTGCTTTTAGACGTGTGTCCTCCAATTATTTATGTAATCACGATAAATGTATGTTTTGGTTAAAAAGTACATGTGGGTAATTTCATGAAAATGTCAGCCTTTGGTCAAAATACAAAGTATAATTTGAGAATTTTCCTTCTGCATCAGTTGAATAAGCATGATCTGAACTGTGTTAAACAATATTCAGATTTTCATATTTTTGTACATTTTGACCCAAAAAATTGCAATTTTTAAACCCATAAATCACATTTCTCATATTTATGGTAAAATATGGTTAAATACATATCAAGACAGAAATTTATACTGTTCACATACCACAGTTATTCATATCTGGTGAGAACTAAAGTAAATTTTTCATCCCTGTACAAAAAATCCCAAAATATGAAAAGTTTTAAGTTTGAAAGAAGGTCAAAGGTCAAATGGATTTTTGTCCAATCTGTCACGTTTTTCAAGGTTCTTTTGATTTTATGGAACATTGGATCTGCATTTTAGAATAAAATGTTGCAGTCTTTCTCTTTGGTAGGTTGGCAGTTCATATCTACTGCATACTTGATTGAATACATAATTATGAAGATAATTATCAATCATCAAGTGATGTCCCGTCTGTCACGTTTAACATTTACAGCAAAAATATATATGAATGGGATTACATAAAAATTTTCTGATGGATAAAAATCAAAATCCTTTCAAGGTTATATTTAATTATTAGAAATGACCATTTGACCCTTTAGAACCCAAGAATAAAGTATTTAATGTTAGAAATTTAGTTTTCTTGAAAAAGCCCATTTTGTGTACAATCTCAGTGCATCCCGTCTGTCACATTTTTATTGTCCCATCTGTCACACTCACTATTTTGGCATTTTCCCCCAGAGCCAAATGAAATCTTAAATATTTCCTGGTAGGTTTAAAGAAGGCAGTAACAAGTTATAATGTGAATACAAATATTTTGTTGCTAGATTATGCAATGAGGAGATTTATATTAAGTCAAAAAGCATCAAAGCAAAAATAGCTTGGTAAATTCATGTCCTGTCTGTCACAATGACATTTAGGCCCCACCCACAAAGTGTAGGTGGAGCTTGAAAATAAAACTTGCTCCCATTTTGTTGACAAAATACCATAGATCACATTGTATCTTAATGAAAGTCTTACTATCGCATGAAATACAAAATATGAGGCTGTGATACAAAAAAAGTGAGGGTTGAATATCCGTTTGTCATGCTGGAATTGCCCATGTATGTTATCTCACTGTTTTATTATTTTGTTTGTCATTTGATTTTGAATAATTGGAAATAAATGTGTTGAAACTTGAAATTGAACATAAAGCGTGGTTTAGACCAAAGTAAAGTTCCTTTGTGAATTCATGCCAGTATGTCAATGAGGTGGTTTCATCTACATGTGATTTCGTCCATGATCATCCAAACCGTCGTATCTGTCAGTCTGGGGTCAAAATATCAATATTGAGTTTTCTGCGAAAAATAATAGTAGAAGTCGAACTCAATATCAGGCGAAAGTTCCATGGTATAAAAACTTTTAGTTTTGAGATATTGAAATGTTTTTTAATGCAAGGACATACCAATCTTGTAAAAAATGCACTTTTCCCATTGAAAAATGTACTGCCGCAAAGAGGTACGACAGTTCAGTTGACTGTGCGCATTAGATGTGGGGTCAGCAAACTCGTATATGCACTTATTGACTTTGTGTGTAAGCTGAACTACATGTATTGGTTACCACATGCATCAAATATGTGGTCATAAGTGTTGTATCCTTGATGGCATTTTTGTACCGAGGAAAGCTTGCCTCCTAAAACCAAGAATACATGCATCTAGCTCTCTTGGATTTCTCCTCCATTTCTTGTTTTTAAGTAAGAATAAAGACACTGCCTTTAAGAAAAGATTCTAAGCATCCCTCTCATGTATTTTTCTAGGATTAGATATCTAGGATGGCTTAGCATGAACACTGAGAATATATGGTTAGATTTAGACTTGCTTTTCAGAGTAACATTTCCGCATGTCGTATAGATATATGTTTCGGGTGACTGCTGACGATTTTACCCTTTGTTGGGTTTCCCTATGTGAAGCCGCTGGAAATAAGAGAATTCAGTTTTCAAAGGTTAGATTTTGCATCTATGCAATAAAACAAAAATAATATTTTCAGGATATGCAGAACATTTACCACCATGCTGTTATCCGGAACAAACACCCCCAAGGACAATCCATCTCTGAACAGTTACCTCTCCAGAAGGATTAACCCCTCAGATCAGGCAACTATACAACTTGGAACAATGACACTCATGTACTTCCAGGACAACTAACTATCTTGTTGAAAAATTATCAAAATACCCTCGGACAACTATCTAGGTGGTAATTAGGTATAGTTATCTAGACCTTAATTGTCTAGGATATGTCTGAGCACTAGAGGTTAAGTGTACTATTTAGTTTTTTATATGGTTTTCAAACTGTCATTTGTAAACAGGGAGTGAGTGGGACTATGTAGTCCTCTCAACAGTGCGCTCCAAACCTCGTATTGAGATTGAGGAAAAGCCAAGCTGTGGCTGGCAGAGGAAGCATCTTGGTTTCATCAACGATGAGAATCAGATGAATGTTGCCTTGACCAGAGCCAAGCAAGGTCTTATCATCATTGGTGAGAGCTCAATGAAAATTTATATCTAAATTTGTATGTGACATGCTTGGAGGCGAAAGGTAGGGAAGCCTAGGGTTTATTTAACAGGGCATGTTGTTAAAAACCCAATTAAATACATACAGAATCAGAGCAAAAAGTGTAATGCATCATATATTGTTAACATTACATTCAATATTGATGAATAAAAATGTGCACTAAAATTGTACTGATTTCATTTTCAGTTTTACATGAAGAAATATTATCAGGTAATCAACACTGTAATTTTCACATGTGGGTGCCGTTGCATAAAGACTTACTATTATAGTAACTTTGCCATCAATGGTAACTACCATGGTAATGTTGCTCAACAGCCAATCAAAATCCAGTATTCCATGAAAGTTACCATTGATGGCAAAGTTACTATACTAGCAAGCTTTATGCAATGGCACCATGGTCTCCTTTTTATCATCGTAACCGTTACTATGCTCATCTATTTTGGGGAGACTGCTGAAATCCCTGAAGGATTTGTTTTTTAAAAAAAGGTTTAAATGGAATACATACCATGGTTTGGCATTATTATTACACATCATCATTACATATTACATATTTTGAAATATATTTGAAAATACGCATAATAACTTTCTTCTTTGCCTGTGATCAGGTAACAAGAATCTACTACGATGCCACAAGAAATGGAAGGAGATGCTGAAGATGTATGAAGACACAAACTGTTTGGTAGATGCCAGAGACTTTCCAGCCAGTCCTCACTAGATCAATCCAGTGCACACTTCATTGTTCATCTCCTCAAAGAGATGTCAGGACTATTTGTTCCCTGTTATCAGAATATGAATTTTATCCCATCTGCAGAGAAAAGGAAGTTGATGTTTTGATTATAATCATAATTTATACACCTGAATATGATGATTGCTCAAGATTTTTCACCAGTGATGTCATTGAAGTAGCAATGTTGTGTATTACCCCTACATTCATTGTTGCATTGCACTGATTTGATACAATTATTAAAGGAAAATATGTGGACATTTCAAAGCAGTATTTTGTAGTGCTGATATATTGTTGTTTTTTTTGCCCTTTTTCCTTTGTTATAAGTAAACAATGCTTACTCTAAAATTGAATATAGCTTGTATAATAGTATGTACACAAATTTTCAATTAGGTGATATTGAGGGTGCTTTCACTTTTATTTTTAGATTGCTGCAAAGAATGTTTGCAGTTATTATATACAAAATAAGATGCAATACTGAATATTTTAACCACTATGTGAATGGTGTTGAGATATTTGCAATTTAAAGATCCTTATCCTCCTCTTAAGAAAAATAAAGAAAATTATAGGAAAATTTATGCTACTTTTGACCATGTCTTCAACAATATACCTTTATATGTAATGAGCAGTGTATCATTTGGAAAGTATTATTTTGTAATATATGGTGGTTACCTTACTTTGAAATTGTCAAAAATGGTGTTCATCGGTTTTTGCATGTAAACTCTTCATATATATATATATATATGATATATACCCTAATCAGTCTGGTTTTAGACCTATTCATTCAACAGCTACCGCCCTTGCAAAACTTGTAAATCAGTGGTCGTTGAACATTGATAACAATGAAATTTCTGGAGTTGCCTTTATAGATCTTCGGAAGGCCTTTGATGCTGTGGATCATGAGCTACTTTTACATAAATTAGCTTGTATAGGTTGTAGTGATAACACTGTTAATTGGTTCAAATCATATTTAGGTGATCGACAACAAGTCACCCAATTCAATGGAGTCAAGTCGCATCCATCAACTATCAAATTAGGCGTGCCACAAGGTTCAATTCTTGGTCCACTTTTATTTTCAATTTATGTTAACAGTCTACCTGAATGTACTCCTGAAGGTATCATAGATATGTATGCAGACGATACGACACTTACCGTCAGTGCAAATAATGCAACTGTTTTGGAAGAAAAATTAACTGTTGCATTAAACAGAGTCATGACGTGGATAAAGAAAAATCGTCTCGTCCTAAACACTGAAAAAACTTGTATCATGATAATAGGCTCCCGTGCTAATCTCAGGAGAATTGAATCTTTCACCGTTTCATTAAATGGAACTTTGATAAAGAGAGTTCAATTCACCAAATGCCTAGGAGTTCTAATAGATGAAGAATTGAAATGGTCTAAACAAATCGAAAATGTATGTAAACTTACTCAGAAAAACATTGGCGTAATAAAGAGAGCTAAGAGTTTTTTGCCCAAACATTCCTTGAATCTACTTTATAACAGTCTAGTGCTACCAAGATTTGATTACTGCTCTGTTGTATGGTCGAATAGATTTCAATCCCATACAACTAAGCTGCAAAAAATTCAAAGAGGGCCGCAAGAATAATATTGAACAAAACGTATGACACGCCGTCGGCTGATTTGTTCAAAAGTCTGAAATGGATGAGTATAGACAAACGGTTTGAGTTAAGTCGCGTTATGATGATATATAAATGCTTTCATAACTTAGCACCTTCTTACCTTCAGGTAGGCTTAATCAAGCCTAATGTTGTACATGAGCATCATACAAGGCAAATAGATAGTGGATGCTTACGTGTACCAAGATTTCACACTGATTGTTATAAGTGTAGCCCAATTGTATCTTCTATATTTGAATGGAATAAGCTGGACAATTCGATAAGAAAAGCTCCCTCCATTAATTCATTTAAGAGATTGTTTAAACAAAGTTGTAACTTGTAAATAGCTACGAGGTACGTGCTTACTCTGAAATATTAAAATGATTTATGCACATTGGGGCTAATCAATATTTCCCTCTTTGGTTCTGCAACTGAACTAAGTTACTGATTATGTTTATTCTACAAACGAAGTATTAGTTTGTGCCCCATCTATTATTTCTTTGTATATCTATCTGACATTGTTATGGAATTTTATTCTTAACTATTCTTGTGTATATACGTTATGCATTTTGGTGTAAATATGTTCATTCAGGGCCCCATGGAAGACCACTAATTATTGGTGAATGGGCTACCCTGACAAAATATTAGAAATAAATAAATAAAAAAATAAATATATATATATATATACACACATATACATATACATATATACATATATATATCACAAGACCATTTTTGCATTCAGTTACCTCAGTGCATTAATTCTGTCGAATTTAGATTTTTTTATATGAATTGAAATTAAATTCATATTTATGCTTGAACCTTTCTGTTTACTGCACTGTATATTGGGAAAAGATGTTGTATATCTTGGTGCTGATTTTTTTTTTTTAGTATCACAGAAGGAAATGAATGTTGTTTTGAATTGAATTGAATGATGTTATTACAGTATCGTCTCTTTTGATAGATGCATTTACAGAAACACTCTGTGGACACACTGCCCGTAGAAACTCTGCCTGTAGAAACGCTGCCCGTAGAAACACTGCCCGTAGAAACACTGCTCGTAGAAACACTGCCCGTAGATACACTGCCCGTAGATACACTGCCCGTAGAAACACTGCCCGTAGAAACACTGCGTTGTTTTGTATTGTAAAATTTGTTTCTTGGATATGGTGTAGCTAGAAATATTCAAATTTGTAACACATTTGTACTGCCCATCAAGTGTTGTCCGAAAATTGTCTCCATCCAAAAATTCTGTCATAGGACACATGCTATGGTGAAAATTGCTCCTCCACTTGTTGATACACTATCAACCAAATTCTGACCTTTGACCGTGGACCATACATTAACCCCTAACCCTAACCCTACACCTACAATGTAAAAACCAGATGCTACCCTACCCCAGTCCTATATCTTTGACAAAATAAAGGCTACAGCATTTGTATATTAGTATATGGTAGTATATTAAGTACATTAAGATCTTGTAATTTTCCCCTTGTGTAGAAATCATTTGGTATAGTGTAATAATAGATATTTTCCTTATTGTAGAAGTTGAAATATATTAGATTCTTATGAAATATAATGATGTGCTAATTCTGTTGATTGTAGATTTTGGTATAAATTGAAATTAAGTTCAGATTTCATGCTTGTACCTTTCTGTACACTGCACTGTATGTTTAATTCTTAAAATTACTAGTTGGATGTTAATATATTTTCAGTAATTGTTTTTCTGTATATACTGTTGTAAAAACGATATTTTGTAAAGTCAGAACTATGTGAAGCGCATAGAGACTTAAAAAGTATTACCGGTATATGCTAAATAAGTAATTATCATTATTTTTATTGTTGGTGCAGCTTGTGGGGGATCATCTAAATCTCATATTTACCACTGCTTTCTTAAATGAATTTACACCAAAATGGTATTCATGAGTAAAAAATGTCCAATTGTATCCATTGTTTCCATTGATGTATCAGCATGTACATGTAAACATCAATATATTAATCTAAAATGATTGCACAATGGGTTTATGATATAAATCATGTATATCTTACTCTCTTCCACTTTGGAAAGTATACATATTGTAAATTTATCATTAAAGCATGAAATCAAATCGATAAGTTGGAAATATTAATATGTTGTGAAAGTGATGGTGTCTTTTAGTTTCATTTTTTATTGACCAGCTAAGTTTAAAGCTGCTATAAGATACATGTATATATTGAATTTCAATATTCTTTGACATTGATACTCATTTGGAGAGAATTTTGTGTTACTTTTTAAAACAGTGAGTTGTGCTCAAAAGAGATACATGTGCAAATATGGAATATTTTTCTTTGTTGTACTGTATGTTCTACTTTATGTGGTATCATTTGCTCATCTGAAATTTGAGAATATTTTGAAAATTCGAGAATATTTTGAAAATTTGTTGTTCACTATGATTACTTTGAAATAGGAAATACTTTCTGCCATACATTCATTATTTTTTGCCTACATTTCATACTTGCCAGCTGTACATGTTTGTTTTATTCATAATGAAAATATTACATTGAAAATGAAATATACTAGGGACTAAATTAATCTTAAATGATTATGATATCAGTCATACATATATATGTGCAAATATCTCAAAAGAGATATTGTGTGCAAATATGGGATATTTTTCTTTGTTCTATGTCCTTCTTCATGTGGTATTGTTTGCTCATTTGAACTTTGAGAATATCTTAAAAATTTGTTTTTCAACATGACTACTTTGAAACAGGAAATGATTTTTGCCATACATTGTACCAGGCCCCTAAAGCTCCGCCATTTTGTCCGGATCCATTAGAAGTCCGACCTAAGCACCCATCAATATTCATGATCAAAAGTGAATAATTCATTTTGTAAGATGAATCCAACTAGTAGCATTTGTTTGTACGCGTTATGAAACGTAACATGCATAAGCTTACCTCATGTGCAGTTAATGCACAATCAATGCGCAACAAATGCGCATTAAATCAAAGTGTCACAATAAAAAATGATACGGACAATAGATTAAGTAATGAGTAATGCAACAGTGTTATCATTATCATGGTGATAACGGGTGCTTATTGGCCCCTTCGAATGATCCGAAAGAGGCGGGACCTATAAAAAGACATGTTGAATTACAAGCCACTTCTATTAAGATATTGATGATTTAATGGTTCATTTTACATCAGACGTTAGGGTAGATTCCTATGTCTTAAAGAGAATATATTATAGTATATATACATGTAGTTATCATATGGAGAATGATGTATATTGATCATGTTTATAGATATTTCAGTGAAATTGCTGAACATATCCATCTCTTTGTCTTCTTTCATATTATTCATTTCATGATTAAAGTTACTATTATGGAGAAAACCTATTTCACATGGTCAATACCTCAACTATATATACTGAAAGATATGAAAATGGGAGAATAATAATTGCATAGCTCCCTCAATGTTCCCCAAAGCTGTCATCCATTTTGAATCTGCCATTTTGCATGTGCCAGATTTCTTTCAATATATATATAATCACACAAGGCAACACTAGGCTAATTTTAGAACCGTGTATAATAGTTTGGTGCAATATCGATTTTATTCTGATGTAACTGATAGAGAGGTGCATTTAAGTATATTTCAGTAAAACTTTTGAATAAATTTATAAAATTAATATGAAAGTTTTTAAACATTTTTCCTCTGAAAATTGCCACCTCAGTGGACCAAATGCAATGTATTGCAGCTGTTTTACAGTGTAATTAGTAAATTAATTTGGATAAACAAGAATGGATGTACTCAGTATTGATAGATATGTTTTCTTGTAAAATATATTGATGATCTAATTCATGTATTGGCCAGTGATACATGAATTTTATCCTATTTAATGATGATTTGTATGAACCTTTAGGAAGTGACCGATATTTTCATTAATTAAATGAAATAGTAGAAATATATGTCTTTGAATTAATGATTATACAATAAAACTGATTGAAAAAGCCAATATTAGAATAGGCCTTGTATAATTTTTTGTAATGAACTTACCTGCAACTTGTGATCCAGCACAATATTTTTAAAGTTTGTTTGTTTGCAGGCACGGTTCTACCGGGGGGGGGGGGGGGAGGGGGGGGAGGGGGGGGGGAGGGGGGGGGGAGGGGGGGGGGAAGGGGGGGGGGAGGGGGGGGGGGCAAAGAAAAAAAAAATTGTTCAAGCCCGACCAAAATATACACTACAATCCTCCAAGACCCCAGTAGCCCCCCCCCATTTTTTGCTCTAGAACCGCGCCTGTTTGTCTTTGTAGTGACTATGTTTACCCCATGAAAAAATAGGTCTAATAACATGGGCCTACATACTTGAACGAATGACTTAAAATTTCATGAGAATTGTAAACTACTGATGCGTGAACCTTTGATTCTTCTTTAAGAAAGGTTGAGCCGGTCAGAATAGATGAGGATCTACCAGGATTGGAGCAATACTGCCCAATTCCATCCATATTCTGTTCCATGTAAAGCTTATTATTGATGATGTCATACAGTATTCTGCACAATATATTCTATAAACGACTGGGTATCTCCCATGTGAAAAATCCTAGTTATATATTACTGGATTTAATTTTTTTTTTTTTTTTTTTTTTTTTTTGGGGGGGGGGGGGTATTTTATGAGGCCTACAATGGCTTACATTTTTTGAAAGGAGAAAAAGTTGAGTAAATAAGTTTGACAGTGATATTGAATTTAAAAAGGTTTTATTCTGGTTGCAGAGTTGAACTTGTTCGTGTTTTTCACCCTTCTTCATGTTCTTCGATTGTATTTATGACTTGGAATGCTGTTGAACTTGATGGATGAATGTTGAACAAATAACTGTTTGATTGTCCTGGCTTGTGATTGAGGCTGTAGTGTAGAAGAACAACGATGGGAATATTACTGCATTTTGAACTCATTGTAGCCCATATACTACGTCTGATATCTTATTTCAATTCTCCCGCTGTTGGGTAGATCTAGATATTTATACTCTACTATTTTTATGAAATAGTTTTATACTCTTTTAGTGCTTTGACTGTTTGATGTTTTTTAAAGAGTAGGAGCCCTACTACATATTTTTAAGGTGTTAAAGTAACTCCATTTGTGTAGAATAGGCTAGAATTAGTTTGTGAAAATGGTGATTTTTTGTGCAGTCTGTGGAGGTCTGGTAAAGTTTGTGCAATATTACAGCAACTCAACTCGACTCAAACCTAACTCAAAATCCAAGTTACCACTGGATAAATATGATTGTTTTTCATTTACTCATTAAAATTGTACTTATCAATGGATAAAATCTGCACTGTTTGCCATAGAGTAGGGACCAAGACAAGGAGATGGATAAATTGTAGTGAATGCCGCAAATGGAATCACACGAGTTGTTTAAAAATCAACACTCGTGAATATAAATTGATACTATCCGAGAAAAATTGGATATGTCCAGAATGTGTATCACCTTGCACTATATGTAACAAGCCTGTTAGATACGGCCAAAAGGCACTAGAATGTGACCGCTGTATTAGATGGACTCACATTGATTGTTGTGATGTCACCGAATCCGACTATGACAAGTATGTAACAATAGATAACTTTGAATGGGTGTGTCCAGAGTGTGAAGTTTTCAACTTCACAGACTCTTTTTTTGACAATAGCTCAAATTCAACAGCAACGTTTGATGATAGTGACGATAGTTCAAAAATAGTATGGACGAAACAAAGTCTTATCCTAAAAAGAAGTCATCAACTAATAAACTACATTGCCTCTGTATAAATTTTCAAAGTATCAAGAATAAAAAGCAGAATGGGAAACACTGATACATATGTACCAGCCAGATGTTGTGTTTGGTACTGAAACATGGCTGAGTCCTTCAGTGTTAGATGCTGAATTCTTGCCTAATGGTTATACAGTGCATAGAAAGGACAGAGAAAGCGATGCCCATGGTGGCGTTTTCCTCATGCACAAAACCAATTTGCCAATTGTGAGAAGATTTGACTTGGAGAAAGGATCAGAAATTATATGGTGCCAACTTAACCTAATACATAGAAGACCAATTTTATTGGCTACGGTCTATAAACCTAAACACAATGATATGACTACTGTGTACTCTCTTAAAGAATCACTTGACTTGATAAATGCTCATGTTAAGCCTTATGATGTTATTATCCAAGGAGATTTTAACCAAAGTAACATTGACTGGAAAGAGGCAATTGTATTGCAAACAAGTTCAGCCTCAAAAGAAACTGCTGAAGCATTATTAGACGTTACAATTAGCAACGGCTTAGAACAGTTAGTAAATAGCCCAACAAGGGAAAACAATATATTAGACCTCTTCTTTTCAAATAACATTGCTGTCGTCCAAGACGTAAATGTCATTGCAGGGCTTAGCGATCATGATATAGTAGAATCAAGTATCAACGTTAAACTAAGAAGGAATTGTAAACCTAAACGAGAAATTTTCCAAAGGCAGAAAGCTGATGAGGAAAGAATTAAAGAAAGAATAAACAAGTTTGTAAGAGGTACAAGGAAAGTTTTATGAACTGCTCAACGCAGGATAAATGGGATAAGTTAGAAAAAGAACTGAAATCCATAATGAAGGACCATGTACCAGTAAAGTTGGCTTCAAATAGACGAAATTTACCATGGTTCACAAGAACACACAGGAGAATGTGTAGAAAAAAACAAAGATTGTATAATAAAGCAAAGAGATCTGGTCTGCCCAAAGATTGGGATATTTTCAAAAAGTTTTGCAATGTAATTAGAAAAGAATTAAATAAATCTAAATCAGAGTATATAACAGACAATTTACTGATGTCATTAAAAGAAAATCCAAAGGTTTTTTGGTCTATATTTGCAAAATTAAAGAAAGAAAGTACTGGTATTGATGACTTCCTAGTCAATAATAAGATAATTAGTGTTGATAAAGAGAAAGCTGTGCTTCTTAGCAAGGTATTTGTAAGCAACTTCACAAAAGAAGATGTAACAAATGTACCACTGATCTCTACTCAAATACCGGAAATACAAAAACTTGTTATTAGTGAATCTGGAGTACTTAAACAACTACAGAACATTAATCCTAACAAGGCATCTGGACCAGATGACCTTCCTCCGTGGCTCTTTAAAATGGTAGCAAATGAAATAACCCCAATTTTAACTGATATATATCAGACCTCAATAAATGAGGGTTATGTACCTTTACAGTGGAAAAGGGCCAATATTTGTCCTATCTTTAAAAAGGGGGACAAGTCAGATCCAAATAATTATAGAGGAGTATCATTGACTTGTATTGCTTGTAAGATCCTCGAACACATTGTACACTCTCATATTATGAAGAATTTGGAAATGCATGAAATTTTGGTTGACAACCAACATGGTTTTAGAGCAAAACGTTCTACTACCACCCAGTTAGTACTTACTATCCATGACATAACAAATGCTCTTGAGAAAGGAAAGTCTGTACATGTAGCTTTCCTAGATTTTGCCAAAGCGTTCGATAAGGTACCACACGAACGACTACTGAGAAAACTACAATCATATGGCATTACTGGATCGCTCCTAAAGTGGGAAAGACAATTCCTCACAGGACGCTCCCAAACAGTCTTGGCAAGTTGGCAAAGTGTGTATGTGTGTTCAACAATATTTTTTGGTTTGGTTTGGTTTGTTAACTTTGTTTATAAATATGTTATCGTTATTGCTGATTTTGTTGTTACTGCTGCTGTTGTAGTTGATACCGTTGTTACTGTTGTTGCTGTTGCTGGTTATTTTGTTGTGGTTTTCTTAGCAGTGTCTGATATTTCACTTGTCCTGTGTGACTACCCTACCGGCAAAGATGTTAGTATTTCTATTAGTGAAATAAAGTCAAATCTCTTCCAATAAACCATGTTGCTTTTCATATGTGTGTTTTCATTTTATTATCCCTTAACATATCTTTGAACAGCAATATAGCCCCCTTCTTATCTAGAAAAAAAAAATCATTTTGTGGCAGTCTTTTTCCTTTTTTTTGGGGGGGGGGGGGGGAAGGTAAATTTGAATAGCCCCATATGGCAAGATAGAAAGGGATGCGCTAGCACTCCAAAAAATAAGCTGGTTACGCCAATGCCCTTCTCATCAGGTGCACCGGAACCAGTTTTGGATGGGGGGGGGGGGGGGGGAAGGGGGCAACATCCCAGGGGCTCACCTTTTAGGGGCTTATGTCTTCTCACCCCTAATATAGAAATAAGGGTAGGAAATTTAATTCCTTTTTTCCACCTCATTTTCTTTGAATGAAATATCATTTTGTTATGTGATCCATATAGGTTTTCCTTCTTTGCCTTTTCCCTTTTGCCTGAAAAAAAAGAAAGAAAATGATACTATCTTCTTTTTTTAGTCCCTTACTAGAGGGTTTTCTTTTTTTTTTTTGGTGGGGGGGGGGGGGGCAAATGCGATTTACCCCTCCTTCTTTTATAATTATATAATAACTCCCAATCAAATAGGTTTTAGAAAGGGCAGCAGAAATAGTGACCATAATTCTCCTTGAAAACGCCAGGGATAGAATATTTGTACCTGGGATTTGTACGTGTGCTTTGTAGATTTCCGCAAAGATTTTGATCTTGTAAACAGAAAAGCCCTACTTTTTAAATTAAAAAACTACAATATATCTGGAACATATTACGACATCACTGAAAATATGTATAAAGATGTATGATTCTCCATTAAATTGCAAGACAAAAATAACCCAATATTTTCCTACTTCGGTAGGGGTAAAACAAGGATGTGTATTGTCGAACGCTGAAAGCGATACCTGCAATAAGCTGTATGTACGATAAACGACTGGAAGTAATAGTTTGAACAGCTTGTTTCTGGGGGACTGAAGCCGCAATAGGTAATTTCAGATTGGGTCAGGGACTTATTATGTGGTATGTTACCCTCTCTCTTCACCTTTTTGTCTCGAGACTAAGGGATCCAAATGGCGTCCGTCCGTCGTCCGTCCGTCGTCCGTCGTCCGTCCGTCCGTCACAAATGTTAAAGTTTACCTGCAAGACTCTCTTATGATGCATAACTTGGCAACTGTTGGTCCAATGGCAACCAAACTCGGGTGGTAGATGCACTAGGGGGACCATCATGTTGCGGTGCTGTCGGAGATCACATGGTGAGGTCAAAGGTCATTTGAGGTCAAATGTTCAAGTTTACCTGCAAGACTCTTATAACAAAAAACTTTGCAACCGTTGCTCCCTTTTGAACTGAACTTGGGTCACAGATGTACTTGGGGGACCTTCATGTTATAGTGGTATCGGAGGTCACATGGTAAGGTCAAAGGTCATTTTATTTCAAACGTTAAAGTTTACCTGCAAGACTCTCTTATGATGCATAACTTGGCAACTGTTGGTCCAATGGCAACCAAACTTGGGTGGTAGATGCACTAAGGGGACCATCATGTTGCAGTGCTATCGGAGGTCACATGGTGAGGTCAAAGGTCATTTGAGGTCACATTGTTATAGAGTACCTGCAAGACTCTTTCTTTTTACATACGTTAAAGTTTACCTGCAGGACTCTCTTATGACATATAACTTGGTAACTGTTGGTCCAATGGCAACCAAACTTGGGTGATAGATGCACTAGGGTAACATCATGCTGCGGTGCTGTCGGAGGTCCCATGGTGAGGTCAAAGGTCATTTGAGGTCAAACATTAAAGTTTCTCCAAGATTTTCTTGTGACATCAAACTTGGTTAGGGATGTACTTGGGGAAACCTTCGTGTTATTTAGTCACGGGTGGGCGAGACACAATCTTGCTATTGCCTTGTCTTTGTTTGTAATGGTATCAATTAGAAGTGGGTGCCTACAAGAAGGGGGAGGGGATCTTGAGCTAGTGGTATTTGTTCTTCTTTCACTTCATTCTGTGGGATTTATGATAATTAACATGTTTTATTATGATCTCGCTGCGATGATTATTATTATTATTTATTTTTGTCAGGGGAGCTAACCTTGGTTCGTACGTGTGTAGAAAAGAGAGTGCATGGGTACCACTTATGTGGGATTCGGTTGCTTTTTGTTTTGTTTTGTTTGTTTCTTTTGTTATATACTTAAAAGTTGTTTTACTCGAATATACACTCTCAAAACACTGGTTAAAAAAATATAAGGTTGGTTAATATATGAACCGACCAACTGCTGGTTAAGAGAAATCTCCATTCGTTTTACACGCAACTTTTTTTTAACCAACAATTGGTCGGTTTATATTAACCAACCTTATATTTTTTCTACCAGTGTTTTGAGAGTGTATTTTGTCATATTCTAGTTTATATCATATTCTGTTATATTTTGTTATATTCTGTTATGTTTTTGTGAAAATCCTGCTATACTTTGCTATTTATGTTATACTTTGTTCTTTTTCTGTTATATTTTGTAAAATTTTTGTTGAATTTTGTTTTTTTTTTTAATTGAGAATAATCCGATAGCCTATGTATGGATTCAAAATCAATAAAATTTTAAACTTGAAACTTGAAACTCTTTTCGTTTGGGGAAACCACCCCACCTCGACCCCCTACCTTCCGACACCCTTGCACGATACAGCATTGTCACTAGTCTCTGTAAACCCTTTTCATCACATTTACTAATGTAGATGTAATCAAAATATCATCATCAGTTATTATGCTCCATATGTAAACGTCCCAACGAGGGGCTTTTTGAAAAGAATATGGGGCAATTCAAAGGTTGTAAAATCCCTTCCCCTCCCATTCAAAAGAACTCTTTGGCGTATAGATAGATAGAAAATATGGTAAATCAGACCAATCATACATGTAAATGTAGATATTTTATTTCAAAACACATGATTTATACATTATACAGTATGTATTATAATTATCAATACTATACAAGGATGAAACTCACCACAACTTGTGAGCGTTGCGATCAGAGTAAACTTCTGCATGTTATGATTTTATCTTAAGCAGGTGGATCCCCAGGAATTTTTAAAAACCAAATTATCATCCTGCAAACAAATAAGAACCATACTCACGTTTGTTTTGTAGCCTGTCAACAATCTTTAACACAGAGTAAATTGATTACTGATGTTTATCGAAAGTGAAACACATAATCCATTTACAAAATTGAACAATAAAAAAGATTATGCTTGTGGAGCATGGTTGTTCAATTACAACAGGGTAAAAATCTACTTTCGAAAAATCAAATCAAGAGCAATTTCGAGAATCTATTGTAGTGCCCATAGAAATGTGGAAGCGTCGTGGTCTGGTGGTTCTGACTCTCGGCTTTCAATCAGAGGGTCGTGGGTTCGAATCCCAGCCATGGAGTTAATTTCCTTCAGCAAGAAATTCATCCACATCGTGCTGCACTCAACCCAGGTGAGGTGAATGGGTACCTGGCAGGAATTCATTCCTTGAAATGCTTGTGCGCTGTAAAAGGCTGCCGGGCTAAAGCTGGGGTAATAATATCCAAGTCCTTTGGAAGCGCATAGAGACGTTATATCATAATGTGATATGCGCTATACAAGAACTGTATATTATTATTATTATTAAATAATCTTCGGATTACGTAACAAGCCAATGTAAAGTCCGCACATTTCTAAAGGTGATAAACAGGGCTACTGAAGTTGCCTAAAGTAGTTTTTATCGTGTTTTATTTTATGCAATCAGAGTAACGGGAGGAATTCGAATGTAAGCGCCTCGCAAATGAATATTAACATGTTGCTTCTCCTTCTCTTTTACCCATTTGTTTCCTCCCTTTCATCCTCCCTCTCTCTCTGTCACGCACACACACACACCCCCACACGCGCACACACAAACCTTTCAAAATATATCACTATCTACTGAAAGTACTGATCCGCTACTTTCAGTAGATTCAGTTTCAAAATCTAAATCCTGAATGTAATGAAATAAAATTAGCGCTTTAATAAAAACCACTGACAAGAAAAAAAAAAATATCGCTCAGTAGGAACATGCAAGAAAAGTAGAGCACATTATCATATGGATGGCTAGTACCTGGGGGTGTTTCACAAAGGATTAAGTCTGACTTATAATGGGGTGTTGTAAGAAAGTTGCAATCGATTGCAAGTTGCAACTAATTGTCACTGGCCAATCAAAATCATTGTTGCATGCATGTCTTCTTAAAAGGGCAGACCCTTAGCCAATCAGAATGGTTGTTTCAAAATTAGCAATTATTTGCAATTGATTGCAAACTACTTGCAACCGTCTTTGCTTGCAACACCCCATAAGAGTCGTGCTCAAGCGCCAATGCGCATCCGGTATTTAATGCGTAATCACATTGACAGACTCTTCAATATAGCGCGCATGGGTGTCAATATGTGTTAGCGGTTGGGGGGGGGGGGGGGGTGACTGATGCCGAATATCCTCGACCGCGGAGCAAAGCGTCCGAGCGGGGAAAGGGTATGGAGGTTCAAACGTGAAGGATAGACCAATATCTCTGCATTATTAGTCTAATCTACCGTTCCTCTGATTAAGCGCACAAAAATTGTTTTCAAACAATGTCGCAGAGGTACATCCTCATTACTTGAATGAGAGCTTTAGGGAATTGAACCTTTACTTAGAGTATGAAACATCCCGGCCGCTTCTTATTTTGGGAGCGAGCGAAGCGACCGAGCCCAAAATTCCCTTTTCTAACTATAGAAGAAATATTTTGTCGTCAAAGTGCACTCAAGCAATATAAGATGTTTGACTAATTATTCAGCACCTCACTGGTCCAACTGTTTACTTTCCTAAACCACGCAATATTTCAAATATCACAAGCGAGGGAGGCGAGATAGGGGAAAACACATTCCTTTAGTGATGCAGTGTTATTTTGTCACTAAAATCCACTATAGATCTTTAAAATATCTACATTACATATTCGAGTGAGCGCAGCGAGCGAGGAAAAAAAAATACATTCTCTGATAGCTTCAAAGATATATAAATAGTTTTTGATCACCTAATTGCCAAATCTTGCTTTTTGGCGCATCGCTTGCCATCTATTAAACCATTTTGTTTCTATGAGCGAGCGAAGCGAGCTACCGACAAAAACTCTGTTTCTTTCTAATAAAATGTAGAATTTCCACCAAAATAGATTAGATAAATTTCATGAAAAGCTTTACATCTAGGCTTTAAAAATATTACAATATTCGGATATGTTGCTGAGGGAATAAGAGCGCTTGCCTTCTTATCCTGTTTCTATGAGCGAGCGAGCGAGCAAGAAAGGGCTATTTTTTCAATATTGAGAACAGCTGGGTTCTTGTGTACTGTTACTCCAATCTTATGATTTTAATAACATACATTTTATAAGCATCCTCCTTTCTCATATTTGGTATGATAGGAATAGGCTACCGGTCACAGGCCATTATCTCATGAAAATTCTTCTGTTATGAGTCTCCTTCCCGTTCGACTTCTTGCATTTGTAGTACATGTATAATAAACATTGGACAGAAAGACAAAATGCAAACCAGTTTCATTTCATAATAAACCCTGATAAAAATATTAACTGGCATTTGTTAAGATAATAATATATTAAATGCGAGTAGAACAATAATAGCATACTACTTGATAGAAAGTCAAGATGCACACCGACTTGTTTTCATAAAGTATCATAACCTCATTGGTTGGGATACTTAAAATGCAAGCGAGCGAAGCGAGCGAGCGCTGAAAGCCTTTTCCTTTCCTTTAAAAAATTGTTTCTTTGCTCTTTATTCTCTCTGTCTTTGTCTTTACTTTTGCTGATTTCTAGGATTATAGGAGGCTATGAAATTTTTAATTTTTTTTTCATGGTGAATTATTGGGGGGGGGGGGGGGGGGTGATTGTACAGGCCACCCCCCTGACCGAAATATTGGGGGGGGGGGGATATATCCCCCATCCCCTCCGGGATCGACACCCATGATAGCGCGCGTCCCCTGACCATGATTCTGACCAATGCGGTGATGCGTAATATAAAGCACGCAAGTAGGAATTTAAGTACGACTTTAGTCAAACTTAAATCTTTGTGAAACACCTCCCCCCGGTCTATATATTGTCGATGGACAAAATGCAAGGGAGTATAGTGATCAAAGGGGCCTTTGGGGATGGTTCTTGAGCTTTTTTTCCCTTTTTTTTGGGGGGGGGGTCATGTTCTTCTCCCACTTTGTTCTTATTTTTCCAAATTCTTGTCCCATCTTCTTGTACATCCCCTTTGTCTTGTACTTTCAGTTTTCGTTTATCACTTTGAAGATGAGGGCATCTTGTAGGTAGACTATCATGCATCAAACTCCATGTTATAAGTGAGGTCATCCCCAGCAGCTACAGTCTGTGTATACAGTCCCAAGTCAAATTCTCCATCATCTTGTCGTCCATCCACTTCTATTCCATTCACCGTTTCATTGTTTCGACCACCACCGACATCATCGTCGTTACCGCCGACACCGTTACCAGTAGCCGAGTACGACCCGCTGTCGTGACGAACGCTTCTCATCTCCCTGCCGTCAACAGTGTCCCCAGCCACCATTTCATCGAAAACTTCGCCATGCATTTCCACATGACCCGCGTTTTCTTTGGCGCTGACGCTGTTTCTCGTAGACTGACCAACCACGATCGTTCCAGCGTTCGACGAGGGCTGATGGACATTGCTGTCGACCTCGTCTTGTTTTACGGTGGCAATATCAACCATTTCGACGACAGGCTGGTCGTCGTCATGTTGTTCGTATACGATTTGATCTGCCAGATTCGGGTTTTTGGCTGAAGGAGAAAAGAAATCACAAAGAAACGACATTTAGGCCCTGTTACCAAAGACCTGACCATTCAAGTCACTGTTTGCTCATGTAATGAAGTTTATGAAAAATAAAAATCATTGTAATTATAAAATTGCGATGTTTTTAATGTCTTCAATTTCGATGGACCCCTATGGGAACCAGCTCTGTTGTTCGGGCGTTCCACCCCTTGAGTGGAAAATAAATGAATGAATAAATGAAAAGTAATAGACTACGGCATAATACTCAAGTCTGCAAAAAGAACACAAACGATTGGAATTAACTTTACAAGTCTATACTACCTTTAGGCTGATAATATTCCGAAATAACTTTCATGAATATCCATGTTGCATGTCATGCATATTCTATACGCTATGTCTGCTAATATTTTTATTTCTTAGGAGAGAACCCGTCTTCTTTACCTGTTCAGAGTTTAATTTTGCATCCTTTATATGCAGGCTTCGTCAGGGGTGCAAAGTTGCATCTCAACTACCAGTAGTTAAATGATTGGTACTACATTAGGGAGTGGGGGAGCAAACAGCCCTTGTCTCCTTAGACCAAGGAGCAATACACAAAAGAAAAAATGTTCCTTGCTGTAAAGTTTTGACCCAGGAGGAAATGCTTTGGGGGATTGTGCTTCTCCTCTATACAAAATCTTTGACCCACCCCGGCCATGGGGAAGGTATGGAGAGGGGGGGGGGGGGGGGGGGGGGCTGTGAAACTTATCTTTCAGTGTTCCACTTACAGGATAAGCGCTTGACGTGCGAGCTAAGATCGTTGACAATATCTGTGACAGAACAACACGAGATGCAGGATTTGCAGAAGTTTGCCGGTTTTCCCTGCTCTTTGTACGTAGTATAGGGGAATGCATATAGGTGACCGATTGTGGAGAGCCCCATCTCAACACAGAGAATGAAATCCTATACATGACAAATAAGGAGAAAGGAATGGAGAAGGAGAAAGGGGGTTGAGCCAGCGAGAGACACAGACAGGAATATGACGAGGAAATTGTAATCAGTCTGGATGAATTTTGATTAGAAATATTAAAGTTAAATAATGTACTTACTAAACGAAAAAAAAAAAATGCATCACCGTGTTTATCATATTACTGCCAACGGGGAGGGGGGGGGGGCGGTGTAGGACGGACGGAAAGGGAAAATAACCTACATTCTGAATTTCTTTCTTTCAAAATTTCGGATTTTTAGAGCCTTGTGAAGAAATTACAAATAATGTGTACCTTTTAAAAATATCTTTATTCATTTATAATTGATGTAAGCCTTTGCAAAATTTCAGAAAGGGGCGACAGCTTTGAGGAAGCTACGCCTGCATTATTCTCGCATTTGCTTTCGCATTGTATATATTTACTTCCACGGGCGTTGCCTAAACTGTTGCATCTGCTTACACTCACTTACAGAAGTTCTCTTTCTGTTTTTCTTGTAAAAATATAGTCCGACATCGATCATTCAAATTGGGCTATCGATGCCCCAAACAACTTGTCTTATACTTCTGTCAAGAAAACAACTCAGGGGTGGATCCAGGGGACCAAATCGGCCGCGGCCCCTCCCCCTTTTTAAAAGCAAAGCAGGCAATTTTTTGGTGTAAAATACACCTGAAGATGCAAATTTTTCGAGTAAAACACACATGCAAAATCCGACCGCCCCCCCCCGAGATCCCTGCGACTTCATACCTGGACGAATCTTGAGAAGCGAGCTTTCTGTTGACCGTCGTTGCCCCAGTTGTCCGGGTCGAGGTTGGGACTGCTGAGTCCGATGACGAGAGCGATGATGAGAGATTGGAAGAATGAACCGAAGATGGTAAGCTGGACGGTGATCAGCTTACTCACGGGACGAAGTCCCACCAGTTCCTCCTTGGTAGCCCGATAGAATACCATTAAACAATACATCGCCCACTTGGAGAAAAAAAATTAGATTATGAGGTGTGAAACAGGATTCAAATTAATGATAGATAATAAAGATGACGATGAATATGATGACGATGATTATGATGATGACGATGATAATGATAATGACGATGATGATGACGACGACGATGATGATGACGACGATGATGATGACGACGATGATGATGATGATGACGATGATGAATATGCGGATGGAATCTTCATTATTCTCAACGACGATTAAGATGAAGACATTAATAGCATTGTTATAGGAATGGAATCCTCTTTGCACTACATTATGCTATAAAAGTCATTACTTTCTTTATACAGTCAAGTGGACTCCATCAATATAGCGGCATACTTTCTACAAAAAATGAAAATTTATCAAAAATTCGTGTTACATTATACACTGTGGTCAAATTTCAGACGATTCACACTAGCGCAGCTTTTAAAGCGCGAGGTTTTGAGAGTTGAGCAATTACAATTCTGTTTTATTTATTTAATCAGTTATTTATTATTGCTATATATACGAGGACCTAGGAATTTCAACCTGCTACATGAAGCCCAGTCTTGTGAGAAAGTTCAAGCGGCCTGGTCATCTGATGGCCGAGTATTTGTACTGACATCTAACCGCAACGGTCACACAAGCAAACAGATGATATAGCAAAGCAGATCTTTTGAAATTGTAATCTGGTTACCACAGACTCTTTCGTGGGACTTTATATTGTGCAGTTATCATTCAGCAGACATATACATTTAGCTCTATTCCTACTTTTGTATCATGGTATTTCATGCTACAAATAAACACCAGAGGAAATAACAAGAGCAGACTTTTGCTCTGCCGGTTAATACCCAGCCCCACTTTTAATTCTTATACTTATAGTATAACTTTGTCTGTTTCAGGCGGTTTTTATCTTCAGACCACATATTATATCAAGTTTTTTCTTGTTTTTGTTTTTGTGATTCTTTTTTTCACACTGTAGAATGTAAACTTGTTGGATTGTTTTTAACATTTAATACCGGTATTCCGTATTTTACAACCTTTCAGTCATTTCGTTTAAATGCAGGTAAACAGGTTTTTGATCATATAGATAACAGATACGTATACTTTTGTAAAAGATGAATTGAAATGTAATTGCAAATTATTATCTCTACAATATATTTCATGAGTGACACATTTGAATATAACTGTTAATTGTGATTTTTATGCATTGAGGAACCTGCCTCAATGCAATTATTCTTCATTTTTGTCGATATTGCATTCTAATGTGAGAAGTTTGAAAAAGAATATTGAGAAATTGCAGTCATGTTATATGATGTTTCTCAGTAATAGGAGTTACAGAAACATGGTTAGAAGAATAAAAACTCTTACCAGTTTGTTCTTTAGATGGATATAGTTTTATTGGAAAAGGTAGAAGTCATCGCCCTGGTGGTGGAGTTGACATTTTTGTAAAGGATTCATTAACATATAGAGCACGTGAAGATTTGCAAGTATTTGAAAATGAAGTAAAAAGTATATTTATTGAGCTTTTTTTTTTTAAAACAAGAAGAGTATCATTGAAGGTGTAGTTTATAGACCACCCGGGCAGTCAGTTCTTGCGTTTAAGGATTCCTTTGAACCAGTCCTCTTTAGAATTATGGGAGATTTCAATATTAATCATTTTATAAGTGATGAGATGCTGTCTAATGATTTTCTACAACTCATGAATTCATATTCTTTTTCTCCTGTAATATCTAAACCAACTCGAATTAATGTTGATACATCAACTTTATGGATAATATTTTTGTGAACAATACAAGCATGGTTATACATCTGGCATTATTAATTACCCTTAGTGACCATAATGCCTACATTTCTGTTAACTGACTTCAATATAAATTCCAAACAGAATGTCAACATGGAACCATGTGTTAGGTATATCAACGAAGAAAGTATAATATCGTTTTGTATTGAATTAATTAAGTAAAGTTAACTGGGACTTTCTTCTGAATAATTTAGTCGCAGATGTTAACCAGTTGTATAATTCATTTTTTAATCTTTTTGGTTCTTTGTATGACATATGTTTTCCAAAGCAAAAACCTAAGAATAACTACAAGGAAAAAGAAAATTTATGGTTTGATCATACTCCAAAAAAAACTCTGTCGCAAGAAAAAATACTTTGTATCATTAATTCATAAAGAATCTCACCCCATATAGAGAAAGTGTTTATAAGAAACAAAGGAATATTGCAAATAATGCTATTAGAAATGCAAAACGTGGTTATTATGAAAAGAAATTCTATGGTCAAAGAAATGATTCAAAAGGAACATGGCGTGTTATAAATAATAATAATAAAAAAAGTTGATTGTCCATCTCTTCTAAAAGAAGGAAAATATATTGAGGAACCAGTAGATGCCTTACAAGTGTTCAATGAGTATTTTGTTTCAGCCTAGTCCTTCCACAAGCCCTATTCAGTTTTTGAATGGTGATTATCCGAATTCATTATTTTCTACATGTATAACAGAAACAGATCTAATTAAAATGGCATTAAGTTTAAAAGAAGGTAAAAGTCCAGGATATGATAATGTAGACACCAAGGTTCTGAAGAAATGTATTCATATTGTAGCACCAGTGTTGACTCATATTTTCAATGTATCTATACAGACAGGATGCTTTCCAGATGCCTTGAAGGTTGCCAAAGTCTTGCCAATATTTAAAAAGGGAGATAAATCATTGCTAACGAATTATCGTCCAGTGTCTCTTCTGTCTGTTTTAAACAAATTATTTGAAAAATTGATAAATGCAAAGTTAATATCCTTTTTATGTAAACACAATATATTATATAACAGACAGTTTGGGTTTCGCTCTGGACATTCTACTTCTATGGCTTTACTTGAATTTATTGAACATCTAATACAGCTTTTGAAAATAAAGATATTGGCCTTGGCATTTTTTTTGACCTTTCAGAGGCATTCGATTCCATTGATCATGATATTCTGTTGCAGAAAGTGAAATTTTACGGTATAAGAGGAATTCCTTTAGAGTGGATAAGGAGCTATCTGTCTCATAGAAAACAGTTTGTTTGTATTAATGGTGTTAACTCTACATTTTTATCAGTCTCGGCAGGTGTTCCTCAGGGATCACTATTATTTTAACTTTATATCAACGACGTTCAATATGTCGGTGAAAAACTTTGCCCAGTTATATTTGCAGATGACACAAACCTCTTTGTGTCAGGTAAAACTATTGGAGAAATATCAACTATAGTTTCTTCTAAAATACCTAAAATAGAACTCTGGTTTTCGGCAAACAAATTACTTATAGATTCCAAAAAGACCAATTATATGATATTTAAGTAGAAAAATAAAAACTTTAAAAAAATATATGTAACATCAGTATTAATGACCATAATATACTACAGGTTTCTAATACAATATTTCTTGGAGTAACACTCGATGACAGACTAAATGGTCTTCTCATACAAATGATATCTTGAGGAAAATCTCTCGTGCAATTGGTGTACTCTGTAGAGTAAGACACTTTATTCCCTTGAAAATATTGATAAATATATACAATGCAATTATTTTACCTCATATATGCGATTATACTTTGATATGTAATTGTGCGAAAAAAAATTATCATCTCAAGTTCATGTTTTGCATAAAAGAGCATTACGAACAATAACAAATTCTCACCCCAGAACTCCTTCGGAACCACTATTTTTGAAATTTAAGATACTCACTATTTTTCAAATATACAAATTACAAGTTGCATCATTTATGTATATGTATAATAATGACTTGTTACCTTCCATCTTTGACAATACGTTCAAAACAGCTAAGGATGTTCAACACATTTTACAAGACATGCAAAAGACTTGTATATCCCAATGTTAAAACCAAACTTCACGCAAATCGGTATACTCAAGTGTATTGTGGAATGCCATACCGACTGAAATTAAAAAGTGCCCATCTCTTGCCTCTTTCAAACGTAAATATAGAAATTATCTCATGAATGAATTCTCATCTTAATCTTGTTTCACCTGTATTAATACCCAATCCCACTTATTACCTATGTAATTCTCTTCCTTTTTTAAAATTATAATTTACTTACTGTGGGTTTTTTTTAGGAGCCCAGCCTTTGAAAGGCCAATGGCCTCTACTGGCTCCTTCAAATTCTTGTATTTTTATGTAATCATGACCTTTTGTTGTTGAATATAAAAATTGTTAATGTTTTTATGAGAATTTGAAAATAAATGAAATGAATGAAATGAATGAATGAATATTACTTCTTATTTTAGGTTAGTATTTCTTTATGGAAACTCCTTTAAGCCTATGCATGTAGAAAAAAAAGAGGGGTATTCGATGTGAAGATCAAAATATCATTAAAATTCACTGTGCATTGAAGTATTGATGAATAAAGAACTTGAGACTTACCACTTGGGAGACTCCATCAATTATGGCAAACCAGATCCACAAGCCAATGAAACTTCCTTCTACATAATGTCCGGTGATAGTTGTTATTCTGAGCAGAAAAAAGAAGAAAGAATGACATATACTTTCTACCTTCGGACTCTTCTCCCTGGTTAAATAACTCTTTTGAGGGGGCATTTCCCCTCCGTTAAATGTGCTTTCCACACCATAAGGGTCGAATTACTCTACTGAGACACTATGAACATGACGGACAAAGAAAGCGGACAAAATAAACAACCCCTCATTCTACCCTTCACAATATTTCTGGTAGTCAAAAGAACATCCCTTCACTGCTATTGTCTAAAATATGTGGAACAGGTGTCATGTGCATATTCACCTGGAACTACATGATTAAACATAATAGCTGTGAAGGGATGTTCTTTTGACTACCAGAACCATTGTGAAGGGTAGAATGAGAGGTTGTTTATTTTGTCCGCTTTCTTTGTCCGCCATGTTCATAGTGAGAGTGCATTTCACTATTTTGAGTGGGTTTCTCTTCAAACGAAGTGATTCTTGACGTAATAATAACTCTTAGCTAAGGTGGATGGATATCCAGTTCCTGTATATTTAAAAAGCGAGATATATTTTCTCCGTTTATGTATCGTTTCATTCTATGTAGATTGGGGACCAATTGCCAATATGGACCAATTGGTTTTTAATGGGTAGATTTTGACTGTCTCATTGAATAGAATGTCAAATTTCAGTACCCGTACGCAAATGAACTGAATCTTAAATGTACTATGGGGAAAAAAAATCATCTAAACATTTTTTTTTTACTTCATTTTTCTCATTTCCAAAGATAATATTGGCATGTCGTTGGCGTGTTGTAATAAATATTGATAAAAATACTAACATGCAATTTTAGAAAATAATGAAGAATTTCTTAGAAACAGTAGCAAACGCACCGAAGCAAATGAGACAGTAAAAGCTAGAGAGTCTACTTACATAGTTAGGATGGTGATGATAGGATGTATGATGGTATAGTTGAGAACACCAGCTCGACACCTCCCAATTAACCTTCAGGGGAAAGAAGAGAAGGTGACAACCCACTTCAACGAAGGCCTGCGAGACCGAAGGCCCGCGAGGCCGAAAATAGCAAATTGTAATCTATAATGTCACACCACTCTGTGCAGGAAGGAAGTATCAAAGGGCATGCAGTGAAAAATTTTTTCATTGAAGGTGTGGGACATCCGGAAACGAGGACTAAACATGCTAAATGAGACATGATTATTTTATATACCGATAGCGCATTATTTGTGATGAAGGAAAATACGATACGAGAAAAGTCGGCCTCGCGGGCCTTCGATCTCGCGGGCCTTCGGTCAAGTGGGCGGACCCCGAAGAGAAAGTATATCTTTGAGATAAACATTAGATTAATTTTGTCATGAAATATATATCCATAATCTCTTGTACAACAAATGTTTCAAGATCAATCTCAGTCATCAGGCATTTGAACTTATTTTCATATGGTTACGGTTTTCTGAATGTTCATAATTCTGAAGCGTTCGTTATGCCGGAGATTCGTAATTCCATGATAATAAATTAAAGTAAACTGATAATTCGAAAATGAAATTTAAAAAAAGAAATGAATAGAGAACGTTTTGGAATTACGACCTTCTAAAAAAAATGCACCCCATCCCGCCTTTGCAACCTATACTGGCTAATTTTGCAGTCTATCGGCTGGTGATGTTTCTCAGATTTTCCTTGTATATAAAAGACATGAACCTTGTAATTTCCAAAGCACCTTAAATAAAAAAAAATCCTTTCAAAATGAAATTTCCCTATATCCTCAGATTTTCCTTGTATAGAAGACATAAACCGTGTAATTTCCAAAATCGCCTTTAAAAAACCTTTAAAAATTCCTTTCGACATAATATTTCCTTATACATGTATAAGAAATCTACAATATCTAAGAAATGGTGGAAAATGAGTACCCATCTTAACGATAGTTACGTTTCCTTTCAAGCAAAACAGGTAGGAAAGCTGCAAGAAAATGTATTTGAGTATGATCATGATTATATATGATTATTTCTCAATGCCAGAACACCCTTATCAAACAAGAAAAAAAAATCTAATTTTAGTTTTTCAATGAGTAATACCAATCGGGGGAAACAATCAATCTCATATTCGGGACCTGTTATATGGAATGATTGCCAAAAGAATTAAGGAATATTACCAGCCGCAGATGTTTTGAAAGAGCATTACAACAACATTTGATTGAAGAATACCAATTGAAATCTACTTTTAGGAATATTCATGCATGTCATTATTGTTCCTTTTATTTATTTTAAGCTTATTGATATTCGATATCATTATTCTTCTTGTTGTTATGGTTATTACTGTTACTGATGTTGTAAATATTGTATATGTGTCATTAAAAAAAATATCAGAGATGTACCTTTCGATCAATTGGCTGACATTGATTCATGTAATCAACTTTATGGGGCGAACCTCGATTAGCATATGCTATTTGTTAGCTCCCTTTACCAAGATGTTTGTATCACTGTGAATTATCATAATGTATGTATTATTGTGAATTCGGAAATAAATTCATTCATCCATTCAGTATACCGGTACAAATTAACTAGTTGATTCAATAGCTAAGTTTTTCAGTGTAATTTTGAATTATCGAGCTCTATCAACTTTTTTTCACTTTGTATGGGATGTTATTCCACAGTAAGGTGTTCTGGGACGGGATTTATAAGGATTAAGTCGAATCATAGGAAAAATGCCTATGATGCAACTAAATCCTTAAACACGATAAAAACTACTTTCGAAAAATCAACTTAAAAATGCGATTTCGAAAACCTATTGTACTGCCCATAATTATATACAAATCATGTTTTGATTACGTCATCGTAAAGTCCGCACATTATTTTCTAAAGGTGATAGACAGCGCCACTGAAGTTGCCTATTGATTTTTCGAAAGTAGTTTTTATCGTTTTAATTGCAAAATATTTGAATCATTCAAATATTTTGCTATGTAAACTTATATAGCTTAACAGTACTTTGCTAAACTCCATAAATTCCAAGAGTACCTCTTGTTTGGGACTGCTTTTACGCAGCAGCAAGGCGCCTGAGGTTTGAATTTCGGCTTGCTGATAAGAATTTTCTCTAGATCTTCAAAGGTCTCATTCAAATAAACCAGGAGAAGAGACATAAAGCAGTAGATGACAATGGCTTGGTAGAAATTACGTATCGTGTCCAGATAGATGGCAGACTCGGCGAATTTGATCGAAAACCACTATAGAAAGAAAGCGAAATGTAGAGTTTGGCAGTGTCAAAATTCTGTGAAAAATATCAAGAAATATGAATGAAAAGGGGGGAAATGTTCTTGATCGGGTTGGAAGTATTTTATTTATTTATTTTTGTTTTTTTTTTTAATAAAGAAACACATATGCACAGGTTGTATCAATGTGTCTATATAGCACGTTAATTTATTTGATGTACATGTACGATAAAAAAGCAATGTAGATAAAATGCCTTGCCCAAGGGCATAAGAGCCGTGCCGGGGATCGAACCAGGGGCGTCGCTAGGGGGGGGGGGGTGACACCCCAATTCAAAATTCTTGTCGGCAAATTCGCAATCGCTGTCGGCAAAAAGAGAGAGCGAGAGAAAAAAAAAAGGAGAGGGAAGAGGAAGGAGGGAAAAAGAAAAGAGAAGTAAGGTGCCCAAATAGAGTCATATTCGGCTTATTTGCCTGTGTACTTTGACGACGAAATAACACTGGTACCACGAAGGAGAGTGTATAATTTTCCTCGCTCGCTGCGCTCACTCGTATCATATTCAGATACAGGATGTTTCCGGAAAGCAACCACATTCGGCAAGTAAAAAAAAACAAATATATAATTTAGATATCTTTAGGCCCATCGTGTATTTTGATAAAGAATTATCACTTCTACCATGAAAAAAGAGTATATATATTTTTCCTCGCTCGCTGCGCTCTCTCGTAAAATAATTTTATTTAGATACAGGACGGTCTTTGAAAGCAAATAAATGAGGCAAGGGAGGCGACCAAATATATCAAAATAGATATCTCAAAGGCCCATCGTGTATTTTGATGAAGAACTTTCACTTCTACCATAAAAAAGGAGTATGTATGTATTTTTTCCTCGCTCGCTATACGCTCGCTCGTATAATATTCAGATACAAGATGGATTGGGGAAAGCAAACGAATTCGGCAAGCGAGGTGACCAAAATAATGTACATATGTAACCCAAATAGTTCCATTGTGTATTTTGATGAAGAATTATCACTTCTACCATGAAAACAGGTAAATATATATAATAAAAGTCACCAAATCTGGTTGAAATCGACTGAAATGTGTAGGGAAGACGAAGGAAAATATGATAGAGGCACACAATAACATGCCTAGTGGGCTTTATACGGTTGAATTTATAGACGTTGGTCGTCGGTAATCGGTGGCATCGTTTGTCGGCAATCTGGCCTCTACACCCCCCCCCCCCCATGGAAAAAAGGTCTAGCGACGCCCCTGGATCGAACCCTCCAGTGCCCTAGACCACTCGACTACGGCACGTCTACTTATGGCTGTACGTTGAAAGTAAGCATTTTAGGTGCCCTCCTCCCCCCCCCCCCAAAAAAAAAAAAAAAAAAAGAAGAAGAAAGCTGGAACCCTTCCGACGTACCTCTGCTTTAGTGTTTTGTCCAATGTTGATGCTCAGCATTCACTTATTACTGCAGGAAAGTGACTCAGT
>CM057161.1:4206351-4221961 GCA_029962745.1 Echinometra lucunter | reverse complement strand
CTAAAACTTTCTCAAGGTTAAATAAACTTGACAAATTAACTGTTTGGGGCTGACTCAATTTTCTTACGGCCCTGTCCCATACTACCGTTAACGATTCCATCTGCCTACGGCTAAATATTTATGTCAGACGGTGTCAGACAGAGGCAAATTCTAAAAATCTGCCAATCTAGTCTGTACACCAGCCGAAGAACGAATTTCAAAAGTCCAATAAACGTGCGCGTTCGTTTCTCAGACAGAATCGTTAAATGGTAGTATGGGACAGGGCCTTTAGTCTCTGTATGAATTGTCATGGGAGAATGTTATTCAAATGTGAGTCTATAGATAAAAGACTAAGAAATTCAAGATTATCATTGCCCCATAGCTAGATCTTTTTGTCCCATCAAACAGAACAAACAGGACAACAAATGAGCCTAAAGCCAGGGTTTGGGTGCTGCTACCCATCAATTTAAACCATGGACAGCTAAATTATCTGTTTCCCATAAGCTTGATACAACAGTAACCCTATTCCCATAGACAAAGAGTTAACAAATGAAAGATTCATTTTCTCTTTTTAAGTAATGTGGTTGTCATCCTTGCCATCTCAGAAGTGACAATGGTCTCTGTCAATGTTCAATTCAGCCCCTTATGCCAAGTCATATTTTCACCCAACAATACAAATCATACTTTCACTTTTCTACAGAACATGTTGAATGTCTTAATAATGTCATGCCTTTACACATGTTGACCTCTGAATTATCTAATTTCCCATTCTCCTACTATAGGGGCCACCCGGTTCCAGTAGGCAATGGGTTAAGGAAATGGTTGCATTTACCTTTATGTTTTGGTCTGGTTTGATGTTCTGCCAAGGGTATGGGTTACTGCCTCTTCTCCATCTGTAAAGGAGTTTCAGAAATGAAATGAAATGAAATTATTTACAAATACGTTCAAATTGATCAATGGCATATAGGGAAAAACCTGAAAAACATTAAACTAATCATGGTTTATATTTACAGCCAGAATAACAGTACATTATCATAAAATCTACTCCACAGATGCATCTATGCAGAACTATCAAAGCCAAGTGTTAAACAGTTGATTACAACTTAAATAAAAAAAACTGTAAACTGTAAAACACTTTAAATGTAACTAATCATTAAACTCTTTAAATTGGCAATGCAGTGAATAATACAAAATCACTATTTCTGTGATCAAATTGGCAATTTCTGATTAAATTTTACAATACATTTTTCATTTTGGTTCATGTTATGTCCGTATTTATTTTTTTCAAGCTATGTAAGCATGGAAAAAAATAATTTTCATTGCCAATTTGAGGATTGAAGATCATTAGTTTAGACCTCAAGAAAGCTCTGTACTGCTATGGGTTAAACCACAATTGAATGTTTGCAGGTCAAAATTGTAGAATTTTTTCTTCATCCCTGGGGAAATTAGTGCCAGGCGGGCAGGTGTGATACTGCACTGAGTGCCGGTAGGAATTTTCATGTGGTGGAAGGTTCCGACCAGTGCGAACCACAGTTCAGATTGTGAAATAGTGTATTCTTTTGCAGTGAATTTGCTGTGAAAGGGTTGTAGAAAAGTCGTTGTTTTTAGTGTTTTGTAGTGCCCATGCTTTCATTGTGAAGCAGTTGTTCTTAAGGCATGAAAGAGGTGTGAATAAGCTGTACAATAATGGTAGAATGAGTGTAGGTTGGTAGTACTTTAATAGTTGTGAAAAAGTAGTGGTTTTGGCTCCAGCACAATAGTAGACATTCTGTCATTAGGTGATCCACCATCACCCCCTTATTCAAGACAATAATCTGTCCATTGTTATGGAGCTTAACACATCCTGTTATTGATTATTCTGCTGGTGAACACCAATTAAGTCTGATAATTATTTAACACCCTTTTTTAACAGGCTTTTTTTAAAGCTTGATATTTAACACCCTTTTTTAACAGCAAAACCACTACTTTTTAAAAACTTTTTCACACAGACTTCATTGCAAAAAAAAACTTTTATGAAAATCAGATCACTACAGTTAAGGTTGGTAGTGGTAGTGACAACGCTGCCCATAAATCTATCTTTATATCATCTAAACTTACGTTGCATCTGGGTTTTTGGTTGCCAGTCTAACAATGTAGAAAGCTGCAAATGCTGCTCCTCCTCCAACTGCCACAAACAGAGGAATCAGCTTCAGGGAGAGAAAAAAGGGGACATCAAATTTTTTTGTTCAATTAGGGTGTATGAGAAAAGTTTAATTCTCTTGATAGTCCAACCTCAGAAATACCTGTCTTTTTTGAAGTTTGGAAGGAATGCAATGGACACAAGAGTGAGTATATTTAAATATACATAAATGTAAATGCATACAGAAAGGGGCCTGAATGAGTCAGAGTGAAAATGAAGTAATGTCAGACAAACTGACCTCAACTAAAAAGAAGTGTTCAACAGACAGGATGCAAATGAATGTTAAATGTATTTAAGTATGCAGATCTAAATATTTTACATTGCAACAACCTGTAACCCCTCACTATGAAAATCTGATTGAGAAGCAACTTGATGTCAATAATTATAATGATTGTCTTTTTGTGCTAAGCTTCCCTTCACATGATAAAATACATGTACCACAAGAATAAAAAGGATATATGTATAAGCAACATCTATAATTTCAAAACTAAGTATATTTGACGATTTCCGCCATCAAAATCACCCTTTCTAATGCGTGGTTACCTCTGCTAGCATTTCCTGCTATCTAATTGCATCATAAAATCTTAAGATTGTACCTTTCCAATTAAATTTTCTGAGAGTATAATATAAGAAGGTTTTGCCTTACCTTACAACATGCTTCCAATGTTCGCATCATTATCATTTGAATATGATGACTTTTGACACTGTCAAGATACTCAATGAAGTAGGCTGGGCCACAGGCGCACGATCACAACGTTGTCATGTGGCGAGACGTGTGGTTGCACATCAACGTTATTATTCTTGTGGGCCTCTGGACTAGCCAGGCTCATGAAGTATGTTGACGATGTCAGAAGTCATCATATTCAAATGATAATGATGCTAACATCAGAAGCACATTGTAAGGTAATAAAGGCAAAAAACTTTCTTATAGACTTATACTCTAGAAAATTTCAGTTATTTTAACTAGTAAAGTACTAAGTAGAATCTAAAATTTTTATGGCGCAATTACATGTACATGTAAGTCTAGATAGTGAGAAATTCTATTAATAGCAAACTTCAGAGGAGTTTGCAGAGGTAACTGTGGGTTAGAAAGGGTGATTTTGACAGCGTTTGTGTTTTTGTTTACATGATTCTCCACACACACACACAGCTGCAAGCTGGGTACAGTTTGATGCAAATGTCAGATATACATGTATTAGAGACAATGAGCTCATACAGCTAGTTTAAACCATGGGGTGGGTTAAAACCCCTCGTCCCTGGGTTTTACTTTTTAATTTTTTGAAGCGTACATGCGCACAAATTCCAGTCCAATCAGCCAATTATCAGCCGTAATTTTTTTGAAAATGTCTGCAAGATCGCTCGCATCTAGTCGCGCATCGATGCACATGCGCAAGTTAGTCACCATTTTCTATCAGCATTTCAATGGACGCCGGGGAAACGTAAACAAGCGGTGAGTTTTTCCAGCTACCCTACGATAGATTTAGATCCAAATTTTGGTTTTCGTACGTCCGATTTTTAGTCCCATGTGTCAGTCGGGTTCGTGATGACCACAGCCGATAGTTACAAGGCTGGTGGTGCCATTGGCCCATGGGAAAGTGATTTTCCAGGGGTTGTTTTGAAGTGCCAAAATGCTTGCTATGTACAAATAGGGGGTAAAAGCTCTGGACGTCAATGGGGAGTAATTAGCTATAGGATAGCTATCGTGATTTTATTCTGATATTACACGATAGCTATAGATTGCTGACATAGGCCCCTGTGTAGACTGATGTGACCTTGAAATATTATGCCTCCAAATCACACTTTCTCATGCCCGGTTAACCCTGCAAACTACCTTCCAAGTTCGCCAGTGGACCAGTCGATCAAACTGTGATATAAGAACCTTAAATTTATTTTTCAAACTCAAAATATCGACTTTTGATTGATACGGGATCCTACCTTCTTGTTGATTTCGCCGCCTGATTAATTTCCATTTCAATAGCGCGACCTCCGACATCGTGAGTTCACCTACACCCGCTGGTCTCGGCCACAGGCGCTAGGCGAAGCAGCGTTGCACTCTCGCACGCACTCTGCGTTCGCCGACACAGCGAAGTCAACAAGAAGGTAGGATCCCGTATCAATCAAAAGTCGATATTTTGAGTTTGAAAAATAAATTTAAGGTTCTTATATCACAGTTTGATCGACTGGTCCACTGGCGAACTTGGAAGGTAGTTTGCAGGGTTAACCGGGCATGAGAAAGTGTGATTTGGAGGCATAATATTTCAAGGTCACATCAGTCTACACAGGGGCCTATGTCAGCAATCTATAGCTATCGTGTAATATCAGAATAAAATCATGATAGCTATCCTATAGCTAGGGAGTAATAGCGTTAGCGTGTTTTTGGTTTTTTTTTACTTCCCTGACGTCCCTGGACTAACCGATGAATTAACTGAAAATGGTGAATTCGGGGTGACAGACACACGTCAAACACATCACATCACACACATCATGACATGCACAGACTCAAGCACAGTCACTCATCCTGTGTACTCAGGATGAATTGACCTCATCCCACAAAAGTGACAATTCTGTACCGAAACTACATAGCATGCTTTTCTATTAGTATTACTCGACGGCATGCTGTCGACCTACGACTCTACAAGTCTGACAAGCATCAGTTTTCTTCTTAAAATTCACCATTTTCAGTTAATTCATCAGATATGAAGCAGAAAGGGGAAAATTGAGAGCCTCAGGAACATTGCTGGTAAGTAAAATCAAAACTTTTCTTCTCTATTTTAGAAGATCTAAGTCAATGTATTTCGCGTTCGCGTCGGCAATTAGTTTCGCTATTCAAGACAAAACGCCGTTTTGAACTACGGGTGAGCACAGTCACACCGCACGCACAGACACAGTCAAATACTTGTTATAGTCACACAGACTCAATCTCAGTCAGCTCAGTGGGAAGAGGTTTTCGTTTCATTTTAATAGTTACTGATTCAATTTAGCTCATGAAATTACCGCTTTATGGTGCTTTAAGCTTGACCATGTCAATCCTTGCATCATTTTGGTAAATTAAATAGACTAACTCCAGTGAAAATAGAGGAATTTCCGGAATTTCTGCAGGGACGAACGCTCGCTGTCGATTTCAGTGAAAATGGCGACGTTCTTGTTGGTATTCACGATACCAGTCGTCTATGATTTTGCATTGTATACTTTCAGTGTATTTCCTTTCCAGATAATGTAATTATTGTACTGTTAGAAATAAATCAAAATTACTTAACATACAGTTAAGGTAATAATGAACAAAATTTGCCTTCAAAATCGTTTAAATGTTCAAACAAACAACATTAATAAAATTAACAAAATAACAAAACTAATTAATTTTTATCACATACTTAATCGAGGCTAGCAAATTTCTGGTGGAACATATCGACCATAAAAACATCATGCCCTCTCTTTTTATTTTGATTTTGATGTACTAGATTCGGCTAGATTCCCATACCGTGTAGTACGTGCACTAAAATCAAGAGTTTCCCTTTTACTTATTTGAGACATAAAACAATGAATGATAGCGGCCGGCCTTTACCACCCCCCCCCCCCCCCCCGCCAAGGAAAAAAAATTATGATAATAATGATAATACATGTAATTAATAAACAAAAAAACTGAAAAATATAAAAATATGAAAATGAAAAAAAAAAAAAGAAAGCAGTATACCACTGGGATGGGTGAATGCATGGGTGTCGATTTGTGTTCGCGGTTGGGGGAGGGGGGAATGACCGATGCCGAATATCCTCGACCGCGGAGCAAAGCGACCGAGCGGGGAAAGGGTATGGAGGTTCAAACGTGAAGGAAAGACTATAAGCGGGGGGGGGGGGTTAGGACCTGTTTTTGCAGCCAATATCTCTGCATTATTAGTCTAATCTACCGGTCCTCCAATTAACTGCACAAAAAATTGTGTTCAAACAATATAGCAGAGGTACATCCTCATTACTTGAATGAGAGCTTTAGGGAATTGAACCTTTACTTAGAGTTTGAACCATCCCGGCCGCTTCTTATTTTGCGAGCGAGCGAAGCGATCGAGCCGAAAATTCCCTTTTCTAGCTATAAAACAAATGTAATTTGTCGTCAAAGTGCACTCAAGCAATATAAGATGTTTGACTAATTCAGCACCTCACTGGTCCAATTGTTTACTTTCATAAACCACGCAATATTTCAAATATCACAAGCGAGGAAGGCGAGATAGGGGAAAACACATTCCTTTAGTGATGCAGTGTTATTTTGTCACCCAAATCTACTATAGATCTATAAAATCTCTATATATTCGAGTGAGCGCAGCGAGCGAGGAAAAAAATACATTCTCTGATAGCTTCAAAGATATTTAAATAGTATTTTATCACCTAATTGCCAAATCTTGCTTTTTGGCGCATCGCTTGACATCTATCAAACCATTTTGGTTCTATGAGCATGCAAGCGAAGCGAGCTACCGACAAAAAATCTGTTTCTTTCTAATAAAACGTAGAATTTGCACCAAAATAGATTAGAAATTTTATGAAAAGCTTTACATCTCCCTGTAAAAGCTTTACATCTCCCTGTAAAAATATTACAATATTCGGATATGTTGCTGAGGGAATAAGAGCGCTTGCCTTCTTATCCTGTTTCTATGAGCGAGCGGAGCGAGCGAGCGAGCAAGAAATGGCTATTTTTTTTCAATATTGAGAACAGCTGGGTACTATTAGTGTACTGCTACTCCAATCTTATGATTTTAATAACATACATTTTATAAGCATCTTCCTTTCTCATATTTGGTATGATAGGAATAGGCTACCGGTCACAGGCCATTATCTCATGAAAATTCTTTTGTTATGGGTCTTCTTCCCGTTCGACTTCTTGCAGTTATAGTACATGTATATTAAACATTGGACAGAAAGACAAGATGCAAACCAGTTTCATTTCATAATAAACCCTGATAAAAATATTAACTGACATTGGTTAAGATAACAAAAGATATTAAATGCGAGTAGAACAATAATAGCATACTACTTGATAGAAAGACAAGATGCACACCGATTTGCTTTCATAAAATATCATAACCTCATTGGTTGGGATCAGGTTGGGATACTTAAAATGCGAGCGAGCGAAGCGAGCGAGCGCTGAAAGCCCTTTCCTTTTCCTTTCCTTTAAAAAAAAATGTTTCTTTGCTCTTTATTTTCTCTGTCTTTGTCTTTACTTTTGTTTATTTCTAGGATTATATATAGGAGGCTATGAAATTTTTCATTTTTTTTCATGGTTAATTTTTGGGGGGGTAATTGTACAGGCCATCCCCCTGACCGGAATGGGATATATCCCCCCATCCCCCCCCCCCCCGGGATCGACACCCATGGGTGAATGCAAGGAAAAAAGGGGGAGGGAGAGCTGGTGCGTGACCCCAGGAGGCCAAGGGAGAATATGTCCATTATAGGTGATATGTATTTCATTCTTTCACCATGTTTGATCATGTGAACATAACTTAGGCCTAAAGGCTCAATGCTAAAGTGCAATATGAAAATGATTCATCTTGACACTGCATGCCCATGCAGTCTCATAATGGCCGGGCGCCATTATAATCCCAGTCTATGGCCAAGTTTAAAAAAAAATGTATCGAAGGGGGAATCCTCTTTTCCGTACAAGGAAAAAAAATGAAAATTTTGCTCCTTTTGGGTGTCCGACAACCGACACCCGACAGCATTTGATTTTGGGGCAAGAAAGTGCCCCGACATCAGCCACAGCCAGCCCAAAATTGTGGGCGGGAGGGGGGCCCGGAGGGGGGGAGGGGTATAACTTCCTGTGTCCTCAGAAGGTATTAAGTGAATCATAGAATCGTAAATGTTTGCAGTTTATGTTCTGAAGTCATCATGCACTTGCAGTGATAATGACGACGAAAGGATGAAAGGATGATACTTTTTAGCATGTCCCCGGAGCATGTCCTGTAGAAGCAACGCACAGACAAAATGGGACGCTATACCGATATCGTTCTTTCTGCATTGAATATCGGTCGGCAAGTTCAGTTTTTACCCTGGCTTCGTCGTCCACAGAGCTTAAACTATTAGAGAGGGCTTACCGGACTCGAGAAAGTATGCAACGTACGAGCAGTAACGGATACCCTCTTGTAGCAGACAGTTTTGTTGTTGTTGTTGTTGTTGTTGTTGTTGTTGTTTTGTTTTGTTTTGTTTGTTTGTTTGTTTGTTTGTTTGTTTGTTTGCTTGTTTGTTTGTCTGTTTCTTTGTTGTTGTTGTTTTTAAATGTAAATAAGGATGATATGGGGATATCCCATAAAAAAACCGAGGGCTTGTTTGTGTATGGTCTCTTTAACTTCTTGAGATTCGATTTGTAAACCCTGTGTAAACATATAGGTTGAAAATCAGAGTATTTATTGTATCATGCTTTAAAGAGTTTCGTACTCTTTGTACCTTAATTGGCTTTGTATTAGTTCTATGCAACTTTGCCAAAAAGATTCAAAACATGAGCTTCAGTTACTTCCATAATCTAATATACTTCCAATCCCAGTATTCAAGGTAATAAGCGACTAACTGAGAGTAGCCGATGAACGCTTATAAAGTGCGAGCATATGAATGAGGTCGTTTGCTATAAAATCAAACCACCAGTTCGATTCCAAAAAAACCGTATTAAAGTCTAGCCTAATTATTTTATCGTCTATTTTCTTCAAACTCCTTAACCGTCAATCCAGGGGCAGCGCTACGGGGGGAGGGGGTCAGGGGACGACGCCTCATGATTTTTCAAGTGAGCAAAAAAAAAAAAAGAGAGAGAAGAAAAAGAAGAAAAAGAGGAGAAAGAATAAAGAACAGTATGGGAAAAGAGAGGGTTGGATCATGTAACTACATAATACCCCCATTTTTTCATTTAAAACGTAAATAAACTCACCTATGGGTCATCTCCCCCCCCCCCATCAAAATACCCTTGCGCCGCCCCTGCGTCAATCCTCTCATGCCTATAGAATGCCAGGTTAAGTTTCAGAGGTGTTGCCTATATAAACTACAAGATGCAAAGTTGCAAACGATTTTTTTTTTCTTTTAGGTGAAAAATGATCTACTTTGCATAAATTATGTAATCAAATAATCATATTGCATGTTTTCAGTATAGGAATGATGAAAATGATAGGCACCGGAAGCGGGGGGGGGGGCAGACTTGGCCATCATTCAAAGGGGGAGGCAAAATCCAGTTGCCCCCATGCCCCCCCCCCCCCAAGAAAAAAAGAAAATTTCGGATAAGATTGCACTGCAACCATGTAGTGCATGCTCTAAAATACCAACTTTCAAGATTCAAAAAGTTTTTTATTCGGACGCTATGCTCCCTCGGTATATTAATTATGTTTATCAGTATTTAGAACTTCTGTCTATCATCTATGAACTAAGGGGCAGATGCTGGCTTTATTCGGAGGGGGATCCCCCCCCCCCCCCCCACCCCTGAAAAGCGGTATCGCGATCAGCTTTCTAGTCGTGTAAAAGAGCAGGTCAATTCTAACACTAACATCCTAATTTTTTTCACATTATTATGCAGATAGGAGCAGTGTATCCCCCTGTCGTGGCGGCAATAGAAAGGGGCACATTTTCTCCCTTTCAAGGAGTGGGGAAATTCATCTCCCCCCCCCCCCCCCACCAGCCGTCGATCTGTTTTTAGGACTGGGGGAGGCAACACGACCAAGTGGAGATGAGCCCGCGATGATGTATAAAATAAGGCTTTGCCTGTTTGTCATATTAAGTGAGATGGCGTAAATATTCATATTTTGAATGACAGCCCCGGAAAAACTAAACAACAACAACACAGTCCTGGAACAGGAGATTAATAGGTAACTCAGTCAGACGCGGACCCAGGGGGGCGAGCGGGCCCCCCCCCCCCCGCCCCAAAAGGGAGTGAGAGAGAGAAGGAAAAGAAGGAAAAGGGAAAGAGGAGAGAAAGAGAAGAGAAAAAAAGAGGAAAAGGGGGAAGCAAGGAGGCCGGGGGCCGAAATGGCTTAGCCTCCCAGGCTGTTGCCCCCCCCCCCCGGAAAATAAATCAACATCTCCTTTTATACGATTGTGCCCAACCCGACCTGCAAGAATAAAACCCAATTTATGTACCAATTATCGTTAGAAAGAAACGTTTTCTTTATTATTTTGAGCTGGCCAAAATCGAATTAACATCGCTTTAAACACATGTGCCTGCCCCGAGCTGCCACAATAAAACCAAGCTTATTTACCAATTACCATTCAAAAGAGAAGTGTATTTTTTCTGCTCACTCGCTATGCTCGTTCGTCAAAGTGGAATTAAGATCGCTTTGAACACGAATGTGCCCGCCCCCGACCTGCATCAGTAATGTCAATAAAACCCAGTTTATGTATCAAACATTATTAAAGAGAATTTGTTTATGCTCGCTCGCCAAAATGGAATTAATATCGCCATAAACACGATCATTATGCACGTCCTGATCAGGTCCTGCAACAACTTGATAACGAAGTTTATGTACCAGTTAGCATTAAAACAGAAGTATTTTTTTTTTGTTCGCTCGCTACTCTCGCACGCAAAAATGAAATCAGCAAAGTTTATGTACCAATTTTCATTATGAGGAAAGTGTTGGGGTGTTGTTGTTGTTGTTGTTGTTGTTGTTTTTTTTTTTTGCTCACTCGCTACGCTTGCTCGCCATAGTGGATTCACCTGAAACACGATATTGTCTGCCCCAACCGGCAGAATCAAAACCAATGCAGTTTATGCTGCCAATAATAAAAGACGTGTTTTTTTATTTTCGCTCACTCGCTCACCAAAACAGAATCAACATCGCCTTAAACACATGCAATTGTGCCAGCCTTGACCTACTGTTTATTTTCCAAACATTATTACAAGAGAGGTGTTTATCTTCAATCGCTCACTATGCTCACTCGCCGAAATTAAATTAACATCGCCTTAAATACGATAGTGCCTGCCCAAACCTGCAACAACAAAACCCATGCAGTTTGCCCTGCCAATATTAGAGAAGTGGGTTTTTTTTTTATTTTCGCTCGCTCGCTACGCTCGCTCGCCTTAACATCGACTTTAATATGGTTGTGTCCGCCCCGCCTCGGTCGCCCCAACCCCTTGACGCGGTATGCCAGGTACAGCACTGCTATACGGCTCATGCAAAAGCCAATGTATGCTAATAAGGATTCACAAGACGTGTTTAGGGTGGGTTTCGAGGGAGTTTAGCGTATATCCATGCATGGTAACACCCACAGAACTGAGTTGAAGCTAAACTTTTCATTAACGAACAAAACATGAACAAGGAGCCCCTCGACACCGTGAAAAATCTACATTTTCTTTCGGATCTAGAAACTTTATATAGCCATTATAATGCTCTATGGAAATAAAAATCTCAGAATGCCCCCCCCCCCATGAGACCAAATGCCAGATACGTCACTGCATTACGCGCCAATATTTGACCTCGCGTGATTTCAAATTTGCCTACCCCCCCCCCCCAAGAAATCCTGGATCTGCGCCAGTGAATTCAGTGCATGGGTGATTTCAAGTTTGCGTGTTGGAGGCTGGTGTTATGGTGTTGTGAAAACATAATACCAACACCAACACCGACACCGTACTTGAAACCCTGAAATCACCCAATCTCTATCCATAATTATCTCTCCAAATGTAACGTGAGTGAGTAACCATGGAATAATGTTGTTTTGAATGTTTCCTTTGTACGTAATCCTTTGATTGTCTTTTCTTGTATCTATGAATGTGATTATTGTAAACGTTATGTACAGGGGCGTAGACAGCGGGGGGGGGGGGGGGGGGGGGGGGGGGGGATGACATGTACAATCATCCCCCCCCCCCCCGGTTTTAGGGAAGGATGTTTGCTTACAATTAAACTGAATTAACATGTTTAGAAATGAACAGCAATAATGATAATGATAATTATTATCATTATAACAACAACAATAACAATAGTAATAATAATAATTAGTAATGTATTATTATTATTAGTAGTAATAGTATTATTATTATTATTATTAGTAGTAGTAGTAGTATTATTATTATTATTATTAGTATTATTATCATTATTATTATTATTATTATTATCATTATCATTATTATTATTATTATTATTATTATTATTATCATTATTATCATTATTATTATCATTATCATCATCATCATTATTATTATTATTATTATTATTATTATTATTATTATTATTATTAGCATTATCATTATTATTATTATTATTATGCCAATGATAATAATAATAGTTATCATCATCATCGTTAATGTGACTGAAATGACGATTACTATCATAACTATATCGATCATTATTCTGATTTATGTAGTTATTTATATTACTTTTGGGTAATTTCGGCGCTGTCACAGTTTTTCTGAAGTGGTGTAACAACAAAATTAAAAAAAAAAAGAAGATAAATAGCGTGATTCAAATATGCAATAATGTGTGTCAGTCCATATTCTATATTCGTTTGTCACGGTGCGTATATCTTCTATTTATGTCTGTGCATCATTGGCGTAAATCCCGGGGGGACGGGGGATATATCCCCCGCTTTTTTGAGAGGGGGGATGGCGTGTACAAATATTCCCCCTTCACTTTTTAAGGAAGAAATGATATTTGAATTAATCGTTAATAAAATTTTTAATAATTTGTCATAAACAACCATCATACGTTAGAATTTCTATTTGAAAATGTGATTTAAAACCAGAAAAGCGCTTATTTTTGGCTCGCTCGCTTTGCTCGCTCATCATATTATAGAATTTTTGTTTGAAAATGCGATAGAAAACCAGAAGAGTGGTTATTTTTGGCTCGCTCGCTTCGCTCGCTCATCATATTTTAGAATTTTTGTTTGAAAATGCGATAGAAAACCAGAAGAGTGGTTATTTTTGGCTCCCTCGCTCGCAAGATAAAAATTAAAATGTGTGTAAGGGGGTCTGTGCAGGTGTGTGCGGGTGCATGTATGTATCTGTATACGAAATTGATCCTCGATTTCTCGTGAACGGCAAATCATCCCCCCCCCCAGGTGTAAGAACCTGTCTTCGCCATTGGTTATGTATGTTTAAATGATCAAATGAATAATGAAAAATGAGCTTCGAACATTTTGCTTGTTTGTTTGTTTGTTTGATTTTGTTGTTTTTTGTTGTTTTGTTTTGTTGTTTTGTTTTGTTTTGTTTGCTAATTGTCAAAAAAATGGAAGGCAGAGTAATGACAAATTTTGGAGATTTGTGCCCTTCTTTTACAAATTCCTGGATCCGCCCCTGGCCCGGGCCCCTGGTCTTATTAACTGAGATTTTTTGCCCCTTCTGAGCCCGGAATAATCTCTTTATACACCATAGTTTCCAGATATCCATCCATCCTTGCTCACTCACAAAGACAAATTATATTTGAATACTATATAAATGTGAATATCGTAAAGAAGAATTCGATCCACGACTTAACGCTCCATACCCACGCCATACTAAGCGTTCTACAGAAGTATCTCAACTGATTCCTCTTTTAAAGTATAAGCTCTCTGCTCGTATTGCATGCATGCATATGCATTGTGTACATTTTCCAAGATCAAGAGCTTGCGCTGCTAGCGCTAGCGCTAGATACAAGTACATGTGAAACCAATGAATGAATCTATTCTTGGTAACATCGACACTGCTGCATGCATTACAGGAAAGATGGAAGACGCCGAAACAAATGGGTCAAACGAAGAGCCAGAGCAAGTGCAGTTTTTGTACAAGGCAATGTGTAAGTGTAGACTCCAAAATCTTCTTCCATAGATCTAACAAGTTAGATCTAGTTCCATGTCTGTAAATACCGGTAATTGCGCGCTGGCTTCAGACCAGTCCCAGGCATATGTCCCAGCCCAGGCCAGATCGAGTAGGCTACACATGACACAGGCATGACAGGATGAGCATGATGAGTGGGCCAGATCAGCAGCCGTAGCCGTAGGTAAAATAGGAGGACTAAGTTAGAACTAGATCTAGTGCCAACGTGTTGACTTGTGACTCTACAGCTACACTACAGTTTTGATGACCAGTTAAAAAATTTCATTTGATTCTAATGTACCTAAGTGGGCATAGCCGATTCTTGCAAACTCGCAACAAAAAGTGAGACTAACTTAACAAGTTACATCGTGTATGTGATGAAGCTTGATTCTCTCAGCTACAAAAGTGTCATTATCTTTAAATTGAATATTTGATTGATGATATTATAAGCCACTACACTAGGGGCCTCTTTGAATACCTGCCAATATTTGCAGACATATGATTTTCAAGTGATTTTCAAAAGAAGTCTTTTGTTCTCGAAACTCCTACACAGGCATGACAGGCAAACCAAAGGCAAAAGCAGTGACCTCTCTTCAACATGTACATGTAATTTCCCATTGATACGGATTTTCAGGCTCTGCCTCTTGAAGAAAAACCCTACAATAAGCAGCAAGCATGACTGTGCGCTGCACCGAGCTTGCTGAAATAGAGCGACTTTCAATTTCATGTAAAGCAAAAAGTGTCTGGTGGAAAGAAACCACCAGTGGCTTAGATCACAAGAATGCATTTTTGACAACTTACAACTTGCCAAAAAACATTGATTTACTATTGCTTCACAAGTTCATGTGCACTTGAAAATTCTGTTCTCTCCGCCGAGGGTCAACTGGAAGTTTGACCTCTCGTACATAAAGTCTATGTATGCAGAGCGTGATTACCTTCCGGGATACCAAACGGGTTCGCAAAAATTTTGTTTGTGTCCTTGTCCAACATCTTGCTCCGCAGGGCGTCGGGTCTGGCTACATCAAGTAGACGTGCTTCAATATGTGCAATTGACATCAGTGTTATATTGTATCTTTTTATTAAAGATTCCTAAAAATTTGTATGAAGATTGAATGTGAAAGAAGAATTGACTATCAAAGTGAATTATTTGTTTTATTCTGAAATAAAGGAGACCTAGACATTAGTAGAAATGATTTATGAATACGAGGTATAGTTAGTATGGGACACATTTCAACAATTATCAGCATGGAGTTTCATGACAAAGCCTTGATATTGTGAGACTGATTTTCCACTGAGTGATTGTTCAGTTTGTCAGCCTAATCGTGAAATAAGTCCCCTCTCATTCAGCATGTTCAGAGTGTATGCACCAGTGGCGGCACCAAGGGGGGGCATGGGTGGGCATTTGCCCCCCCACTCAGAAGCTTTGCCTCCCCAGTTGCCCCCCCCCCCAGAAATTTTGAGGACTGAAAAGAAAAATTATGCAGTAATTTGTAAATATGTAGATGTTGGCATAAGCATCATATTCAAGCTGTGAAGTGCTCTAAAATACCATTTTCCGCTCTTCAAAGCTTCGATTGAAAACCAAAAAAGTGGTTATTTTTGGCTCGCCCGCTTCGCTCGCTCATCATATTTTTAAATTTCTTTTCTAAAATGCGATTAAAAACAAGAAAAGTAGCCATTTTTGGCTCGCTCGCTTCACTCACTTGTCATATTTGAGA
>CM057161.1:4189527-4205851 GCA_029962745.1 Echinometra lucunter | reverse complement strand
ACATCTTGTACATAAGAGACTGGTTCAGGTCACTGGAGAGGTATTGACAGGTACTACTTGATCTACAGTAGTGTGATTCCACGCAGGGAAACTTGGTCAATGTTGATCTTTACTTCCTGATAGATGCTGGACATCCCTTCTCGATCTCGTAAGAGACCTTCCACCTTCCCCCCTTTTTGTCTTTTCGATTATTCCACAAGGTAATGTCTTTTGGATGACGGTTCTCACTTGTCGCTCAGAGATTCCAGGGTGGAAAGGAACATCTGCTTGCATACGGGAAGACGACCAAGGCATCAGAAGGATCTGGAAGAAAAATAGGAAATTACAGATTTCCCTTTTCTTCTTCTTCACATCAATGTTCATTCTAATGACTTCCGTTGTTTTGCAAACTGCCAAGATCGTAATACGAATTTCTTTTGCTTATTTTCTTCAGAGAATTTTGCACAATCTAATTTCTTTCGTGGAACAACTGAGGCAGGGTTCACGAAATTGTGCTTCACGACGAGCTGGCATACTGTTCTTCTCCTGGCTTTTCCGGCTCACATATTCTTCTCCTAGGTTCCTCTTCATCTTCGCAGACTGCATTTGATAATTGTCTTAACTGACTTTTCAAGAGGAGCCGGTGTCCCTTGACCTTCCACAAAAAAAAGCCTCTGTCTGCTGGATGCTTTTCTAATTCATTTCTATCTCCCAGACAAGGCTCAGGTACAGCCGCGCCCTGAAGTTGTCTTGCTGAGACCTCAGGTGTGAGATGCGGCAATTGAACTATAAATTCTTCATCATCTTCTTCAATATCCATTTCTTCTTCAAAATCGGATTCTGACCTCAGTCCATCCAAATCATCATTTTCCTCGTCCAATCATGGAGCATTCGACGACCTGCTCTGGCAAAGTCCTTTCACAAAAGATGTACCTTCTACGTTGTCAACTTCGTGGACTTGCTCTGGCAAATTCCTTTCCACAAAAGAAGGACCTTCTATGCTGTCTTCTTTGTGGACTGGCTCTGGCCAATTCCTTTCCACAAAAGATGTACCTTCTATGCTGTCTTCTTTGTGGACTTGCTCTGGCAAATTTCTTTCCACAAAAGATGTACCTTCTATGTTGTCTTCTTTGTGGACTTGCTCTGGCAAATTCATTTCCACAAAAGATTGTACCTTCTATGCTGTCTTCTTTGTGGGACTGGCTCTGGCAAATTCCTTTTCCACAAAAGATGTACCTTCTATGCTGTCTTCTTTTGTGGACTTGCTCTGGCAAATTTCTTTCCACAAAAGATGTACCTTCTATGTTGTCTTCTTTGTGGACTTGCTCTGGCCATTCCTTTCCACAAAAGATGTACCTTCTATGTTGTCTTCTTTGTGGACTTGCTCTGGCAAATTCATTTCCACAAAAGATGTACCTTCTATGCTGTCTTCTTTGTGGACTTGCTCTGGCAAATTCTTTCCACAAAAAGATGTACCTTCTATGTTGTCTTCTTTGTGGACTTGCTCTCGCAAATTCATTTCCACAAAAGATGTACCTTCTATGGCTGTCTTCTTTGTGGACTTGGCTCTGGCAATTTCTTTCCACAAAAGATGTACCTTCTATGTTGTCTTCTTGTGGACTTGCTCTGGCAAATTCCTTTCCACAAAAGATGTACCTTCTATGTTGTCTTCTTTGTGGACTTGCTCTGGCAATTCATTTCCACAAAAGATGTACTAGTACCTTCCACGCTATCTTCTTTCCTTTGGTCATCGTCACCCTACGCATTTTTCACTCTTACTTCCAGTGTGACTTTCGCTATTAATGACACTTCTGCCATCACCAGACTGCGTTTACTATCGGACTGGAGGAATCACCTGCAAATAACTGAATGAATGAAGATGATGCATCTTCAACCTGTATACAACATGCATTATGGGATTTACAATCTTCATTATAACAATAATGTTTGAAACATAGAAAACATAAACATTTCCTACATGGGGCCCATGCACCCAAATTGCAGACGAAATTGCTGCACACTGCTGGCGACAGACTTGAATCACATTAAACTTCTCCCTTCTTCGGAAGTATCTCAGTTGGAGCTTTGAACTTTTGCACCTTGGAGTTCAGCATCTGGAGAAAGAGAAATCAAGGTAAGTTGTTCATCACATTTTGTAATGTTATGCGTATCAAAAAAAATTCAGTGCAAATAAATTCATTACTACTATTAATCAAATATTTTCTAAACCCCATCAATGCTAATACAGATTTAAACAGTATATTTCACAATACATATGAAAAAAAAAAGATAGTGGCATTAAAACAACAATAAAAATCACAAGCATCCCCCCTTAACATTGAAACTTTTTATTTATATTTAGCAACAAACCAGTAACACAGTCTGGTGTAATTGTAAAAACAACAACGCAATGTGGTGTAATTACACTTTTTGAAAATATTGAGCAAAACTTACCCCAAATTTACCAAACATGAGGGTAGTTATGTGTCCAACCAACTTTTGGGTAAAACTTTGCGATTTATAAATTACCCTTTTTTAGGGAAAATTGAATTGCCAATTTAATTATCCATTTTATGTTTAACCCAACCATGATACCCAACATGATAATGGTACCCAGTATGTAGACCAATTTCTGAGTTATAGGTTAAAGATGTCTTCTGTTTTCGTGAATTATGTGGGCATTAATTTCCTTTCATTCTTGTTTGGTATTATGCATAAGGTAAATAGTTTGGAGAAGTTTTACCTAATTTTAGGTATATGATGCCCATATTTATTTACCCAGTGTTGTTACCCATTGTGTAGACTTTTATTTTTGACACATTCACCCAGCATTTCTTAGAGTGTATGAAGTGAATTTTAAAAACTGAAATGAAACGAACGTCATCAAGGTTTGAATAAAACCTAATACCCCTTTTAAAATTTCTTGCATGAAGCTGAAAATACGGATATTGTTCCGATTTTGACTTTTATAAATTTTGTCATCTGATTTATCCCATACTGTCATAAAAAAATGAATGATGATATCCATAAACATGAACATTTGCATCGTAGTTGATCGCACTGAAAGTAAACACGATATATCATGTTCATTTTCTTTAGAATCAACGTCTTCTGGAGACATACAACAGCACTTAATAAAGAAATACCTTTCGTTTTTTTAACAAATGCTGATAATGGCAAGTCGCTCTCACTGTCGGAATCCGTTGAACTGGCATCACTATCCCCATCCACAGCCAGTACAACTCCTTGCCACGGAGACGAACCTGGCCATGGCATGAAAACACAAGAGCCTCTTTGGGAGATGGCCTTCATACTTCAAGTCCTTTTCAGAGACCACATTTTTGGAGCCGTCAGCCTTCCATCTCACAAGTACATCGGTGTCTCCAGTGTAGATATTATCGCGTGTTAACCCCTTTGGCATAATCCTAGAATACAAGTTGATAATAATTTATTTTAAGTCATGGTGTGCAAAGGGGATACGATTCGTTAACAATGTTTTAAAGACAGATGGAAAGTTTCTCTCATATTTTGATTTTCAACATAAATACAATGTACAAGTAAAATTTATTTATATCATGGATTATGTAACACTATTTGATTCAGTTATGACAAAAATGTCAAACCTGAGCTCATGGTAGCTACATATATTCTCCCCGAAGCATTGTTTTAATACTGAAAGTGCAAAAAGGTTGTGCACATATCTACTAGTCTTTCTTGAAACATGAAATCAAGAAATGTAAAAGACTTTCAAAAAGTGAACAGGAGTTTGATCTTGACAATATTATTTAGAGTTCTATTTACCTAATCCCCTTTCTTTTAATTGTCAATATAAACATGAGGTGGTTTCAGTTTAAATTGCTGATTAGAATTCTTTATGTGAAAGATGCTTTATTAAGATCCAAATTAGTAACAAATAAGCTATGTTCATTTCATAATAGCAGCAAAGAAACAATTATAAATATATTTTGTTCCTGTATATATTCAAATGAAATATGGTCAAATCTTGAGCCTTGGCCGTCCCGCAATATTATTCACATTCACCTTACATATAAAAATAAAATGTTTGGCTTTTATGACGTAATAACAGTGCTTTCAATTGTATCATGATTTTAGAAAGGAAAAAAAAGTTGGCAGCCAAATGCAAAAATTGTTTGCCCGTTTTTGAACGGGGGAAAAAAAAATCATAAAATCATAAAATGTTATTATGATATGGAAAAGAATATTTGTAAAACAAATCTAAAAAAAAAAGAAATTAAAAAACAAAGTGGTAAAACCTTATTGAATGCTTCTCATTGTGGTTTTTTTCTCATGGAATTATTTGTCAAGTTATTTTGTGTCGCTTAGGAAAGAATTTACAATATGTAATTGATTTTTCTAATGGTTTGTTCTTATTTTATTTAGAATGGCCAAGAATATCATTTTGAAATTTTGCATGTATCTATGTGATATTATTTAATAAAAAAGGGGAAGTGGAGGGGGCATCTGTTTCTCCATGTATACTGCAACGGAATTTAAAAAAAAGGCTTATACCCACATAGGATGTAAAATGTAATACTAAATAATCATATAGGGTTTTTTTTTCCTTTTGTGCTAAAGATATAAATTATAGTTTTTAGATTTTTTTTTTTTTTTTTTTGGGGGGGGGGGGGCTTGACAACATACCAGAAATTAACAACGAATAAAAGATAATAAGCCATTGACTTCATATTCGTGATATGGTATCTGTCGTTTAAAAGGAGATGGGAAAATATCAATTTCACTACAAAGTTATATCACCTTCTTCTTGATTTCATTCCCGATAAGTGGTACCTGCCTGCAGGACGAAAATTTTCAGAGCCCCTGTAGTCAGAACCTGTATTAGATTTGAAAAGGAAAAAAAAACTCATTAAACTCTTTAAAGGGGTCTACAGATATATTATGCAGATAATAGTTGAGTAAAGCACAAACAAACAAGAAAAAACACAAATAAACAAACAAAACAAAACAAAAGAAAAGTCTAGATTATTTTTATCTAATTTCATTTCAAGAAATTTAACAAGAGATTCACGACTTTGCATTAACGTTCGCTACCATGTAAATCCCAAAAAGACCTTTCAGAGGACCCCACTCAGAAGAAGCAGGCAATATTATCTGTCAAGTATTGTTATTTTGTTGATGAAATGCAGAAATAAATCAAATCAAATCAAATCAAATCAAATGAATAGGTTAATACGTTAGAAAATTACTGTGTTGTGAAACTGACTTGCCTTTTCTAATTTGGAGAAGGAATAAAGGCTACACTGGAAATGAAATCTTAGAGATTTCAAAGGTGTAAATTACGGATTTAGTTTAAATGTAAAATCAATTTGGAGGCTAACTGAATTAATGAAATATTTATAGACCTACGTAGACTATCTGAACTAATCTATTTTGTTATTGCCCCATGTACATGCATGCGTAATGCCAAAATAGTCCTTGCATCCGAGTCAAAGCAAGGTGACACCTGCTTTAAAGAGATTTTTTAGAGTCTATTACTAGTAGTACGGACCACTATAACTGGAGACTAAATGCAAATAAATAAATAAATAAATGAATAGATAAATAAATAAATTAAAAAATGAGATTTAGTTTGAAACTTCTAGATCAGTTGAGTGGTGTCATTAATAATGTCTCATGACTGAGAGTCCCATGTAGAAAATTGAGATCTAGACCTACTACAGATCTAGATCTAGTCTTGAGTCTACAGAGTACAGTGCGGATAGAAATTGTTCCCTCCCCATATGGTTGTTTTGGTATATTCTACGTCAAAATCTAATCTGTACTACATGTAAATATTAATGAACTTGATCTTAGAACTAGTCTTAGATCCAAAACTATTTTGCAGTGTGGTACACTCAGTTTCAGGTCCAGACCTCCAATCAGGAAGGTCATGAAACTGTCTGAATACACCTTTCTAATTCTAGGCCGGCTACAGGCTCCAGTTGAGTTTTACCTGGGTAGATCTATGCCAAGATAGCTAGTATTAGTTCATCCTTTTAAAGAGTCACATCTTGTATGTATAGTATATTATTACCTTTAACCTCTGACAGTTACATTATGTAGGTCATATACAGACCTACTCATGATATTGATCTGTACTGGGCCCCACCCCTGGCCCGTTTCTCGATCTAACAAAGTTAATGTATTGACAGACTATGACTATGAGTATGAATTAGGCCTGTTGTTAGGCTGAAAATTTCGAATTAAACTCCTGCAATACCTTTATGAAATAAAAATTACAGTGTCTTGGTTCTTAGCTTTAGCCTTAGCTATATTGCTGGGTAATGAACAGTTTTAGCACTGACCGTCTTGCCACGATCTCGAGTCGTAGCCTAGCCAAATTCGAACACGGAGCAGATCTACTTTATGATAACAATTTTTTCAACAGGTGGGGCTACGTATTCGTTTTCCCCTATAATCCTTGGAAATACTTTTACACTGATATTTCACACAAATCTATATGTTGTCCGTGACTAGTTTTTTAATAATCTTTTTAAATCTGGGATGGAGACGTTTTTTTAAATCGATTACTTACCATCTACTGAAGATTGATATACGTACGACAGTTCGTCCTCCACTTTGCCGACAGCTAAAAGCTTTCGCGTAGTGACATTCCCGCGTACGTCACTTTGCGAAACCACTATTCGCTGTTTTCAACACGTACGTCAGTTTGCATGATGTCATTATTACGTCATCGAGGACTTTCCATGCCTAATTTCTTTTGGAAGTGATAGACAATTAAATATAGAGTTGAAAAATGATTATAACTCAAAAACCAAAAAAATCAAAAAATTTGCCACTTACGTCGGTTTGCGAAACCAGCGACGATATGTACAGCCAAACAAAAATGCATAAAGGAAACTTTGCAACATCCTGGTTGTCATCTAATAAAAAAATGCTTACCTGACTTCTCCCAGACAAACGCAACATATTACAATCTTTAAGTTGTCTTTGCCCTCTGTGTTTGGCTGGATAAGAAATGGGGAGAAAAGATAAAAAGTTCATAATAATGTCTAATAATAACAGATGTACATGTGAATATCATTTCATTAATCTTCATCACACAAGCCTCACCAGAATTTCAAGTGAAGTGTACTGTATGGATTGAGGTGCATTGTTGATTAGATAACAGATCAACATATGTAACTTGACAGAACTGTAAAGGAATTGTGTTTGAGCTTACAAATTTAAAATTCACAAAACTTGATTCACAATGATAAATTCTCTAAAAAAACCTAACATATAATTAATGAATAGTAATACTACTACTACTACTACTACTACTGCTGCTACTACTACTACTACTACTACAACTACTACTACTAAAGTACTACTACTGCTACTACTACTACTGCTACTACTACTGCTACTACTACTGCTACTACTACTGCTACTACTTCTGCTACTACTACTGCTACTACTACTGCTACTACTACTGCTACTACTACTGCTACTACTACTGCTACTACTACTGCTACTACTACTGCTACTACAACTACTTCTACTACTACTGCTACTACTACTGCTACTACTACTGCTACTACTACTACTGCTACTACTACTACTACTGCTACTACTACTACTGCTACTACTACTACTATTACTACTACTACTACTTCTACTTCTACTACTTCTTCTACAAGTACTACTACTAATGATCATCATCGCGGCACCATCAGCATCATTATCAGCATCATCATAATCATACATGATCTTAATAATGAGATCAATAATAATAATGAGATATAAAATGAAATGAGGACAACAACAATAACAGCAGCAATAATAATAATGATAACAACGATAAAAATAATAATAACAGGACTGGATCTGGTTTATCAGAATAATGATAATAATAATCATCATCATCATCATCATCATCACAAAAGAGAGAGAGAGAGAGAGTAATCAAATGAATGAACAGTTTTGACTGCCAAGTAATACTCACTGACTGAGTCTGCCCTTTCATTCGTTTAGCTCTAGCAATGAGCTGATGAACCGTTAGCTTCTGCTCTGTATCGCTATCTGATGATCCCCTGTCCAAGTCACTACTACCCTCATCACTTTCATCCTCATCACCATCATCATCATTATCTTCATCACTACTGCCAACACCTCCATCTCCATGTGATCCTCCTGAATCTATGAGAAAAGTACAACATACATGTAATATCATGTTGACAATTTTATAAACTGATTCATTTCTCATGTCATTGATTTTTAAAAATTTCAATAATACACCTTCTTAAAAAAAAACTCACGTTGGCTATTTTCTGTTTTATTTTGTTTTTTCACTTTCTACTGTACTGATGTTAAATTTGTTAAAACCATAGTCACTGAGTATTTGTCTCAAGGAAAATCTAGGAATGTCTTAGGCTTATTGAATAATAAATTTGTAAATTATGGGCGCAGTGCACTTGGACTATGCACTGACCATTCCTGTAAACAGTTCAGTACAAGCACATATTGTGCCTGCTTTGAATTTAATCCAGATTACAAGATCCACCATTTCTTAGAAAAATTTAAATTAATCCCTGAATTCTCGACATGCATCGACCATAACACACAAATCTGGCACAGAGGATCAAGAACATATTTTGGGATAATAAAAATTCATCCTATTCTGGTCAAGAAGTCTTCTACATAATTATGCATATTAACAAGGGGGAAAAAATACTTAGTCTTATTTACCACTTCCATGGTCTCCCTTCACTTCAAAGTCACTATCACTGTCACTGTCACTTAAGCCAAAGTCCAACTGCAGAAGATGATGATCAACTGGTTTCACTCTCCTTTTCTGCGGATCTCTTTGGTCTAGATTTAAATCAATGAAATTACGGCAAAAACACATGATGACAAATATGACAAACCGGCATTATTGTGATTTAAGCCACCCCTCATTCACTCTTCACAATATTAGCGGTTTATTGCGTCAGTGCTGCAGGGACTTCTTTCCACCTCATAGACTTTACATGCAAGCATGGAGCTATTAGACAGATAGCGGTTAATACATGCAGCTCCATGATGCAAGTGTGTGCGTACACTCTGAACATGCTGAATGAGAGGGGACTCATTTCATGATTAGGCTGACAAACTGAACAATCACTCAGTGGAAAATCAGTCTCACAATATCAAGGCTTTGTCATGAAACTCGCATGCTGATAATTGTTGAAATGTGTCCCATACTAACTATACCTAGTATTCATAAATCATTTCTACTAATGTTTAGGTCTCCTTTACATGTATTTCAGAATAAAACAAATAATTCACTTTGATAGTCAATTCTTCCAAAACAGTCTTTCACATTCACTCTTCATACAAATTTTTAGGAATTTTAATAAAAAGATACCACAATATAACACTGATGTCAATTGCACATATTGAAGCACGTCTACTTGATGTAGCCAGACCCGACGCCCTGCGGAGCAAGGTGTTGGACAAGGACACACACAAAATTTTTGCGAACCCGTTCGGTATCCCGGAAGGTAATCATGCTCTGGATACATAGACTTTATGTACGAGAGGTCAAACTTTAGTTCCAGTTGACCCTCTGCGGAGAGAACAGAATTTTCAAGTGCACATGAAGCAATAGTAAATCGTTGTTTTTTGGTAAGTTGTAAGTTGTAAAAAATGCATTCTTGTGATCTAAGCCACTGGTGGTTTCTTTCCACCAGACACTTTTTGCTTTATATGAAATTGAAAGTCGCTCTATTTCAGCAAGCTCGGTGCAGCGCACAGTCATGCTTGCTGCTTATTGCAGGGTTTTTCTTCAAGAGGCGGAGCCTGAAAATCCGTATCAATGGGAAATTACATGTACATGTTGAAGAGAGGTCACTGCTTTTGCCTTTGGTTTGCCTGTCATGCCTGTGTAGGAGTTTCGAGAACAAAAGACTTCTTTTGAAAATCACTTGAAAATTATATGTCTGCAAATATTGGCAGGTATTCAAAGAGGCCCCTAGTGTAGTGGCTTATATCATCAATCAAATATTCAATTTAAAGATAATGACACTTTTGTAGCTGAGTGAGAGAATCAAGCTTCATCACATACGCGATGTAACTTGTTAAGTTAGTCGCACTTTTTGTTGCGAGTTTGCAAGAATAGGCTATGCCCACTTACAACATGACTTAGGCCTAGGTACATTAGAATCAACTGAAATTTTTTAACTGGTCATCAAAACTGTAGTGTAGCTGTAGAGTCACAAGTCAACACGTTGGCACTAGATCTAGTTCTAACTTAGTCCTCCTATTTTACCTACGGCTACGGCTGCTGATCTGGCCCACTCATCATGCTCATCCTGTGTCATGTGTAGCCTACTCGATCTGGCCTGGGCTGGGACATATGCCTGGGACTGGTCTGAAGCCAGCGCGCAATTACCGGTATTAATTACAGACATGGAACTAGATCTAGATCTATGGAAGAAGATTTTGGAGTCTACACTCACACATTGCCTTGTACAAAAACTGCACTTGCTCTGGCTCTTCGTTTGACCCATTTGTTTCGGCGTCTTCCATCTTTCCTGTAATGCATGCAGCAGTGTCGATGTTACCAAGAATAGATTTATTCATTGGTTTCACATGTACTTGTATCTAGCGCTAGCGCTAGCAAGCTCTTGATCTTGGAAAATGTACACAATGCATGCATGCATGCGTGCATGCAATATGAGCAGAGAGCTTATACTTTAAAAGAGGAATCAGATGAGATACTTCTGTAGAACGCTTAGTATGGCGTGGGTAAGGAGCGTTAAGTCGTGGATCGAATTCTTCTTTACGATATTCACATTTATATAGTATTCAAATATAATTTGTCTTTGTGAGTGAGCAAGGATGGATGGATACCTGGAAACTATGGTGTATAAAGAGATTATTCCGGGCTAAGAAGGGACAAAAAATCTCAGTTAATAAGGCCAGGGGCCCGGGCCAGGGGCGGATCCAGGAATTTGTAAAAGAAGGGCACAAATCTCCAAAATTTGTCATTACTCTGCCTTCCATTTGTTTGACAATTAGCAAACAAAACAAAACAAAAAACAAAACAAACAAAAAACAACAAAATCAAACAAACAAACAAACAAACAAAATGTTCGAAGCTCATTTTTCATTATTCATTTGATCATTTAAACATACATAACCAGTGGCGAAGACAGGTTCTTACACCTGGGGGGGGGGGGGATGATTTGCCGTTCACGAGAAATCGAGGATCAATTTCGTATACAGATACATACACGCACCCGCACACACCTGCACAGACCCCCTTACACACATTTTAATTTTTATCTTGCGAGCGAGGGAGCCAAAAATAATCACTCTTCTGGTTTTCTATCGCATTTTCAAACAAAAATTCTAAAATATGATGAGCGAGCGAAGCGAGCGAGCCAAAAATAACCACTCTTCTGGTTTTCTATCGCATTTTCAAACAAAAATTCTATAATATGATGAGTGAGCAAAGCGAGCGAGCCAAAAATAGCGCTTTTCTGGTTTTAAATCACATTTTCAAATAGAAATTCTAATGTATGATGGTTGTTTATGACAAATTATTAAAAATTCTATTAACGATTAATTCAAATATAATTTCTTCCTTAAAAAGTGAAGGGGGAATATTTGTACACGCCATCCCCCCTCTCAAAAAAGCGGGGGATATATCCCCCGTCCCCCCGGGATTTACGCCAATGATGCACAGACATAAATAGAAGATATACGCACCGTGACAAACGAATATAGAATATGGACTGACATACATTATTGCATATTTGCATCACGCTATTTATCTTTTTTTTTTGTTGTTGTTGTTGTTACACCACTTCAGAAAAACTGTGACAGCGCCGAAATTACCCAAAAGTAATATAAATAACTACATAAATCAGAATAATGATCGATATAGTTATGATAGTAATCGTCATTTCAGTCACATTAACGATGATGATGATAACTATTATTATTATCATAGGCATAATAATAATAATAATAATGATAATAATGATAATAATAATAATAATGATAATAATAATAATAATGATAATGATAATAATAATGATAATAATGATAATAATAATAATAATGATAATAATAATAATGATGATAATAATGATAATGATAATAATAATGATAATAATAATAATAATGATGATAATAATGATAATGATAATAATAATGATAATAATGATAATAATGATAATAATGATGATAATAATGATAATGATAATAATGATACTGATAATGATAATAATAATGATAATAATAATAATAACAATGATAATAATACATTACTAATTGTTATTATTATTATTATTATTATTACTATTGTTATTGTTGTCGTTATAATGATAATAATTATTATTATCATTATAGCTGTTCATTTCTAAACATGTTAATTCAGTTTAATTGTAAGCAAAAATCCTTCCCTAAAACCCGGGGGGGGGGGATGATTGTACATGTCATCCCCCTCCCCCCCCCCCCCCGCTGTCTACGCCCCTGTACATAACGTTTAAAATAATCACATTCATAGATACAAGAAAAGATAATCAAAGGATAACGTACAAAGGAAACATTCAAAACAACATTATTCCATGGTTACTCACTCACATTACATTTGGAGAGATAATTATGGATAGAGATTGGGTGATTTCACGGTTTCAAGTACGGTGTCGGTGTTGGTGTTGGTATTCTGTTTTCACAACACCATAACACCAACCTCCAACACGCAAACTTGAAATCACCCATGCACTGAATTCACTGGCGCAGATCCAGGATTTCTTGGGGGGGGGGGGGGTAGGCAAATTTGAAATCACGCGAGGTCAAATATTGGCGCGTAATGCAGTGGCGTATCTGGCATTTGGTCTCATGGGGGGGGGGGCATTCTGAGATTTTTATTTCCATAGAGCATTATAATGGCTATATAAAGTTTCTAGATCCGAAAGAAAATGTAGATTTTTCACGGTGTCGAGGGGCTCCTTGTTCATGTTTTGTTCGTTAAAGAAAAGTTTAGCTTCAACTCAGTTCTGTGGGTGTTACCATGCATGGATATACGCTAAACTCCCTCGAAACCCACCCTAAACACGTCCTGTGAATCCTTATTAGCATACATTGGCTTTTGCATGAGCCGTATAGCAGTGCTGTACCTGGCATACCGCGTCAGGGGGGGGGGGGGCAACCGAGGCGGGGCGGACACAACCATATTTAAGTCGATGTTAAGGCGAGCGAACGTAGCGAACGAGCGAAAATAAAAAAACACTTCTCTAATATTGGCAGGGCAAACTGCATGGGTTTTGTTGTTGCAGGTTGGGGCAGGCACTATCGTGTTTAAGGCGATGTTAATTTAATTTCGGCGAGCGAGCATAGTGAGCGATTGAAGAAAAACATCTCTCTTGTAATAATGTTTGGAAAATAAACAGTAGGTCTAGGCTGGCACAATTGCATGTGTTTAAGGCGATGTTGATTCTATTTTGGTGAGCGAGCGAGGGAAAATAAAAACACCTGTCTTTTAATATTGGCAGCATAAACTGCATTGGTTTTGATTCTGCCGGTTGGGGCAGACAATATCGTGTTTCAGGTGAATCCGCTATGGCGAGCAAGTGTAGCGAGCGAGCAAAAAAACAAAAAACAAAAAACACCCCAACACTTTCCTCATAATGAAAATTGGTACATAAACTTTGATTTATTGTTAATTTGTCGGGGCGGGCACAACTGTAATTGAGGTGACCGATATTAATTCCAATTTGGCGAGCGACCGACCAAATTTGTTTTCTTCTTTAGGCCTTATTACGTTTAGCACATAAACTGGGCGTTATTATTGCAGGTCAGGGCGCGCACATTCGTTTTTTTTTTCATACAGCGATGCTAATTTCATTTTTGCGAGCGAGAGTAGCGAGCGAGCAAAAAAATACTTCTGTTTTAATGCTAACTGGTACATAAACTTCGTTGTCAAGTTGTTGCAGGACCTGATCGGGACGTGCATAATGATCGTGTTTATGGCGATATTAATTCCATTTTGGCGAGCGAGCATAAACAAATTCTCTTTGATAATGTTTGGTACATAAACTGGGTTTTATTGACATTACTGATGCAGGTCGGGGGCGGGCACATTCGTATTCAAAGCGATTTTAATTCCACTTTGACGAACGAGCATAGCGAGGGAGCAGAAAAAATACACTTCTCTTTTGAATGGTAATTGGTAAATAAGCTTGGTTTTATTGGGGCAGTTCGGGGCAGGCACATGTGTTTAAAGCGATGTTAATTCGATTTTGGCGAGCTCGCATAGCGAGCTCGCAAAAATAATAAAGATTTTTTTTTTCTTTCTAACGATAATTGGTACATAAACTGGGTTTTATTCTTGCAGGTCGGGTTGGGCACAATCGTATAAAAGGAGATGTTGATTTATTTTCAGGGGGGGGGCAACAGCCTGGGAGGCAAAGCCATTTCGGCCCCCGGCCTCCTTGCTTCCCCCTTTTCCTCTTTTTTTCTTTTCCCTTTCTCTCCTCTTTCCCTTTCCCTTCTTTTCCTTCTCTCTCTCACTCCCTTTTTTGGCGGGGGGGGGGGGGGGGGGGGGGCAGGGCCCGCTCGCCCCCCTGGGTCCGCGTCTGACTGAGTTACCTATTAATCTCCTGTTCTCTGACTACAGGACTGTGTTGTTGTTGTGTAGTTTTTCCAGGGCTGACATTCAAAATATGAATATTTACGCCATCTCACTTAATATGACAAACAGGCAAAGCCTTATTTTATACATCATCGCGGGCTCATCTCCACTTGGTCGTGTTGCCTCCCCCAATCCTAAAAACAGATCGACGGCTGGTGGGGGGGGGGGGGGAGATGAATTTCCCTACTCCTTGAAAGGGAGAAAATGTGGCCCTTTCTTTTGCCGCCACGGCAGGGGGATACACTGCTCCTATCTGCATAATAATGTGAAAAAATTTAGGTTGTTAGTGTTATTAACCTGCTCTTTTACACGACTAGAAAGCTGATCGCGATACTGCTTGTCAGGGGTGGGGGGGGGGGGGTGGTGATCCCCCTCCGAATAAAGCCAGCATCTGCCCCTTAGTTCATAGATGATAGACAGAAGTTCCAAATACTGATAAACATTGTATATAATTAAATATACCGAGGGAGCACAGCGTCCGAATAAGAAACTTTTTGAATCTTGAAAATTGGTATTTTAGAGCATGCACTACATGGTTGCAGTGCAATCTTATCCAAAATTTTCTTTTTTTCTTGGGGGGGGGGGGGGGAGCATGGGGGCAACTGGATTTTGCCTCCCCCTTTGAATGATGGCCAAGTCTGCCCCCCCCCCCGCTTCCGGCGCCTATCATTTTCATCATTCCTATACTGAAAACATGCAATATGATTATTTGATTACATAATTTATGCAAAGTAGATCATTTTTCACCTAAAAGAAAAAAAAATCGTTTGCAACTTTGCATCTTGTAGTTTATATAGGCAACACCTCTGAAACTTAACCCGGCATTCTATAGGCATGACAGGATTGACGCAGGGGCGGCGAAAGGGTATTTTGATAGGGGGGGGGGGAAGATGACCCATAGGTGAGTTTATTTACGTTTTAAATGAAAAAAAAAATGGGGGTATTATGTAGTTACATGATCCAACCCTCTCTTTTCCCATACTGTTCTTTATTCTTTCTCCTCTTTTTCTTCTTTTTCTTCTTCTCTTTTTTTTTTTTTTTTTTTGCTCACTTGAAAAATCATGAGGCGTCGTCCCCTGACCCCCCCCCCCCCCCCCCCCGTAGCGCTGCCCCTGGATTGACGGTTAAGGAGTTTGAAGAAAATAGACGATAAAATAATTAGGATAGACTTTAATACGGTTTTTTTTGGAATCGAACTGGTGGTTTGATTTTATAGCAAACGACCTCAGTCAAATGCTCGCACTTTATAAGCGTTCATCGGCTACTCTCAGTTAGTCGCTTATTACCTTGAATACTGGGATTGGAAGTATATTAGATTATGGAAGTAACTGAAGCTCATGTTTTGAACTTTTTAGCAAAGTTGCATAGAACTAATACAAAGCCAATTAAGGTACAAAGAGTACGAAACTCTTTAAAGCATGATACAATAAATACTCTGATTTTCAACCTATATGTTTACACAGGGTTTACAAATCGAATCTCAAGAAGTTAAAGAGACCATACACAAACAAGCCCTCGGTTTTTTATGGGATATCCCCATATCATCCTTATTTACATTTAAAAACAACAACAACAAAGAAACAGACAAACAAACAAACAAACAAACAAACAAACAAACAAAACAAAACAACAACAACAACAACAACAACAACAACAACAACAACAACAACAACAACAACAACGACGACGACGACAACAAAA
>CM057161.1:4132612-4189027 GCA_029962745.1 Echinometra lucunter | reverse complement strand
TTTTATTACATCATCTTTACCTCCCCTTCTCTCTCTCCTTCTCTCTTTCTCTTCCTTTCTCTCTTTCTCTCTCTCTCTCTCCCTTTTCCTTCTTGGTTGGCTTGATATCCATGGAGCTTTTTGCGCTTTTGCGCTCTATGCTTTATGTTTGATACTTAATAAAATTTTCATCATTACCTGATGAAGGCCTATGGCCGAAAACTTGTAAACAATGTGACTCATCCATTCTACTTGTTCACTGTTCACGTTTCTTGGGACGTTTCCTTAATCACTTTTAATTAACTTCTGGATATTTTGGGGATTTCATGAATTTTTAGGGCCCATCACAGTTTAAATCAACAAATCAACAAATCATTGGTCGGTGCATTAAGGCTCAGCTTGAATTCAACTCAACATGGCTTCGTCAGTAAGTACTTTTATTGAATATTGTGTCGAAAAATGCAGATCGTGGTCGGCAGGCAGGAAAGTAAACGCTATTAAGTATAGTGATCTGAATCTGTTTTTTAAAGAATGTTCGAGTCGACCCGAGTTGAGCCTTAATGCATCGACCGGCACCTAGTTAGGTGACCTTATAGAAGCCATGACCGATAAGAAAATAAAATCCTTTCACTTGAAGCGTGAAAAAATGACATGGGAATATTTGACAGGATTGCGAATTGTACAAATGGTCAAAAAGCAGGGGATGGCAAGCTCACAATATTCATGGCTTTTGACTGAATTATTTGAGCTTGATAATGTTATGGGACCCAAACATTTAAATCAAAGAATAAGAAGACTAGAGTCACAGGTGAAGAAGGGTACGTTTGAGGAAGGAGTAAGTGCTCTACTACGAGATGTTTTTATCGTAACTCTCGTCAAGAAACCTGTCAAACAAAAGGGAGAAGTGAAGAATTCTAAAAAAAAAAGTTAATGCGTAGTAAAATCTTCGTAAAAGGAAAATGCCTGCCAGTGTCAGTGCCACCATGCCAAAAAAAAGCTAAAGAAAAAGAGATGTGACATTAGAAGTATTTTGAAAAAAATGAAGGTAAGGCATGAGTGTGTGGAAAAATAATTAGATGACTGTCGAAAGGCTTTGGCAGAGGCCACAGTGCAGGTTAGAAATCTGAAAAGAAAAGGAAAATGAAAAGAAAAGTCTCTTGATGAAAAGAAGGATACAATAGGTCGAATAAACAAGGAACTTCGCTCCAAGAGAAAAACAATTGAAAAGTTAGAGCACGATTTTCACAACTCAAGAAGAGAAAGGAAGAGCAAAGAAAAGAAAAAACAAAGCAAAAACTAAAAAAGGAAAAAGTGTGCTACTTGAGAAAAAGAAAAGATCTCTTAAAAGTAGTGCAAAAAGAAAGGGATGAATTGAAGAAGAGACTGAAAAAGATTGAACCAAGGCTGAAGAAATTAGAAGACTGAAACATGAAACAGGCAGCATTGATATTGAAATAAAGAATGGCGTGAAATATACGAACGATGTCAGACAAGTGTATCAAGATTTAATTTGTAATTATGGGGTGAGCTTGTGCGGTGTGTCTTAGAAAAACTCTTAAAAATAAATGTCGATAACCTCCCACAAAAGTCGTTCGCCTTGGACATGTATGTAGAGGGAATTACATTGAGTCAGGCCCAGGTGGCTGAAGTAATGAGGAATGAGAATGAAGGGAATTTTACATTCGGAAGTGATAGTACAACCAAAGGTGGGCACCATTACGGTGCCTACAATCTGCCTACTGCAGACGGAGAGTGTTATGTACTCAGCTTACGAGAAAGTGTAGGAGGGTCTGCCGAAGAGGCATTTAAAGAAATTAAAGAGGTATTAAATGATGTATGTTCGGTTTTTAGTAAACAAGGCAAAATAGAGGACATAATTTGTAAAATCAAAAGTACCATCAGCTATCGCCATGTTGTTAAAAAAAAATTTAACGAAATCTTGCAACAATATAGGAGAAAATTGTTGCCTCGAGTAGTACGGGAGTGGAAGAATCTGACGAAAGAACAAAAGATCAAATTGAACGAATATATAACTTTTTTTTTGCGGTTTACATTTCATTGTTGGTTTGGCCGATCAGGCTGCCCAAACCATGAGGGCGTTAGAAGATATTTTATTTGATCATAATGTAGGTGCTAAGGCAGAGGGTTTTGCATCAAAAAATACAGAAGGGGGTGTGGAAAGATTAATAAGAACTGTGTGCAAGGCCATTCAGGACAGAGGTTGTGAGAAATCTGGCAAACCTGTCATTTTAGGGCGTTTTTACATGACAAAGAGAGAAATTTTGTACCTCTAGCACCATTTAAAGGAAATCACTTCAATATCTTATTTCATACTGCTGCCGGAGTATACAGTGTATTTTCTCCAAAACGATCTAAAGGAGTTTTTTGAATTACATAAAACTGATCATTTGTTGATGAAGGCAGTGCACGCTGATTTAAGTGTACCTCAATTTCTCGCGGCCTGTTCAAGCTTTAGGGCTTATGGATAAATATATCACCACTCCTTTATGGAATATAACGCAAAAGAAATCCAATGTAAATGACATGAGTGAGGTATTTACATCTCTTCTTGCAAAATTTGTTGAGTTATCTGAAGATTCTTCAAATCTTTTGACTGGGAACTGTACGGTTTTTCCAGGAATTAAAGTGAAAGAAGGTTGTGTCCTCAACAAATTAATTACCAGCTGTGACAATGATAATCTGACTAAACAAATCCTTGAACTGGTGTTCACCGGATTCAGGAATGTTATAGAATATGTGGTCAAAGATAATTTAAATAACAAATTTTAGGGACTTGAAGATGAGATCGAAACTGCTCCCAAAACAAACACCTCTGTCAAGAGGAATTTTGGCATGCTCGATAGATTCATGCATATCAAGCCCTCAGCAACTAATCTATGTCTGGAAAGTATCATCATGAATTCTAAAAATAAAACCAGTAAATGGTTGGCAGAAATGTCTGCTGAGAAGAGAGAAGAGTACATCGAAATGTCGAGAAAACAAAAGGCTGTCAAAGGCTTTTGACTCCCTTTGACTCCCTTTCACATGATATTTTATTACAAAAAATGCAATACTATGGTGTCCGTGGTGTATCTTTTGATTGGTTTAAGTCTTATTTATCAGATAGAGAGCAATTTACTGTACATAATAAAATCAATTCGTCTTTCAGATGTATAAAAACGGGTGTACCTCAAGGATCAATACTTGGGCCTTTACTATTTTTAATTTATATCAATGATATTGTAAATTCTTGCCAAAATTCTCATTTTATTCTTTATGCAGATGACACCTCACTTCTTGCCTCTCATGATGATATAAATGTTTTAATTGAATTATTGAACAGAAATCTTGCTAAAATACATACATGTTTCAAGTGCAATAGACTTTCATTAAATATAGATACCGGTAAAACCCAATGTGTTGTTTTTAAAAAGAAAGGCGTGCAATATAATTACGACAATCTTTCTCTCAAAATCGATTCAACTTGTTTAAAGTTCCATGAATCAGTAACATTTTTAGGTGTAGTATTAAATTGCAATCTATATTGGAATGATCATATCAATTTAGTTCGTCTTAGAGTTTCACGTTTTATTGGAATTTTGAACCGACTGAAATGTGAATTACCCTCTTATGTATTGTTTAATCTTTACAATGCCCATATTTTATCCCACATTTCATATTGCAATTCAATTTGGGGAAATACGCATTCTTGCCACCTACAAAAATTGACTATACTTCAAAAGAAAGCAATTCGTATCTGTACGAGATCAGATTTTAATGCACCAACATCTCAATTATTTAAATCATTATGCACGCCAAAATTGCAAGATATTAATAAAATTCAAATTGCTTCAATTATGCAACATTACTACACAAAAACTCTGTCTCCATATTTAACCCATTCGTGACAGGAATTATTTAAAACCTAATTTGATCAGCTTTTATTCTTCAAATTGGCAACACCAACATTTTTATTTTATTGCTACATTTTTCTTATAAAACGTCATATATCTGAAATGAATAGAAATTGACAGAAATTATGATGAAAAGTCAAAAAGTTGCCAATTTGCAGGGGAAAACTGTGATTTTAAATTTTCTATCACATTGCCAATTTAAGGATTTTAATGCTTATTTTCCTTTAAAAAATTTTCAGCATCAAACAACGAATATTAACGCAACCAAAATGGGCACAGTTTGTGTAGAATTTTTTGCTCTTTCTGCTCATGTATTTGGTATGATTTTTAGGGCTTTGCATCAAAAGATATTAGGCCAAACCACAAAATGTGGACCTCTGTCACGAATGGGTTAATGAACATGTTTTCAATCAATGCCAATATTCATAGTTATAATACAAGATCAATCAATAAATTTCATCGTTGGACGTATTTGAATGATAGGTCAAAATATTCATTACGCCATACTGGCCCAGCTTTATGGAATAGTCTGAATTTGAGAAAATTAAATATACAATTCAATAATATATTTAAAAGGCAATTTAAAAAAGAATTGATATCTACCTACTGACTTTTTTACTTATATTTATTTTCCATGCTTTGTTGAATTAGTCTTTCATCTGTTTTAATATGAATTTGTTGTGCGTGCGTGTGTGTGTGTGTGTTTTAATTATGTCATTTATGGTTACATTTGACTGCAATATTGGTACACTATCACAACTAAAGCTACAGCTATAATATCAAACAACAGCCGTTCGATAATTTCGGGTATGTGCAATTTAACAAGCCTTTTCAAGGGCTTTCTACGTACACACCCTTTTCCATTCATTTTTTCAATAATTATTTGTTTAAAATGCAATGTACATCTGTACCAACAATTTTAGTTGTATCTCTGTTTTGTCAACATGTGTAATTTTGTTCTGTATTGCCTGTTTCTTGTCTATGTATCTTTTTTAATGAATTGGAAATAAAGATTGAATTTGAATTTGAATTTGAATTAGAAAAGTATGCTACTCGAGCAAGACAAATCTGGGAAGAGAGAGAAAAATATTGAGGGAAAAAAAGAGATAACATGTTAGCCAAAGAAGAAAGAGACAATGTGAGGAGGGAGAAAATAATCAAAGAGGTACAAAATGTCTGTGGAGGAATATGGTTGAGTGAGGAAGATGTAAGAAAGGGGTTGGAAGGGATATTAGAAAGGAAGAGGTGGAAAGGTTGAAAAGTCAACTGAAAGCCAGGAGGTACGTTGTCATGGAAAAGAACGAAAATGGTGTACTGAATTTTTCTGAGAAAGGGAGAAAGAAATCCCATGATGAGCTCCGAGATCAAGTCATACAATTGATTAATAAGAGCAAAGTAAGGGAAAGAATTGTACAAGAAGAAGACAATGAAGAAGAAGATATGATATGTGCACCTGAAGAGAAGATACAAGAATACAAACAACTTCTTAAAAGAAAGAGAGAAGATCACAGAGATGGTTGGAAACCCAATATACACATCTAACTAAAAGTCATGAAGAAGATGAAGAAATGTGGTGTACGGCTTATATTTTGAGTAGAACGAATGCCGGCATGAATTTTGTGTACCTGAGTAACACTGATGATGTATATTTCTACACAAAGAGCAAATAACTGACGATTTAGAATGTGGCGATCTTTACGTTAAAGATGTATTAGCCAAGGATCTGGTAGGATACAAAATAAAACATAAATTCAGTGTAGAAGGGAAGGCTATATGGTACACAGGATATGTCATAGAGGCAGAAGAAGGTGATGATAGAAGGTAATGATAGAGAAGATAGAAATGAAGGAGAATTGAAAGGATTGAACAAAAATCCTTCAGAATAGAGAACATAGAAATAAAGAAGAGGAGGTGGGATTGAACAGAAACAATCCCTACAAATAGAAAAGATGAAGAAGAAAAAGGATTGAGGAGAAGCAATCCCCAGAATGATAGAGAAGATATATGGAAATGAAGAAGTGAAATGATTGAGGAAAAGCAATCCCTAAGAATAGAGAACAGAAATAAAGAGGAGAAAGGATTGAATGGAAACAATCCCTATGAATAGAAAAGATAAATGAAGAATTGAAAGGATTGAGGAGAAGCAATCCCCAGAATGATAGAGAAGATATATGGAAATGAAGAAGTGAAATGATTGAGGAAAAGCAATCCCTAAGAATAGAGAACAGAAATAAAGAAGAGGAGGTGGGATTGAACAGAAACAATCCCTACAAATAGAAAAGATGAAAAAGAAAAAGGATTGAGGAGAAGCAATCCCCAGAATGATAGAGAAGATATATGGAAATGAAGAAGTGAAATGATTGAGGAAAAGCAATCCCTAAGAATAGAGAACAGAAATAAAGAGGAGATAGGATTGAATGGAAACAATCCCTATGAATAGAAAAGATAAATGAAGAATTGAAAGGATTGAGGAGAAGCAATCTCCAGAATTATAGGGAAGATATAAATGAAGAAGAATTAAGAATTTAGCCGAAGCAATTCCAAAGAATAGAGAACATAGAAATGGAGAAGAAAAAGGATTGAATGGAAAAAATCCCATATGGAAGCAATCCCTAAGAGTATAGACAGAAATGAAGAAGAGAAAGGATTGAGAAGCAATCCCTAGAATGAAAGAGAAGATAGAAACGAAGAATTGAAAGGATTGAGAAGCAATCCCCAGAATGATAGAGAAGATAGAAATGAAGAATTTAAAGGATTGAGGAGAAACAATCCCCAGAATGATAGAGAAGATAGAAATGAAGAATTGAAAGGATTGAGAAGCAATCCCCAGAATGATAGAGAAGATAGAAATGAAGAAGTGAAAGAATTTAACCAAAGAAATCCCTAAGAATAGAGAAGATATAGAAATTAAGAAGAGGAGAAAGGATTGAACAGAAACAATCCCTATAATGATAGAAAAGATAGACAAATGAAATAAAACAGAAATTAAAAAGAAACAAGCATGAAGAGAAAGGAAATCAAAATACAAAATAAATGGGGTTGAAGGAAAGAATAGAGGATTGTTAGAAGATCTGGAGAAAAGAACTCAAAGAGAACAGACATGACAGATGGAAGGACTAATATTGCAACTGAACAAGCAGAGCTGCCTTGTTACAATATTGACGTTTTGATTGACTGATGAGCCAGAACACGAACTTACGATGAAGTGATTGACGAAGCAAATATTTTGCTGAAGGAGCTTGATATGGACAAGACTTTCGCAAATCTGTCGGCATATTATAGCAGGGATCGTGTGATAAAGCTGCCAAAATGAAGCTCTGTGGACAATATTTTCGCTTTGAACTATACCACTTCACCAGAGTCACTTTCATACATGCACAGGTGAAAATAAATGAAGAACTTGTAATGTACACATTTTTCTCGATTATACATCAACGTATAACAGACTTTTCCAGTCGGCAATAGAGAGCCTATCAGGTAAATGAATGATATTAAAATCTATTATTTCACAAAATGACAGAAAAACTATTTACCATCATTTCAATAATTTCCTTGAATTCTGTAAAATTTATTCCCTTCGTCTGTTTAGATGTCATGAGAATGTTCCAACAAAACCAGCAGATTTCAATGTGTTATTTGAGAATCACACAAGTTCAAGTTCGATATTTACTGTAGGTTTGTGTGTATATCTTTCACACCATATTAATTCAGGCCTATTAGTTACTGAAAAACTTTTACGGGTTCAAATTTTTGTTGATTTACATCGACGTACATGTATATGCCCATTGTGAAGTTGAATGTTGATAAATGTATTATTGCACAATATGAAAAAACATCAATTAACATATTTTCCTTGAATTCTGTAAAATTCATTCTCGTCTGTTTGGATAGCATTACATTGTCAAACAAAATTAGCAGCAGATTTCAATGCGTTATTCGAGTATGACGCAAGTTGATGTTTACTTTTTATGTCTGTATATATTAGGCACTTTAAAACACACATTGTTTGAAGAATATTGTACACAGGTTCACATTTTTCTTGGTTATTATTACATTGATCGACAATTACCTGCCCAGTCTGATATGCTGATATGTCTATTATTCCACAATATAAAAGAAAAAAATATTAACCATGTTTATTAAAGACAGTTTCCATGAATCCTGTAAAATTTATTCTGACTGTCTTTAGATATCAGAGAATGCTCTTCTGAAAAAAAATTAGCAGAAGATTTTAGTGTGTTTTTGAGAATGACACAACTGGGTGTTCGCTTTTCTTGTAACTAAAACGTTGCAAAATACATGTTCATGAAGGCAAAAACCAGTAATAGTACCATTGGAATATCATGGCAGCACAGATGTACCGTGTGCTCGTATCAGTAATATCACATTGCATTGATCTGAAATCCAATAATCGATATAGTATGCGAAATAAAGTGTTATTAAAACATTTATGCTCTCTATATATTGTGTCGCAATTTGTTGCTTCTACTGTGGAGCTTTTGCATGTAAATGTTGGGTGAGGAATGGGAAGGTTCTTGGGTCAATTCATTCATTCTCATGCATGTCTCTCATCCGACATCCTTTCCTGGGGTAACTGGCCTGGAGGAAATGATTTGGTCCATGTTTACACATTGAGACAGGTACGTGTATTATCTTCTGTTAACCTCATAATAGCATGTGAAGTCATCTATCTCTGCCATTTTTCTTCTTTGTCTGTGAGGCTCCTGGAGCCTGTTGCATAAAACTTCCTACAATAGTAACTTTGTTATTATAGTAACTCTTCATGGAATACTGGATTTTGATTGGCTATTGAGCAACATGCCATGCTCTACAGCCAATCAAAATCCAGTATTCCATGAAGAGTTACTATAATAGCAAAGTTACATGTTTTATGCCACGGGCCCCAGTATATCAAAGCAGTATTTCGCAGACCAGGGGTGGTATTCTGAACACCCGTTTTAACCCATAGACGTACAGCGTCGCCTAAAGGCGACGTTTTGGGTGTTGTGAGAAAACTAGGCCTTCCCATGACCTGGGACCTGGACAGGAAGAAAGAGCGAAAATTGGCCAATCAGGAGGTACCTCTCATACCTCATGAATAAATTTGCATGCTGAGCTATTCATTTTAGAAAGGCCCCAATTGGACATTTCACTCTGAGTCCGTACGAGCCTGGAAAATGTTGACGTCGCTGCATAGAAACCGCGCGTATCCCGGGAATCCCCTATTATCGATATTTGCGATCGCAATATTGTCTGACTGGGACTCGAACATGGCCACCAGTTTGGCTCTGCGATACGCAGGGAAGCTAGTTTTCATCCTTTATTTGCATTGTCTCATCACTTTTCATTCATTTACATCCATTTAAACATTTTTTCAGGATAATTCTTACTTTCTGTGGATATATTAGCGTTTGATTTTTTGTCTAGTGGAGTTTTGGTGAGTTGTGGTTGAGCATTGTGTTTCTTTGATGCGACGTTGATCTGTGCACTGTGCACTAGCGCAACAGTTTTTAGTTTGACTACGTCAGTGTGTGATTTTTCCCCTGTCGTTTCTGCTTTTATTTTTGCTTCTACACCCTTCTGTCGTCACTGTGAATAACTGTCATGTGATGTATATTTATTTCTTCACGGAAAATTGTGTTCCTTTGTTGTTTATTTTCCATGGTTTAGCCTGAATTCCGCCTAAACCAATAATCTGTTTTATTTGTGCAGCGCCATGCTGTGACCTGTGTGTGTGTTGGATGCACTACTTACGTGTCGTGTATACCGTACGTTTGACTGTGAAGTGTGATGTGAGTGTAAACAACCGAGCGACTTTGGTCTCGATCTCTGCAATCCTATTTTGGTAGCCAAATTATTGATACATCTGGGAAATACAGTTCCTAAATGTGTTTATTCTCTTTCCTCGTTGTTGTGTTCCCATTGAGAATGAAAATATAACATGAAATTGTGTTATGTCTCGTACATCATTTTTCATCGACATCGTGAATCAGTGCCCTGAATGTCTGCACCTGCACCAAGCTGGTGGCCATGCATTCCGACACCTAGACTATATGGCTTTGCCATTTATGAAAAATATAAAAACCCCCCCCTAACCCCCCCCCCCCCCTAATCCTAGTAAAGACAATCACAAAAACAATTCTACTTCTCTTCCAAAATTTTCCCCCTGAATTTCTCTTCTTCTTTGATGATAGAGACAGTGTATCGCTATTGGGTAAAAATGGGGAGAGGAACACTTGTTACAAATCTGATTCATAATTCAGGCCTTGTTTCCCATTCCCAACATCTCTTCTTATCATCTCAATTTATTTTCTGGCTGGCCAAGACCGAATTTGTTTATAAACAGGAGATAACATTTCGATAAACACCACCAAAAATCTGTAAACACAATGCAGCTGGCCTGTGTTCTGTGCACGTGGCCTGGCCTGGGAGCTTGATCTAGCTGGGGTCGCTAGTCTTTATTTCTAGTAATTATTCACTTACTATTTATTCTAATAAGCTTCTTTATTACAGTTTGATGTATTTTTATTCATTTGAATGTCGAATCCAATTCAGACAACTGTGTCACTTGCTCAAATTTCTTATTACAATATTTGCCTAAATAACATGTTTCTAAAAATGCTTACATACATTTGAAAGGTTTAGAAGATAAGACTACACATTCACGCTTCGCTCAGATCACGATACACATTCACTGCACTGCACAATGTCTGTTATCGGGCGGGAAAGTGATAAGCGTATGGCATTGTCCTAAATTTGCATACGCAGTGTGGGTTGTTCTATTTCTTTCAGGGGGGTGAAACTTTCGGATTTCATTGATTTTGCATTATGTATAAATCAAAACATGATTGCATGTACATACCTATTCATTTTTCTTGTAAATAAATTCAAATAATACAACAATCCATTCTATAATTCTACATTTTTATGATCATACTTTTGACGTATTTGTCTGATCCCTTTGTGAGAAATAAACTCTGCCGTCTGGACTTTTTCGTGGATGGGAGATTCCATGATCGTATGGGGGTGAAACATGCAATAGGTTTGGAAAATGAATGGACAATAATGATATACTGCACTATATGAAGAACAGAGTAGAGTGATAAGATGTTTGAATTATTTCATTCTATTGACAAGACAAGAAAATGAAGAGATACGTGATGGCATTTTTTTCCCCCAATGAATAAAATCCTTTTCTTGAGCGCGGACCCTTCAACTAAAATGCAGATGCCAAGGGCCAAAAATAGGATGAGACTAGCGTTGCCGGCGGGAAGGTGTGTACTTTTTGAGTGATCGATGGAAATCATAGTAAAGGCCTGTACGTCTATGGGTTAACTGTGTTTTAAGTTCTGTTATAACTTCTGTTTTAAGGCATTGATTTACAACACCGCTAAAACAGTCTTTAAACGGTATTCTTAGAACTGTTTTAACGGTGCTGTAAGTCATCAAAGCCACACCCACCGCAAATATATTATCCAATGGGGAAAGTCGTTAGAGATGAGTCTAAGCTGACACAGCCAATAAGATCGCTCCCTGGGGAAGGGGTGCGTGAAATGCGTGAACTTACATGTTCGCGTTGTCATGAGCGCATTAGTTTGCGGTTAGTTTCTTGCTTCAATTCAGATGTGATGATGTGACAGAATTATTTGTGCAAATCATCTTTGATGTTATCGCAGACAATTGCCAAATTTCTCCACCAGAGGCAAAAATTCTTTCGAAATGTTGTTTCGGGAATAAAAGTAAGGTTTATTGGATCTCGTTATCCCCCTCATTCCAACCAAAAACATTTATGAGGGAGAAAAATTGCCGCCATGACATACCGCATGCAAAGTTTAAACACCTCCCACCCTGTTTTATCTCATGAGCATGAAATGTCAAGCGGAAAGAGTTAAAACAGGAGATAAAACGGTCTTCAGAATACCATGTTATTACTTATGGTATTTCTAAGCACTTGCGCACGACTTGCACCAGGCATGCAAAGTAAGATGCGCGGTTAGAAAGATAAAACAAAACTTAAAACAAAAGTAAAAACAGAGATAAAACGGTGTTCAGAATACCGATTTGCTAAAACAGATTTAAAACAGAGTTAAAACAGTCTCAGAATACCACCCCTGGAGAATAAGTTTTATGAGAAAATATGTGCATTGCTGTATATACAGATTAAAGTTTTGACAAACATGGCATATGATGGCACAGAATATCTTAGCTGCATGATTAAAGTCTTGAACCTCCCTCAATATAGTGCCGACAATAAGAAAAAAACTAGATGAATCTTCGACCACACGTGGTCGAACTTTATGCATCCGCCATTACCAAATCAGAAATAAATGGCACTCCTTGTTGATTTATTTTCATTTATACAATGACATCTTTGACCTTGACCTTTGACCTTGTGACCCCTAAATCTAATGAGAGTATTGCCCTTTCCACATGCATACATGAGCCAAGTTTGTTGAACCGTCAAATGGTTGCTGAGTTATCACAAGAGCGAAACATTTCTATGTACATAATGACCTCTATGACCTTTGACCTTGAGACCCCAAAATGTAATCAGATCATTGTCCCTCCCATATGGATACCTGTGCAAAGTTTGAGGTTGATCGGTCAAATGGTTGAGTTATGGTGAAAACGAACCATTTCTATGTACATAATGACCTCTATGACCTTTGACCTTGTGACCCCAAAATCTAATCAGATCATTGTCCCTTCCATGTGCATACATGAGCCATGTTTCAAGCCAATCTGTCAAATGGTTCTTAAGTTATCGTGAGAACGAGCCATTTTTATGTGTGTTATAACCTCTATGACCTTCACCTTTGACCTTGAGACTACAAAATCTAGTCAGATCATTGCCCCTTCCATATGCATACACAAGTCAAGTTTGAAGTTGATCTGTCAAACGGTTCTTAAGTTATCACAAGAACGAAAACGGGACGGACGGACGGACAACCGGAAAAACATAATGCCTCCGGCAACCACTACGGTGGGCTGAGGCATTAAAAAAATCTTACTGTAATTATCATGACGGAAATTTAACAATTCATGCAGACATTCACAAAATCAAAAAATAAATGATTTGCAAGTTATCTTTATTTTTTTCATTTGTTGGGTTGGGATTTTTCAAACAGTTCCTAACACCACTGCTTATATTTACCTGTCCTGGGGCCTGTTGCATAAAACTTTTGACGGAGTTTTTATGGCAAAATTTGAGGAAACTACGGCAGAAAGAAAAAAATTGCCATAGTTTTCCACTACATAAAATTTGCCAGAAAAAAATCTGGCAAAAGTTTTATGCAACGGGCCCCTGGTGAAACATGAGATCTAGGATATACCAAGGAGTTTAAAAACTCCTTAGATTACATTCACATGCTTTGGGGACAAGGATATTAGATTTTATAAGAAGAGATACGTACACTAATTCTTATTCGACAAATTTGTCTGATAACATGCAAGATTTAACAACACACGTGAAGTTGCATGTCATGAATTGTTCCCGTAATAAATTTTGTATAACAACAAAATCAGTAAATGGTTTCTCATTATGCCCTCCACTAAACTGACTCTAAAATAGTCTAAATCTTTTCAGCCCCAACTCCAGTTAGTTGAAATACCAATGCAAGACATAACTTATATACGCTATATTACTAGCTAAATGTACCTTACTCATTGTTACGTCACAATAAAGAAATTAATACATCTGTGGTCCTGTATATTACTGTACTCGACTTTGATCCCTTGCATGGTCATGGAAAAGTGTGAGCTCCGAGGATGATCACAACACATTCCTACATATTACCTCAGAGAATAACAAATGAGTCATCCTCGCCAACTTTGCAATCTCTAGATGTACCACACAATCCCCAGCACGTATGCGCCTTCGCAGATTTATGTGGGCGCAGCCAATTTCCGCTCCAAAATCACTTTTTGCGTGGATCAAGACTCAAAGAGCTCTTTTCATGTTCATGCAAAACCAATATTTCGATCTTATACCAATCAAACCTCTCCTTTTGTCCTTCGTGATGAATATGCATGATGTACCCTTCATAATCATACTCCTTCCAATAAATGGTGTTTCATCAATAAAAAATAACCTTTTTTTTTTTACTGTGACATGTTTTACACCATTAAAAATACTATTTACATCATAAAAAAGTAAAGGTTTGGTAAAAATGTTATATTAGTTAGTTTCAGTTTTTTAGATGTAGGGGTACTTTTACTTGTGATGTTCGAGGATGACTCTAGACAATTCACCCAGTGCTGTCAAGTCTCAATTTGACTTCATCCCGAAAATACTGCATAAAATTGAGCTAATTTTACTCATTTCGGCTCAAATTTATGGTAAGGTGACTTTGTTACGTAATAGGATGATATAGCTCTACAAAATTCTTTTTGTTGTGTTTTATTCTAAGGAAGAAGAACTTATTTCACTGGAAAAATATTGTAACGATCGTACTTGAATGTTTCCCAAACTAAAATCAGACTGATGAATCCTGATGATAAGCAGCAGAAGGCGATTTCGTACGGTGCGCCATCGGCCTTTTAACCCGTTCCGGACTGAGCCCACATATATGCGGGCTGAGTTTTCTCCACTCGTGGACTGAGCCCGCATATATGCGGGCTGAGAAAATCGGAGAGACGAGCCCACTTTCATACCTTCTATCTAACTCATTACTTCATGGATGAACATAAATCCTTGATGATTCGATTGATCAAAGATTTTACGAAGTGGTTTCCTTTGTTTTAATGTGAATAGATAACAATTTGGGGTAGAAAGCACAGTTTATAAAACACATTTCCAATCGAACTCGCGTCGAAGAGTGCGCATAGCAACGTTCATGATCTCCGCCGAGAACCGACAAATCAGAATAGGCACGCTCTTTTTAATTTCCATATGAATTACACTACCTCGATCTCACGCTCGCTCTTTCGTATTTGCATATTCTATGCAAATTAGATCGATCGACCACCTCGCGTGCCGGGCTTTATTATGGCTTTATTTCTGTACCTCACTGATATGCGACCGCTGACTCTCCATTGCCACCATATATTTTAGTTTACATAATTTATATTGAATTTTAGATTCGGAATATTTTCATCGAGGTTTGGGGGATGGGGGGGAGAGAGAGAGAGTGGATGTGAAAGAAAAAGAAAGAGGAAACAAAAAGAGTACAAGAAGAAAAAAGGGGGGTTGAAAAGAATGAAAAGCGATACATAGAGGGGGGTTGAAAAGAAAAAAGGGGGTTGAAGAGAATGAAAAGCGATACATAGAGGGATGGGCATGGGAGTGAGAGTGGATGTGAAAGAAAAAAGAAAGAGAGAACGGTAGAACGCTTTTTTTTTTTTTTTTTTTTAGTTGGGGGTGGCCAGTATGAAAAATTTTCGACAAGCAAAAAAACAAATAAGCAGATAAAAAAAAAGAATGGGGAACGATTTTCTCCAAATTATCTGCGGGTGGGAGGTTCCGCCGACCCTACTCCCTCATATCAAAATACACTTTGTGCCGCACTTTCACTTTGTCCTGTAACAGACCCTGATTGAAAGTTTAGTCTTGAGACAATCCTAGCAAATTTACTATTTCCCAAATAAATCTTGCAACCTTGGGTTTTTCCACTGTTTTCATTAGAACCCAAATCCCCTTTTTACGTCTTCTTTCCAGAGAGAGAGAGAGAGAGAGAGAGGGGGGGGGGGAAATAAGAAAAAAAGGAAAATCTTTAAAGAAAAAAATAAAAGAGAACAGAACAGAACAGAACAGAACAGAAAAAAAGGGAGGAAAAAAAGAAGAAAAAGAAAAAGTAAAGAGAAGAGAAAAGAGAAAAATAAGGAGAAAAAATGGGGAAAGAAAAGAAAGAGAAAAAAAAGGACAAAGAAAAGTGAAGAGAGAGAGAGAGAGAGAGATAGGAAATATCCCTTTCCTCGACTGTAAAGTTTTGATTTGTATTCAGATGACAACGATTCAGAGGTAGAAAAGCGTTTCAAGAACTAATTATTTCCAATGTAGAACTCGACTCCAAGAGTGATCCATGCTCTCATACCAAGAACTGACCAGTCGGAGTAGGCTTGTGCACATGGACACACGGGCTAAATTTTATTTAGGAGGCCTGGAGGGCTTTTGCTAATTATCATGTGCCGTGCCCCCCCCCCCCAAAAAAAGTAAAAACAAAAACAATGACTTGTAAAAAAATCGAAATAACAAACCAAACCAAACAGAGCTTGCCCGAGTATTAGTGCTTGACAAAAATGTGTCGGGGAGGGAATGAAGGGGTTGGGGATAAAGAGAGTGTAGTCAGAGGACCAAAAAAAAAAAAAAAAAAAAAAAAAAAGAGAGAGATCTTGGTAATATAACTGTATAATGTATAATTCCCTTATCATTAATACTGATAATCTTGGTTCTTCCCTCGTCCACCCCCTCCAACATACATGCCCCTGGTGATGAATATGTATTTATATCAATCATTCCCTTTTTTCTTAACTCATTGTGTTTCAAATCAGTGTGTTGTTTCCAAGTTCTTGCAGGGTCATGGATACACCACTTTGCTACAAATGAAAGGCAAAATCTATAAATAAAAGCCTCTACAGACGGAGTAATCCGACTTTTGTTCTCGCTTTTGTAAACATTCGAGGTAACAATCCAGACAGCGCTCAACTCACGCACCTTCTCAACTTTTTTACAATGAGCAGGATGTGAAGTTTTAGAGGTTGGCGAAGCTTACGAGGGATTGTCTGTCCCCTAAATCAATAATCTTGAATACACTCTCCGATCCACCCTTTCAAAGCAAACTATTATGAATAGTGTGCACTTAAATAGACCTTGGCTACTTGGAAAGCCATCAGGCAAGGGCATGTAATCTAACTATAAAGAAGTGTAGCTTTTACTGGGTATGCAATGGCTGATTCAAGCTTTTCAAGCAGACTATAGGCCTAGGTCCCACAAGATGCCTACTTGGTATGATTATATATAAGAAAAGAGAAATGTAAATGATCACCATTGTTTTGAGATTAATTCTAGTTACCAATAATATATATATATATATATATAATATGTGTATTTATATATTACTCGTAGTTGAAAATATGTAAACATAAAATGAGGTTTCATTTAGAATAAAAATCTGTAGTAGAGCTCAAAAAAATGATCCTCCCAACAATAATGAATTATAATACAAGCTGTATACCAGCGGAACCAGATGGCAGGTGCTAGGTCCCAAATGATTTTTTTCGAACTGACCAAATAATAAAAATGTGCCAAATGTGCCCCAAATAATTTTTCGTCAAAAAGGTAGACACAACGTTTAGAGCTGATGACCCTTCCCGGGGAGGGGGGGGGGGGGGAACAATATTTATTCTCATTAGACATTGAATGAAAATTTGTTTGTTTATTTATTTTCTTCTGCATTCGTAATAAAGTACAAAGTTGTTGTAAAATAGACGTATAACAGAGATAATACAAGACATACTTTTTGACAATGATTGTTTAAATTTAAAAAAATATCTGTAACATGTCAAAAGCATTCAAGAAAGTAACATAAATGATGACTTGTTATGAAATTATATTTTCATCAACAAAACAAAATGTATTTGCTGAAGAAGGGCTGCCAATATAAGCAGAATTGCTTGAAAATATGATGGAGTTGTATGGAGTTCATTATTTTTCATTGTCAGTATCATGCGTCCATCCTCTGCCTAATTCTCAATAATATCTGGGAGTAAGGTAATAAATAGCGTGTTTTCTCAAACTTCATTTCGCTTTCTTTCTTTTACTTTCTTCTTATACGTTCACAAGTTTTATATGGATATCTTTATGTTTCCTTATTTTTCTTTATCAGTACCATCCGCCTAATTCTGAATAAAATCCGGGAGTTAGGTTATAAAAAGCGTGTTTTCTAAAACTTTATTCACCATTTTGCTAGTCGCCATACAATATAAGTGATGACCTGAGCGCAGCTTGGGTTCTACAATTTCAAAAGCATGAAAGCATTTCCTGTCTTTTCATCGGAGATGAGAACAAAAGAAATGGAAGCTCTACAATAAACCGTTCGGATAATCCCTATCATTATAGATTTCGTGCAATCAAGGCATTTTACCGGGGGGGGGGGGGGGGGGGGAGGCACTTCCACTGGAAGGGGACACCATGCCCGAAAGAACGTAAAAGGGTTGTTTTTTCACAGTCGTTCGATGTACGCGCGTAAAGAGAAAAGGGTATATCAAATCGCCAATAACAAGGAAAAAGACCACTGTCTATTTCACCCCTAAAATGAAAATCAAATATTTGATGCATTGCTTAGGTATAGAAAAACACGAAAAAAAAAACTTGTTATGGGTATTCTGAGATCGATTGATGATTACAGGTTTATTGTATTATTTGAAATCCCATGTACAAGCATCAATGGTGTCCACCTTTCAATGACATTGGCCCACTTACTGGATACCAATATTCCATAAAAAATTGTGCGGATACTGCAGTGGCTTTGCAAGGCGGACCTTACTTACGGGAAATACAAATGTTATAAGAGTTGTTTCTGATTGACTGGCGATTTGTAGAGCTATATTTAAAAAAAAAACGGGTATAGAGACAAGTAGAAAAAAGGCACCTTTTTCATCCTGTTGACATAATCCCCTGCAGATTTAGGTTGGATAGATATGAGATTTTAAAAAAATATATACTTGTTTGCGGTGGTCTCAGTTCGAAGTATACTATTTTTATTTATGGTCCATTTTGAAATACACACCTTGTAATGACCATGATGACAGTGGTCCCCGAGATATCACTGTGATGGCCATATATATAACTCAGCAAGCGGGTCTACGAAACGAGCATCGATTTAATTCCCAGGTAGCCTGAACTTGTAAGAGTATAACACCCTCTTTGTATTGATATATTTTTCAAAATTTATATTTTAATTCTATATTCTCTTGTAATAGTTTTGGTGAATTGCCGAATAATGCATGGTAATGATGACGATGATTACAACAACAATGACAATAATTATAATAAAAATAGTAATAATGATGCTTGAGATTGATCTAGGGCTACAATTGATTATCATTTTTTGGTCGGGGATTCTTTGGCAAAAATCAGTATAATTATTTTTTTCAAATCCCTATTTAGATAAGCGAAAGACCTACATGCAAAAACCACCTTGAAAAATGGTACTCATCTGTTCTTGCTGTTATTGGAGAATGGTTTTTAATCGTAACATAATCGTAGGGCAAAGATCTTTCTCAAGTTATCCGCCAGCGTATAACCTTATTACAGCGGAATTATTTACTGAACCATTTTCTGTGGCGTTCAGATTTTAGAATTCAAGAAGCGAGAAACTGATTTTCGGTTCTTATTCTCTAAATTGTTTTTTCTTTGAATCCGATCTCTGTGAGTAAATACAACAAAGAGTGAGGAAGATCTCACTATAAAGCTAATAATACATAATAAAGAATCACATGACCTGTGAAAGTGATGCGACGGCAAAAGCTTTCATTAAAACACTAAATAAAAATCTGGTAATAATCACCAATATCATACATCAAGAGAAGTGAACAACTTGAATGACAACAACTGGGGAAATGCACAAGGAATCGGAGATGCGTGGGGTGTGTAATTTGGTAAGATAATTACAGAACTAATTCTTAAAGCTAAGAGTAATCCATCATGATATAAATGACAATAATTCTAATAATAAAACCGTGTTTGAAAAAAATAGTAAGGATAACACTAGAATTTGAAATACCAAATAAAGATTATCCATCTTGTGATTTAAGTAAGCGAGATTGAATATTTCATTTTTTATTCAAGTACATAAAAAATGAATAGAAAATAAAATCGTTAGAATTATAAATAACAAAATACGATAGACCCAAATCATGATTGCTATAGCATCTGAAAAGGAATAAAAAAAAATACTACGAAAAATCGGCATTGGTAGACATAGCACGTAAGAAATGATTCGAAGAAGAAAAAGTGCAAAAAATTCAAATGAAAAACAAATGAGTTTCAAGAAAGAATGAAAAATAAAGGGGAGGATAAAATTGACTTATACTTTCCTCCTTTTTTTTTCTTTTAATTTCCGTCCCCGCTTTTCATTCTTCATCAAGAGAGAGAGACAGAGAGAAAACGTGCGGAGTTTGGTTCGAAACACCAGAATCTCATAAATAATTCACTAGCTCCGCCAATGAGAAACCCAGAATATGAATAATTAATGTCCTTTTGCTCTCTTTTCGAGTGGCCGTATCATGCATATTCAATAAGCCGACGGCAACCGCGAACAAAGCACTGATTGGCTATGAACGCAGTAGGCCGCGCCCCTTCTTGACAACCACACTCCGTTGAGCTCGGCCTGAACTTTTACCGTCCACAGCGCGGGAGGCGGGTTTAGCTTTACCGGCTTCAACGGGTTAACCGTATCCAGCGGGCTGGGTTTAGGCGAGTTGTCCGGTCCCGCATGCAATGATATGCGCATGTTACTTGATTTTGTTGAGTGGATTGGTTTGAAAAAAATATTAAAAATATACTGAATGATAAACATACCTTAATCATTGAATCAGAAATTACTGAAGGTTATATTTATCAGAATCATTGTCTTTTTTACTCTGTCATTTGGTTTTGAAGCTGTTATTTAGGTATTTCCTGAACACATTCGGAGTGAAATGAGCAGGTCCATATACTTCATGTATTATAGTACATGTATGTGTGTATAGGAATGCAAATATGTAGAAGGGGAAATTAGCAACTTAGATTAAGAATAAAACAATTCAAGCACAACCCATTGCAAACTTTTGGAACACCGGACTTAAAGGAATGTCAAGGGCTGGAAATCGACCCGGTTCCCGAGTGCCTTCAGATTACCCTGTGGCGTAGCCACAAAGGGCCAAATTTATTTTAAAATTAACAGCAACCCTGCCCCTGCCCTGATTATTAACAGGTATATAAAGGTGAACAAAAACAAAAACAAGCAAGCAATGAAGTAAATATTAGCTGGCAATTCATTTGTCACAAATAATTACCTCCAACTAAGATTTACGTTAAAACGTGTTGGAGTATGGAAAAAAAAAATAACAAATCAACCCGGTTCGATCCCAAGTGCCCCCAAGTTACCCTGTGGCTTAGCCACAAAGGGCCACATCTATTTTAAAATTAACAGCAACTCTGCCCCTGCTCTGATTAACAGGTATATAAAGGTGAATAAAAAACAGAAACAAGCAAGCAATGAATTAAATATTAGCTGGCAATTAATTTGCAACAAATAATTACCTCGAACTAAGACTTACGTTAAAAAGTGCTGGAGTAATTAGATAAAAAAAATATAATTTAGCCCTTAAAAGGTCCTTCTTGATCTGGCTGCGCAGGCATGTTGGCCTTTTATTGCTTTTCATTACTTCTTTTAATCTATTTTTTCATTTATTTTTTAGGTAAGATGGATAATTTGGGAGGGAACAGAGAGATGATTACAAGGGGCTGGGCACAAAGCATCTGATTAGTTTATATTTTTTGTTCAGTAAAACTTACAGTAAACAACCCCCCCCCCCCCCCCAAAAAAAAAAAAATGGGAATAGTCTGGATGCTAACTGTATTTGTGTACCGGTAAAATGTTTATTAACTATCAAATATTAATATTGATTTTAAAATAGAAAGGAAATGGCAACAAATGCACAAGCCCTAGCCCCTGTGGCCTGCCCTCCAATTTTTGTCACTCACGCAATGACGTCACACAGGCAAATTGTACACAAATTCAATAGGCTTCTCCAGGCGACTTGGTCCACACAGCATACAAAAGCATTGATTTGAAGCAGGTGTATTGATAACAAATCAAATTGAGACTTTACAAAACCAAATTTTTTAACCAAAATAAACCTCCAACTGTGGGTGACAAGGTTTTAAATTCCATGAAAAACTAAACTTATTGAAGAAAATGCGAAAATGAAGGGTCTTGTTGTAGAGTGGTAAAGGCAACAAAGATCGTGAATGACAAATTTTTTAGTTACGTGAGGCAGTTTAGGAAATGGCTATATATTTGCAATTCAGAACAAAGTCATACATCAGAATCCCTGACTACTGCTAGAAAACAATATTTAGAAACAGGATATCAAGGAAATGAGACAAGAGAGGCTCCCAAAGTTATGATATTTGCATCAATAGTCTACGTTTGTCTTTGAAAAACACGTTAGCGACTGCGCATAGCAACAATCGACAATAAATCAGAGCTAGTGTGATGACGCCATCATATGGTTTATGCACGCACATCTTGCAAACATGTCAGCGAGCACAAAGATGACACAGGGGCAATGAGAGGCACGCATACGTGCCAGCACAACTCACATTCACCATACACGTCCGTGTACAAACATGTCTGTCCCTGGACAATGCCCTACACACACACACACACACACACACACACACACACACAGGGCTGGGTCAAAATGCTGATTAGCAAGATGCGCGATGACGTATTGGCAACAAGCATAGGGTCCCCCCCCCCCCCCCCCCCGAGACTCGGAACGCCCACTTTCTCGTTTAACTGTGCGCTAGTTGACCATGTTTTGGAAGCGTTTTGATAGAAAATGGCAGAAAAATACTCGTTTTCATTCAGCTATTGCTTCAGAGGTATTAGGAATTGTGTCAAGCAATGAAAAAGGTATGATGTAGGAGATCTCGAACAGATATAAAATCATGATGTAAGTTGCACAAAGTAACGAGATCTCATTTCTCTTCGGACACCCTAATTGTAATACTCAGCATTTACTTGTATTCTCCGTATTGTTTATTTACAGTTTCACGGCACTGTTGTTGAAATAAATGTCTTCGTTCGATTTTCATCAGCATCCGTTTTACGTTGGTACCTTACTTTGCTGGCAGTAACATTGGGGATGCCAAACATTTTCTTATTTCCTTAATTTTTAATGAACCACTTTACAAGCATGGAATGGGAAGAAACTTTCAGGATACAATCCTTGTTTATTGCTTCATATTATACTTTCACTAAATTGAACTTACATGTATTTCATGATATTGCCAAAAAAAAAAAAACAAACAAACAAACCTGCAGGCAACAGGCCTGTTAGGTGTGTAGCTTTTCTGGGGCTTTTGCCCTTACTAAGGCTTTGCCTTCCCCACAGTTCAGGGGAGCTTGCTACCTCAATTAGGGTCTAGGCCTACTGGTCTACAATCTGAGCAGCATGCATCACTCGTAATACAAACATCTAAATCGATGAGTTAGAGATTACTTACCAAGAATGTTGATCTAAACTTGAAGAAGAATAGGACAAAGTGAAATAATGTTGAAGTTCATCATTTTTCTGGAGTTATCTTCATCTTTATCAGGAAAATACTGGTAGCATGCAGGCACCGTCAAGCTTACTCCCTTTGGAACGTGGTATCAAGCTAACTGCATGTGCTTTGTACACAAATTATTCACAACTGACCGACAGAGGGCAACATGTAAACTTCAAGAAAATATCCTTCTCTTCAAATTTAGGTTTCAAACATAAAAGAAGGGAGGAAAAGTTTAAAACTTTAAAACCTATGAAAATGAATATTTGGCATATGTTTTTATTTTTAGAGAAGAATTTTAGAAAAGAAAAGGAGATGAATATTCTTATTGAGTGAATGAATTGACCCTTACTCCGGTTCAGAAATGCAATCTCCCATTGACTGCACACATACTCTCTGGAGATGCCCTTTACTTTCATCCAGTAATATTTTAAATGTTAAAGCTTTTTTTCCTTTTAACTCGATATGAAGTGTAAAAGAATTATGAGATAATCATTTTTTGGTACCTGCCAATGACTTCTTCTAAAAGTATAGGAAATTATAAAGGAATCCAGAAATTAGATTTTGGTTCAGAAATGCAAAAATGGTGAATATTATATTCAGAGTATATTCTTTGTCATGAACAACTTACCATCTTGAAATGCCCATTGAAATGTCGATAAAGCTATTTCCAAATAATTGGATGGTAACATGAATTTTGACTATAATGACACGCTAACCCAACTCAAGTTCATTCTTGTCTTTTTGGAAATTTTGTGATATTTCCAAAATGGCATCATAGATTGAGAAATTAGTAAAATGATCAGAAAGGAAATGAAAAACTCGTTCTATCTCTCCAGGTGAATCAGCAAAATGGTTAAGGAAAAAAAAAAGTTATGTGGCTTTCAATAAAATTGTGCTTCAGATGTGCACGTTAGAGAGAATGAGTGAGAGAGAGAGAGAGAGAGAGAGAAGGGGGGCTGAAGAGTAAGAGAGAGAGGGGAGAGAAGAAGCAAAAAGAGGAAAGGAAAGACTTTCTCAAATTCCTGCTGTTACAAAATTTGAAACTTTAATGTATACAGTCCATAATATGATATATATGTATGTATATATATATATATATATATATATATATATATATACATAATAACATTGCAGGTTTGCAACTGTCTGAATCAGGGGCAGCACTAGGATATTTTAATGGGGGGAGTATCTTTTCTGTTTTTTAACCTTGGCCTACTGATTTACGTTTCAAAATGAAAAATAGGGGTATTATATCGTGGCATGACCCTGCATTCTTTTCCTGCATTATCCTCCTCCTCCTCCTCCTCCTCCTTTTTCTCCTTCTTCTTCTTCTTTTTCTTCTTTTCCTTTTTTGATCACTTGAAAGATCATAGCGGAGGGGGGGGGCTGCCCCCTGCTCCCTGTAGCACCATCCCTGGTCTGAATTTTTTTTCTAGAAGAAAGGATTATTTGTGGTTGACCCAAATATCCAGCTGTTTCTAATTATTACGAAAAGATATCTACACTAATCGTTAAAGTATCAACGGATGCACAGGTCGGTTCTATATCGTAAATTTTTTTTTTCTGGGGGGGGGGCCTGGAGCCCCAAAGCCACCCCCCCCCCAGTAGAACTGAGCCTGCATATGAGTAGTTTTTTCTTCTCTCTTTCTCTCTCTCTCTCTCTCTCTCTCTCCCTTTTCCTCTCCTTCTCCCTCCCCCTCTCTCTCTCTCCCCGTCTCTCTCTCTCTTTCGAGTTCATCAACAGCTGGAGCTTGAAGTATACTTTGATCTGTAATGTTCCAGTAATTTCAATGCACCTAGGCCTCCATTCTAGATTGCTATAATATAGCTAAGCATGTATATTACCGACTGCAGTTCTGATGATTAGGAGTAAATATTTTTCAGGAATAATGAATATTACATATGCATGGTGACTCTTGAAAATAGTCATCATGCCTACAATGCCTGGTTTACATTTGCTGGTCATCGTACGATGGATTAGCCTACGATTTTCCTTGCAATTTGGGAGGGGGGGGCATCGTAGGTGGCTACGGGCGACGATTTTTATGTTTACATTATTTACGGTCATTATGTGATTTCATGTATTGAGCATCGTAGAGGGGCGAAAGATAAAATCGTACAGAGGCTGTATGGAGATCGTACAGAGATATTGTATGGGGGTCGTATAGGAAGATCGTGCGATTTCTGCGTGGTTACAGTAATATATTTACAGAAATCGTACAGAGATCATGCGATTCCCGTACAAAGACTTTGCGATGACTGCAAGATGAAGGTATCTTTATTGAATTTTTGAACTCCCAAGCTCCAAAAGGGGCTCTTTCTATATACCGCTTTTTGCTCTAGATTCCATAACACAGACATAAAGTTTAGCATAGGCCTACAAATTATGGAAATAGAGAGATTGCAAGCATTCGAAATGCCGAAGGTGAGAGCAAATCATATCAGAAAGGACCAACAGGACCCACGGCCTGCACCTGTTGAGGATGAAGTTGGACGGCAAGATTCTGGTAATCAAATGACGAGACAATTTAGATGGATGACGAAGTCAGTGCCTTAAATGATAAGATTGTTCAGTTTTTCGAAGACCGCCCATATTTTTATGACATCACACACGACAACTGGCAAAATATGATATTGAAGGAGGCGGAGGTAAAGACTTTCGCACAGACCATTAGGTGGAAGCGTAAGTATTTTTTTTCATAGAAATGTTGAACAAAGAATGATATATATCATTATGATTGTCACCTTCCAACACAAAACAAGAATTATCAGGAGCATCAATTCTTGCATAAGCCTGTCGTAACGTCCAAGTGTGATGCGCGAGCCACGGCTTCACCCAGACTGTCCTTTCCCGGCGTCCATGTCAGGACATCCTGTTCTTCCAAGATAACAAAGCCTGCAATTATTGCCTCTTGTTCCCTTCTTCTAATTTGTCTTGCCTGCAATTGAAGCCAGAGAGATGGTATGAAAGGCATCTTTACTTCATCGGCGCTGAAAACGGCAAAATCCAATACTTCTGAAGATGGCCAAGATCTATCTGAAAAGAAAAAAAGAAATTCATCAGCCCATCAAGGCAGTCATACAGCAACGGTAAATAGACCCTGCGGTTATCGTGCGATGACCGCTCGATATTACGACGATCGAGAGATAAGTGTGCGGGAACCCTGCAATAGCTGTGGGATGATCGTGCCGATATCATACTATCTTACGATTTCTGTATGATGCTTTTATGCTCCCCTGTTCAAAAAAAAATTTGTACACTTGCTGCATGATCAGCGCAGGGCTTATGCCCGATGACCCTGCGCTGAATCGTACAATACCACCTACAATGTGTTTAAGGGCTGCGAACTTACAATTATGGAAAATTTGTATAACTCTGCACTAAACAAAATCGTTGAGGCTACGGAGACCTTGAATCCGTACGAAAATCGTACGATCGTCGTATGCCACCCCAGGCAGATCTTGCGATTAGAGGGATACGATCAAATTACGGTTACCCTACGATGATCATAAACTAAATGTAAACGGGGCATTATTAGGGTGGCAGCATAAGTAAATCTCAGAATGTTATGTAATACATGTACTGTAAAGTGATGTAGTAAGTGGTCTGTTTTTGGTTTCCGGTGCCCACCTGTATAGACCGGGAGCTAGGTGACTTTTAAATTAGATGAATGACGTACCAACATCTGAGTATTGGAACACCTGCGAAGGAACCCCGCTTACTAAACTGGGCATCTGCCGTTCCACCTCTGCTGCATGTGGCCCCTGGGGCCTTAACAGGGCCCAAAATGCATTTGATTAGATGAACGAGTTACCACATGAAACCCACGGCAGATTTTGCGGCTCATTACAATTAATTCGGAATGGCCCATGACAGATGAATTTGCTGCTGCTAGATGCCCAGCAGACGTCCCCAAAGGGCCAATTATTGCATAGAGGCAACAAATGAGCTTGCTTAGATGAACGATGTACCGCATGAAACCCAAGGCAGATTTTGGGGCTCATCACACAGATTATGGAATGACCCATGAAAGACCAATTTTCTGGTATTTAGATGTCACTTAAAACCAGTGTGAAAGGGTCAGGTCTATCCTACAGACTACCGAATGGGCCATGACAGGCAGTACCACACTGCTTTGTACCTGGCAGATGCCCCTAAAGAGTGGCCCGAGGGACTCTGTTGTATGTTTGACCTATTTAACATCTTATAAGTCACTTAAAACCAGTTTGAAATGGTCAGGTCGACCTTAAAAACTATCAAAATGGTCATGACAGACATATTTTCTGTTGATTATTAGCTAGACCCCCCCCCCCCCCATCCCCAAGAGACCCCCAAAGAACCTCTTATAACATAAACAAAGAGAAATTACATATTATTCACTAATTCCATAGAAATAGTTCTTGGTGATATTACAATTTATTGGTATAAATATTGAATCTGTCCATGCTGTCTAATCCACAAAATTTCTTGGAATATTTGATAACCCTAATAGAATCTGATATTCTCTGTACTAGAGTGACCTCAAGGAATATCTGTGTCATTGATATAAAGTTAAAATCATGTATTCAACACAAACTGCTTTTAACTCTTTATTCGACTCCCATTCTTCCTCATTTAAACTACGGGATCCTCTCGTGGAATAACTCACAAATAATCAAACAGAATATTACTTCTACAAAAACAGGTCCTCGGAATCAAAAATAAAAAAGTTCACTTCCGCTCTCTTACCAAATCTATCTTGAAAGAGAAAATAATAAAAATGCATGACCTCTGTCTTCTGAACCTTGACACGTTTATGCTCTAACTATCCAAATGCGAGCTTCCATCTGTATCTCTCCTCACCAAGATATTGAAATACACGCTTAGCCCAAAGGCAGCCCTCCAAAATCAATACCACCTTCCCTTGAACAGCACTAGCACAAAACACAGGACCAAATCATTGGAATAATAATCAAACCCTCAAACGTTATAACAATGTTCACACCTTCAAAAAGTCATATCAAACTCTCCATGCTAAATGGGTACAAAACATAATATGAACATTTTAATTTCATAAAATGCTTAAACCTTATACAGAAATTTCACCAAGAGCCTAATCCATCGTATTGCGACTCTCAAATCTATACTTCTTTTTTACCTTTTATACCTCTTTTTTCCTTTACGGTGTGACATATCTATCATCCTTTTTATCTTCTGGATCTATTCCTTTTCCACTTACCTTACTCCCCGGCATCTTTATATTTCAACCATAAATGTAAAACCCATGAGAGAGTCTTACTCTATTTATGATTATACACTATTGCTCTACAAATGTATGTTTTTCAAGAGGGACTTACCAAAACAAGCCCTGCTTTTTAATACCAATAATTAGAACTGTCATATCTGCTCCACTGTAAACAATGTACATGTAATATCTACTTATTATTCATAAATCTTTTAATAATGTCAATAGCTTGTATACTTACCATTGTTTGTACTTTTGCATATGTGTCAAACAAGTGATAATAAAAATCGATCAAAAAAGATCCACGGTATCCATGGTAAAAACACAGCAATTTATTGCTTAACGTTAACCTTTACCTTAAGTTTATACATAGCCATATTATCGTGCCTGTACCAACATCAGTAATTTCTTCTTTCTTTCTTTCTCTTTTTTTCAGTAAATATACATTATATATGCATTTAAGTCCCCCATTTCGGTTTCCGGCTGCTTATAAGCAGTAGAAAATTTGACTGGCAAATCCCATTTCTGTCAGATTAGCCTGAGCCAAATAGTGTTAGATGGTAACAAAATAGAGCAGTTCCCCCAAGCCATAGCAGTTATGCCGAGGCCAGCAGAGATCTTCCCAGATCATAACATCTGGACATGGAGGCATTAGTTACTGAGTCAAGAACTCAACCTTAAGTCACCTTAAGTAACCTATTCAATCTTGGTAAAGGTTACAGAAAAGGGCCTTTGGGTCACATCTTGGGTCGTCTCATGGGCCAAAAAGAGACAAAACAGTAGAATGTTTTCCGTGTTTTGTGGAATGCATATATATAAACACAACAAAAAAAGTAACTCCCCCTAATTCAAAATAGCATAACTTTTTAACAAAGAGGTTTTGAGCAAAATAATTTGGCAAGAGTGTTTCTACACTCATTGACTAACTTCTGCATGAAGATTGATCCGTCAATTCATGCATGAGTGAGCAGACATTGAAGGCAAAAATGTCACTTTTCAAAAGTCACAAGAGTCATTTTGGGGGGTCTGTGAAAACAAGCTTTTTCTGGTGTTTGTTTAAGTGCTGTTGATGTTTATCATGGTTGTATCGTGGTTGAGTGAGCACATTTTTAATGATAAAGTAATAAGTGCTAAAAAAAAATTACTGTTTAATGCCGGAAAAAGGACTAACTGGTGTTTTCACATATGTGCTGATTCATGTTGGTTGATGCCAGTTCCTTCCATAAACTGAATGAATTTTGTAGATTTAGGAAGGCTGAACATCATCGTTTTTCCAAAAATTGTGTTCACCCAACTGTGATAAGCATGACAAGTGTCAGAGATAGGCGTGATGGGGTCAAACAATGGAAAAATGCGCCAGAGTTTTGTTTCACAGACCCCCAAAAATGACTCTTGTGACTTTTGAAAAGTGACATTTTTGTCTTTAATGTTTGCTCATTCATGCATGACTCATTTTCACACAGAAGTTAGTCAATAAGTGTAAAAATACTCCTGCCAAATTATTTTGCTCAAAACCTCTTCGTTAAAAAGTTATGCTATTTTGAATTAGGGGGGAATTACATTTTTTGTTGTTTACTTCAAATTTGTTTAAAGTTGTACCTCATTTTGTTGGTCAAGGGCTCCTTTTAGGAGGACCTTGATGGGGGGGGGGGGGGAGAGAGAGAGAGACGTCTGGCTGGCTCTTAGCAACAGAAAATTTGTCTGCCATGGCCATTTCGATAGTTTTTAAGGTCAACCTGACCATTTCACACTGGTTTCAAGTGACGTATAAGATGATAACTAGGTCAAAATATGAAAAGGGCCATCGGGCCACTCTTTGGGGGCGTCTTCCGGGCACAAAGCGGCAGCAAATTTGTATGCCATAGCCCGTTTGGGAGTTTGTAAGATCGACTTGACCATTCCATATTTGGTTTAAGTGATATAGGTTGTTTAACCTGGATCAACGTACAAAAAGGTCCCTCAGACCACTCTTTGGGGGCGTCTGCGGTTACAGAGCAGTAGTGGTTCTGTGGCGGTTTTGTGCACCACCCCCTATACAAAAAAAGAAACAAAATTATCATTACGATTTATGACCGAATTGTAAGTAGAATGTTTAATGACGATTTATGCAAGTTTTACCACACTAAATACAATGTGCGGGACTTGAATAGCTCTCTTCAAGATGAGACAACTTTATTGATAAATTGCTCCAAATTCATGCATATTTAACGTGGTGCTGTTACTCTGAGTAAATCCTAGGATTGGTACTCACCACTGGTATCTCTCGAATTACTTTATCTGCTAGAAAATTGTTGTATTTGCTTTTGATAAGCATGTTGAGGAATTATCTTTTCAAACTTCCTGCGAGAGATTTGTTTTGTATTGAGAGTGACGTTGGGGGTGCCATTTAAAATTTAGGGTCAGAGCACAGAAATAGAAGATGTCTCCTATTTCTGTGGGTCAGAGACGTTTTGGGCTGTCGGTCGGCAGATTATAAAGACAAGCGAATACAAGTGAAGTCACAATAGGATTTACTGTAGGGTTTGACCAATCAGATTGCAGGATTTGGGGTATAAATAGAAGTTGGGAAGCACAAATTCGTCACAATTTTGCAAGAACGAAATTTTGTAGAGCCTTTTGTCAAGTTCACCTCTCAGAAATTTCAAGTGAGCTTACAACCTTCTATTCACTGTAAGTACAGATTAATTCTAAATTATATAAAACAAAGAATATATCAGCATCTTATAAACTGTCTTTATAGCTGATTAATGGATTTATCAGATAAATGTGAGATCTTATGAGGAAAAATTAATTGATAGACTACTCAACTCAGAATTTTGGAGTTGATCTTTGATGAAAGATTGCAGTCAAGAGGTATATTCATATCTTATGGAGATAACTATAATGGCATATTTTGTGTATGATGTGATGTTTAAAGACTGAATTCTGAAATTATTATTATTGTGCTTGATGATAATTGTTGAAGTGTATAAAATTCCTAAGTGTCGTCATTTTGGCACTTCAGTGAAAAATTACTAAGTGTCACTATGTTGGCTCTTTAGCTGAAAATTTTCTCTTAGTGTCACTACTTTGGCCTTTTTACTGAAACAGAAAACACAAGTCATTCTTTGTATTCATTGTATGTAATATATTCATTATAGAATCAACTTCAATCAAGACAACATGTGTGGACATCCACGGTTTAGCCGTAGGGTCTACCCTGGCATTGAAGAACGCAAATCTATGACTTTGATACTTTTCTGGCTCTGACATTTTATCTGATATCTGACTTGATATTTGACAAACACCTTGAAATTTTATAAGTCTTAGTCTTCTGGCTAAGTTAGAGTTGAGTGTGTCTCAAAAGCGCCTTGATATGTAAAATTCTATTGACATTTTGCACACTGCACTACCAAAAAATATTCTAAGTGCAGCCATTTTGTACTTTTGCACTGCCAAAATATTCTAAGTGAAGCCATTTTGTACTTTTGCACTACCAAAAAAAAAAAAAATTCTAAGTGCAGAAATTTCGTACATTGCATTATCAAAATATTCTAAGTGCAGTCATTTTGGTTGTTACATGTACAAATAATTTTCTAAGTATGGACCTTTTGGTCAAAATTTATACATAAAAATACAGATGAATTTATTAACGTTTGCTATCGATGTCATGAATGTTAGGACTTAGTGGTGCCACTAGTACCCCCCCCCCCTTTCTCTCAGAGGTACTAGAAGTACAGAACCGGGACATGGAAGGACATGAAGTTCCCAATTTAGATGATCCTATCGAGGGGATGACAATGATTTTGGGTGGAAGGAATCGGAATAATGTTGTAGGACAGAATGCAAATTTCTGTTGAGATGAACCTATTTAGGACATGAGGGATGCCTAAGGATTTTGATGAAGGACAGAGGTGAACATTAACCAAGACTAGAGGACTTGGAAGTTCATTACCCCCCCCCCCCCCCACTCCTTTATCTTTCCTATTTTCCTATTCTTTCCTGCTAGTGCACCACCATATTTAATTATTTATTACAATGTTATTTATATGTGAAACTACAGAGGTTATGGACCAGGTTCAACAGAAAGTTGTTCCTTAGTAAAGATTTCTCTTAGTCATAGTATCTGGGAGATAATATTTCTGAGGCCAGTTACTATAAGCGACGGTTAAAGGGGTTTGAGTAGTAGCACTGGCCGACAGAGTGGTTGTGACTACGTGTTTGAAGTTTGAACAGTGTTTAGGTTGAGCCCAGAAGGGGAGATTTTTGGAACTGGCAAGTGGAGACAGACTGATTTTATATGTAGAGAAAGAGAATGTTGTGCGCTGGTAGCAGTAACATATTTTGGAGTTAATGGGTGAGGAAAAGGGGATTTAAAACTGACTTCGGAACTAGGATAGATGCTTGGAAGACCGAGAGTCATAGTAACAGGCCTACTCGTAGAAAAGTTAGGATTCTAGTTAGAACAGAAAGCTAGGAATGCAATGTAAGGACATGTACATATAGATTATAATGATTTTTACCACTTGCAAGTTAAACATGATTTTCAATAAGTTGAGCTCATTGAAAATAACTGTACAAAAGTTGAAATGTTGCTGACGACACGTTACAATTTTATATTAAAGTTCAAGATACACATTATTACAAAGTATTCTTAGATTAATTTATTGCAGCACTGCCAGAGCAGTAATAGTAAATAAGAATGGTGATGGAGGACGTAGAAGTCAGAAGAGATGACTTTGTTTGACTAAGCCAGAGGCAGAGAGAGATGAGATGAATTGGAGGTGATTTATTTAGCCAATAGTTTGCTTGATGCAAACGACCCTTTAAGCTATCGAATTTTAGCTCGGTTATAATTGAGAGATCGAGAGTTAGAGGGAGAGCGAGACTTTACAGTGAGAAGCTAAGTTAGTGCCTGGCAATTCTCATGCCTGTGACGTACCATACATGTATTAAACAAGTGTCTGAAGCCCCCCCCCCCCCCCAAACAAAATGAAATAATAAAAATGAATACAAAAACTAAGAATAAAACTGAATAAATCAAATATATGGAATAGCATCCACACAGTAGAATCTTCTGTCTACATGTATGTTCAGAAGGGAGTAGGGTGAGAGGGCTAAGTGACAGTTTGTCCAGATCTAGATCTGTGAAGTCTCCCCTATGTCAAGTTTTGTCAACACAGACAAATTTTGTTATGGAGGAACATGGGAGAGGGAAAATATTTACATGTGCAATGAAACATACTTTACAATATATAGTTAGAGGTATGAATTTGTGTTACGAGTCTCCTGGAAAAGTTAGTTGTTACCTGTCACTTTACAGGACTTTCTGCTTCATCCTGGACTTGTAGTGACATGTAGTGGAGATGTTGTGACATTCATCAGTAGAATTCTTCCAGCCTTCCAATATCTAACTGTGTGAACAAAAATAAATAAATAAATAAAAATAAAAATAAAATAAATTCAAAAATCAATATCACTGTACCAAGTTGTAATGCATTCCTGACTGAGATACTTGCATTGAAATATACATGTAGTATTTATAGTTCTATCAAATTTTACTTATCTTTTCATGGTGCATCCAAGATTTTAGATTTCCTTCATGTAGAAATAGAAAAGCTTACCATGGAGTTACAAACATTTACATAATATGCCTGTAATCCACCCCCATAAAATGTTTTAGTTCTGCCACCAAAATAGAACAGGACTATTGTAAACTGCCATTAACCAGACTACAAAGAAACCATACATGTATTAAACAAGTGTCTGAAACCCCCCCCCCCCCCTCCCCCCCCCAAAAAAAATGAAATAATAAAAATGAATACAAAAACTAAGAATAAAACTGAATAAATCAAATATATGGAATAGCATCCACACAGTAGAATCTTCTGTCTACATGTATGTTCAGAAGGGAGTAGGGTGAGAGGGCTAAGTGACAGTTTGTCCAGATCTAGATCTACTCAAGATTTTAAGAGACTTCCAGAGGTTTAACTGTTTTAGCTCAACTTTTCAACTGAAGAATGTGGTCATTCTTAGGTAGATTCAACAGTTAGACATAGACTAATGGTCATTCAATAATTGTTTCAACTTCAAATGTTTGGAGCTTACAAGAGCAACAAAATGGCAAAAGCATCAACCGGAATCGTTAGCCTAAATAATTACCGTCTACTCTCTACCAGAATGCCCTCAAATTCATTACTTTAATCATCATAAAGTGAATAAGAAAGAAAAGTGTTCTGAAATTTTTTTGTTGTTACCTGTCACTTCAGAGGATTCTCTGCTTCACTTGGGAACTATACATGTATTACATGATGTAGTGATGTTCATCAGTCGAATTCTTCCAGCCTTCCAGTTCCAATATTTCCATCTGTGGTAACAAAACAAAAACAAAACAAAAACAAAAACATTATTACAACCAAGCAGATTGCAACATTTACCATGTAATATTTGATAGTTACTTCAAACTGAAGTCAGCAACATTTTCTCTCTTCAGAAGAGGTGTGGTGAAACTGAGAGGTTGAACAAGATTTCAAGATTTCAAGATAATTTATTGTCATGTATAAAAAGTACACAAAATTTGTTTACGGACATGGTAATGTGCATAAATGAAAATAAATAACAGAGTCAACTTGATCCAACTTCCAAGTAGACCTATACAAGTGTGTCCAGATCTACTTTAGATTTGTTAAAAGAATTTCTGATAACTGTTAATGTTAGATCTTGTAAACTGACGAATGTGGATAGTAAGACCTAGACTAAAGTAAAGGTCACTCAATAATTGTTTCAACTTCAAATGTTAAAGGCTTACAAGAGTTAAAAACACTGGCAAAATCAACCGGGGCCGTCGACGTATACAGTGTGATCACTGTGCGCCCTACAGTCTGCAATGCAGTGTCACTGTTCAGCGAGTCCAAATAACATTATTGATTTAGATTTAACGTTAACGTTAGATCTAGTCTACACACACTAGCGGTCTAACGTTAATAATAATCTAATAAATTCTGCCAGAGTGTTCACTCACAAAAATCCTGTTGTCTAATCTAGGTCTGAATTTGATTTTTCATGACGCCAAACTTCTGATTTGAACAATCTTAGATATCAAAACCGTTCAAGAACGGTCAACGTGAACACCAGAATTATCATAGATAGGCCCCGGCATTAGCCTGGGGGAGCTACCTCGAGTACATGGTGCGAGAACGGTACCCGCGGTCAATCTAGCTCATGACAATGAAAACCAAACTGTAGGTTCTCGAGTACAATGTTTCTAGCTCTTTCAGAAACAGCTGTTAGCAATTATTTCAAATTGTAAAGAAATTATTGTAGATTAAGAAGAATAACCAACTACTTTGAAACAAATGGTCAAATTTCTTATATTTAATCATAATCGCAGTGGTACTCACGTTTTCTCTGTGAAGTAGAAACCTCTTTGTGCGAGTAAGCATGTCATGCATGAATTTGCATAATTGTGACGTAATAAGGTAAATGAATAACCATATTTCGAGAACGATATTATCGAAGGAAATACATATTCATGAGGCTGTAATCCAATCAAAGGTGCTTATTTCGGTTCATGAATATTTAGAAAGGCTTATTTTCGGCTTCTAATGGACGAAAGCTGGGCGGGGCTTAACCCCATAGGCGTAATGCTTTCCGCGTGTGCTGCTTTCTGTCTAGCTAGCTATATATTTAATAAAACGTCTTTGGAAAGTTTGGGTCTAGCCATGTGCGAGAAATTGTCTAATGGGGTGTTGCAAGAAAGTTGCAATCAATTGCAAGTTGCTACTAATTGTCACTGGCCAATCAAAATCATTGTTGCATGCATGTCTTCTTAAAAGGGCAGACCCTGAGCCAATCAGAATGGTTGTTTCAAAATTAGCAATTATGGCCATATCGTGGTTTAGGAAACCACTCGTTCATTTGACGCACGCACATGTGTACAAAGAGAATGGAGGTGGAAATAGGAAACCAATGCGTGTGACTGAATTAAGCGCTGCTGTACAAAGTGAACGGTGGTTTCCTATTTCATGATAATGCCGCAATTATTTGCAATTGATTGCAACTTTCTTGCAACACCCATAAGACTAAGTTCGGAGAATGTGGTCAACGTGAATACTACTAGATCTAGATCTAATCTAGATCTATGTGTACGCGGAGTGCGAATGAGTTACAGGAACATGTGGAAGTACAGTTAACGTTAGACTCTAGTAGTAGTACCGTACCGTACTTAGTAGAGAGAGTTTTATAATAATTATGCTAATATACCGTACAAGTTATTTCAGTACAGAATATTTACCAGCACGTCTCGACATGCTCCTTGTTAAGGTGGCCAAAGCTTTATATGCACCATAGGAGTATCTGGTTGGATCTTCTGTCGGATTTTCTTAAGTTAAGCACACAAAGACGACGGTAGCCTGGTACAGTAACTCGATCGAAAGCATGGTTTTGGAATTGAGTTAAAGGGCGCGCGCGGGCGCGGGCGCGCGCCCTACTCTAATGGGGTTATCAGCTAGACCTAGCTGAACTGAGCCCCCTAAGCTCCGCCATTACCTTTCGTCCATTAGAAGCCGAAATAAGCCCTTCTAAATAATTCATGAGCTGTCATGAATTATGCATTTTGTGAGATGCTCCCCTTCACACAGCGTACCCACATGACAAATAGTACGCGATGCGAAACAATGCAGACATCAGCGCGAGAGGAAAGGTCAAATCGCATAATATATGTATTTATTGTAATTTTATTCACACATTGCGCGCTGCCCACGCAAGGAATGTAGCAAATCAACTTCGACCATTCTGATGCGCCAGTCAACGCACTTGAACTGGTTATCGATCACAAAAATGATAATAGTACGGGGGGCGGAGCCTCCGATCTATCATTCTTCTTTCTTGTTTACGTGACTGGGCACCCAATATCTGCATTAAACTATTATATCTTGTAGCCGATGATTTCTTTTTTTGTTTAACTGGTGGCCTCTACAGTTGGTTGGATCCTTCTTTTAAAAAAAACCCATTTTCTCCATGAAGGTCTGAACCCTAAAATGAATTACCTATCTGTTATAATTTCTTTCTAAATGTACTTCAGTCTTTGTGTACACATATTTAATTTCAAAATTCACTTTCATTCATTATCACATCCAAACATCCATTTATTTCTTTATCTTTTGTCTGAACCCTCAAATGAATAACCTATCTGTTATAATTTCTTTCTAACTGTACTTTAGTCTTTGTGTCCACAGATATAATTTTAAAATTCACTTTCATTCATTATCAAATCCAAGCATTTATTTAGTTATTTATTTATTTATTTTTTGTTCACTCTCTTTCGTAATACTCCTTTCACAAGCTAATCTGGGAGGTGGGAAGAGATTATGATGGTACTCTGATTGTGGAGAGAAGGGGAAAGAGAGCTCCAAGAAGAGGGAATAGAGGGGGAACCTGCATGATGATGATAATAATCAAGTAGAAGAGAAAGGGGAAAAATATAGAACTAAAGAAACAATGATCACACATATTGCCCAATTTGCTGTACACTTTACTAATTCATTTCTGCTCTCATACCCTTCAGTCTCAACTAGCCCATTCACAGATTTTACTATCAAAAATACTTCTTTTCCAGATATCCACTCTTTTTTACTCGGCACAGTTGTTCATTTTCTTTCTCTTGTAGCTTTGCTAGAGCAATTTAAATTTGACACATCACCTTTATCTTTTTACCTTTTCAAGCCTTCACACTTTTACCTTCATGGCTGTACGCAAATAGGGGGCCGTCCCCCCTCCCCACCCCCCAAAAAATTCAACCCCCTTTTTTTCTTATTTTTCCTTTCTTTGGGGGGATGCCCTAAATTACACCTAGATCATTCTATTTCAATTCTAAAAATGCAAAAGCTCCCACTCGGTCACTTTGTTCCTTCGCTTGCACATAAACGAACAAATTCTTGCCCCCCCCCCGAAAAAATTCCTGCATACGGTCTTATTTACCTTTAACAACCCTTCACATTGCACATGGAGGTACAGTGTATTCCCCCCCCCCCCCTATAAGCATACTTTCTTAAGAGATAATATTTTAATACACAATATTTCTTAAAAATGCTGTAAAAACCAGTTAATCTTCCAGTGTTCAATGCATGAAGGGGGTCTAAATAAAGATAGGCCATTCAGTCATTTGCGGATAGTAAACTTTTAATTAGAATAATAATTTAATGATTCAACACATTTTAACTTCAAACATACAAAACTGAAGTTACCTCGATGTAACATTTGCAGGCATCTTGCCAATCTTCATAGAAGTCTAGGGGTTAATCAATTCCTACATTTTTTTATTTAGATTCCTATAAAGCAAATATAAAGTAAAAGCCTTTCTTCTCATTTCTAAATTTGAGATGGCAGTTGACATTGTGTCATTTAATTATATACACATATAACTCATGCAAGATGAGTTGACTTTAATCATTTTAAAAAAATAAGAAATCCCCAAATATTTACTCTGTAGCTTTCATTTAATTTGATATTCAATGGGACATTTAGTGATAAATTATATCTCAAAATCATCTCTGAAAAAATCTTTGCTACTATATGAAGAAAGCATTATCAGGGAGTAGATGTCATCTGCAGTCACCGCCAAGTCTGTAGTCTAGGTGACAGGAGGGATGAGCCAAAGCTATAATCCAGAACTCTGTGGAGAAAAAAAAAACCCAAAATAATAAATATATATCAGATGCATTTAATAAGGATTAGCCACACAATATTTAGACACCTGCAAGAAGGACTAAAATGCACAAGGTAGGAGTGTGCAAGTGAAAAAATCCAGCTCCACATATTTTGTCCTACAGACATTTTAAAATTTCATGTTTCTGATAGCCCAACTGGAACATACATGATGCAGACAAGATATAAAATTAAAAATACTTCTGAAGTAAACTAATGCTCATACGGTAATTTAGTAATTTAGTAATACTTGGTAATGAAAGGGACTTCGAGTCAAAAACAACATTGGGTGGGTCAGATTATGCACTGCATGATGTAATGTTGCTGAAATCTAGTAAATGTAGGCCTAAATACATTTATTTTATAGACCACTCTATGAAACCTATTAAAGTACTTTGGTAAACTAGAAAATATCATCTATGACAGTAAATCACATCTAAGACTGCTTACACCTAATGTGGTCAATGATAGTTACGGGGATTGGTTACTTATAGCAGCAAACTTACTCTCAAATGTTCAAGTCATACATCTCGTAAGTTCCTCTCAGGATTTGTCAAGTCCAGTCTGCATCAATCATCTGCCATGGCATCATACTACATTAAAAGGAAATTTTTTAAATATGACTGAATAGGGTCTCTACATAAGCTAAATAACCTACTGCATAAAATGAGATAACCTTCATACACATGAATGCTTTGAAATTGGGGAGCATTGATACAAATTTACATTAATCTACACAATAGCGAAAGGCACGTGGGAGTTTAAATCTAAATAAAAAATTTACATTCATAACTAAAATTAACAACTGAAAATTTTCAGTTCCAATTCAGAACCCATACAATGAAAAATTAGTGTGCCGACCTGTTTACACACTATCTACATTTGGCAGTAAATGTTGTCTATTGATATGCATTAGGTGTATCTCTCCTGTACAAAGGATTTCTGTGAAGTCTCCCCAATATATGTCAAGTTTTGTCAACACAGACAAATTTTGTTATGAAGGAACATGGGAGAGGGAAAATATTTACATGTGCAATGAAACATACTTTACAATATATAGTTAGAGGTATGAATTTGTGTTACGAGTCTCCTGGAAAAGTTAGTTGTTACCTGTCACTTTACAGGATTTTCTGCTTCATCCTGGACTTGAAGTGACATGTAGTGGACATGTTGTGACATTCATCACTAGAATTCTTCCAGCTTTCCAATATCTGTGTGAACAAAGAAAAAAAAATAATAAAAATAAAATAAATTTAAAAATCAATATCACTGTACCAAGTTGTAATGCATTTCTGACTGAGATACTAAATTGAAATATGCATGTAGTATTCATAGTTCTATCAAATTTTACTTATCCTTTCATGGTGCATCCAAGATTTTAGATTTTCTTCATGTAGAAATAGAAAAGCTTACCATTGAGTTACAAACATTTACATAATATGCCTGTAATCCACCCCCATAAAATGTTTTAGTTCTGCCACCAAAATAGAACAGGACTATTGTAAACTGCCATTAACCAGACTACAAAGAAACCATACATGTATTAAACATGTGTCTGAATAGCCCCCCCCCCCCCCAAAAAAAAAAATGAAATAATAAAAATGATTACATAAACTAAGAATAATACTGAATAAATCAAATACATGGAATAGCATCCACACAGTAGCATCTTCTGTCTACATGTAGGTTCAGAAGGAAGGGGGTAGGGTGAGAGGGCTAAGTGACAGTTTGTCCAGATCTAGATCTACTCAAGATTTTAAGAGACTTCCAGAGGTTTAACTGTTTTAGCTCAACATTTCAACTGAAGAATGTGGTCATTCTTAGGTAGATTTAACAGTTAGACGTAGACTAATGGTCATTCAATAATTGTTTCAACTTCAAATGTTTGGAGTTTTCAAGAGCAACAAAATGGCAAAAGCATCAACCAGAATCGTTAGCCTAAATAATTACTGTCTACGCCCTACCAGAATGCCCTCAAATTCATTACTGTAATCATCATAATGTGAATAAGAAAGAAAAGTGTTCTGGAAAATTTGTGTTACCTGTCACTTCAGAGGATTCTCTGCTTCACCTGGGGCCTATACATGTATTAGGCCTACATGTAGTGATGTTCAGCTGTCGAATTCTTCCAGCCTTCCAGTTCCAATATTTCCATCTGTGGGAACAAAAAAAAAAACAAAAACAAAAACAAAAACATTATTACAACCAAGCAGAGTGCAACATTTACCATGAAATATTTGATAGTTACTTCAAACTGCAGTCCAGCAACATTTTCTATCTTCAGAAGAGGTGGGGTGAGACTGAGAGGTTGAACAAGATTTCAAGATTTCCAGATGGTAATGTGCATAAATGAAAATAAATAACAGAGTCAACTTGATCCAACTTCCAAGTAGACCTAGATCTATACAAGTGTGTCCAGATCTACTTTAGATTTTTTAACAGAATTTCTGATAACTGTTAACGTTAGATCTTGTAAACTGATGAATGTGGATAGTAAGACCTAGACTAAAGTAATGGTCACTCAATATTTATTTTAACTTCAAATGTTAAAGGCTTAGGCCTACAAGAGTTAAAAACACTGGCAAAATCAACCGAGGGCGAGGCCGTCGACGTATACTCGACTATACAGTGTGTTCATTGTTTGCTCTCCAGTCTGCAATGCAGTGTCACTGTTCAGCGAGTCCAAATAACATTATTGATTTAGATCTAACGTTAGATCTAGTCTACACACACTAGCGATCTCGTAAAAATCTAATAAATTCTGCCGGAGTGTTCACTCACAAAAATTTTGTTGTCTAATCTAGGTCTGAATTTGATTTTTCCTGACGCCAAACTTCTGATTTGAACAATTTTAGATATCAAAACCGTTCAAGAACGGTCAACGTGAATTATCATAGATGGCCCCCGGCATTAGCCCGGGGGAGCTACCTCGAGTACATGGTGCGAGAACGATACCCGCGGTCAATCTAGCTCATGACGATGAAAACCGAACTGTAAGTTTGAGAGTACAATGTTTCTAGCTCTTTCGGAAACAGCTGTTAGCAATTATTTCAAATTGTAAAGAAATTATTGCAGATTAAGAAGAATAGCAACCATTTTGGAACAAATGGTCAAATTTCTTATATTTAATCATAATTGCAGTGGTACTCACGTTTTCTCTGTGAAGTAGAAACCTCTAACTTTGTGCGAGTAAGCACGTCATGCATGAATTTGCATAATTATGACGTAATAAGGTCAAATGAATAACCATATTTCGAGAACGATATTATCGAAGTAAATACATATTCATGAGGCTATAATCCAATCAAAGGTGCTTATTTCGGTTCATGAATATTTAGAAGGGCTTATTTTCGGCTTCTAATGGACGAAAGCTGGGCGGGGCTTAACCCCATAGGCGTAATGCTTTCCGCGTGTGCTGCTTTCTGTCTAGCTATATATTTAAAACGTCTTTGCTTATACTGCTTTCCAGGGCTGCCAACACTCACGCATTGAGCGTGAGACTCACTCATTTCACCCATTTCTCACGCTCTCACGCTAATCATGAAATTTCTCACGCACGAATCTGAAATAACTAAATATAATAATAAACAATGATAGATTTCAATAAAATGGCGACCAATTCAAGAATTTAAGAAGCACTGAAAAACTTGTGAAAGTTTTCCCGCCTTTTGTCGAAAGCCCTCGATCTCATTTCGAGCGCGTGCGTAAGATCCATAGAGATTATAGGATCTCTATCATGTCTATGGTAAGATCTGATTTGATTTGATTATTCATTACCTGCACAAACATAATACCCCTCCCCGCTTTTGTACTTTACTCGTAGTAGAAATGCACAAAGTACAATATTTCGCTAAACAAAGACTCGGAACGAGCTAGGTATTAACTTCAATCAAGATCCATATGAATGGCTTGGCATCTTCAGCGCCAATTATGAGAACAATTTTGAAGCGATCCTTTATTCTGTTATTAGAAAAGGTGGGGACGAAAATCTGAAAACCACTGAAGTGTAACATCACTGTACCAACTTTAGTATCTATGTCCTCAAGAAGAGGCCAACCACTCAATGGCGAAGCAAAAAGCGAGGTAATAAGCTAAAAATTTTGCACCCTGTCCCTCTTCTGTCGATGTTGGCCTACTTCCGTGAAAATTCTGATGTGCACCTGGGAACTATAAGTGCCCAGGATGCATTTTTTGTCAACCAACCTAATAGAGAAGTATATTGAAAATATCATTTTATCATTTATAACCTTACCAAATACTGGCGTCAATTGCAATACGAGTCCAGTGTTGTTTCCATTATCTACAAATTTACTTAACCATAAATCTATCAACGAACCCACGAACCCCCTCATTTGTTTGAAAAAGAATACAGGAACGTGTCACTGTGGATCTACATAAAACACCTCATCCATGGGAACAGGTGCAGAAATTAGAATCAATATGAGAATCTCCTCCTTCTAATTTGATTACCCTTCTCATAATGGGATTCCGCTGAAAACACTAGTTTTGTTTGGCGTCAACTCTTAGACGGATGCCCATGAAGATGATTCTCATAATTTTTGCTCGCTCGCTGCGCTCGCTCGCAATTACCCTAAATAGTGTGCCTTGTCCTCTGGAGTCGAGGCCCAACAAAGTCCCGTATTTCACTATCGCAAATCTGGTCACCCTGACCCTAACATGACCGGCCCGTGCACATAATGACAATGAAGATGCCAACAGAGGAGGCTTGATACAAGAAATTCTCTGTTTGGATGCTTGCTTGTTGCATCTTCCCATCATCTGCACCCAAGAGTAGCTACATCCAAAACCTGGGTCAAACAGAGAAGGGAACCAAATAAAGACATGGTTGGCATTTCAACAAGTGGGTATTCCATGTTTATCACTTTCTTTGCATGTAAAATTGTATTTTCTCTCTCTTCATAATTCTTTTAGGTATATGTTAAAATACTCTATAAAGTATGCATAAGATCTTGAAAAATAAAAAAAAGCTCCACACCGTAGGAGCGGGGGGGGGGGGGATCGCCCCCTCCCACACCCTCCCCCACTCCCTCGCTTCGCTCCCTCGCACTTCGCTTCTCGTATAATCTCACTCTCAACTATTATCCAATGTTGGCAGCTCTGGCTTTCACACCAAGGTACGGTCTCTGCGAACGGTCGCTGCGACCGATGACGATGAAATCATAATGTGAAAGCATTTCATCAGTCGCTGCGACCGATCGTTTTGGTCAAAAACGATCGGTCGCTGATCGATGGTCGCTGAGGTACTTCAGCGACCGATCGCGACGGTATCAAAATCGCCGATTTGAGAGAAAAAGGGGGTCTTTTCAGCGCTAAATCCGCGCTAAGGGTCATTTTTTGCATAATCTGAAGTGAAATAAAAATGTACCTAATTCACAGTGATTTTCCCCCTTTCCATCAATTTCCCCCGATTTTCACTGATTTTTCAATTTATTTACAGTCGCATCATTCATATTTTTGTGACATTGTACCCCCGGAGCGAGGTGTAAACAAAATGGGTGTATATAGCTTTAGTATATACGCCAAACGCGTGCGTCATGCATACTGTATCGCAATATATGCAATAGGCGCAATCATTAGCAAAACACGAGATATATAGCGATGCGAGTATGGCATGATTTTAGAATTAGTTAATTTTTTATTTATTATGATAAAACTACAATTATTGTTTACCCCCCCCCCCTTTTTTTTATTATCAAAATATGAACTTAGTCCCTGTTGCTTTTGAAAGAACTTTTAAATGATACATTCTTACTATTCCTACAGTCTTGCTCTAATGATAAGAGTTATATTTGACCTAGTCCTTGTTAAGGGTGCTTTTTAAGTCCAATGCTCTCAATCATTGTTAAAGGTATACGGAGAGAGAAAAATCCTAGTTTAAGGGTATGCGTTGAGAGAAAAATCCTAGTTAAGGGTATGCGTGGAGAGAAAAATCCTAGTTAAGAGTATACGTGGAGAGAAAAAAATCCTAGTTAGGGGTATGCGCGGAGAGAAAAATCCTTGTTAAGGGTATGTGTGGAGAGAAAAATCCTAGTTAAGGGTATACGTGGAGAGAAAAATCCTTGTTAAGGGTATGCGTGAAGAGAAAAATCCTAGTTAAGGGTATACGTGGAGAGAAAAATCCTAGTTAAGGGTATACGTGGAGAGAAAAATCCTAGTTAAGGGTATGCTGGAGAGAAAAATCCTAGTTAAGGGTATACGTGGAGAGAAAAATCCTAGTTAAGGGTATGCTGGAGAGAAAAAATCCTAGTTAAGGGTAGCTTTTTTGAGCTCCGCGAATCCTAGTTAAGGGTACTTTTTGAAAGGGTGTGCACGGATCGCGACCGATGCAAGCTAGATGTGAAAGCACATCGTACTCAGCGACCGATATAATTATGATCGAAATGCAATGACCCCCATACATGCCTACGCACTATCTCTACTTCCGCTTCCGGCTAGGTCAGCTATACAGCGACTGATTGCTCTCTGGACTGGACCAAATTTTGACGGATGAAAGCATCATTGGCGTAAATTCCGGGGGGGATGGGGGGATATATCCCCCCACTTTTTGGAGAGGGGGGGATGGCGTGTACAAATATCCCCCCACTTTTTAAGAAAGAAAATATATTTTAATTAATCTGTTAGTAAAATCTTTGAATATCTGTCATAAACAACCATCATATTTTAGAATTTCTATTTGAAAATGTGATTGAAAACCAAAAAAGTGGTTATTTTTGGCTTGCTCGCTCGTCATTATTTTAGAATTTCTATTCGAAAATGCGATTAAAAATGAGAAAAGTGGTTATTTTTGGCTTGCTCGCTTTTCTCGCTCATATTTTAGAATTTCTGTTAGAAAATGCGATTAAAAACTAGAAAAATTGTTATTTTTGGCTCACTCGCTTCGCTCGCTCGCAAAATAAATATCAAAATGTGTGTAAGGGGGTCTGTGGGCGTCAGTGAGAGTGTGTGCTTATACCTAAGTGTGAGATCGACAGAAAAAAAAATCGTCAAAAAAGTCAATCATCCCCCCCCCCCCCACTCCTCAGAGTGGATTTACGCCGGTGGAAAGCACGTCCGATCGGTCGCTGGGTACGGTCGCAGCGACCGGTCGCAGCGACTGTGCCTTGATGTGAAAGCAGTATTAATTTCACTTCCATGCATAATTGATTGGAAATGTTTACCCTCTCTCTCGAAGTCTTTTATTGTTACGTTACAAAAGGAAGACAGTTTATATTGAGACGTAGATTACTGTTGAAATCAGGATCAAAATGATTAAACTTCAGGGGAGCGTTTCATGAAGAGTTTTGTCGATGAAAATCACCGATAAATGTTATAAGCTACTGAAAATACTCGCATCTGATTGGCTGAAAGCAAATTAGTCGGTGAAAATACAAAAACCATGTGGTGGCAGCAATTATGAATAGGCAGAGTGGATTTATAAATCCACTCTGTGAATAGGAGTTATAGGTCGAGAAAAGCCCCCTTGGGCTTGGGGTGGCCCGCGTCACATTACATTGTCTGTCATGGCCCATTCGGTAATCTTTAGGATAGAACTTACCTTTTCGCATGGGTTTTTAAGTGAAATTTAAGATGTTAACTGGATAAAAATATGAAAAGTGCCTTCGGGCCACTCTTTGGGGGCGTCTGGCGGGCACAAAAATAGCAGAAAATTCGCCTGTCATGAGTCATTCCATAATCTGTGTGAGGAGCCCCCAAATCTGCCTTGGGTTTCGTGTGGTACATCGTTCATCTAACCAACCCTTTATGTAACCTGCAACAATAATTGGCCCTTTGGGGCGTCTGCCGGGCACTTAGCAGCAGAAAATTTGTCAGTCATGTGTCGTTACAAATTCAGTGTAATGAGCCGCAAAATCTGCCGTGGTTTTCATGTGGTACCTCGTTCATCTAATCAAACTCATTTTGGGGCCTCTTTTAAAAGGCCCCAGGGGCCACATGCAGGCAGTGGTGCATGGCAGTCGCCAACATGGCCGTAGGCAGCGAGGGGGTGGCAGGGAGGGCAGTTGCCCCCTAGAAATTTTGAAAACTTACATTTTTTTTACTGAAAATTTTCACAAAATCCACAAAGTGCGCACCGAATCCCTCATTTTCACTTTCAAAAATGCAAAAGTGCCTCATAACCAGCTCGATTGCTTCACTCCCTGATTTAATCTCCTTTGAAAATTTTTACACGTCTGCCTCCTCCCCCCCCCCCCCCGGAAAAATTTTCTGCGTACGGCTCTGGACGGCAAGCTTGGTATATGCGGGGTTCCTCCCCAAGTCATCCAATACTCAGATGTTGGTGTCTAATCAAAAGTCACCTAGCTGCCGGTCTTATCTTAATTTAATTTGAAAGATTTTCTACTGAGAAAGTACAGACTATATGGTACCGTCTAACATTTTCTTTTTACTATCGAGTAATTTGAAATTACTTTCAGTTAATTGTCAGAAAATGTAATTTTTCCACAATGAAAAATGGCGACGTGAATGTTATATTTTTGCAGGAAATTTTTAGTATGGAAGATTATTGAAGGAAGTTGGAAAGCAATTTGCATGGTATGGGCAGGGTCAATCTTTTTTCAGTCATGAAGCAACCACAGTAGTCATGGTAGTAGGAGAGTTATTTTAAAGTCAGATATCACTTTTACGACGGAGAAGATTTAAATTAATGAAATTGGGCGTTACGCGCGATAAGAAAAGGCAAATTAAACATCAAAGGGGAAAAGCCAGGGGCGTCGCATCAGAGGAGCAGGGGGCCGCCACACAGTGCACACACTCCCCCCCCCCCCCCACACACACACACACACACGTGATCAAAAAGAAGAAGAAGAAGAAGAAGAAGAAGAAGAAGAAGAAGAAGAAGAAGAAGAAGAAGAAAAAAAAAGAAACATGAGCGTGGGGAAAGAGAGGGCAGGGTCGTGCAATTATATAATAGCCGTTTTTATTCATTTAAAAAGTAAATAAACTCACCTGTGGGTCATCTAGCCCCTCCCTATCAAAATACACTGGCGCCGCCCCTGGGAAATAGCATGTGTAAACCTAAACTATGATCGAAATCTCTTTGCCTGCTCGCTGATTGGCCCAAAGTTTTGAAGCGTCTCAGTGAAGCGTGCACCTGCTTTGTCCCTGACGTCATAATTTATTGAGGGTGACGTAGGCCATAGTAACGCGTACGCATTAGTCAATACATTGCATTGTTGTATGCTCGCGTAGAAATGCTTCACTTTCTATATGACTGCTCTCCTGAGTATATTCTTTGTGAATTTCTCTGGAAATTTGTGGTTATTTCTTTAGCAATTTGATTGGCATTTTTGGCTTATTACAGGTAAGTTTGTACAATGGTTTAAGCTTCCCCATAGGTTTGTTTGAATAATTCATTGAGGCGTGACATTACAGTAAAAAAAGTCTCTCCTCAAAATGTTCATAATAGGTAATGTATACATGTAGCAATTTTTTGTCTAAGATCTTCATAAAATCCAGTCGTTATCCATTTGTATTTCACAGTCCTTATTACACTCACCTGGTTTGCCCCCTCCCCCACTGTTTCACTGAATGAAGCTTCGTTTTTCTATCTGAACAAGTTTTTCCTAAATATATATATACGTTTCTCCACTTCCACATCCATCATGTATATTCCTAAATGAATGTTATGATTTTTTTTTTTTTTTTTTGCATTTGCATTCGCATTTGCAACGTAACAAATGAGATAATACACAATGAGGGATAAATTCATCAAAATATAAAAAGGATTGTTTTAGAATAGGGCCTACTCCTCAAAACTATAGTAATAACATGAATGATGATATGAAAATAGATAAATGACTATTTTCACTCTCTGATTTCATTTCTTTCTCTCTCTCTCTCTCTCGCTCCTGCTTTCCCCCTCTCTTTATCTTCTTCGTCTTCTCCTCCCTTCTCTCTTTCCGTCTTTCTGTTTTCCCTCTTTTTTCTCTCTCTCCTTCACCATCCTTCCTCAGTATGTTTACCGCACTACACGGCCTGGGTTACTTTCAGAGATGGTTTAGCAGTCTCTTTGATGCCTCCTCAAGAGATCCCCCACGCACAGATCGTGCATCACACCAGGTAGTTGGGTATTTTATCAAATATCTAAATTCCGGTGTAAATGGCCAAAGTAATTATATTTCCTAAACATGATTTTGATAGATTTTACTGATCATGATTTGAGAAAAGGAGCATGTCAGTCAAAGTTGCGAAGACATCCGCGAAGGCAACAGTCACTCACTAAGTTAAAAGTATCATCCAGACAGAAAATCAGCTATAATAAAGGGGAAAAATAAAATAAAATAATAATATCTTTTGTAAAAAAGGTGATTTTCTAAAAGAAAGAACAGAAAGAAGCATGTAATTTTTCTTGCTAGCTCTAAACACTTTAAACACACTGGTAAAATTTGTTGGTAAAAAAAATATTGACCAACCTTTGGAAGCCTTTGGGTAAAATGCCGGTTGGTTGGAAGTTTTGAACATGTGACATGAAATGAGCCAATAGAAACGAGGAATAACGCGCGTCATACTATACGTAACAGCGAATTTTATATTAGGAAAGCTAGTACTGTGCCAACAGTTAGTGGGCGGGTTCAAGACCTCATGAAAGTGTTTGCAGGTAAGCCAAACGAATATTTACTGTACCATTTTACCGATGAACTTTGTACTATACATCTGAAACAGTTAAAATTCCCTCATTATTTTGAATAATGTATAAACTCGCCAAAACTTGACCGCCTTTTCTCTCGAGGATTGCTAGCAGAGCAGGCCGGCTGCGCGTACAGTGTAGGCTGGTAGAGTCTACCGTATGATGGGGGATCGGGTGTCCGGACACGTAACAAAATGAAGCCTTTTTTTTTTTTTTTTTTTTTTTTTTTGATTAAACAAAAACTATGCATTGATTTGTGCTAATCATCATCAATATTTCTTCTCGGGAAGAGTTCCTTTTGCGACGGCCACCCAAATTTAGGGATACGACTTGGAATGATATTCTAGAGTCTCTAGGCCTAGATCTAGTCTAATTTCTAAATCTAGAGATCTAGAGTCTAGTCTAGATTTCTAATTTAGATCTAGACTACTACGGGTGTAGATTAAATCTAGATCTATACTCTATAGCACCCATAAAATCCTATGAATATGGTTTATTCCGTCAAAATTAAAAGCTTACCTGAGCTGTGATACCGTGCATTTCACGTTGACCTCGGTTTATTTAATAATTTAGTCAGCTAAATAAGAACAATGCATCCTGGGAGTTCATGGCTAATCCGGACTTCCAGCTTCCAGCTTAACATTATAAGTTAGCCTATAATCATTAGGACTAGGAGACCCCTCACTTTCAGCGATCTGTCGCTAGCGCAGTCGGTAAGGTGTCAGTCCTGAGAAGTGAATGGTCTGATGGTACAGGTTCGAGTCTCGTCAGGTATGGTAAGTCAAGAAACATACGAAAGAGATTAAGAGTCAAGTAAGGTGTGAAACTGATAAAGAGATCCATTTTTTACTTTAAAAATTTGGGTGGCTGTCGCAAGAGGAACTCTTTCCTTGTTCTCTTTAATATTGTCTAACATTTTGTGCGAAAACATTTAAGAGATTTGCTTGTGAACTTTTTCAACTGGCTGTTTGAAATCGACTGTCTGGAAACACGACCTGTCCAGACACCCAACAACTGGGTATAGATCTACGTACTTACGGTACAGCGCCTAACCAGGCTATAGTATAGGCTAATGGGAAAAGGCAATCGTCATGCTTTTCAAGGTGTATGATGGGGGACCTAACTTTAAAGCTAAGTACTTTGTTTTCAGCAGCTAAAAAGTCACAAAATTTATGGAAATTTCATTTCCATATCGCGATTCTACGTATTCTAAAGTTGGTTTGTGGAGAAAATTACGATGGGCCAAGCATGTCAAGAATGCATAGTTTGAGAACCATATCAATGCCGGTGTCATATTTTGTTTGGAGGAAATGAAGAGATGGTGAAGGTAGCTACGCACATGTAATAAAAGAATGCAAATCTTTATATTGAAATTGGTTGTGTATGGTGGCCCTGAAGTACACTCAACAACAGGTCACTCATGTGCAACGTGAATTTCGCGGCCAACTTTGCACAGTTCCATCCCAGTCACGAAATTCGTGACCTGCTGTGACACATGGGAGCTTTTAGACCAAAGTGTTCTGTCTCTAACAGTTGTTGTTTGCCTTTTATAATGGTAGGGTCGGCACTCCTCCTTTTTAGGGACAGAAGCGCCTCGAAGCGTTGTGCGTGCAATCTCATTGTGCTGGGCAGCACAACGAGAAATCTACCTCATTTCTCAAATCAGCGATTTTTTCCCCTTTATTCATGAATATAAAAATATCATTGTACAGTATAGCTTACCGATTTCATGATTGATTCCTTTTAACTCTCCATTTTCAGGTAAATTTAGGGTCCTAACGTACTTAGGTCCTCTCGGTTGAAAATCTTGCAACAGCCGACCTCTATCTCTGTTCGCCTCCACGCTTTTTGCAGGGAGATCAGCGACTGAATATAATACATAAATTTTAACATGCATGATTCATTTTCAGTTACGTGTTAATGAGAACCAAAATAATTCAAAGAAAGAAGAAAAAGGGGGGGGGGAATCAACCTTGAGAAATGATTAAAAATAAAAAACAAACAAATAGTATGGCACAGCCTGAAAACAAGGCAAGGAATAATTTTCCTGGTATCGCATCACAATTTGCTATGCATTTTTTATATGACTGCTACACAAAATTTGTTGGACATTTTCACTGTTGGACATTCGATTTATTTTATATGTATTTGGGTTATTACTGTAGGCCTAATAACATTTTGAATATTTTTTTGTTGCTCTTCAGAAACATTACATTGCAAAAGATTTATGAAATTCATCTCTATTTGCTGAACATGCAAGATGCACACATACCAGGGAAATGGAACCCTGCACATACCATGCATCTAGGCCAATTGCAAGTTTAATTTTAGCGATGTTTGTTCTTTGTGACGTCACAGTTGAGATAGGGGAGCATATAAGTATGGTGAGCATGCAAAAATTTATGAGGAAACCAAATTAACTCACCATGATTTTTATTTCATCATACAGCCCTAGGTCACGGTCTGATAAGGCAATTATTGATGAGCAGTCTTGTGCAGGAATATAATTTTGATGATTAGACCATAAATTACTAAAGATCACATTTCTAGCACACCCTTATTTTACTGCCCTGCCTTTTTCAACTGCCCAAGACTCTGTCATATTCTAATATGACAGACTCTAGGGCAGTTGAATGCTAACTCCATAGATATCAAGCTATAGATCGACAGCTATTAATGATGTTCATGCATGCTACCATTTATTTGTACAGAGAAGGCCAGCATAACTTTTGAAAGCCTGAAACTAAAATTACATGAAGAAGTAGGTTTCATGTGGTACATGCAAATCACCAGCTGCCATGGGCATCAATCAATTTTATGAAGCAAAAAAATAAAAATGGTCCTAACCTTTTAATATCTATGTGGGCATATAAAACTTTTTTTGGGGGGGGGGGGGGGGGTGGGGGGAGGAACATACCAGGGAATTTTTTTTTTTTTTCCAGGGCTACTTTTTGAGCTCACTCATCCAAATTTCTACACTGTATTACAGTTTACATTGGAGCCTATGAGAATTTCAGGGGCTCTTTTTGGCATTTCGGGGGCGAATTCAAACTTCCTCAATTACTTTGAGACAATTTCTTTCACAATTCAATCTCATGACCAGAACTTTCCTTTATCTTTAAAACAACATAAATAGTTGTATCAATAATGTTTGACTGTACATTTTCATCTTTATCAGGCAGGAAGCAAATTCAAACAAAGATTCCAAAAGTGAAGGATGTCAGCAATGACCAGAAAATGTGGATATCGATACACTCTAAAAACTAACTAGTCAGATTTGACTAGATTACCAGATCACATGGGCACTTACTAGTCAAATGTGACTAGATTCTCGTCAAAATTGACACAATTTTGGAAAAAATGACCAGAGTTCTAGTAACTTATTTGACTAAAACATGGGATCCCATGGGCACTTGCTCTTTTCTCATCAAATGTGATTAGATTCTATCATTCTAGTGAAAATGGCCAGAATTCTAGTAAAAATTAACCCCAAAAAATTCTAGTCAATTTCATCATTAGAATCAAGTCCCGCTAGTGTTGGTGCACATGACTGTATGATCCGGTAGACTGGTTAAATTATTTTCCTAGAATCTACTCATTTGACAGGAAATGTGTCACTGCTGACTAGAGTAGTACTAGGCTGTCAAATTTGACTAGATTTGTTTTTAGAGTGTAGAGATAGACAGTTTTTGCAGAAGTATGCAGTGACCTTTAATTTGGTCTCCTTATGTTGCAATGACTATGATACACTCTTTGATTCTTTCACGAGTTATTTACCATGGAGGTTGAGATATTGTAGCACTTTTAATTACGGATGATAAGGAATGCTGATGTTGATAGCAATGTTTTGAAAGATCATTGCTTATCTGAAAAAAAAAGAATTTTCAAGGAGTTATGACTTGAAAATTAGTGCATTGATGATTTGCATACAACAAGTTAAATATAGGTATATAAACTTGCAATAATTACAAATACATATTTTGATATGAAAATGCCTATATACAGAGTATCATTCTACCTTCAGTGGAAATTATAGATAATAAAATTGAAGCCCTTTGTGCAAGGTCATTGACAGGGGCTTAAAGCAAAAGATTAACGTTTGCTTTCATGTTAAGTTTTAAATTTCTTCGTGTTAATAGTTATTGAAAATTTATGAATTCAGGAACTTGTTACATCGAATACTTTTACTAGTGGTCTCATAATAATAATTTGATAAATCAGGTACATAGTTTGTTATGATACAAATTGTTTACATTTGCTATTTCAATACAATTCATTAATTTGAATTAAAATGTTAATATTTCCAAAATAATTCTTTTCATGTCGCATATTCCTGTATATTGCACCATTATATTTTGCTGACAAGTCGTACACTTTTAACGAAATTTCCATTTTAGTTTTCCTATTCTGGCGAGGAAGGATTAATTAGGTGTGTGGAGGGAGACTTACAGATCATGGAAATTTTACACTTAAACTTTTTAAAGATAAACAAAGTTTTGGGGGAAATGAAAATTTGGGGGAATCGACATATGGATTGGAACTCTATTGGCTTTGAATGCCACATAAATGACAGTAGGAATAATGATAGAATTTTGTTTGATATATTAAAGAATATGAATTAAACCACATTTTTCAATTTTGATAAGGAAATAGTTGTCAATAAATTGAACGTTCACTTGAGTGTGCCTACTGCACTTGTTAAAGTCAAGACAATGATATTTTCAAATGCTGTCTGCTGTATATCTGTGTGAAGCTTAGTTAAGCTTTGACTTTTTGTGCTGAACAGTTTAACACTGTTAGTTGATAATGGGCACTTTTGCCTAAGAACTTTCTAATTTTCTGTCATGAGTGCAAAGTGTGTGTGGATTGATAATTCAATCAACAACCACGATTGGTTGAAATTATTTAACAAATGATTAAAGTTTTGATTAATAGTTGGGTTATAATTGTAACCAACTAGGGTTGGTTAAAAAAAATTTAATACATGAGTAGTTAAAGTTTTAATAAATAATTGGTTATAATTGTAACCAACCACGGCTGGTTAAAATCATTTAACAAATAATTTATTAAATCTACGAAAATTCATAACTTGGCATGAGTTTAGGATATACCCTTCTGATACTGTTCATTTAATCATACAGTCATACGTTGCTCAAGCTATTAATGTCAAATGAAAATCTAGCTTCCAACCTTGAATAAGCAAGTCGGATCAGCTCACTGGCTGTAGCGCAGCCAGCTATATACGTATAGCTAGCTAGCTCAGCCGCGCGCAGCTCGCAGCCACCACACATACCGTACATATAGCAGCACTGTAACGTGAATCCTTTCCTTGTGCGCTATCTCGAATCTTCAGGTCTTTTTTTTCGTGGTACAAAAAAAGAAAGTTCTGATAAATTATTGAAGATTATTTCCTTAAAACCAAATTTCACACTTTGTCAGTTTCAGGGATAGGTTATATAGCCTTTCTCTCTCAAATGATGACAGAGTCAGGGAACTTTCAGAATTAGGTCTGCAAAAGGGACGGGCTACCTTTAAAAGTTTTTAACAAATGATAAAGGTTTAACAAATAGTTGGTTAAACTCTTAATCAACTAGAGTTGGTTAATCTTTTAACCAAGAATTGGTTGGTTCATCTGAAAACTAACCGTTGGTTAAAATTTTGCTGAGTTGGTTTAAAAATTCTTTAGAGTGCACTATATAATGAAAATGAGAATGTAATAATTTTTTTCTTTCTTTTAAATACCATACAGGATGACGCTCGTGGATTCTCTTCCTATTTCAACCTTGGTGGCAAACTTCAGGAGTGCGCCATGCTACAGAACGCTATGGAGGAGACAAAAAACAGAATCAAGGCAAGTTAACGTTTCATCTTTTATCCTTTATTTGTGTACTATTCTTCATTTTCTTTCATTTTCTCTCAATTTACCTTCATGCCATCTTTTTGTTTCTTATCTCTTAGTCCTTTTTACATGTAATCTCATTATTTGTAAAACTTGATATGAATGATATTTATCATTCTATTCTGTCACTTCACCTCTTTGCCATTTTTTCCTCTTTACTTGTTTTCTTCAAAGTATGTTTTGAAAGGATATACATGAAGAGTCAGAAAACATACCTACCCAAAATGCATGGTTTAAAGCCTGAATACTGGTTTTCAGTCAGGAATTGGGACATGACCCAACTTTCCTCACTCCTTGTCCCTAGCCTAAACAGATCCTTTCAGTGTATTTATTGCAATGGGAAATGTATATCATTGAGGAGTATTTGATGGAGTATCCTGAAAAGGAATGAACAAACTAAGAAACAAACAAAAGCAAAACCCAAAAATTTGCTCCATCTCTCATTCTCTCAATCTCATTTTTTTTTTTTTTTTTTTTTTTTTAGGATCTGGAGTATGAAGTAGAATACATGAAGGCTTCCCCAACTTTCAGTGAGGTAAGGCAAGGCATGGTGGTATAAAAATACCAAGTAAAGGATAGTAAGACGGGGGAGATAGATGGAGGGGGCTGTGTAGATAGGGATAGAGATAGAGACAGACAGACAGACAGAGAAGGAGGGATATATGAGGTCAGAGAGAGAGGGAGAGAGAGGGGGCAGGGAAGGAGAGACAGTAGATTTCAAAGGACAATTTTTACCCATCCCTCCATGAAAGCTTGACACAAAATTTAAGTATTAAAATCATTTTCTTCTTCTCAGTATCAGCTGTTAT
>CM057161.1:4003027-4132112 GCA_029962745.1 Echinometra lucunter | reverse complement strand
ACCACATTATTCAAATATCATGGGAATTTTTATTTTTTTTGGATGTACTGTACCCATAACTCTTTAGGTCCGTTTGTGGATATCCCCTATTAAAGTTTTACATGTAGCCTGATGCACAATACATGGAGAAACCTAACCTGTCTATAAAGGCCACCAAAGCAAAACAAACCACTAGAGTGGCAAATGTTGATGGACAGCTTTTCTAGAGAGGTTACACATAACTGTGAGAGGGCAGGATTCTCTCTTGTTCGGTTGTCATGGCTGCCAGTGGCTGTTCACGCTCAGTGCAAGCAAGTCATAGGAGCGCTTAGTTTTATGCTGTTTTGATGTTATATAACAGCGCATAAAGGCAATTCTTTAAATTATTGCAGATGTCATATTTGTTATCCCTAGATCTCTGCATCTCTTTACCTCTTGTCCGATCAAGGTACTGTAACAAAAGTTGTATTAATATTGTTTATATTTGTATATTACGAATGCTTTGTTGTCAATATTTGCAGTTTATATTCTAAAATAATTGTATTCAGTATATAAAATCTAGTGCTTGTTGCATAGGTTAACTCTCATTTGCTTATAGATGGAGAGAGAGAGAATCACTAAGAAATGTGTTGCATTTTGCTGGTATAATCACTATGTAAAATTTCTTGTGATTTATGTGATATGTGTAATAGTAATTTACCAAGTATCTGTAATATTATACAAATATTGACTGCTTTGAGGGGCATGGTTGGAGCTATAGCCAAAGGTGATCTCGAAACTGTACTATGCATAGTACAGTCTTGAGATCACCGAGGAGCTAAGTTTTAACCGTGACCCGAAAATAAGCAGCCAATATTTGTTTTATTTACCACATCCCACTTAATTTATGCTAAATTAAGGCATTAAAATGAAGTTGTCGTGCTATCGGTCAGCATAGAAATTAAAGTGATTAAATTTTCACAATGCGCAAATATAGATACATGCGCAAGGTATCTTATCCTGCCTACTTCTCTAAAGCTAGCGCCATTGGCGTAAATCCTGGGGGGGGGGGGGGGGGGGGAGGATGGCATGTACAAATATCCCCCCCCCCAACTTTTTAAGGAAGAAATATTTTGATTAATCAGTTAGTAAAATTTCGATAATCTGTCATAAAAAGACCATTATATTTTGCAATTTCTATTTGAAAACGCAATTAAAAACCAGAAAAGTGGTTATTTTTAGCTTGCTTGCAAAATAAAGAATAAAACGTGTGTAAGGGGGGTCTGTGCGGGTGGGTGAGGGTGTGTGTTTATACTAAGTGTGGGTTTGACAGAAAAAAAAAATAATCGGCAAAGAAGTCAATCATCCCCCACTCCTCAAAGAGAATTTATGCCAGTTGCTAGCACATAACAAATCGTGTATTGTACACTGATCTTTTGAGGTTGAACTATCATGCCCAGTCAATAGTTTTTAAGCTATATGCCCGGCAGTCAGCTAGCGGTTTCTATGACTGCCTCTTTGACCAATCAGAGGCCTAGAATCTTAGAATAAGGTATATAAATTTGTTTGTTTACTTTATCGTGTAGCCGTGGCTGCATTGCTTGAAATACATCAAGTATGTCAAAACCCACTGGAGATGGTGGTCAAGCTTAAGAATACTGATGTCAGTAACTTATTCTTGGTAGACTTTGCCTGAAGGGAAATGCTTCTGATGAACAATTGTTAACATTCATTTTATATTTTTTATGCAACTTTGTGATGGGTGGAAGCACTGATAGACAAAAGCTAATTCATTATAATTCCTCAATTGTTTTGATATCTTGGTTATCAGGAGATGTATTATGTATTTACTTTATTATGGTCTTGGAAGTTTGTTTCATTGATTGATTTAACCATTCTATTTATTGATTGCGAGAACAAATACTTATGTTCAAAATTTTTATTATTTTATTATTGCAGCTGTTAAGCACATGATGTTCGCTCTCAAGATATTGTATACATGCTCAAAACATATTTGTATCATGTTTACGATATGTGTATTCTTCCTTGTATTTTTATGCACATTGTAGACATCGTCACGTACATTGTGCACCGTGTGGCACGACGGTGCTCTGTTAGTTTTCAGTATTTTCAGTAAATTTAGTTTTCAATAGATTTGTTTTCTGTCATTCAATTTTCCGTCATTTTATTTTCGGTTGTTTTCCTTACAGTTTGTTTCCCCGACAGTTAGTGACCATGCCATTTGAATTTGCAGTGATAGTCAATTATTGTAATAAAGACCATTATTCAATGGTAGATTTGAATTGCATAATACTGTTCGGATTGTCTTCCTTTTCACCTTTTCTTCATGCGTTTGAGCCAGGAACTTGAAATTGATAGTTGCTATTTGTGAATTTGGTATAAGTAGAGACTAAAACATTACTGTACACTTTTAACCTGTCACATATCTCTTAGAGGAAAACTACAGATGAGTACTGTTGAACTGATGGTTGTTATAGGGAGGTTGCTTAGAAACCTGTCCATAAAGGCCATTAAAGAGAAAGGTTAGAATGGGCTACAGCGCAAGGTAGGTAGCCTATCTAGACAGACAACACAGACTTGCTTTCCAAGCAGGTATTGTACACAGATGGCCTTTATAGAGAGGTAGCCACTCTGAGAGGGTTCACTAAAATGTCTTCCTGTCACACATCAAATAAGACAACTAAATACAACTAAAACATATTCCTCTTGCATTCAGCCTAATGTTAGTGGTTATGATGATACTTTATATACACAGTGAATACCAAACAAAGGATCTCCTCTGAAATGAAAAAGAGAATGTTTTCTGTCCTGTCATGGATTTCAGTCCACTCACTCAATGCTATGATGGATAAATGCTTAATGTTTTGAATGATGATGCATTTTCAAAAAGATATTTGTGTTGTTCCTAGAATAGCAAGGGATAGTTCGTCCTAGAGTTCTGTGTAAATTCCTCTGCCAAACATCCTCAGCGATTCCGAGAGCCTTCTTCTCCACCTCATTCTCTGTCTCTCCTGTAGACTGCGGGGAACAGTTTGTCCTCTTTTGCTGGTGTTACCTGAATGTCCAGAGCGACATCATCGCTGCAGGAAGTTTTGTTATCCAGCGCAAGAGAGTCTAGCGTCTCAGTTATGATGCCGCTGTTAATATCTGGGAGGGGTGCAAAACTTTCTCCTGTGGCGGGAGAGGAAGGTTCAACCCCCGCTCCTGTTGCCCCAGCACTGACAATATTGTCCTTTGAGTGTTTCAACAGAAGAGCCTCCATCTTGTCTTTTTTCACAATCTCCTCACCTTCCTCAATGGCTTCGCTGAGAACAGTGAGATTAGATGAGACTCCATCTCTTCCTCATTAATCGTTTTGGTGTCATCACTCATGGTCTCCATGTTTTCTGTGACTTTCTTGAGCTTTGATACCCATCATCTTGTGGCATGCTGTTTGCAGCTCTTGGCTAGACCTTGAGATGACAGGCACATCTGTTTTGGGTATATAAAGAAAACACTTTATGTGAATGCCAGAATGTAAGAACATTGCAGATGTGCAAAAAGCCCAATCGAAAATAACTTTCATGTAGGTGGTTTTTAAAAGTCATCAGCTAATGAGAGGAACTGAATTCTGGAATTTGGGACTTCTGGAATTTTGGCACATTATTTTGGAATATCATTTGCAATAATAATATAACATATTTTAATCCGACTGACTTCTTACTGAATGGATTTACATTCAAATCTGATCATCATTATCATCCATCATCACCTTCATCATCATCATCATCATCATCACTTCCTCCACCATCACCATCATCACCATCATCATCATCACCACCACCACCACCATGGCTACATACCACTTCTGCCATCAGCAGCTTGTTTACAAAGCAAGGCTAGCAAGACATCCTGAACATCCTCTTCACTAGAACCAAACAGCTCACCAGACCACATGGACCTGACGAAAAATGAGAGACACAAAGTCAGAATATATCATTAGTTCACAAATCATTATATTTGTGGATGATTCTTCAAAGAACCTCTGGTTATCAAAGACACCAAGTATGTATTTGAGGATTTCTGTGGAGTGAATCTACTCTACATATATGAGTTTTTGCTACATCTGGCCATCCTTCCAAACGCGCAGGTTGCTCAATCAGCAAACAGTCAATAGCATTTGGGTAACTCCAGTGACATTAATGAATTGCAGAAAATTGGACCTTATCTCACAATGGATGGATGAATATACAACAGTTTTGATACAATGCAAATGAACATTAGGATCTTACAGGACGAACAAATACATTGAAATATCCTTACGATGTAATTCTATTTTATTACAATGCATCTACTAAGGATCCTGTCTTCATTGGTTTGTAAAGTGTGTGTATAGACCAGGAGAGCATTTCGTGAAGTGTCTCTTCAATGATTTTTTACTGACAAATCTGCTCTCAGCCAATCAGATGCACGGATTTCAATAGCTTATAACAGTTGTTGGTAAAAATCACCGACAAGACACTTCATGAAATGCTCCCTTGTGGGTCTTTGGTAAAGAGCTGAAGCACTGACCTGTGGACATGCAGGAGCCGGAGAGCGTGTCTGCCATCCCTGCACCCAAGGTGGTTGGTCAGGGTGACTACAGCTGCTTCTGGCATGGTGATTCCTGTGTCACCCTCTGGTGACAGTGCTACCTGGCAGCTCTTCAGCTCCTGGGCTGTAAGGCTCAGTTCCTCCTTGGCTGAACAGACCATCACCGAAAAGTCCTGGATCTAAAACAGCAATATAAATATACATGATAGGTAGGTCTACTGACTCTACTAGTACTGTTGATACTTGCCTCCGGGGGTAGGGGGAAAGGTGGTTTGATTGAACAACAGAGTCAAATACAATTTTGAGAGAGATCTAAATTTTTGCGAATGAAGTGATTGGGAATGAATTCTCCGGTCTAAATCTTCCAAGTTAGTACTGGAGCGATTCATTTGCCCAACTGAAAATCTTGCCATTGTCTCTATTGGCATTGAATTTTGTGAAGTTGGAGGTTTGAAATAATACATCTGGGATAGGTGTATATTATTATTATTATTAATATTATCATTTATTGGCATGTACATGAAAGTACTCTGGTACTGAGGTTTAACCTTATTTCAGTTCATTCCTTTGACATAGAAATTGAGTAGGTAAAGAGACACTGTATAGTGCTATACAATCGCATATCTTGGTAAATATAATTATTACACAGACTTACATGTGAAACCTGAAATCCAGGGACTTCCCCTCCATTACCCAAGCTTCTGGAATTAATTCTCGAATGGATCTCTTCTTCTCTTCCTTTGCTTTCTTCTCCTGTTTTCCTTTCTTCTTCACATCTGTTGCCTTTCAAGCTTTTCCTCCACGACCAACCTCACCGCCTCCCTCCTTTGAACTCCTGTCCCCATTGATCTACCCTTCCTTCAAAGCTTAACCTTCTCATCCCCTCCTCTCCCTGGTCCTCCACCTTCTCCTCCTGCTTTCTCCACCTCTACCTTGGTCTCCATGTTTTCTATGACCTTGATAGATTTCTTGAGCTGGGCATTGATACCCATCAGCTTGTGGCATGCTGTTTGCAGCTCTTGGTTAGATCTTGAGATGACAAGCACACCTGTTTGGGCAAATAAAGAAAAATACCAGAACGTAACTAAAATCACACTAAAATCACACTTGTAAAAAATAATGTAGGTGTTTTCTTTTTAGGTTGTCAGCTAATGAGAAGGACTGAATTTTGAAAACCTAAACCTATCCACAATAATCATATAATAATCTGACTGATTTCTTACTGGCTGGATATAAATCTGAAACTCTATGATTATGACCATCATAAACAATGCTTTGCAGGAAATTTGGCCTTATCTCACAATGGATACATGGAAATAAACAACAGCTTTGATACTATTTAAATGAACATTAGATACCTAAATCAGGAAGAACAAATACATTGAAATATCCATAAAATTCAATCCTATTTTATTACAATGTATCAAAGAATCCTGTTTTCATTGGGTTGTAAGGTGGGTGTATAGACCTGTAGGTCTTTCATAAAGAGCTGAAGCACTGACCTGTACACATGCAGGAGCAGGAGAGCAGGTCTCACATCCCTGCACCCAAGGAGGTTGGTCAGGGTGACTACAGCTGCTTCTGGCGTGGTGATTCCTGTGTCACCCTCTGGTGACAGTGCTACCTGGCCACTCTCCAGCTCCTGGGCTGCTAGGCTCAGTTCCTCCTTGGCTGAGCAGGCCATCACCGATAAGTCCTGGATCTAAAACGGCAATATATAAACATTACATGTAGGTCTACAGATTTAGCTACTAGTAATGTTGATACATAGGTTTCGAGGAGGGGGGATGGGGGAAGGTGGTTTGATTGAAAAACAGAGTCAAATACAATTTTGAGAGAAAGTCTAAATTTTTTGCAAATGAAGTGATTGGGCATGAATTCCATGGTCTAAGTCTCCCAAGTCAGTACTGGAGTGATTCATTTGACCGACTGACACATATTGTCATGGTCCCAATGGGCATTAGATTGTGTGAAGTCGGAGATTGATATTACAGATCTGGGATAGGTCCACATTATTATGATCATTATTATTATTATTATTATCATTTATTTGGCATGTACATAAAAGTACTCTGGTACTGAGGTTTAACATTACTGCAGTCCTTTCCATTGACATAGAAATCTAGAGTTTGAGGGTTTGAATCCTTCTTGAGTATATTCAAATAAGATATTTCACTAACTTCTGTCTCTCTTGGCCCAGGTGTGGTGAATCTTTGCTGTCTCTATTCCTTGATGGGTATTAAGTGAGAAACTGCAGATGGGTCTGGGGCCAGAACAAAGACAGGTATCCCCAAAACACCTCATCAGGTAAAGAGACATTGTATAGGTGCTATACAAATACGGTAAATATAATTATTACACAGACTTACATGTGAAACCCGACTTCTGGGGACTTCTTCTACTCTAGTACCCCAGATTCTGGAATTATTTCTTGACTGGATCTCTTCTTCTCCTCCTTTGCTTTCTTCTCCTCTTTTCCTTTCTTCTTCTCATCCGTTGTCTTTCCAGCTTTTCCTCCATGACCAACCTCGCCACCTCCCTCCTTTGAACTCCTGTCTCCATCACTCTTCCAGCTCTTCCTTCCATTGCTCTTCATTTTCTTATTAACCTTCCTTTGAAGCTTCACCTTCTCATCCCCTCCTCTCCCTGGTCCTCCACCTTCTCCTTCTGCTTTCTCCATCTCACTCTTCTCCTCAACCTCTTGCTTGGTCTCCATGTTTTCTATGACCTTGATAGATTTCTTGAGCTGGGCATTGATACCCATCAGCTTGTGGCATGCTGTTTGCAGCTCTTGGCTAAATCTTGAGATGACAAGCATACCCGTTGAGCAAATAAAGTAAAAAACAGAACATAACTAAAATCACACTTGCAAAAAATGACTTTTATGTAGGTGTTTTCATTTTTTAGTTGTCAGCTAATGAGAAGGATTGAAAACCTGAACCTATTCACAATAATCATATAACAATCCGACTGATTTCTTACTGGTTGGATATAAATAAATACAGTCTCCATTCCTTGATGGGCATTAAGTGAGAAACTGCAGGTGGGTCTGGGGCCAGAATAAAGACAGGTATCCCTAAAACAGAACACCTCAATATACGCAGGTAAAGAGACATTGTATATTGTTATACAATCACATATCTTGCTAAATATAATTATTACACAGGCTTACAGGTTCTTCTTCTCCTCTATTACCCCAGGTTCTGGTGTCAATTCTCCACTGGATCTCTTCTTCTCTTCCTTTGTTTTCTTCTCTTTTCCTTTCTTCTTCTAATCCGTTGTCTTTCCAGTTTTTCCGCCATGACCGACCTCACCACCTCCTCCTTTGAACTCCTGTCTCTGTCGCTTTTTTCCTCCCATCACTCTTCCCTTTCTTGTTACCCTTCCTTTGAAGCTTCACCTTCTCATCCCCTCATCTTCCTGTTCCTCCACCTTCTCCTTCTGCTTTCTCCATCTCACTCTTCTCCTCAACCTCTTCCTTGGTCTCCATGTTTTCTGTGACGTTGATAGATTTCTTGAGCTGGGCATTGATACCCATCAGCTTGTGGCATGCTGTTTGCAGCTCTTGGCTAAATCTTGAGATGACAAGCACACCTGTTTGAGCAAATAAAGAAAAAAAAAACAGAACGTAACTAAAATCACACTTGTAAAAATTGACTTTTATGTAGGTGTTTTCTTTTTCAGTTGTCAGCTAATGAGAAAGATTGAATTTTGAAAACCTAAACCTGTTCACAATAATCATTAATGGCTGGATATAAATAAATACAGTCTCCATTCCTTGATGGGCATTAAGTGAGAAACTGCAGGTGGGTCTGGGGCCAGAGTAAAGACAGGCATCCCTAAAACAGAACAACTCAGTAGGTAAAGAGACATTGTATATTGTTATACAATCACATATCTTGGTAAATATAATTATTACACAGACTTACAGATTCGTCTTCTCCTCTATTACCCCAGGTTCTGGAGTTAATTCTCGACTGGATCTTTTCTTCTCCTCCTTTGCTTTCTTCTCCTCTTTTCCTTTCTTCTTCTCATCCGTTGTCTTTCCAGCTTTTCCTCCATGACCAACCTCGCCACCTCCCTCCTTTGAACTCCTGTCTCCATCACTCTTCCAGCTCTTCCTTCCATTGCTCTTCATTTTCTTATTAACCTTCCTTTGAAGCTTAACCTTCTCATCCCCTCCTCTCCCTGGTACGATCCTCCACCTTCTCCTTCTGCTTTTTCCATCTCACTCTTCTCCTCAACCTCTTGCTTGGTCTCCGTGTTTTCTATGACATTGATAGATTTCTTGAGCTGGGCATTGATACCCATCAGCTTGTGGCATGCTGTTTGCAGCTCTTGGCTAAATCTTGAGATGACAAGCATACCCGTTTGAGCAAATAAAGAAAAAAACAGAACGTAACTAAAATCACACTTGCAAAAAATGACTTTTATGTAGGTGTTTTCATTTTTTAGTTGTCAGCTAATAAGAAGGATTGAAAACCTGAACCTATTCACAATAATCATATAACAATCCGACTGATTTCTTACTGGCTGGATATAAATAAATACAGTCTCCATTCCTTGATGGGCATTAAGTGAGAAACTGCAGGTGGGTCTGGGGCCAGAATAAAGACAGGTATCCCTAAAACAGAACACCTCAGTATACGTAGGTAAAGAGACATTGTATATTGTTATATAATCACATATCTTGCTAAATATAATTATTACACAGACTTACAGGTTCTTCTTCTCCTCTATTACCCCAGGTTCTGGTGTCAATTCTCCACTGGATCTCTTCTTCTCTTCCTTTGTTTTCTTCTCTTTTCCTTTCTTCTAATCCGTTGTCTTTCCAGTTTTTCTGCCATGACCGACCTCACCACTTCCTCCTTTGAACTCCTGTCTCCGTCGCTTTTTTCCTCCCATCACTCTTCCCTTTCTTGTTACCCTTCCTTTGAAGCTTCACCTTCTCATCCCCTCCTCTCCCTGGTCTTCCACCTTCTCCTTCGGCTTTCTCCATCTCAATATTCTCCTCAACCTCTTCCTTGGCCTATATGTTTTCTATGACCTTGATAGATTTCTTGAGCTGGGTGTTGATACCCATCAGCTCGTGGCATGCTGTTTGCAGCTCTTGGCTAAATCTTGAGATGACAAGCACACCTGTTTGAGCAAATAAAGAAAAAAAACAGAATGTAACTAAAATCACACTTGTAAAAATTGACTTTTATGTAGGTGTTTTCTTTTTCAGTTGTCAGCTAATGAGAAAGATTGAATTTTGAAAACCTAAACCTGTTCACAATAATCATTAATGGCTGGATATAAATAAATACAGTCTCTATTCCTTGATGGGCATTAAGTGAGAAACTGCAGGTGGGTCTGGGGCCAGAGTAAAGACAGGCATCCCTAAAACAGAACACCTCAGTAGGTAAAGAGACATTGTATATTGTTATACCATCACATATCTTGGTAAATATAATTATTTCACAGACTTACAGATTCGTCTTCTCCTCTATTACCCCAGGTTCTGGAGTCAATTCTTGACTGGATCTTTTCTTCTCCTTTGCTTTCTTCTCCTCCTTTCCTTTCTTCTTCTCATCCGTTGTCTTTCCAGCTTTTACTCCATGACCAACCTCGCCACCTCCCTTCTTTGAACTCCTGTCTCCATCACTCTTCCAGCTCTTCATTTTCTTATTAACCTTCCTTTGAAGCTTCACCTTCTCATCCCCTCCTCTCTCTAGTCCTCCAACTTCTCCTTCTGCTTTCTCCATCTCACTCTACTCCTCAACCTCTTCCTTGGTCTCCATGTTTTCTGTGATGTTGATGGATTTCTTGAGCTGGGCAGTGATACCCATCAGCTTGTGGCATGCTGTTTGCAGCTCTTGGCTAGATCTTGAGATGACAAGCACACCTGTTTGGGCAAATAAAGAAACAAGCCAATAGGAAGATTGTGTCTCGCCCACCCGTGGCTAAATAACACGAAAGTTTCCCCAAGTACATCCCTTGCCCTAACCAAGTTTGATGTCACAAGAAAGTCTTGCAGGTCGTAAAGTTTGACCTAAAATGACCTTTCACCTTACCATGTGACCTGACAGCACAATAGCATGAATGTACCCCTAGTGCATCTATCACCCAAATTTGGTTGCTATTGCAGCAACATGTGCCAAGTTATGCGTCATAAGAGAGTCTTGCAGGTAAACTTTAACGTTTGAAATACAAGAAATGACAAAGGAAAAGCAAATTCAAGAATTTGAAAACATCTGTAACATATGACCTCCAATGACCTTTCACCTTATCATGTGAAGTCCAACAGAATGATAACATGCACTTCCCCTTAGTGATCTGCAACCCAAGTTTGACTGAAAAGTGTGACACGGTTGCAAAGTTTTGTGTCATAAGAGAGTCTTGCACGTAAACTTTAACCGTTCAACGTTTGACCTGTAATGACCTTTGACCTGACCATGTGACCTCTGACTGGACCATAACATGCAGGTCCCCTTAGTGCATCTACAACCCAAGTTTGATAGATAAGTGTCACACGGTTGCAGAGTTTTGTGTCATAAGAGAGTCTTGCACGTAAACTTAATGTTTGACCTGAAATGACCTTTGACCTTACCATGTGACCTATGACTGGACCATAACATGCAGGTCCCCTTAGTGCATCGACAACCCAAGTTTGATAGATAAGTGTCACACGGTTGCAGAGTTTTGAGTCATAAGAGAGTCTTGCACGTAAACTTCAACGTTTGACCTGAAATGACCTTTGACCTTACCATGTGACCTCTGACTGGACCATAACATGCAGGTCCCCTCAGTGCATCTACAACCCAAGTTTGGTTGAAAAGTGAGTCACGGTTGCAAAGTTATGTGTGATAAGAGAGTCTTGCACGTCAACTTTAACATTTGACCTGAAATGACCTTTGACCTTACCATGTGACCTCTGACTGGACAATAAGATGCAGGTCCCCTTAGTGCATCTACAACCCAAGTTTGATTGAACAGTGTCACACAGTTGCAGAGTTTTGTGTCATAAGAGAGTCTTGCACGTAAATTTTAACGTTTGACCTAAAATGACCTTTGACCTTACCATGTGACCTCTGACTAGAGCATAACATGCAGGTCCGCTTAGGGCATCTACAACCCAAGTTTGGTTGAAAAGTGAGTCACGGTTGCAGAGTTTTGTGTCATAAGAGAGTCTTGCACGTAAACTTTAACGTTTGACCTGAAATGACCTTTGACCTTACCATGTGACCTCTGACTGGACCATAACATGCAGGTCCCCTTAGTGCATCTACAACCCAAGTTTGGTTGAAAAGTGAGTCACGGTTGCCAAGTTATCTTTCATAACGTTTGTGACGGACGGACGACGGACGGACGACGGACGGACGACATTTGGATCCCTTAGTCTCGCCTTCACCTCCAGTGGGCGAGACAAAAAAAACTGTGATGTGAAAACCAGAATGTAACTAAAATGCAGACTGGCCCAATCATACTTGTAAAAAATAACTTTTATGTAAGTGTTTTTTTTTTTAGTTTTCAGTTAATGAGAGGGATTGAATTTTGAAAACCTAAACCTCACAATAATCACTGACAGATTTCTTATAGGCTGGATATAAATCTGAAAGTCTTTGATCATAACCATCATCATTATCACCATCATCATATTCACCATCATCATCATCATCATCATCATCATCATCATCACCACCACCACCATCATGGTAACATACCACTTCTGCCATCATCAAGCTGTTTACAATGCAAGGCAAGCAAGACATCCTGATCATCCTCTTCATTAAAACCAAACAGCTCACCAGACCACATGGACCTGAAGAAAAATGGGAGACACAATTAAAGTCGGAATATATCATCAGTTTACAAATAATCATATTTGTCGATGATTCTTCCAAGAACATCTGGTTATCAAAGACACTGACCTGAAGCACTGACCTGTAAACGTGCACGAGCCCGAGATCACTTGTGATGTCCCTGTGCCAAGGTGGTTGGTCAGGGTGACTACAGCTGCTTCTGGCATGGTGATTCCAGTGTCGCCCTCTGGTGACAGTGCTACCTGGCCGCTCTCCAGCTCCTGGGCTGCTAGGCACAGTTCCTCCTTGGCTGAACAGACCATTGCCGAGAAGTCCTGGATCTAAAACGGCATTATACATGACATGTAGGTCTACTGAGTCTACTAGTTCTGTTGATATTTGGCTTTGTAGGGTGGGGGGGGGGGGGGGGGGGGGGGGAGGGGAGTCTCCAATTGGCAATGAATTTTGTGAAGTTGGAGGTTTGAGATGACAGATAGTGGATAGGTTTACATGACAGTATTCTGGTACTGCAATTTACCATTATTTCAGTTCTTACCTTTGACTTTGAAATCAAGAGTAAGAGGGTTTGAATCTGTCTTGAGTATATGCAAACAAGACATTTCACTATGAACTGTCTCTCTTGACCCAGGTGTGGTGAATCTTTGCAGACTTCATTCCTTGAAGGGCATTAAGTGAGAAACTGCAGCTGGAGGTAGGGCCAGAATAAATACAGGTATCCCAAAAGCACCTCAGTAGGTAAAGAGACGTTGTATATTGCTATACAATCACATATTTTGGTAAATATAATTTTTCACAGACTTACATGTGAAATTTGACTTCTGGGGACTTATCCTCTATGACAAAAGGTTCTGGAGTCAATTCTCCTCTGGATCTCTTCCTCTCCTCTTTTCCTTTCTGCTTCTTATCAGCTGCTTTTCCTCCATGACTGACCTCATCACCTCCCTCCTTTGAACTCCTGTCTCCATTGCTCTTCCAGCACTTCCTTCCATTGCTCTTCCCTTTCTTGTTACCCTTCCTTCAAAGCTCAACCTTCTCATCCCCTCCTCTCCCTGGTCTTCCACTGTACGTCTCCTTCTACTTTCTCCATCTCACTCTTCTCCTCCACCTTTTCCTTGGTCTCCATGTTTTCTATGACCTTGATAGATTTCTTGAGCTGGGCGTTGATACCCATCAGCTTGTGGCATGCTGTTTGCAGCTCTTGGCTAGATCTTGAGATGACAAGCACACCTGTTTGGGCAAATAAAGAAAAAAAACTTATGTGAAAACCATAATGTAACTAAAATGCAGATTAGCCCAATCACACTTGTAAAAAATAACTTTTACCAGTATGTAGGTGTTTTCATTCATTTGACCTACTGACACATATTTTCATGGTCCCCAATTAATGGCATTGGATTGTGTGAAGTTGGAGATTTGATATTACAGATCAGGGATAGGTCTACATTATTATTATCATTATTATTATTATCATTTATTTGGTATAAACATGAAAGTACTCTGGTAATGAGGTTTAACATTATTACATTTCTTTCCATTGACATAGAAATATATAGAATTTGAGGGCTTGAATCCTTCTTGAGTATATTCAAACAAGACATTTCACTAACTTCTGTCTCCCTTGGCCCAGGTGTGGTGAATCTTTGCAGTCTCCATTCCTTGATGGGCATTAAGTGAGAAACTGCAGGTGGGTCTGAGGCCAGAATAAATACAGGTATCCCAAAAGCACCTCAGTAGGTAACGAGATATTGTATAGGTGCTATACAAATACGGTAAATATAATTATCACACAGACTTACATGTGAAACCTGACTTCTGGGGACTTCTTCTTCTCTATTAATCCAGGTTCTGGAATAAATTCTTGACTGGATCTCTTCTTCTCCTCCTTTGCTTTCTTCTCCTCTTTTCCTTTCTTCTTCTCATCAGTTGCCTTTCCAGTTTTTCCTCCATGAATGACCTCACCATCTCCCTCGTTTGAGCTCCTGTCCCTGTCACTCTTCCAGCTCTTCATTCCACTGCTCTTCCCTTTCTTATTACCTTCCTTTGAAGCTAAACCTTCTTATCCCCTCCTCTCCCTGGTCCTCCACCTTCTCCTTCTGCTTTCTCCATCTCACTCTTCTCCTCCACCTCTTCCTTAGTCTCCGTGTTTTCTATGACCTTGATAGAGTTCTTGAGCTAGGCATTGATACCCATCACCTTGTGGCATGCTGTTTCCTGTTCTTGGCTAGATCTTGAGATGACAAGCACACCTGTTTGGGCAAATAAAGAAAAAAAACTGTTATGTGAAAACCAGAATGTAACTAAAATGCAGATTGACCCAATCACACCTGTAAAATATAACTTTTATGTAAGTGTCTTCTTTTTAAGTTGTCAGGTATTTAAGTTTGAAAACCAAACCTATTCAAAATAATCTTAACAATCTGACTGATTTCTTACTGGCTGGATATAATCTGAAACTCTTTGATCATAACCATCATCATTATCACCATCATCATCTTCATCATCATCATCATCACTACCACCACAATCACCACCAGCACCAGCACCACCTCCACCACCACGGTTACATACCACTTCAGTCGTCAGCAAACTGTTTACAGAGCAAGGCAAGCAAGACATCCTGATCATCCTCTTCACTAGAACCAAACAGCTCACCAGACCACATGGACCTGAAGAAAAATGGGAGACACAAAGTCGGAATACATCATTAGTTCACAAGTCAGTATATTTGTAGATGATTTTTCCACGAAGCTCTGGTTACCAAAGACACCAAGTATGCTTTAGAGGATTTCTGTAGATTGAATCTTCTCTACATACATGGGTTTTTGCTACATCTGGTCATCCTTCTAAACTCCCAGTCAGCAAAGATCAGCAAAGATATCAATGGCATTTCTGGATGTGACATCAATGAGTTGCAGAAAATTGGGCCTAATCTCACACTGGATGGATGGAATAAACAAAAGTTTTGATACTATTCAAATGAACTTTAGGGGCCTCAATCAGAAAGAACAAATACATTGAAATATCCATAAAAATTTAATCCTATTTTAGGGTCCTGTTTTCATTGGGTTGTAAGGTGTGTGTATAGACCTGTAGGCCTTTCCCAAAGAGCTGAAGCACTGACCTGTACACATGTAGGAGCCGGAGAGAATCCCTGTGCCCAAGGTGGTTGGTCAGGATGACTACAGCTGCTTCTGGCATGGTGATTCCTGTGTTGCCCTCTGGTGAAGTGCTACCTGGCCATTCTCCAGCTCCTGGGCTGCTAGGCTCAGTTCCTCCTTGGCTGAATGGACCACCACTGAGAAGTCCTGGATCTAAAACAGCAATATACATAAATTACATCTAGGTCTATTGACCCTACTATTATCGGTGAAAATGGGGTTCACAAGAGAGAGAGAGAGAGAGAGGGGGGGGGGGGGGGTGAGGGGCATGTGACTGTACAACAAAGTCAAATACAATTTTGAGAAATACCTCTTGAAGAGAGAATGGCAAGGGAACACATGCAGCATGCAAGTTTTTTTATACTGGTGTACAGGCAGTTAGTAGGTGAACCCATTCTTAACCCTTCTTTGAGGAAAGAAACTGCCCCAAAATGACATAACTCATTCCAAAGTGAAATTGAATCATCTGGGTGCCGTTGCATAAAAACTTGCTATTTATAGTAACTTTGCCATCAATGGTAACTACCATGGTAAAAATGCTCAACAGCCAATCAAAATCCAGTATTCCATGAATGTTACCATTGATGGCAAAGTTACTATAATAGCAAGTTTTATGCAACGGCACCAAGGTATACTTCTGGGCAAGTCAAAGCTTTTTTGTCCCACATGTTTCTGACTGCATCTCAGATTTTGGTACATCTGATCAATGCCCTTAAAGCTGACAGCTCCGCAGAGGTTATGATCAGATGAAATAAAAAGTTATTCAGAACTCCACCACACTTGGTAACATATGGCACACAACATACCAAAAACAATGGACTTGTCCTCCTATCTCCATAACGTATTTGACACTCTGTTAATGCTGGTAAGATATGTGATACATAATCTCCATGTATCTTGTTATATTTTTTCAAAGCTGCACAAAAACAATTTGTGTTGGGAATATATATGCATTTGTGTGTATTTATGTTTCTTCAGAATTTAAATAAAAACTCACTCTCTCCACATTTCATAAGAAGGTTTGGCCGGGGGGGGGGGGGGGGGGGGGGGGCGATCAGAGTCATCAAAGATCTTGGCTTTGTGGGCAGTGGTCAGGAGATGATTCTCAAACTTCATCTGAGAGGTTCAGGAGAACTTGCAGAAGGAGCATGTGTGTTGTGGGGCAGTATATCTGCGCTGGCTTTGGGAGAGGAGTGTTAGCTGCTCTAGCCTGCTGTTGCAGGAAAACAACTTCCTCCAGATTAAGCACTGTTTGGAAAGAAACAAGGAAAAAGATCCATAGTCATTATACATGTAATTCAGTGTTATAGGGCTCATTCAAACATCCTAAAGTTTAAAAAACACACCATTTTGGGGGGGTGTGTGTACCAAATAATGGTGAGTAGGAACGAGTGGCACAACAGAGAACATAGGCATATAAGATACAGAAATACAAAACGCAGTACACTTGAAAAATACCTTTTTTTAAAAAAGACAATTACTCTGGTTGATGTGAACAAGGCTTGTGATAGCATTACATCAAAATATCTTTAACCCCTTCTGTGCTAGCAAGTTTTTCAAGAATCATCAAAGAGAAAAGTTTGACTTCTGATGCTTATCCCATTTCCAAATTTGGTTAAAAACACATCTTGTTGTTGTGAACTTTACAATGCAGGGACCTGTTTCAGTGTCAAGACTGAAATCAATGCTAATTTTAGTCTGAACACAATGCTTAACATTTAATTTTTTTGGCAGCCACTCCTGGCACACGGAAGGTGTTTATCTGTTAACTATCAAATTCTCCAATTCCCATGAGCTTTTTATAATAGTTACTGCTTCCCATAGGCAATGGTTAAAGTCTACCAATCTGAAAAAAAAAAAAATTTGTGTACAGCTAATACAACCCCCCTGAACCCGATCTGAAAGCCTTTACCCCTCACTCTAGGAGTTACTGGTCAAGGCGTATAGAAGAATCCCATTAAAGACTGCAACAAGTGGAATCGAATGGTAGTCTGATTCTGTCAACATCACTAAATCATGCACATACATATGTCAAATAGTCTAGTCATTGGTTGCTATAAAAGTAATATTAGAAGCGCATATTTTGAATCTAACACAAGACAAAAAGTAAGTTCCCCATAAAACAAATCTCGGTATATTTTCAGTCAGGATTCTTTGATGAAATCTAAATACACACCAGTTTTGCAAAGAATATCTCCTTAAAAGAGGAACAGAGGAATCAGTAATTAAATGCCTCATGGATCCGAACGCGACCTTACCTGTAACTGTCATAGCCATGTTTGTAGTAGTTCTCCTTTTTGAGGCACTTCCTACATGCAAGCCTGAACTTGTAGCATCCAAGCCACTCTTCTGCACTGCTAGGGCCCTGGCAGATTTACAGCGTATGCTACAATTCACGAGAAATCATGAATGGAATATCACATGATAATGCATGTGTATCGTTTGATGGAAGGTGAACAATGTGAGACTACATTTAATCAGATTCACACCAATTTTCTTCTGGCTATCAAAACTATATACATGAACTCTTAAGCCCAGCTCACATGAGACATCATTTCAACTGTATTGGTAGGTACCTGTACCAGTTGAGCCTGTGAATTAGGCAATTTTTGAGTCCCTACCGCAAATATGATGTTCAACAATAGAGGGCGCTATATTTCTCACATACAGTGCAGACAAGGACACTTCCAGTTTTCATGCAAACATACTGGGTCGAGTCTTAAAGTCCCATAAAAATTATAGTTTTTGATCCTAGAAAATGCAAGCAACAAATTCTGACACTACCTGCACAGATCTAATAAAATCATCAGGAGAGTTTATGAAACCTGAACAATATTTCCATCAAATGAGGGATTTGTTAACATGGCTGTACATTTTCTGTGGAAGCAAAAGAAATCTTGTCAAATCGTCAGTACTGGAACTGTATCTGTGCATGTGCTGACCTGCGCGGTAAGCGCGAAATGTCGCCCTCTACTCCTGAATCTCATATTTGCAGGAGAATTGACCCACATCCGAGTATTAAAAAGCATTCTTGCACTTTGGTGAGAGGAGACATAAAAAAAAAATAGAAAAATTTGTAAATAAAAGAATAAGTGGAAAAAAAAAAGATAGGGAGAGAGAAAGGTAAGGGGGGGGGGGGTGATGAGGAGCATTCTATAATTTTAACTCTGAAAGACACAACTCCTCAGTCGATATCAAAGAAATCAACAAGTATTATGTTTCTCTCATAATACATTTCCTATTTTTGCTATACTCCTTTCTACTTGTTCATCTTCTGTTCTAAGTAATCGGCATACTCAGAATTCAACTGCATTTCAGCAACAAGTGTATCATGTATTCTTTTGTACCATCTGATCATTGATTTGTACTCATAATATGTCTGGTTTTTGAATAAATTGAACTTGAACTTCAGCAACAATTGTATCATGTATTCTTTTGTACCATCTGATCATTGATTTGTACTCATAATATGTCTGGTTTTTGAATAAATTGAACTTGAACTTGAACAATAACAAAAAAATATAATAGTAATAATAATCAAGGTATTACCTTTTAATCATTATGGAGCCTCATCCTAATTTGCAGTTTGCCCATCCCATGGACAACACTGAGGGCACTCTTGAACCAAGTCTCCTCACCTTCAAACAGGCCTCAAGAACTCAGAACTTGGGACATCGACGTCTTCCATGTCTGCTTGTTGACGACAAATTTCATGGCGAACATTGATAATCTTGGGAGAGTCTAACCACGCCGTAAAATTGTGGGAGAAAGTCTAGATCTGAGCCTACTACTGCAGCGAGTTTGTTTGCCTCGCTGTGGGTCTGGCAATGGAGCGCTTCTGATGTTGCTTGCCTCATCCTCGGGGTCAAAGCATTGACAGCAATAGGGCCTTTCTGTACCTACAATATTAATACAATTATAGAGAGATTGATGACTACCATAATACTCTTCACACAGAGATTTTGCGTGTAAATAAGTTGCCATGTTGACTACAACGTTTATTTGTTCTTTTCTCTTAGCTTCACACAAAAAAGAAAACAATGCTGCTTGGAGAATTTCTCAAGCACAGACTTATAAAGCTCTATGATAGCTATTGAAAATGTAATACTGCCAAAGAAGATGGAGGAGAAGAAGGGGGCAGAGGAGAAAAATGGGGGAAGAAGAAGCAGGAGAAAAAGACAGGAAAAAAAAAGAAAGAGAAAGAATGAATGAAGAAAGAAATAGGGAAAGAAAGAAGATGATGAAGATCTCGAATCAGATGACGACAGGCGCTGGTTTTTCTCTTAAAAGGAAAGTGTAAAACAAATAAATAGGTATTCAGATGAAAACTACAACAATGTTGCTAAAGACATGCATTCAGAATTTCAGTTGGCATGTGAACGGGGCTCAATTCTATGACAGCCAAGCTACTTACTGTGTGAAATCATTCATTACAATCTTCAGAGCATCTGCAATGCAGGTGAAATGAATTTGAACAAAATCTTATGAAAATGTTTGAAGTGTTGAAATTAAATGATTGTTCATTATCACTGAAGTTTATAGAAAACTTGGAGGGCCAAATATGCTCTAGAATATGAATCGAAGATCAAGTCTCTTTTTATCGGCAAGATAGATTTCATTTTTTAATGAAATAACCCATTCTTACCTTCTGTCAGATCCTAAACACCCCCGTTCCTGATATTTTCCATGAACCTCTTCAAGCCAGAGCTTTGTGAAGAAGAAATAATGACAGAGCAGAAATGAATGTAGGCAACACAGATTTACAAAGACAATGAAAAATGAAGTAAATAAATGGCTTACATATGAATAGCAGCGGTTATAAGCAAACAACCACATCCATCGCAGATGTATTATTTTCTTTGGAGGTTCAACTGCAATAAGTGATAGAAGATATTTTTTTCATGATATACATGTAGGTAGCATCGCCTTTTCTTGTGAAAATGACATTAGACCTACTCTTACTAGAAGTTTGATGCAACTAAACGTATGGTAGGTGCTAGGCCCAGCCCGTTGTAAAACCCGATGCAGCAGTCACAACGCGATGAAGGGACCTGAATGAATCAGCGGTCATGTCATGGCGACTACCACATTATTCAAATATTGTGGGAATTTTGTGGAAAATGTGGCTTACCTTCAAACCATTAAATCAGGCCTTCGAAACTCCACTCCTTCCATACCGCAAGGAACCCAAAATTGATCGAATGCTACTGCTGGGATTCCTTGTTTCGTTGGCCCATGCATGTCACATGGTCAAATACTTTAAACCAACTGTTGAACGGCGGGATTAACCAATGCATGGGAATGATCTTAAATAAACATCATTTCTAATCAATCACATCACTTTGACAATCGGTTGGTAATTTTTTTTCTTAACCAACTAGTTTTAATACATGACAATTTTACCAATGTTTCTATAGTGAATCTAGTCCTTTTTTTTCATATTAGAAATGTGTCAATATTGACCAGGACATACTAGTCAGTCAAATTTGGCTAGTTGTTAGCCAAGAGGATTTAAGCGAGGTCTACAAGTTGAAGTTCAGTTTATAAGAGGGTTTTAGGTTAGGTTTAGGGTTGGGGTTAGGTTTGCAAGAGAGATTTAGGTTAGGTTTAGGGTTGGAGTTATATGCAAAAGGTTTTAGGTTAGGTTTGCAAGAGGGTATTAGGTTAGGTTTAGGGTTAGGTTGAGCCTAACCCTAACCATAAACCGGGTTAGGGATATGGTTAGTTTCGTACATGGACAAAGTTTAGAATAGTGTTTTAGTCCACTGAATTGATGCAGAGCAATAACTGGAGCATGTATCATTTACAAGCCTTTAAACATCGAACAGTCTTACTTTGAGATTCCTACATGTATATACGAACAGAGAAAGAACTCACCTTGAAAATTCTGACTCTAGCTCACGGTATTTCTGTCGAAGTTGTTCCAATTCAGCCTCCTTCATATAAACCTGACCGTCGAAAGCATAGGCATGCACCTGCGATGAAGACACACAAGTACTGATAATTAATGCAGGATTCTTGAAATATGAAAGGTGATGTTGGGTAGAAAAAAATAATTTTAATTCTTAAATTTGTGTTAAGCTTACATGCAGGGATGGGTAAAAACTTGTGCATTGAAATCTAATGTTTCTCCTTCCCAATGCCCCTCTCCCTCTCTCTCTCTCTCTGACCCCATATGCCCCCTTCTCTCTCTCTCTCTCTCTATCCCGCATTCCACATCCTCTATCTACATCTCCTCCCTCTCTCTCACCCTTTTCTTTCTATCCTTTACTTGGCATCTTTATAAGAAACAAAAAAGATGAGATGCAGGTCAATTGAGAGAAAATGAAAGAAAATAAAGAATCGTTGATAAATAAAGGATAAAAGTTAACTTGCCTTGTTCCTGTTTTGTAGCATGGTGTACGCCTGAAGTTTCCCACCAAGGTTGAAATAGGAAGAGGATCGACGAGCATCATCCTGTTTGATTTGTAAAAGAAAAAAATCTATTTATTACGTTCTCATTTTTATTATATAATACACACTAAAAAGAATTTCATCCAACTCAGCAAAATTTTAAGCAACAGTTGGTTTGCAGGTGAACTGACCAACTCTCGGTCAAAAGATTAGCCAACCCTAGTTGGTTGAGAGTTTAAGCAAATATTTGTTAAAACTTAAACTAATCATTTGTTAAACACTTTTAACCAACCATAGGTTGGTTAGAAGTTGAAACAAGTCTTTATTTCTAAAACTTTAATAAATTATTTGTTACACAATCTTAACCAACTGTGGTTGGTTACAATTATAACCACATATTTATCAAAACTTTAACTGATCATGTATTAAATTTTTCAACCAACCCTAGTTGGTTACAATTATAACTATTAAAACTTTAATGAATTATTTGTTAAATAATTTTAACCGTGCTTGTTGGTTAAAATATCAATCCACACACAATTTGCACTCAGGACAGTAAATGAGACAGTTCTTCAGCAAAAGTACTGATAATTAATGCAGAACTCTTGAAATATAACAGCTGATACCTGAGAAGAAGAAAATGATTTTAATACTTAAATTTTGTGTCAAGCTTACATGTAGGGATGGGTAAAAATTGTCTGTTGAAATCTACTGTCTCTCCTTCCCTGCCCCCTCTCTCTCTCTCCCTGACCTCACATATCCCTCCTTCTCTCTCTCTCTCTCTCTCTCTCTCTCTCTCTCTCTCTTTATCTCTATCCCCTATCTACACAGCCCCCTCCATCTATCTCCCCCTTCTTTCTATCCTTTACTTGGTATCTTTATACCACCATGCATTGCCAATACCTGATTGAAAGTTGGGGAAGCCTTCATGTATTCTACTTCATACTCCAGATCCTAAAAAAAAAAAAAAATGATGAGATTGAGAGATTGAGAGATGGTCTTGGTTTCGTTTTTGTTTTTATTTGTTTCTTTAATTTGTTCGTTCCTTTTCAGGATAATCTATCAAATACTCCTCAATGATATACATTTCCCATTGCAATAAATATGCTGAAAGGATCTGTTTAGGCTAGGGACAAGGAGTGAGGAAAGTTGGGCCATGTCCCAATTCCTGACTGAAAACCAGTATTCAGGCTTTAAACCATGCATTTTGGGTAGGTATGTTTTCCGGCTCTTCATGTATATCCTTTCAAAACATACTTTGAAGAAAACAAGTAAAGAGGAAAAAATGGCAAAGAGGTGAAGTGACAGAATAGAATGATAAAAATCATTCATATCAAGTTTTACAAATAATGAGATGAAAAAGGTCTAAGAGATAAGAAACAAAAAAGATGGCATGAAGGTAAATTGAGAGAAAATGAAAGAAAATGAAGAATAGTACACAAATAAAGGATAAAAGATGAAACGTTAACTTGCCTTGATTCTGTTTTTTGTCTCCTCCATAGCATTCTGCAGCATGGCGCACTCCTGAAGTTTGCCACCAAGGTTGAAATAGGAAGAAAATCCACGAGCGTCATCCTGTATGGTATTTAAAAGAAAAAAAATTCTTACATTCTCATGTTCATTATATAATGCACTCTAAAGAATTTTTTAAGCAACTCAGCAAAATTTTAATCAAGGGTCAGTTTTCAGGTGAACCAACCAATTCTTGGTTAAAAGATTAACCAACTCTAGTTTAACCAACTATTTCTTAAACCTTATCATTTGTTAAAAACTTTTAAAGGCAGCCCGTCCCTTTTGCAGAGCTAATTCTGAAAGTTCCCTGACTCTGTCATCATTTGAGAGAGAAAGGCTATATAACCTATCCCTGAAATTGACAAAGCGTGAAATTCAGTTTTAAGGAAATAATCTTCGATAATTTATCAGAGCTTTCTTTTTTCGTACCACGAAAAAAAAGACCTGAAGATTCGAGAAAGCGCACAAGGAAAGGATTCACGTTCGCTGCTATGTGTACAGTACGTGTGGTGGCTGCGAGCTGCGCGCGGCTGGGCTAGCTAGCTATACATATAGCTACTGCCGGTGAGCTGATCCGACTTGCTTATTCAAGGTTGGAAGCCAGATTTTCATTTGACATTAATAACTTGAGCAACGTATGAGCAACGTATGACTGTAAGATTAAATGAACAGTATCAGAAGGGCATATCCTAAACTCATGTCAAGTTGTATGGATTTTCGTAGATTTTGCAAAAGGGAGGGGCTACCTTTAATCAACCCTATTGGTTAAAAGTTTAACCAACTCTGAACTATTCATCTTCAAAACTTTAATAAATTACTTGTTAAATGATTTTAACCAGCCGTGGTTGGTTACAATTATAACCAATTATTTATTAAAATTTTAACTACTCATGTATTTGCTTGCTTATTCAAGGTTGGAAGCCAGATTTTCATTTGACATTAATAACTTGAGCAACGTATGAGCAACGTATGACTGTAAGATTAAATGAACAGTATCAGAAGGGCATATCCTAAACTCATGTCAAGTTGTATGGATTTTCGTAGATTTTGCAAAAGGGAGGGGCTACCTTTAATCAACCCTATTGGTTAAAAGTTTAACCAACTCTGAACTATTCATCTTCAAAACTTTAATAAATTACTTGTTAAATGATTTTAACCAGCCGTGGTTGGTTACAATTATAACCAATTATTTATTAAAATTTTAACTACTCATGTATTAAAATTTTTTAACCAACCCTTGTTGGTTACAATCATAACCAGCTATTAATCAAAACTTTATTTGTTAAATAATTTTAACCAATCGTGGTTGTTGGTTGAATTATCAATCCACACACAATTTGCACTCATGACAGAAAATTAGAAAGTTCTCAGGCAAAAGTGCCCATGATCAACTAACAGTGTTAAACTGTTCAACAGGACTAAAAGTCAAAGCTTAAATAAGCTTCACACAGATATGCAGCAGACAGCATTTGAAAATATCATTGTCTTGACTTTAACAAGTGCAGTAGGCACACTCAAGTAAACGTTTAATTCATTGACAACTATTTTCTTATGAAAATGGAAAAATGTGGTTGAATTCATATTCTTTAATATATCAAACAAAATTCTATCATTATTCCTACTGTCATTTATGTGGCATTCAAAGCCAACAGAGTTTCAATCCATATGCCGATTCCCCCAAATTTTCATTTCCCCCAAACTTTGTTTATCTTTAAAAAGTTTAAGTGTAAAATTTCCATGATATGTAAGTCTCCCTCCACACACCTAATTAATCCTTCCTCGCCAGAATAGGAAAACTAAAATGGGAATTTCATTAAAAGTGTACGACTTGTCAGCAAAATTTAATGGTGCAATATACAGGAATATGCGACATGAAAAGAATTATTTTGGCAATATTGATATTTTAATTCAAATTAATGAATTGTATTGAAATAGCAAATGTAAACAATTTGCATCATAACAAACTATGTACTTGATTTATCAAATTAACATTATGAGACCACTAGTAAAAGTATTCAATGTAATAAGTTCACGAATTCATAAATTTTCAACTATTAACACAAAGGAATTTAAAACTTAACATGAAAGCAAACATTAACCTTTTGCTTTAAGCCCCTGTCAATGATCTGCACAAAGGGCTTCAATTCAATTATCTATAATTTACACTGAAGGTAGAATGATACCTTGTACATGTATATAGGCATTTTCATATCAAAATATGTATTTGTAATTATAGCAAGTTTATATACCTACATGTACATTTAAACTTGTACGCAAATCATCAATGCACTAATTTTCAAGTCATAACTCCTTGAAAAATTTTTTTTTTTTTTTTTGCAGATAAGCAATGATCTTACAAAAGACTGCCATCAACATTAGCATTCCTTATCATCCGTAATTAAAAGTGCTACAATATCTCACCCTCCATGGTAACTTATGAAAGAATCAAAGAGTGTATCGTAGTCATTGCAACATAAGGAGACCAAATTAAAGGTCACTGCATACTTCTGCAAAAACTGTCTATCTCTACACTCTAAAAACAAATCTAGTCAAATTTGACAGCCTAGTACTACTCTAGTCAGAAGTGACACATTTCCTGTCAAATGACTAGATTCTAGGAAAATAATTTAACCAGTCTACCGGATCATACAGGCATGTGCACCAACACTAACGGGACTTGATTCTAATGAAATTGACTAGAATTTTAGTTTGGTTAATTTTTACTAGAATTCTGGCCATTTTCACTAGAATGATAGAATCTAATCACATTTGATGAGAAAAGAGCAAGTGCCCGTGGGATCCCATGTTTTAGTCAAATAAGTTACTAGAACTCTGGTCATTTTTTCCAAGATTGTGTCAATTTTGATTAGAATCTAGTCACATTTGACTAGAAAAGAGCAAGTGCCTATGTGATCCGGTAATCTAGTCAAATCTGACTAGTTTGTTTTAGAGTGTATCAATATCCATATTTTCTGGTCATTGCTGACATCCTTCACTTTTGGAATCTTTATTTGAATTTTCTTCCTGCCTGACAAAGATGAAAATGTACACTCAAACATTATTGATACAACTATTTATGTTGTTTTAAAGATAAAGGAAAGGTCTGGTCATGAGATTGAATTGTGAAAGAAATTGTCTCAAAGTAATTGAGGAAGGTTGATTATAAAGCACTTAAGAATTGTTGTATGCTGTAAGGTTTTGGAATCACCAAAATGATAAGAAGTAACTCAATTCTGCTGAGAGTCACATGCACTGCACACAGAAATGTTTGCATGGGACTACACACAAATGTTCAGCCCAAACACTTCAGCTGCACATGAAAGAATTTGAAAGCTCACAATAAAGGTGTGTTCTGGTATGATGCAACTTTAATTTGTGCCACCACATTTTTTGTGTACAAGCCTATTGGTGCCAAGGCCAGACACATTTTTGTTTGCTGGGTGGCCGGCTGCAATAAATGCGCACCAATCAAATTCCTAAAATTTTAGCACAAAAGATGTTGTCATGGCATTGTTCGTGCAAGTTTTGACAATTAACTTCTCTCTTATCTGAGAGCTGACACATTATTGCACGTTCATTAGCATATGTGGTGCCACAATGTCGTGCTATATTTCTGAACACAAAACATGTGACGGCACACCTTAATTTGTTTTCACCTTTCTCTCTAAAGAATTGTATACTATAAGGTTTTGGAATCACCAAAATGATAAATTATTTCAATTTTGCTGAGAGTCACATGCACTGCACACAGAAATGCGTGTATGGGACTACACACAAATGTTTGGCCCAAACATTTCAGCTGTTTTTTGGTCATATTTTGAATGTCAGGGCATTTGAAGCACAATAGTTTTCAAGGGACATTTCTACTGTGATAATCTTCCTAACTAACATAAAAAGAATGAAGCTCACAAATTATATTTTACCTTTCCCAGAACAGTAGCTTCCTGAATTTCTACCAAATTTCTACCCAGAAAACATTTCCTGTATCTATATCTCCATTTCAGTAAATAGTATAGACTAGGCCTAATATTGTTGACATGCAGCAAGCCGAGAAGAAATTCTGTGTAATTGACCTTGGTCATACAGTCTATCATGTAAACAGCTGGCATGGACAGGGTGTTAGAGGGGAGGGGGACATTGCACCTAAAAAGACATTAATTAGAAAAAGAGATATCTGAGAACAATTTGTGAGGTGAGGAAATTTTTATTCATTTTGCTTATCAGCAAATTTTAAGTGTATGCCCCCTCCCCTCCCCAAATAAGCTGAGCACCTTTTTTTTTGTTTCTCAGCAACTCAGGGTGCATGTTCCTCCCCCCCCCCCAAAAAAAAAAAAAAAAAAAAAAAAAAAATTATATGCCCAAATAGATATTGAAAGGTGAGGGCCATTTTTTTTTTTTTTTTTTTTTTTGCTTCATAAAATTGATTGATGCCCATGGCAGCTGGTGATTTGCATGTACCACATGAAACCTACTTCTTCATGTAATTTTAGTTTCAGGCTTTCAAAAGTCATGCTGGCCTTCTCTGTACAAATAAATGGTAGCATGCATGAACATCCTTAATAGCTGTCGATCGGTCTATAGCTTGATCGATATCTATGGAGTTAGCATTCAACTGCCCAAGAGTCTATCATATTAGAATATGACAGACTCTTGGGCAGTTGAACAGGCCGGGCAGCAAAATAAGGGTTTGCTAGAAATGTGATCTTTAGTAACTTATGGTCTTATCATCAAAAAACTTATATTCCTGCACGAGGAGGAGAGTTGGAGGGTTGGGTTGAGGATGGAGGATGCACTAAATCGTGCAAAGTGGAGGGATCGAGGGGGTAATAAGGGCAATTGCCGCGGGTGTGAGGTAAATCCGGCCACCCTCGTTCACGGGGACAAAACTGGATTCAAAACTTTGGACGACTGACTATTAGGCCTACTGTAATAACCCATATATAAAATGAATCAACTGTCCAACAGTGAAAATAAGATGTCCTTTCACTGGAATTTTGCCAAATTTTGTGCTTGTATTACATGTATATATTATTCCAGCACTGAATACAAGTAATTTGGTATTTTCATTATCCGTACTAATCTTGTCTTTTTTTTTCTTTTACTCACTGAAAACATACCTTGTTTTCAGGCTGTGCCATACTATTTGTTTGTATATAATTTACATTATTTCTCATTGTTGATTTTTTTTCTTCCCCTTTTCTTTTTTCTTTGAATTATTTTGGTTCTCGTTAACACGTAATTGAAAATGAAAAATGTATGTTAAAAGTATGTATTCTATCAAGTCACTGTACTCTGATACCCTAAAAGGGTCTAAGTTGTCAATAAAACTTTCATACTTTCAAGCTAGCTCCCATAGTAGGGTGTCCACAGAAATTTTCTATTTCGAGTTTCAGGGGTTTTTTTCTGGATTTTTTTTCACATATTTGATAAGAATAATGTATCAGATTACACATGGTTAAAATTTTGACAAGCATTAGCTATTTACTTTCTATTTCTTTTCCCTCTGAGAAACATTCCATGCAACATTATCAAAAAAAGTTAGATCTCTATCAAATGATACCAATTATTTGATATCAAAATTAGGAGATCAACATGAGGAATTGCACTGAGTAAAGGACAAAAAAACGGTCCACTTTTTGGTCACAACTGAGTATGCTTTGGTACGTAGGCCTACAGAAACTGAAATCTGCTGCAGACACCCTACCCACAGACTTGTGTACACCAAGCTTGAAAGTTGCAACTTGCAAGCCATGACACATCACACGTTGCATGCACACAGCTTAGAGCTAGACTTTGTACATGATCACCTTCATATAATTTTTCATGCGACTTGAAAGATACCATGGATACATACATGTGTTTTAGCAATCCTACAAGAGGAAAATACTGTACACTCACGATTCTAAAGGAATTTAGATCTAAAAGGTCATCAATCTAAAACGGGAATATTTATTATAGGGTCCTAAATAGCCACGCGGGTCGTAAAGCTATGCACCCTGCAAATACATGCAAGCGCTTACGCAATGCTGCGTGTTAAGGTGACAAACTATGGTGGCCCTGAACTCCGGGGGGGGGGGGGGGGGGGGGGGGGGGGGGGGGGGGGGGGGGGAGGGGGCACTCAGTATATAATGCGTGGTGGGTATGTGGCGCAGAGAAGACCCCCATTTTTACACTCAAATTTCCGTTCCAGAGCATAGCATTTTAATCTTATTGAGAAAAAGAACAAAGAAAGCCGTTCCAAAGCATAGCATTTTCTTCTTATCGAGAAAAAAAGAAGAAAGAAATCCGTTCCAAAGCTTCGCATATTTTTCGTTACGCCGTTCCGGCCGCATTGATCCGCTACAATTAGCTGCATTTTTGGTGAAAAGCGGCCCGCAGAGCGCTGTACGACCATCGCCTCTGCGCGAGCGCACCCGGCGCCCGTGCCGCCGGGCTAGCTGCATGCACGTATGCCCGTTCCATAGGGATACATACACACTCACACACAGGCGAAGTTCCAAAGACACCCGTTTTCACAAACATTTGTAGTTCCGAAGACCTTCCTTTTCACAATAAGCCCGTTCCAAAGCCCCCGTTTTTTTGTCTCACCCGCGGCACGTACCTACCACTTTTGGGGTCAAGTACCCCCCCCCCCCCCCCCCGGGCCCTGAACTTGCTGAAGTAGATCTACTAGATCTATGCACGACAAAAGATAATGTGTGACGTGAATTTTCCGGCCAACTTTACATCCCAGTAGCAAAATTCGCATCACATGTCATAAATTTCACGTCCCGGGTCATGAATTTCACATCCCAGGACATGAATTTTGCATCACGGGTCATGAATTTTGTGACTGGTACGCAAAGCACGCGTACCTCACGGGTCACTAATTTCGCGACTGGGACCGTGCAAAGTTGGCCGCGAAATTCACGTCGCACATGACCTGTTGTCGAACGTACTTCAGGGCCACCTTACATAATACACAACCAATTTCAATATCAAGATTTGCATTCATTTATTGCATGTGCGTAGCTTTAGTCTTCACGATCTCTTAATTTTTCCAAACAAAATTTGACACCACCATTGCCATTGATAGGCCTAACTAATGATATCGTCCTGAAAATATGCATTCTTGACATTAGCCCATCGCAATTTTCTCCATAAACCAAGTTTAGAATATGTAGCATCGGGATACGGGAATGAAATTTCCACAAATTTTGTGCTGCTGAAAACAAAGTGCGTGGCTTTAATTTAGGTCCCCCATCATAGCATGATGATTGCCTTTTCCCTGCCTGTAACGTTAGACTCTATACCCGGTACCCAGTACGCGCGCAGCCCCCTGCTACTTTGCTAGTCTAGACTGCTGGCAATCCGAGAGAATCGGCGGTCAAGTTTTGGCGAGTTTATACATTATTCAAAATATTGTGAAAATTGTAACTGTTTCAGAAGTATCGTAAATAGTTCATCAGTAGAAATGGCATAGTAAATATTCGTTTGGCTTACCTACATCCTACAAACACTTTCATGAGGTCTTGAAACCGCCCAAGGCACCATTCGCTGTTTTTGTATAAAGTGCCGTGATGACGTACGCGAGGTCATTCCTCGTTTCTCTATGGCTAGGCTATTGGCTCATTTCATGTCACATGTTCAAAACTTCTAACCAACCGTTGAACGGCGGGTTGGTTTATTATCATTAACCAACCACGGCACTTTACCCATAGGTTGGTTTTTTTTTTTTTTTACCAACCAACCAGTTTTACCAGTGTGTTTAGAGTGTTTAGAGTGTAGCAAGAAAAATTACATGCTTCTTTCTGTTCTTTCTTCTAGAAAATCACCCTTTTTAGAAAAAAGATCATTCTTTTTATTTTACTTTTTTCTTTATGACATTGCTGATTTCTTTTCTGAATGATACTTTTAACTTAGTGACTGTTGTCTTCGCAACTTTTATTAACATGCTACTTTTCTCATAGCGATCAGCAAAATATATCAAACTCCTCTTTAGACAATATTTTGGCCATTTACACTTATAGACATCATTTTAAAGGAATCAAGATATGTGAGAGAATATATCCCAACTACCTGATATGATGTACGATCTGTGCGAGGGGGATCTCTTGATGAGGCATCGAAGAGACCGCTAAACCATCTCTGAAAGTAACCCAGGCCGTGTAGTGCGGTAAACATACTGAGGAAGGAAGGTGAAGGAGAAAGAGGAAAAAGAGGGAAAAACAGAAAGACGGAAAGAGAGAAGGGAGGAGAAGACGAAAAAGATAAAGAGAGGGGGGAAACAGGAGCGAGAGAGAGAAAGAGATGAAATCAGAGAGTGAAAAAAGACATTTATCTATATTCGTGTCATTATTCATTTTATTAGCTACATTTACTTTACCTTTTGAGGAGTATTCTAAAACAATCTTCTTTATAATTTGATGAGTTTATCCATCATTGCGTATTATCTTCTTCGCCATGTTGCAAATGCAAATGCGAAAAAAAAAATCATAACATTCATTTAGGAATATACATGATGGATGTGGAAGTGGAGAAACGTACATGTATAAGAAAAACTTGTTCACACAGAGAAACGAAACTTCATTCAAAGAAACAGTGGGGGAGGGGCAAGTCAGGGTATTGAGTGTAATAAAGATTGTGAAATACAAGTGGGTAATATATAACGAATGGATAATATGAAAATTTTCGAAAAAGAATTAGTACATGTCATGTACATTACCTATATATGAAAATTTTGAGGAGAGACTTTTTTTACTGCAATGTCATGCCTCAATGAAATATTTAAACAAACATAAATTATCCCGCAATATGCGGAAGCTTAAACCATTGTACAAACTTACCTGTAATAAGCAAAAATGCCAATCAAATTGCTAAAGAAATAACCACAAATTTCCAGAGAAATTCACAAAGAATATACTCAGGAGAGCAGTCGTATAGAAAGTGAAGCATTTCTACGCGAACGTACAATGTATTGAGTGATGCGTACGCGTTACCATGGCCTACGTCACCCTCAATAAATTATGACGTCAGGGACAAAGCAGGTGCACGCTTTATCGGGACGTTTCACAACTTTAGGCCAATCGGCGAGCAGGCAAAGAGATGCGATTATTACACTCTAAAAACTAAAATGTTAAATCACCCTTTCGAAAGGGTCGAGGAGTGACAGCAATTTCAAAATGGTAAATCAACACTTCGAATATCACTCAATGGAACAATCTGCCAGAGGAAGTTGTTAATAGCCAGTCTGTTAACATGTTCAAATCACGATTGGAAAAGGTGTGGAAAAAGTCCTTGGACATGTATAATCCAGATGAGAATTTTCTATGTCCGTGCTCTACCCATGCCACTCAGCGCCAAATAAGTTATAGGCACCAACTACAGAATGCAGAGGGGCAAATAAGTTGTGTATAACTTTATGCCTACTTCCAAGGTAAATCCAAGGTAAACATGCTGGATTCAACAATATAGGCCTAAAATATAAAATTACCGTTTATGATGTTGAATCCAGCATATTCAAAGTGTTAATCTACTATTTTGAAAATGCTGTCACTTCTCGGCCCTTTTAAGTGGTGATTTAACATTTTAGTTTTTAGAGTGTAGCTTTCCCAGGGGGCGGCACCGGAGTATTTTGATAGGGAGGGGCAAGATGACCCACAGGTGAGTTTATTTACTTTGTAAATGAATAAACATGTTTATCATATAGTTGCACGACCCTGTAGATTTTAAGTATTCATATCTCCTTTCTCCTTTTTTTTTTCAAATTAAACAAAAAATTGCGCAGTTGTAATTTCAGAGGTAAGAATCAAAGTGATAGTGATATAGTGATGTGGGGCAATACTCTGCTCCACCCAATAGAAGAAGTAATCTGCACCTTGTTCCTGGCGCCATGATAGATTATAGAGGGTTTCCAATATCTAATGTTAAAAACATTCCGTCTGTTGATATTCGAGGTGGCGTATAGCGAGCGGGTGAGAAATTATGTTTTTGTTGTTTTTTTTTTTTCATTTTGAAACTTGCCTTTTAGAGTGCTTATTATGCTTATTTTGTATCGTTTTAATGCAAAATAATTCAGGTCGGTGAACCTACCAACTGTTGGTTAAAACAAATTTGTATGTAAAACATGAGGGATATTCTTTTAACCTACAGTTGGTAGGTTCATATTTTAACGAACAGTTGCCAGGTTCATATTCATATTTTAACCAACCAATATTTCTTTCCCCTGAGAGTGCATGTAAGCCTAACCTAAAATCGGGGTATAGTGTATTTTATATCCATTTTAAGTTACATTTTCGATGTATTGTACTGCCGATTAAAATCAAACAAAACTTCATTCAAATTATGTAATATTTTCATTTCATTTATTTATATTATGTCCATAAAGGATAATTGTCTTATACATGTATTTACATGTACAATCGCGCTTCATAACAATTTTTCTGACACTCATAAGTACTTTTAAAGTACTTAATTGAATACATGCATAAATATAATTTCCGAAAATTGGAAATTTTTGAAATAAATAAATTCCGAATGTAGGTTATTAATTTAACCCTCTTTCGTCAGTTTTTCCATCCCCTCCCCCTCCCCCCCCCCCCCCCCCCCCCCCCTGTTGGCAGTATTATGATAAACACGGGGATGCAATTTCTTCGTTTGGTAAGTAGCATACACTTAACTTTAATAATTATTTCAAATCAGAATTCATCCGGACTGATTACAATGCCCTGTCTGCATCTCCCGCTGGCTCAACCGCCTTTCTTCTTTTCCATCTCTTCTTTTATCTTATGTCATGTATAGGATTTCATTCTCTTTGTTGAGATGGGACTCTCTGCAGTCGGTCACCTTCATGCATTCCCCTATACTACGTACAAAGAGCAGGGGGAAACCGGCGAACCTTCTGCAAATCCTACATCTCGTGTTGTTCAGTCACAGATATTGTCAACGATCTTACCTCGACGTCAAGCGCTTATCCTGTTAGTGCAAGAGCATTTTTTCCATTTTGAAAGCAATTAAGTAACGAAAAATTTATAATTTTGACAATACCCACTACAAAATAAAATTCCACTAGCCCCCTTCCCTCCCCATACCTTTCTCCATGGTCGGGGGTGGGCCAAAGATGTATATACAGAGGGGACGGTCCCCCAAACATTTCCTCCCGGGTCGAAACTTAACAGCGAGGAACGTTTTTTTTTTCTTCTTCTTCTTCTACTTCTTTGGTGTATTACTCCATGGGTTTCATAAGGAGACAAGGGCTGTTTGCTCCCCACCCATAAATGTAGCACCAATTCTGTAACTAGAGGGGTGCAACTTTGCACCCCTGACAAAGTGTGCATGACAAAGGATGCAAAATTAAACTCTGAAATAGGTGAACAAAATGGGTTCTCTCTTAAGAATTCAGAACATTAGCAGACATAGCGTATGCAATATGCATAATATACAACATGGATATTCATGAAAGTTATTTCATTTGGAATATCATCAGCCTATATAAAGGTAGTATAAAGTTGCTTCCAATCGTTTATGTTCTTTGTGTAGACTTGAGTATTATGCCGTAGTCTATTACTTTTCATTCATTCATTCATTTATTTTCTACTCATGGGGTGGAACACCCTAGCAACAGAGCTGGTTCCCATAGGGGTCCATCGAAATTAAAACAGAATAAATAAATAAAAATATCGCAATTTTATAATTGCAATGATTTTTACTTTTTATAAACTTCATGACATGAGCAAACAGTGACTTGAACGGTTCCTTTGACAAAAGGGCTTTAATGTCGTTTCTTTGGGAATTTTTTTTTCTCCTTCAGCTAAAAAACTGAACCTGGCAGATCAAATCGTTTGCGCACAACATAACGACGATCAGCCTGTCGTCGAAATGGTTGATATCGCCATCGTAAAACAAGGCGAGGTTGACAACAATATCTATCAGCCCTCTTCAAACACTGGAACCATCGTGGTTGGTCAGTCTACGAGAAACGGCGTCAACGCCCAAGAAAACGCCGTTAATGCCAGAATGGCGAAATTTTCGATGAAATGGTAGCCGGGGACATCGTTGACGGCAGGGAGATGAGAAGCGTTCGTCACGACAGCGGGTCGTACTCGACTAATGGTAACGGTGTCAGTGGTAACGGCGATGATGTCGGTGGTGGTCGAAACAATGAAACGGTGAAAGGCATAGAAGTAGATGGACGACAAGATGATGGAGAATTCGACTTGGGACTGTATACGCAGACTATAACTGCTGGGGATGACTTCACATATGATAGTACCTACCATATATCCTAATCATCAAAGTAATAAATGAAAACTGAAAGTAAAGGAGAAAAGGGGTGTAAATGAACATAGAAGAACTTGACCCCCTACCCCCCCCCCGAAAAAAAGAGAAAATAAAAACAGAGAGAGAGAGAGAGAGAGAGAGAGAAGACACAACTCTCCCCAAGGCCCTTTTGATCACTACGCTCCCTTGTAATTTTGTCCATCGACAATACATAACCCAGGTACAGTCATCCTATGAATGTGCTCAACTTTTCTTGCGTTTTCCTATGAAGTTGATGTTTTTTTTTAATGTATTTTTGTACATGTAGCATTTTTTTTTAATATTAAAGCACTTATTTTATTTGATTACATTATGAATTTAGGTTTTGAAATGAATCTCCTGAAAGCTATGGATCAATACTTTCAGTAGATTCATTTTTAAAATAGTGATATACCTGTTTTGAACAGCTTCTGCTTTAAATTTTAACAAACACCCTCCATTATGTACTCATCTCGGTCTTAATTTTGATTAAAGATGTTTAATAAAATAACCGCTAGGGTTAGGCGGTTTCGCTGTTTTGATTGGGGGACCTGTATAGACAATTATTAAATACTCTGGTTATTCTTCATTTGTTTGGAGGCTTATTTTATAACATGATTGTATTGTCATCACAACTATTCTCATACTATAATGGTTTTGTGTTTTTAATATAAAATGATGTATTGCAGAATGTATGTATTCATAATGATGTACATGTACAATGAAAAACATGCGTTATTCAGCCTTTGGCTGCCAGGCATTGTTTTTTTTTTTTTTTAAACATTTAAAAAAAGATGTGTGTGTGTGTGTGTGTGTGTGTGTGTGTGTGTGTGTTTGTGTCTTGATGTTATGGCGGAGGTGCCGTGGTCAAGTTGTCTAAGGCGCTTGACTGGAGATGCGAGGATCGCTGTGCGATTCCCGACACGGCACTTATGCCCTTTAGCAAGGCATTTTATCTACATTGCTCTTTCATCGTATATCAAATAAAATGGAAATGCTATATGCACTAATGATACTAACGTGTGCACGTGTTAAAAAAGAATGGCCTTTTGCTCATCTAATGAATTTATTTAGTCAAACACCACTGCATGCTGTCAACACTTAAAGAATTAATTTCTTTCCATAAAAGCTATTCATAAATTACTGAACCAGACATGAAACTGCTAGGCAGACAGCAACATCAGCATCTTGCTGAAGGCTCTCGAGCACAGAACATCCCTGTTTTGTTACTAGAAACACTCGTTGATCAGTTTGTTGTCAACTACATGGTGATTTATGTTAAAGAAAACACACTTAATTAGTAATCGGTTTTTATCATTTTGTGAGGTTTTGTACTCACCACTCTATTTCCTTGATGATCAACCATGCATGAAGTCTTTTGTCTTCTCTGTTCACTGTTAGGACAGGCATCGAATGCAAACGGATTCATGTAATCATGGAAATGCAAGCATCACTTTACACGAACATAGCTTAGTCATCCCCGACTCGTTTTCATCCATTGAGGAGTCATATTAAAGAGCAGAAAAAGAACTATTCACACATGTTATTTTACAAAAATTACAAAAATATTTTCATATCTATCTCTTTGAATTTGAGGTTTGGTTGTGCAAGACTTTTTGGTAGCCCTTCTTCGTATTGTACTGATACACTGATGAGTGAAGGATGTATCTTATGAGTGGTATCTAATGAAAGAAGATAAGTCTAATCTTTAGAAATATGATTAGTTATTAATCATAATTGTGATTAAGATATGAAAAAACATTGATACATCTCTGTATCGTTTTTTTCTGGGACACACTGTATATTCCTGTTTCCTTAACTACCACTAGAGCAAACGGTGACAACCCACTTCACCGAAGGCCCGCGAGACCGAAAATAGCAAATTGCAATCTATAATATCACATCGCTCTGACCAATTCCTGTGCGGTAGGAAGTTTAATAAGTATTAAAGGGCACCGGAAAGTTTTTCATTGAAGGTGTAGGACATACGAAAACGAGGACTAAACATGCTAAAGGAGACATAATTATTTCATATACCGATAGCGCATTATTTGTGATGAAGGAAAATACGATAAAAGTCGGCCTGGCTGGCCTTCGGTCTCGCGGGCCTTCGGTCAAGTGGGCGGACCCCGAGCAAACAGATATGGAAACTAAGTTCGACAAATCTCTATAAACTGAGATTTTGTAGACTCGGTTTGAACTGGGCACACTCTGAAGAACATATTGCTCTGTTATTGCCTAACAAAGCAATGCGCTCTTGATTGCATGTAGTTCATTAATTACTTAATTAAAGCTTTTGTTGTCGTTTTAACATTCTTGAATAGCTAACATACTTATCCATGAACATGTAATGCAATTCACTGTGCAATAAAAGCATGTAAAAAACGACAAATGTGAAAAGCTCGGGTGTTTAATGTGTTAAAATGTTGAGTGGCAAACTTTCCTCACTTTCATCAAGAATAGTCTAGTCTGAATATCTGCCTTTTCTTAATTCGTTTAGATGTTATTTCTTTAAAATTAACGATAAGCTTCGCTGGAAAAATGAGAAAAATGGATTGGGAATATCAGAGGCAAAGCACTTTTGTTACAAGGTAACTTTCTCTCAATGTCATTTTCATGTTCCTGACTACTGTGTCGAACCCTACCCCGCCGTCATGCCTTTTGGTTAAACACATTAGAGTAGCTATGGAAGGAATTTGTGCTATTATGAACTCTTCTAGCATTCGATTGATTCATGTGTGGACTTTCATGCAGTTCACGGCTTTGAACTTGTCTGTAACCATTTTATTAAGCTTATTGTACTTTTTATATTTTGGCAAACAGTCCAATGTTGTCATTGCTAGATTGACTAACAAACAACTAACAGTATTCAAGAAAAGCTTGACGACGATAAAGTGAAAAGGAAAATTACGGACGTATTACTAACGATACTAATGACAGTGTTAATAACAAGAATAATAGTAATTTGAACCAAAAGAGGCCTTATCAACTTCAGAGATGTTCTTCCCAAGGGTCCTGCAAATTCTTTTAAAATCATGAATAGCCAGGTTCCCAAGGAGGTCCCCAAGGGGGAAGTGGTAGAACATCTCGTCCAAGGACGAAAATAAGCACTCGGCGAGAATCGAACCCCAAACCGGTCTTAAAACTAGGAGCCAAAAGTCTTCGTAAATATACCACAGTGCTTAAAATGACACTCTCAATCTCTTCCCCTCCGTTCTGAATCTTTAATGTGTAGCAGATATTTCCACTTTTATATATTGTACAGTGTATTTAAGGTAGCAGTTAAGGGGACTTCAGATTCATGACACAACGAAGATTTTATGTATCCCCATGGATGCATGTCTAAATTTAAGTCTTAGACTAAAAACCATTCTAAAGGACCACGTGATACATTGGCGTAAATCCGGGGGGGGGGGGGGGGCCTATCCCCCAGTTTTTCGAGAGGGGCATGATGTGTACAAACATCCCCCTCCCCAATTTTTAAGGAAGAAAAGATAATGGAATTATTCAGTTAGTAAAACTTAATAATCTGTCATAAAATAATGACAATTATTTTGGAATTTCTATTTGAAAATGCGATTGAAAACCAGAAAAGAGATTTATTTTTTGGCTCGCTCGCTTCGCTCGCTCATCATATTTTAGAATTTCTATTGGAATAATGCAATTAAAAACCAGAAAAGTAGCTATTTTTTGACTCGCTCGCTTCGCTCGCCCATTACATTTTAGAATTTCCTTTTGAAAATGCGATTAAAAACAAGAAAAGTCATTATTTTTGGCTCGCTGGCTTCGCTCACTCGCAAAATGAAAATTATAACCTTTGTAAGGGGTTCTGTGCCGGTGGGTGACATTGTGTGTGTATACTTAAGTGTGAGTTCGACAGAAAAAAATCCCCAAACTTAAGTCGATCATCCCCCCCCCCCCCACTCCTCAAAGTGGATTTACGCCGGTGACCTGATAAGCCGATTTAATACAAACAAACTTCCAAACTAAAGATCAAACAACTCTGTATGGCCTACAATCCAACTGAAAACAAGAAACACTTCTGATATTTTATCCGTAAGTTCTGCTCACTGCCATTCCTGCACGTGGGATCCATACATTCAGCCAGTGTGCGGTAAAAACCCAACCGTCATGCATTTTGCCCGAATTGAAAAGCAAAAGCAGAAATTGTGGAAGCATTCGTCATTCGTTTTCTTTTCAGATTGAAAAGGAATCATTGTTATCATCTTCTATTCAAACATGTTTTTCAACCGAAACTTTAAAGGTAGCTTTCAAACTCCATGTGCCAATATTATTTCTTTATGTTATGATAAAACCAAGCAACTGTCTCATGAACAGTGTGTAAAGGGAGCTATATTTGAATTTACTGCTGGAACCGAAATGCCTTTAAACTTTACTCTTACCAAACCTCCCCGTTTCGAAACAAATACACATGTATAATCGTCTGATAGCGTGAAATGAAGATGAATCAAATTCCCGTGCAATTATTGGCCAAAGCTAGCTCACATGATATCAAGTACTGCCGTCGTGCATGAAGTAAAGAATGGATATCGCTTGACGTCGAACGGGATATTTTCTGAATATACATCGTTTGACATCACAATGAGAAGTTAAAAGTAGGCTTATCCTCATGTAACCATCAGTACTGTGGCAGTGATCGACAATTGCAAGAACCTTGTGTATTGCGGCCTGGAAATAAAAGTACGACAATAGGGAGTTTACATTTGTTTTCGGATTTCTTTATTTTTAGTTCGTCATGTTTTGATGAGAGATGGATCGACTCATCTTCTCACGTTTCATTTACTCCCTCTGTCAGTCTGTCTCGGTCTCTGTCTCTCTGTCTGTCTGTCTCTCTCTCTCTCTCTCTCATTCTTCTTTTCTCTCTTATTTCTATCTTCGGGCTATCCGATGAGTTTGGGGAGGGGCAAGAGGCGATAAGACACTAGACACTAGGCCTAACCTATATTATGTATATATAGGGCAATGATGCAGGCAATGCACTGGTAGATTTTAGTAAAGAGGAAAAGAAGCAATTTTTCTGCGTATACCTTCGCTTAGAAATATCCAGTTTATATAAGAACAAATTGCAAGGGCGTTTAGTGTTAGTTCTGGAAACAGAAGGAATCAGAGTTTGCATTCAAAATACGTCTAAACATAACCATCCTTGTTTATGGAAAATCATGTACCATTCATTTGATCTGCTGAGTATATTCGCAACCTTTGTTTTTGTCATTGAAATAAAGAAAAAACTTGATAAAATTCGTTTGGGAGGATAATTCTCCCACACACTTCGAGAGCTCTATTTAACTGATTTGAGAATAAAGACAACTTTGAATAAATGATGACAATGACCTCTCAACCTTAAAATGACTTATGACAGCTTCCTATAACTTCTGCCTTAATTTACTTTTGAAGTTATACAAAAAGCGCATGACGATTACAGTTTTCCACACATATTGATGCAAAGGACAACAGTGGGAATGAGCCGAGGTTACAGATGAAGACTGAACCAGCAGTGTTTCATATTTTCCTTTTGAATTATCTGTAGGACAGAGTTGTGCCTAGCTTTCAGGGTTGTTTTCTGCTGAATCAGCGTTTCAGGCTTTCTTTTTGGTATGTTATGCGAAAGATTTTTGGCACCAGATTCAATTTTGTTTGGTTAACTAATTTTTTGTACATTTCTCATCAAAACATCTCATCAAAGGATAGGCCAAGGATGTGTCATTGTAATATAAAATACTTCAATCATGAATTGGAAAAATGATATACATCTTGTTTGTTTGTTTTTTCTTGAATATACCCCGTTTGGTGGCAAACTTTGGAGTGGTTAGGTGCGGATACTTATGATACTATTAACTAAAAAAATGACTATTGATACCCGGTCCTCCAGCAGAGGCTTTCTTTGAGCAGTGTTGCAATAGGCATTCCATTTGCACTTATAGGTTCAAAGAAGAATCTTTGAGTTGAAGTCTTGAGAGCCAGGACTAAATCTTTCACTCTGTATCACTGTCATCAGAAGAATGCCAATATTTGATTCTAGTATAACCTCCCACGTAAATTCACGATCAATGGCGAAATACTGTTGTATTTTCTTTTCTCGAGTGTGACAATAGTATGTGGAAACTTGTAAGGTTATGACATCATAAACTTACATCAATTCCCTCATTAGACTGTTCAAGACACTTCAAGAACTGTTTCGGAAAAACCCCGCAAGATTCATACCTTAATTTTTCAAATATACGATTTGTTTTTAATTTTTTACTCCTTCTATTGAAAGTAACTTCATCTCGTTGTGGACTTGCCATTTAAAGAAAACTGAAAAAGTACTTGATTTCATAGAAGATTGAAATAAGGGTCACCTTCCAACAAGTGGACAATAAGTCTAAGAAAGACACAAATGTATTGTGGCAATTTTCACCTTTCCTTCATCGAAAGCAGGTAATAACTGAGGTCATATCATTGATTGTGTGGTCATAAGCAATGGTTTTTGTTTTAGACGCACTGTATATTTTTCTCTTCATTTCTTGTTAGTACTTTTCTAAAGTTCTTTTTAAAATCTTCCCTGAGGTAGATTCAATTTGTGTCCTATCTTCTCTTTTCTACCTTGATTCTTCTTTCTGTTCCGCATTTCCTTCTGGTTTCTTTTCTTGCTATCCTTTTCTTCTCCCATTCCTTATTCATTCCTGTTCTGTTCCTTCTGGTTTCTGATTTATCTTGTTGTCCCCCCCCCCCCCTCTCTCTCTCTCTCTCTCTCTTAGACATTCCTTTAGCTATTCGTGATGACTCTCTTTCATTCTATATCTTCCTGGTTTATCCAATGTATTTCACGAGACGCCTTTTTTTTCTCTTTGTGATTAAAAAGCGTTTTGTGCTGACTGTTGCAAAGGTTTATGGGTTTTCTGTTTCCTTATGGGTTTTGAACATTTCTGAGAGTTTGTCAGACCAGAAATTGTCAATATCTTGGGCTGCCGATCTACTGTGTTGTCCGGGAGTATACAGGTTCGTGAGTGAAGGCACACCTTCAGTATTTTGTGTTACAGCTACGCTAGAGATTTACCTAAACATTGCTATCATTAAACCTGAACCTGATGCAGACAAAGTTCATTTTCGTACATACATCATGCCAAATCGTGATGAATGCATGACTTGCGAAAGGTAATGAACCTAATCGTTCATTATTTTTCATGAATTCCGCCTCTATGTGAATCGCCCTAAGCTTCCCTTTCATACGGCTTAATCAACTCTGCGTAGCCTGTCTCCTAGATAGAAAAATCAGTCTACTTCCTTCATGTCCTTTGGGGATATGTTCCGCTGAGATTACGTCTGGTTTTATGGTATTCCTCTCCTAGGAGTTCCTTCAAAAGTCAGGATGGTTTTACTTCTACAAGCAGACAGAAATACTATCTATACTCGATCTTACTCGCAGCACAACTTGTTCTCTTTGATATAAGGCTGATTTATATGCATGTTTACTTGTTGCAGTAATCCCCAAACGCAGCTCCTTGGAAGCTGTACTGGGATGATATTCAAAAGCACTTGATTTGTACAAAAGGCCTAAATTTGTTCCATGTCATTGTACAGTCGCATAAGAAAGGAAACTATTTCCATATAAAGTGTGACCAGAGGAATGTAAGACTTAAATCAATGTGCGTGGAGAATGCACGGAAGACATACAAATATGATATTGATGGCAAGGTTCAACCACGAAGATGCAGCACTGTATGAGCTGTAGGCCTACTATCCGATTGTCTGACTATGGTTTGATAGATGTCCACGCAAACAGGAATGGCCTTTCATGAAATCCCAAAACCTACAACAGATGCGGTGGTGAGCCGCTAGACTAAGATTCTTACAGGCCAGACCCTACGTAGGACTGTCTTTTTCATTGCTACACTGCAGTAAAAATGAAATTAATGTAAGTAGGATAATTTGCTTACATTGCTAAGATTGCATATTGCAGGGACTCTTCATCTACTCTGCAACGAATCTTTGGTTTCCAAGGTGGAAGTGAAATATACTTAAATAATTACTTTCCTTGTTCTCAAGCATGATCTACCATGAGCTAATCCAGATTAATGCAAGAAATACCCTATAGTCAAGCTTAAGCATATTCAACAGGTTAAGTTATGCTGGAGAACAAGCTTATCTCAGATACAGATAAGGTTATACATGTATATGTATAATAATTGTGGCATCACTGCATCTTTTATCCTTGTAAAATCAGGAATAATTAAAAGTAGAAATCAGGTCTACAGTTTCAAAAGAAAACAACCCTGAAACAGTTTTACATTTCTTTGTACGGAGATCGCTGGTATAAAGCGAACACATCTCTACCCGGCAGTGAAGGGAGGAACCTGGAGAAGCTCGGGAACCTGTCACGGTTGGCCATTTTTTCCAGCACTAAGACCTTGTTCCATCGCTAATTCACCATTTGATCTTGAAATACGGCAAAGGAGGTAATATTTGAAGCCTCCATTGCAAGAAAGAACAGAAATAGGAGAGGACTTAATGGTAATCTGATCAATAAAAGACAAGGGCTAATGATGGCTGATTTAAATCCCCTATTCGATGCCGCATTAAATGGACATCTTGATATCGTTACACGTCTAATCAGTGAAGGAGCTGACGTGAATCAGGAAAGTAAAAATGGTTGGACTGCCTTACAGAGTGCCGCAGCGAATGGTCATCTTGATGTCACTAAATATCTGATCAGTCGAGGTGCAGAGGTGGGTAAGGGAAATTATCGAGGTCGGACTGCCTTATGCAGAGCTGCTCAGAATGGTCATCTTGACGTCATCAAATATCTCATCAGTCAAGGTGCAGAAGTGAATAAGGGTAATAATTATGGTTCGTCTGCTTTACACAGAGCTGCAGAGAATGGTCATCTTGATGCCACTAAATATCTAATCAGTCAAGGTGCAGAGGTGAAAAAAGGTGATAATGATGGTTTGACTGCCTTACACAGAGCTGCAAGAAGGGGTCATCTTGATGTCACAAAATGTCTTATCAGTCAAGGTGCAGAAGTGAATAAGGGTAATAATGATAGTTGGACTGCCTTACACAGAGCTGCACAGAATGGTCATCTTGATGTCATTAAATATCTCATCAGTCAAGGTGCAGAGGTGAACAAGAGTAATATTAATGGTTGGTCTGCCTTACACAGAGCTGCAAAGAATGGTCATCTTGATGTCGTTAAATATCTAATCAGTCAAGGTGCAGTGGTGAACAAGGGTAACAATAATGGTTGGACTGCCTTACACAGAGCTGCAGCGAGTGGCCATCTTGATGTTACTAAATATCTTATCATTCAAGGCGCAGAAGTGAACAAGGGTAATAATGTTGGTTGGCCTGCCTTACACAGAGCTGCACAGAATGGTCATCTTGATGTCATTATATATCTTGTCAGTCGAGGTGCAGAAGTGAATATGGGTAACGATTATGGTACGTCTACCTTACACAGAGCTGCTCAGAATGGTCATCTTGATGTCACTAAATATCTAATCAGTCAAGGTGCAGAGGTGAATAAGGGTAACAATAATGGTTGGACTGCCTTACACAGAGCTGCAGAGAATGGTCATCTTGATGTTACTAAATATCTAATCAATCAAGGTGCAGAGGCGAATAAGGATGATAATGATGGTTGGACTGTCTTACACATAGCTTCAGCGAATGGTCATCTTGACGTTACTAAATATCTATTAAGTCAAGGTGCTGAGGTGAATAAGAGTGATAATGATGGGTGGACCGCTTTACAAAGATCTGCACAGAATGGTGGTCTTGATGTCACTAAATATCTCATCAGTCAAGGTGCAGAGGTGAATAAGGGTAATAATGATGGTTGGACTGCCTTACACAGAGCTGCAACGAATGGTCATCTTGACGTTACTAAATATCTAATTAGTCAAGGTGCTGAGGTGAACAAGAGTGATAATGATGGTTGGACCGCTTTACACAGTGCTGTACAGAATGGTGGTCTTGATGTCACTAAATGTCTCATCAGTCAAGGTGCAGAGGTGAATAAGGGTGATAATGATGGTTGGACTGCCTTACACAGAGCTGCAGCGAATGGTCATCTTGAGATCACTAGACTTCTTATCAGTCAAGGTGCAGAGGTGAATAAGGCTGCTAATGACGGTTCGAATGCATTACACGCTGCAGCGGAAAATGCTCATCTTTGGGTTATGCAAGATCTGATCAGTAAAGGAGCAAGTGTGAATAATGACGGCTGGACTGCATTACACAGTGCTGCATCAAAGGGTCATCTTGATGTTACTAAATATCTCATCAGTCAAGGGGCTGAGGTGAATAGGCCTACCGATGGTTGGACTGCCTTACACAGTGCTGCTGAGAATGGTCATCTTGATATTACTAAATATCTCATCAGTCAAGGAGCTGAGGTTAATCATGATGGTTGGACTGCATTGCACAGTGCTGCAGAGAATGGTCATCTTGATGTCACTAAACATCTGGTCGATCACGGAGGAGAAGTGAATAAAAATGGTTGGAGTCCCCTACACTGTGCTGCTGAGAATGGTCATCTTGATGTTACTAAATATCTCATCAGTCAAGGAGCTGAGGTTAATCATGATGGTTGGACTGCCTTACACAGTGCTGCAGAGAATGGTCATCTTGATGTTTCTAAATATCTCATCAGTCAAGGGGCTGAGGTTAATCAGGATGGTTGGACCGCACTACATAGCGCTGCAGAGAATGGTCATCTTGATGTCACTGAATATCTTATTTTTCAAGGAACAGAGGTAAATAGTAACAATGTATATTATTATTATTATTATTATTATTATTATTATTATTATTATTATTATTATTATCATTATTATTATCATTATTATGTTATTATAATGATAATAATAATAATAATAATTATATTAATAATGATAATAATAATGATGTCAAAAATGATTACAATGGTTATAATAACCATGGACCTACTTTCGTGTAGGAGGTTCATGTAATAACATAATGATTACAAAGAGAAAAATGAAAACAATGATAGTGATAGATGTACTCTTGATTATCTTGTTTTCTGTAGAATTGCCTTCCTGGAAATGACCCTTTAAACGATATTTCAAAATCCTTTTAGAAGCTCGAAAAATGAAAACTTTGATAACCTGAGAGGCAGAAAGCTCGAGGTACCATACCACCAATTCCCTCAGTTATTGCATTCGTGTCAACTCAATGTTAATTTTGTTCTTTCGTGCCATTGTATTTCACGCTTGGCCTGTGTCGCTGGGTATGTAGGCCACAAATCATTCGGGAAAGTATGTGTGTTCGCTCATAATATGTTAATATTGAATAAACTGCAGAGCAAACAATGATTAATAAGTGTTGCACAATGTTGTGATGATACCCTATAGGTATTCAATTAGTAACTTGGAAAAAAATTCGCATCTGGGCCCTTTCCCCTCTCACCGTTCCCCTCCCCCTGAAAAAAGGTGGACGTATGGCAAAGTTTGTTTTTCTATTTCTATCTATATTCTTCCAATGACTAGCGTACCATTAATCAGCGTATTGTGAATGGTTGTACAGCACTTCACCTCGCCATAAAGCAAGGCCATTCCTCTATCATTGAGGCATTACTGTCTCATGGAGCAGATCTCAACATCCAGTCACGTGATGGTCAAACCTGCCTTCATAAAGCCGTCAAACTTTGCTATCAAAAGGAAAGAGTAGTGGAATCTACAGACACTCTTAAGAAGGTTTGAAAGTCCGACAGTTAAAGTATTATTTAAAAAAGATATTTTCACTATTATGAAATCTGAGTCTCATAAAGACATGCGATTTATTCAAATCAATTCTAATTTGAAATTAATCGTAACCACTTTATCTTTCGTACAGGGTGATTTGAATTAATCACATCTCCTTATGAAAAAGTGCCGAGAGGGTATCCAAATAATGATAATGAAAGGTAATCAGATATATCAAATTTCATATAAGCAACGTCATTATTCATGCGGGTAACAGATATCAACAGAGTTCTACCAGAACAATCTATCATTTGAGAGGGCGCTAGTTTTCTACCTCCTGCAGAACGGTGCTGATACTGACGTAAAGGACAACGATGGCAATCTTCCAATCCAGTTTGCGCAAGACGAAGAGATGCGGCAGATGATATTACGGTAATTATCAAAATTGATTTCGTTCGTAGCTTAAGTGATACTGTTACAGCTCGACAGACCGTGTAGACCCATGGCCTATACAAGACTAACGATGTCGGTCTACTGACCATCAACAAGTCGATATAAGGCCCCGGAGACCAAAATGTTTGTCTTTTGGGCTGTCAGTCTCATGGGCTAGCAGTCTCGTGATTCATGACTGATATATCTCCGATTAAAAGAAAAAAAGATGTTATAAAGTGTTTGACTCGAAATAACATTAGAGTTTGGATTAATTTAAAAGTACATTAAAGAATATCAGTATTCAGTTTTATTGCATTATGCTTGTGCTGAACTGAGAGGGCCAGTTTCTGTAGGACGGATGGGCATACAAGGAGGCTGCCATCTTTTTGCATTATGAAGCAGGCGAGTCTACGAGTGGAAACTTGAGTCTTGGCATAGTTGAGATATATTAGTTCTTTTTTTTTTAATCAAAGATGGATTTTCACATGTTAGAAATATTCAAAACCTGTAGTCAATTAAAGGAAAAAAACAGAATGCGAACAAAAGTTTTAATCGCTGATTTCATACACATTTTATAACCGATTCTAGATTCCAGTTGATACAACGGCAGCAGTGCTGTAGAGGTAAGAAAAAAAAATTCTTTGAGTTGACTTTGTACTGAGAAACACTCGTTGAACAATCTGTTGTTAACTGCAAGGTGAATTATATTAATGAAAACATACTTCATTATTAATCAACTGTTATAATTTTTGTGAGGTTTTGTACTCACCACTCCATTTTCTTGATGATCAACCATGCATGAAGTATTTTGTCTTCTTTGTTCACTGCTAGGACAGGCAGCGAATGCCGGGGGGTCACTTCCATTGAAGAGTGGACAGCATCCGCGAGAAAAAAAAAAGGCGGAAAAAGGGTATTTTTTCAGGGGTAGGCGCGGAACGCGCGGAACGCGAATAGAGTGTCAAAAACGCAAAAAATTGAAAAAAAAAGCCCCCTAAATCACGATAATCTAAAACGCAAAAAGGGTATGTAATTTGCACCGACTGCGGGACCGACTGTAACAAGACCCGTGCCACGGAAAATCCTATAACGCCTGTGTAAAACATAATGAGACAATGAATTATCGAGATAAAAACGGCTCCCAACTCTCGATGGACCCCACTATCACTCTCAAGGTATGAAAATAGGAATATCCTCGTTTAGGGTATGGGGTGTGCAAATCTGGGACATCTCCGCAAAATCCGTGTTTAGGGTGTCCTAGCGGCCTGCCCTTGAATCCTCGTTTAGGGTGCTTTTTGAAGGACGATTCTCGCGGATGCTGTCCACTCTTCAATGGAAGTGACCCCCCCGGGAGCGAATGCAAACGGGTTCATGTAATAAATTATGGAAATGCAAGCATCACTTTACATGATCAGAGCTTAGTCATACCCGACTCATTTTCACCCTTTAAGAGCAGAAAATGATCTATTCAGAAGTATTATTTTCATATCATAGTAACAGAAATATTTTCATATCTATCTCTTTGAATTTGAGGTATGGTTGTGCAAAGGACTTTTTGGTAGCCCTTCTTCATATTGTTCTAATTCACTCATGCAAGAAGTATGTATCATAATGAGTGGTATCTCATGAAAGAAGGGGTCTAAGCTTTACAAATATGTATTAGTTATTAATCATAATTGTGAATAAGATACGAGTAAACATCGATACATCTCCGTTTCGTTTATTCTGGGACACACTATATAGACTGGGGATTCGATTCTTGAAAAAGTAAATTTGAATGTCTAGGGCCAGAATTTACAGGTCTCGTTTAGTGGAAAGAAGACATTTTCAATCCTTTACTCCAAACAACACACCATAACTGGACATGTATAAAGTTGTATTTTATTTCATGTTGATATCATTTCTTGACAAAATCTTCCAGAACCCCAAGGAACAGTGCCCACAGATGAAGGGGAAAGTGCAGCACAATATGAGTTCTTAACAGACGCCCCAGCGGATCTTATTCTTCAAGAAAATGAAGCAATAATATCATGTGGCATCAGGTTCTCTCCTTCTGGAGCCAAGCTAAGTACACCTGTCAAGGTTACACTGGACCATAATGCACATTTCACCAATCCAAGACGGGCGGACATCGTATTCTACACTCGTAACAAGGGTGAAAATGCAAAATGATTTATGTCTGTGCTCAACTTAGTCAAGTGATTTAATTATGATTAGATTCTCCAATTCGTGTTTATTTCATATTACCATGATTACATTTACAATAACGGATAACAGATATAACATGTTTTTCACTTTTTCTTAAAGTGGGGGAGTAAGGATAGTGTCTACTCTTGTTTAGCCACATAGCAGTCAGAATAAGCTTTCTTTCCCGTAACCGGCAATGTGCTTCATTTCAGTAAAGAATGACCAAATAATCTGCCGTGATACAAAACACAAAACAAAACAAAACAAAACAAAACATAGGCGCTGGTGATACTTGGCCCATTCTATATCATGGTACATGCAGTGGGGTAATACATCTTCCCCAAGTTGTTAAAATACATTTTACTGGCCTCATAATGGTGGCAATGCACCTAGTTCTGAAAAGAGTGTCATGAATGTCCATCTCAACACCTCTAAACCCGAGTGAATGAAAGTGTGAAACACCACACTTGGGTAACCAGGAGAGCGTTTCAAGAAGAGTCTTGTCGGTGATTTTCACCGACTAATTTGCTCTCAGGCCAATCAGATGCGAGGATTTTCAGTAGCTTATAACAGTTGTCAGTGAAAATCACTGACAAAACTCTCCCCTGGAAGTAATTGGAATTGTGTTCTAAAGCACCTTTTCTTTGGAATCGGGGGTCATTATATCCTAATAGATGTGAAGAAGTTTGTGCGAATTCCAGCATCCACCGTAGGATATCCACGCTGTGACGTCAAAACAATGGATCTCGATCTTTACGTCGATCACTTTTCTGATTGGTGGATCGTGGCCGTGTTTAAACGATACTTCGTTGGAAAGAGGATCAACTGCACGCCATGTGTAAGACGACCCGTAACGAAAGAACGTACACATTCCGTTCTACTCTACATATATGACGACCTAGCTGACGTCAACAGGGTAAGTGCAAGGCCTTTGACATTGTGGACCGTAACAGATATGTTAAAGGGTTTTTTTTTTGTTTTTTGTTTTTTGTTTTTTTTAATAAATTTTAAAAAAAAGCCTGTAATACAAATTATTTAAGCAATTTCCCCTGGACAATATGATTTTACTTTACCTGAAATGAACAACGATCAGGTGACGGGAGTTTCTTGCCTCATAAGGCTTACGCATACGTAGGCTACAAACTAAGAGAAAATAAGACCCGAAATCAGGGGCGGCGGAACGTCTTTCAAAGTGGGGGGGGGGGGCACCAGCGAAAAAGGGCACTTTGGGGAAAAAGGGGGGCACTTACAAAAGGTGAACATAAGAAGGAAAATATACCCCCTACATTCTTTTTAACAAACTTTCATACTAATTTCATCTTTATATGATTATAACTACTTTACAATCTATACTGCTCTGTCTTGCTCATTTGCGATCGAGCGAGCAAAATTTTTTGCTGAAGACCATGGTATTTGCAGTATCTTAAGAAAGACCTATGCCCTATAGTAAAAAAAAAAAAAAAAAAGCTACCGCAAATTCATTTTATGGGTGTTCCATAATTATTGTTTTCTTCCATTTACTCTGTATATAGTGTTCTTTATGCAGTGTTATGGTTACCAAGCCATAATGTTTTCAATGCATTTGTGAGGTCTCATAGCGGCCGATCATATTTTATTAGAGAAAATATACAATGAATGAGGCTTTGAGCACGATTCCATCAGGAATAGGAGAACAGATAAAGACTTTATGGTTACAACAAACTACTTGAAGTGCCTTGCGTGAGATATGATAAGTAAGTGCGAGCTCGCGTAGCGAGCGAGCTTTGAAAAGAAAAAAATAAAAATAATTACCCTCATTGCTTCAATTTAGGGGCACCGTTCTTTCCAATGAAATTTGTGGGAGGTGCGAGTGCCCTTCCTGTCCCCTGCTCCTCTGCCTCGCTCTGTAAAGCCTCTCTGACTCTTTGGAACTGTTCGTAAATGGCTCTTTCGAGGGAGCTTACCGGAGGTGAAAGGAAAATTTTAAACTAGACACCTGCTAAAGGAAATGGCTCAAGAGAGAAAAGAGGCTTTATCAGATTCGAAGGGGGCACTTATCAGAAGGAGCACTGTACTATTTTAAACGAAAAAGGGACTGAAAACGGGAACTTATCATAATCAAACCGGACACTCATCAGAAATGAAAAGAGGCACTTATCAGATTCGAAGGGGCACTAAATCATGAGGAGAAATCGTGGCATTTACTAGAAGGAAAAGGGGCACTTATCAGAAATCAAATTATATCAAATTTTTAAAAGGGGCAATTGCCCGAATGAAAAAGGAACACTATCAGAAAACAGAAAGGGCGCTAACTGCAATTATCTTACATTAACAGATGGAGAAATTGTACATACTAGAAAAGACAAGGGGCACTTATCAGAAGTAAATGAGGGCATGTATCAGATTTCAAATTGGGCACTTATCAGAGGTGAAAAGGAGCACTCTGCAGAAGAAGAATAGCACTATGAAAAAGGAAAAGAGGTAGTCAAAGCCGGGCAATAATCGTATTTTAAAAGAGATTATTCATTTGAAGTGTAAAAGATGAACTTGCAGAAGGGAACAGAGCACTACTTAAAGGGGAAATGGGCACTAATCAGGCATAAAAAAAAGAGCGGTTTTTAGAAGGGTAACTTACCTGAAACGCAAAAGGGCACATATAAGAAGGCAAAAGGGCTCTTATAAGAAGGCAAAAAGGCACTTATTAGCAAAGAAAATGGACCCCTCTAAGATGAAAGGGGGCACTGAACAAGTTTGAAAGGGAGAATTTTTCTAGGGTAAGAAGGGGCACTTTTTGGGTGCTTCGAAAATTGGGGGGGGGGGGCACTGTGCCCCCCCCCCCTGTCCACTCGGGAGCGCCGCCTCTGCCTGAAATATAAAGAGAGCACTAAATGAAACACATCATTTATTTGAAAAAGGGATAAAGGGAAGAATGTCTACCTCACTGAAAAAGGATAATTTAAAAGCAAGAAACAAGTTGGCATTGATGATAACGTGGAAAATTTGTTAATGACAGAGTTCCAGGTTCAGTATATTCAACCTTGTGCAATTTCCTGGAAATGATAAAGAATATAGTTGAATTTTGAAATGCCATTCATAGTTCAAGTGTCAAAAAATTAATTCCTGCCGATAGAGAAAAATTGTGCTGGTTATTACCGATTACAGTTGTGGAGCATGGCATATGCATACGTTCACTATTTTGATATTGTTTCTCGCAACAGAGAGTGGAAAAAACAATGGAAAGGTACATGGAACTTTCTCCACCTAAACCATTTTTTGTAAAATGGAAGTCAGGCGATGTCGTTATTACACTTTTCGAATGTGAAGAAGAACACGAAGTGAAAATCGAAGAAATGGTAAGTTCCAAACTTATATCACGTTTTTCTGGTTCAGAAGTTATCTTGGAAGATAGAAAACACCACTGCTGCAATCGTCCTCCATTATTCTATGTTCTGCTCATTTCCTTTCTGAGGTGTACCTCTCCTTGTCTCAGTCTCTCAATTATTTTTCTCTTTCTGTGTATTATATTTTCAACAAAAATCGAGAAGAACTGGCAGCAAAAGAAATAAGATGAATTGTGTTATTAACACTATCCTTCTTTAAAACGTTAAATTCTTATTTTATGTTTCGTAGAGGATGAGTGAACAACAGTTCTACCAGGTATCTTGCGACCCACATACGTTTTGGGTGAAACCCTCCGAGACAGAACTGAAGCAACGACTTCTCAAATTCGTCTTATATCAAGGCATCCCTACCCCTCACCAAACTCTCATTCGATCCATCCTAGAATATGGTAATTACATCAGTTTGAAGCTGACATCTAAGTGAAAAGTACTGAACTATGTATGTTCAGTTTCAATTAACTTAGATCTGAAATGTGGGTTACAGTTCAGTACGTCAGAATGGTGAAGTTTCTAAGTACGGGCAATTCAGTTATTCAAGTTTCTACTTTTGAAGATTTAAAAGTACAATTTTAACTAATCATAAAACAATGATATTGTAATTCAAATTTTCTTCCGAATCACAGTTACATATCCAATACTTCTACATCCAGTATCTTTTTTTTTAACGTAGACGATACAGATGGAACTTTATCTGCTGCATCATCGCCTTCACCGTCACCATCACCGTCATCAATGTCACCATCAGTGCAGTATGCTATTCATTGGTTTGTTTTCAGTAGGGCCTATTTCTTTTCATTTACTTGCTCCGCTTGTCTTTTTAAAACATTTTATTAACTTATTTATTCATACTTGTTTATATTTGCCAACGAAAATATCCGGTCATTCAAAAAATGGGAGTCCAGGCTTGATAACCCATTAATTTTATACTCTATTTTTGGTGGCATGTTATAAAACTTTAAGTGGCTCCTGTACAACGAGAGCTTGTTGAAGTTTGTATGATCTTAGAAGTGTAAACAAGGTTGTCTTTCAAGTTTGTGAAAAACCTTATGAATTTGTCTAATTATTATTCTAGCATTATTATTCATAAAGAAATATTTGGATTTGAATGATTTATGCTGTAATATTCGATCTAGTATTGCAGGAGATACTATATTGAAGGGTGTATCCCAAAACTTTGTGAGCATATATGCTTGCCTTCGGGCCATACAACGGAATTTCGGGAACTATTTGCAAGTTCATGCGATCGCTAGGATGTTAAAAAACTCTACAGTAATCTGTAGTGGTGGGATGTCCCCAAATTTAAAAGTATTCTATTAAAAGAAACAGATTGAAGGCGTTCATATTTTGCTTTCACATATCGCAATACAGGAGTGACCTTGAAACAGAATTGAAACTAGAGAAGGTAGCAGAACACGTGTTTCCAGAGAAATACACCACGCTGTGCAACCGGCTGGGTATCAGCTACAACAAGGCAAAGAGTATCCTCATAGATTCTGCAATGAACCATCAGATAGCTATAAGGGAGTGTCTAGCAAAGTGGATGACCAGAACTGGCGGCAGTCTGGATGATCTCAAGGCCATTCTCATAGAGACAGAGCTCGGAGATCTGCTGAAATATTTGTGATAATATAAAAATTGAAACGACACTCTACTTGCAGGCCATGAATCCATAAATCGGATGTTAAAAAATTGATTTATAGTACTTGTGGTCATTGACATAAGACTAATCTTTTACGCGAACATTCGTGAAAAACCTACCTTCAACTGACGAAGTATCGGGTAAAAATTTATGTAAATCCATTTCTTCGTTAAGATAATTCCGCATGCGTATTTGAAACGTCTAAATCCTTTTCAATCATAGATAGGGCCTATTCATCCTTTTATGATGCACGTAACCTGCTAGATGATTCAATTTCATTATGATAATTAGGTTCCAATCTGTCGAAATTTAATCTATTGATGTAAAGAGAAAAAATGCAAGATCTACAGGCTGTTTGAAACGAATAGACTACGCTTGTATTATCAGATTATAGATGTAGGCCAGCTACCTCTTTCATAACAGACTTTCATGGAAATGCCAAATAAGCCTATTTTTTTTTTCTTTAAAACCACTAATCTTCGGGGGGGGGGTGTAATCACATGCGATGATAATGCATGGGAAGACTTACACTAAAGAATTTATAAAGTGTTACTGATATCCAGAAAGATATTATGATGTTATACATGAACATATATTTGTAGCCCCCCCCCCCTTAAATCACGGATAGACCCATGGCCTTGTAGCTACCTTGATCTTGAAAGGATAATGAAATTTAGAAAATCTGATCAACCCAAAAACATTTATTGCAACTATCTCCCTTAAAACTCTCTATTACTCCATCATCTCCCATTCTCTGTCTCCCCTCCCCTTCTCTCTCTCTCTCTCTCTCTCTCTCTCTCTCTCTCTCAGACACCCTCGAAATAATCTCGCCTGAATTGATTTTTTATTTCTTTCTTCCTGTATCTGCCTCTGTCTCTCTTTCCACCCCTTTCCATCTCTTTTGAACACATCCTCTCCTTCCGGCACCCTGGTTGTTTATTTTTTTCACCCCCTATTGCTTTCAATGATATACATATATCTATCCAGTAAGAGGGGGCTTTAGTATATTTATAGTGTCTCCGGCATGTCTACATGTATTACAATTATATCCTTTCAAAGACTGCTATGATTTACATGATCATTTTCAAACTACATTTGCAGCCTAAAGTACATATGGATTTGCTATGTAATGATTACTTTTCTGCATGGTAATTGGTTTAAAAGTTCATTCTGATAAAAAGGAACAAGATCAGCCTTCATTCATCGTTTACAAGTAGAATGTATTTTATATTAATCATAACAATTTTTCGCATCATATACTCTGTTCTGAACTTGCAACAAAATAAAAGCAGACTATAGAGTTTTACATCACTATCATTTACATGCTATAATATAAATTACTCACAATTATGTACCAAGGCCAAACTGAATCTTTTTCTGCTTTAAAATAATACTTGAATATGTAAATAAATATTTAACAGAACTCTTAGTCAGATTTTGTGCACAACTCAGGTAGAATGAGCTATTTCATATCCCTTTAGAAGTTATGAATAAAATTCTTTATAAAACAACTGAAAACAGTGATTTTGTAACTTACATACCCATAAATCAATCCAAATTACAATGTAGGCCTATATGTATGAATTTTCAAATCTTCTAATGAAACAACAATCTGCTGTAAGAGTTTAAAATAATCCACACACACACACACCTATGGGGGATCAGTTTCTAAAAATAAATACAATCATTTGTTTTGTAACTTTGTCCAATGACACTGTAAAAGATTTTGATGATAATCCAAAATTGTGGAATGTAATTTGAATTGAATTAAATTATGGAGCAATTAGTCCTGATTCACAAACTGGCGACAATTGTTAAAAAACACTCTCAGATGATTAATCTTCATTTAGTTCAGGATTCATGTAACTCTACACCCAAATGAATCTAATTCTATACAGATTATTATAAAGCTAAACTAAGGTTTGGATGGTAAACATATCTTTATGCAGCCCCTCCCCCTGAAAATCTTCAACCTTTTTCATTCAAAATTTTCCCCAAATTCTACCCAAAGTGTGCACCTCATCATTCAGTTTGCAGTCTGACCCACTTGGTTACTGATCACTTCCTCCCTTGCTTGTTCCTTCAAACAATTTCATGATCTTGCACCCAACCCTCAACCTCAAGAAATTACATTTGTAACTTATGTAACATAACAGGTTAAGATACATATTGAAGGATCTGGTGCAAATTTTTGGTGGAATTTTGGAAAATTTTCAGAAAAAAATATGCAAGTCTAAAAATTGCTGAGTTGGGCTACTGCTCCCTTTGCCCCCTGCTGCACACAGGGCCAAGATATCTCACTTGGTGAGAGACAGATATCCAGAGGAGGGGCCAATGCACTGAAGAGATGAAGCTTAACTCTTTCAGTCTGTTTAATGAAAACAAGATAAGATTGAAAGTTGACCTGAATTGTGACAAATACAAAGTATGAACAGTAGGAACACTAAATTTCTAACTTTGCAGACCAAGGTTTACAAATCAGTTTAGTTTATCTTATTTCTCAGTTCTCAAAATACAGTTGATATTCATACAATAGAAATACATTAATACACACATTGTAAAATTCATGTCTCAGCTGAAAATTTGATGATAAAAAAACTAAACAAAACAAAACTTGAAAATGAAATGAGAGGAAATCAGAAAACAAAACATAGCTTTTGCTTGTACAGCAAAACTGAACAAGTAAAACTTAACAAGTATTTGGCTTTTAATAATTAACATTCCATGAACAAAGTCAAAACAGATGAATGAATGGGGTGCGCAGAGCTATAAAAATTATTTTCTTTGTTGAGAGGTATACCTCTCAACAAAGAAAATAATTTTTATTGGAGTCTATAGTCTGTATCTACAATCAGGGGGTATAGAAGCATGATTAAATCATACCCCCGCTCATCATGTCTTATCAGTCTCCACGGAATCTGAGCTACACAGTAAGTTATATACAGTCATAGACCCCCCCCCCCCTAAAAAAAAGGGGGCCACCCCTATACTTTCGAACCAATGTTGCCGCATGCAAGCCCCAGCGTAGCCTGCCTTGCTTCACACAGCTTCACCATGTAACTAAGAATTCGTCAACACACAAACAGACTGCAGCAGGTGGGATATTAAACGTTCAACCTCACCATAAACTGATTTGCATTTCATTTACAATCATCGGCAATCCGCCCGAAAGTCTGGGCAAGATGTTGCGTGGTGACAGGGTGCTTAGCACAATGCAGCGGTAACAGAACTGCCCGACGATGAAAAAAAAATACAAAGTTCGCGAGTATTTTGCACATAATTTCAGGACATACAACTCAGGATAGTTCTCTGAAAATGTAAAGAAATTAATACAGATTCGCCACAATGGTAGAACCTATTACGAATAAATTCCATTTTTTGACAAATCAGCGAAATTTAAAGTTACTCACCTCTTAACTTTTCCTGAAAATCCTGATTCTGTGTGGATATACTTTCATTCAAGCCGTTTTTGTTGTATTCATTTGTACGCAAATGGACTTGACCATTCGTATTTTTGTCGTATTATTTTTATGAAGCATCGGGTAAATTTCACTCTTTGAACCCAACCGTTCGTAGATTTAAAGCGTATATTTTTAATATCAGTGATGTGTATATATAAACTGAAAATTTTGATTCATTGCCTGTATATGTAAGATAAAGATTATCTTGTCATTAAACTGTATACACTGAGGAAGGCCCGAGGCGGGCCGAAAATTCTGAACAATAAAAGCTAATGTTGGATTTACACATGGCGTACCTTCGACTCTTTTTGAAGTTATTACTGTCTACATTATTAATCATCCAACACGTGGGTATTATTCTCAATATATATATATATATATATATATATATATATATATATATAGTAAGCATATGTTATAAATGTTGCAGAATTAAAATGTCCACCAATTTTAAGGATGAATTTATTGAAGATTTACATTGTACTAGCAGAAATTGATTTATTGCTTTTTGGTTGCTGTGATTTAAAAGAGGTGCCGTCACAAAGGACTCAGTATATTAAATGAGCAGAGGAAGTGTATCTCCATGAAAACAATTTTTAGTTATCTAGAATCTTGAATGAGAGTTACACAATGAGACAATTTTAGAAACAGAACATTTTCATTTTGAGCTATGAGCATAGATCATTTATGATATGAAGATGGAAATGTTCTCTTTTAACTTTGTCAAAATACATCCACTTCTTTGTTGAAGGCCAGTTCTTTCTTATATGAATTACAATGGTAATCTATTTGTTTTTCAGGTTTTGAGTTTATTTAAGACCATGAGAAAGACTATGAAAGTAATCAGTAATATTTTGGAAAGGGGAGAAATAGACATAATAAATGAGAGTTTTACAGCTTGATCTTTTATTGAGAAGTTATGATAACGATGAAGATATATGAATTCTGAGTTTGATGTCTTACAAAAATGTTCTCTTTAATATTTGCCCTGTTTACCTGTGAAAAGTTGTGCCCTCCCCCCATGCGTAAAACCTTGTGTTGGCAGATCTGTGTGGATTATATGTAATGTAGGAATGTGTTGTTCAGAATTAAAACTTTTTTTGAAGCACATGCTTGCAAGCAAAACCAAAACTCGGAGATATCACTGTGGTGTTTGATAGTGTCCTTAGAGGTAGTAGAATTTGTGTGTGAAAGATTGGAAGTGTGCATGTGTATTTCATTTAAGAAGATAACTTCTGAGCCCTGTTTCATAAAACTTGTTCTAATAACAAGTTGCAATAACTTTTATAAGCTATTGAAATCTTTGCATCTTATTGGCTGAGAACAAATTTAGAAATGTTGTTACTGATAACAAGTATTATGAAACGGGGCCCTGGTTGCTAATAGCTCCTTTTATTTGCATTAGATATTCTAAGATTTCCTCAATCATGCTGTCTACCCTTTAGAATTAGTTGCCTGTGGAGAGTATGTTCAGACTAAGCTGTAACTAGTATGGGTTGAAAGGAGTAATATGTTGCAATGAACGACAGAGTGGGGGAGGGAGTGAGTGAAAGAGACTGACAGGAGTGAGGAAGAGAAAGAGAGAGAAGAGGGGTTGAAGGGAAATAGATAGAAAGAGAAGAGGGGCTGAAGAGAAAGAGATAGAGAGAGGGGGGAGGATAAGAAAAAAAGAGGAAAGGAAGGACTCTCATGTTCCTGCTGTTACAAAATTTGAAACTTTAAAGTATGCAGTCCATAGACCGTGACATAATAATATTGCAAGAGTTTACAATTGTCTGAATCAGGGGCAGCGCTAGGGTAGGGTATTTTAATGGGGGGGAGGTATTTTTCTGGTTTTTAACCTTGGCCTACTGATGATTTTATTTACGTTTCAAAATGAACAAATGGGGGTATTATATTGTGGCATGACCCTCCATTCTTTCCCCGCATTATGCTCCTCCTCCTCCTCCTCCTTTTTCTTCTTCTTCTCCTTCTTCTTCTTCTTCTTCTTCTTCTTCTTCTTCTTCTTCTTCTTCTTCTTCTTCTTCTTCTTCTTCTTCTTCTTATTCTTCTTCTTCTTCTTCTTCTTCTTCTTCTTCTTCTTCTTCTTCTTCTTCTTCTTCTTCTTCTTCTTCTTTTTCTTCTTTTCCTTTTGTTTTGATCACATGAAAATCATGAGGTGGCTGCCCCCTGCTTCCTGTATGTAGCACTGCCCCTGGTCTGAATTTTTTTTCAAAAAGAGATTATTCGTGGTTGACCCAAATATCCCGCTGTTTCTAATTATTACGAAAAGATATCTACATTAAGTGTTAAAGTATGAACGCATGAGCAGGCGCGGTTCTAGAGCACAAACTTTGGGGGTTCTTGTGGCTTGGAGGATTGTAATGTATATCAGAATATTTGAAATTAAGATTATAATTATATCGTTGTAAAAATGGGGGGGGGGTGGGTTAATTTTTTTTTTTGGGGGGGGGAGCTTGAGCCCCAAAGCCCCCCCCCCCGTTGAATTGCACCTGCGCATGAGTAGGTTTTTCTTCTCTCTCTTTCTCTCTTTCCCTTCTCCCCCCCACTCTCTCTCTCTCTCTCTCTCTCTCTCTCTCTCTCTCTCTTTCAAGTTCATCAAGCTGGAGCTTGAAGTATGCTTTGTTTTGTAATATTCTAATAATTTCAATGCACAAGCCTACATTCTAGATTGGATTATTACCGTCTGCAGTTCTGATGATTAGGAGTAAATATTTTCAAGAGTAATGGTTTCAATACTTGACAAGACTTGAAACCATTACTCTTGAAAATAGTCACCATGCCTAGGGTGGCAGCATAAGTAAATCTGAGAATGTTATGTAATACATGTATGGTATAGTGATGGGGTGATGTTCGTTATTCCGAAGGCTCGTTATTCCGAAGGTTCCAATACTCCGAAGGTTCGTTATTCCGAAGGTTCACTATTCCGAAGGTTCACTATTCCGAAGGTTCGTTATTCCGAAGGTTCGTTATTCCGAAGGTTCGTTATTTCGAAAATGATACAAGGTTCGTTATTCCGAAGGTTCGTTGGTCCGAAAATGAAAACAGGTTCGTTATTCCGAAGATCCGTTAGTCCGAAAATGAATCAAGGTTCGTTAGTCCGAAAATGAAATAAGGTTCGTTAGTCCGAAAATGAAATGAGGTTCGTTAGTCCGAAAATGAAATAAGGTTCGTTAGTCCGAAAATGAAATGAGGTTCGTTAGTCCGAAAGTGAAATAAGGTTCGCTAGTCCGAAAATGAAATAAGATTCGTTAGTCCGAAAATGAAATAAGGTTCGTTAATCCGAAAATGAAATAAGGTTCGTTAGTCCGAAAATGAAATAAGGTTCGTTATTCCGAAAATGAAATGAGGTTTGTTAATCCCAAAATGAAATAAGGTTCGTTTTATTCTGGTTTTTTTTTTCGAGGGGGGATCGAGGGGGGATCATTATTTATTTTCGGAGCATTATTAGCAGCTTCTGCTACTAATAATAATGATAATAACGATAATACTGATGATATTAATAATGATAACGATGATAACACAAAAATATAAATATGAATAAGAATGATAATGATGGTAGTAATGGTGGATAATACTATTAATCATGGTAAAAAATGATAACAGCAATTATGATTATTGTTTTTATTTTATTATCATTATCACGTGGGATTTGAAGAGGCATTGCATTTCAGTTCATTTCCCTGGAACAGCATGTGTGCAGGTGTGTGTTTTGTGTATGGTTTAAGGCGCTTGACTGTAGACGCGAAGGTCCGGGGTTAGAACCCCGGCACTGCACTTATGCCCTCGAACAAGGCATTTTATCTACATTGCTGTTTTATCGTATTTCAAATAAAGTGATGTGCTATATGCATATTGATACCAACGTGCGCATGTTTTTTTTACCCCCCCCCCCCCCCAAAAAAAAAAAAAAAAAGTGTGTGCTGAGGCGATGGCGTTAGGTTTGTACATAGAACCCCTGAAATCATTCTTTCGATGCATGTCAATCTCATCCCCCCCCCCCCCCCCCCGAAAAAGAAAGTTTGAGCTCATTTCTCACAATTGTGAGGTACTAGGCAAAGCAATAATATAAATAGTTTTAGATAATTATAGCTATTCCATACGTGATACTGACCTTTCGAGCCTTTGACAATAGCCTAGTCAGAGGGGAAAGGGGGGGGGGGTATACATGTATATACATAAAGAAGAGAAAGGTGACATTAATCAATAGTGAAAGTTTCGCTTAACAATGCTCCTACGTATCCTAATTACTAACAGATGAATAAAAAGTAGCTGTAATAGAAAATACTACTACTACTCTCCATGGGAGCCTGATTCACAAGCTTTGCTTTTAAAGGTTTCCTCCACCTATACAGCGAGCATTGTTTATTTTATACTTGCCATTTATTAATTTCATATACTGTATGAACTGAATTAATATCAATATTTTGTATAACTTACACTGTTGATTTCATAATGATTTTGAAATGTGAAAGATCTTGGAAAATTTATTCGCTGCATTGTGGAAATAAATAAAATGAAATGAAATGATTACAATAATGATAACAATAATATTTCACTAATAATAGTAATAATTACTTTTAACTGTTGTTACTATCATCATCATCATCATCATCATCATCATTATCATCATTAGCTTAGGTCCTGTTGGTTCACATGTCGGCGTGCCCCCTCCCCCTTCCCTTAGGTGTTCCAGAATGCTGGAACGAAGTCACAATCATAACTGATGCGATCCAAGTTGAACCCCCTCCCCCCCCCCCACCAATGCTATGGGGAGGGTAGGGGCGTACGTACGCCCCTGCCCACATGGCATCCCCCGGTCTGAGGACCTGTCTGCGCCACTACTCTTGTCTTGCCCTCTTATAAGACATTTAATGCGAAATTAGTGTGTATTCCCCCCCCCCATTCCGAAAAGTTGGCCACGCTAGCTACGGATGGCTGTTTTACCCCCCCCCCCCCTATCCAAAAAGGGATCGACGCCCCTGTGGTTTTAAACACTCCTTCTATTCTGGTCCAAACAACCACCCTCGGGCCCCCGCAGAGCGACATTTTTAAGGTTTACAAGAGGTAAACATCTAATCGAAAATGGATCTTCGAACATGGACAAAACAATGAAAAAATGCATGAAACCTCCTCCCCCCCCCCCCCCCACATCAACAGGGCTGGCGACGAGCGGTAGCCTAAGCATAACATCGATTCCTGCGTGAATTCAGGATTGAAAATGAACTAGTCCCATAAACTTATGATCACCCCCTTTGAAAAAATCCGTATACGTCCCTGGTCACGATAGATCAGCCCCTCCCCCATAGCAAGTGAACAGAAAGGGTGATTCTGACCAACGCCCGTCCCACTCGGCTTTCCCGACCTCGCCATGTTGACAGGGTGTTACCCCCCCCCCCCCCCCATTAAAAATTCTTGTCGGCAAATTCACGATCGCTCTCGGCGAAAAAGAGAGAAAGAGAGAAAGAAAGAAAGAAGAGGGAAGAGGAAGGAGGGGGAAAAAGAGGAGTAAGGTGCCCAAACAGGGTCATATTCGGCTTATTTGCTTGTGCATTTTGACGACGAAATAACGGTAACACGAAAGAGGGCAAATTTTTTTTGCTCGCTGCGCTCGCTCGTATTATATTTAGATACAAGATGGTCTTTGAAAGCAAAAGAATTAGGTAAGAGAGGTGACCAAATATATCAAAATAGATATCTTAAAGGCCCATCATGCATTTGGATGAAGAACTTTCACTTCTATCATGAAGAGGATTATATGATAAGGAGTACATAGATTTTTTGCTTGCTCGCTGCGCTCACTCGTATAATATTAAGATTTAGGATGATCTTTGAAAGTGAATGAATCAGGCCAGAGAGGTTACCAAATTTATAATTTAGATATCTTTATGCCCATCATGTTGTTTGATGAAGAACTATCACTTCCATGAAAGAGATTATTTTATCTCGCTCGCTGCGCTCGCTGGTATTATATTTAGATACAGAATGTTTCCGGAAAGCTAACACATTAGGCAATTGAGGTGAACAATTATATAATTTAGAAGAAAATATGATAGAGGCACACAATTGAACATGCCTCGTGGGCTTTAAACGGTTGAATTTGTCGACGTTGGTCGTCGGCAATCGGAGGCATTATTTTGTCGGAAATCTGGCCTCTACACCCCCCCCCCTTAAAAAAAAGTCTAGCAACGCCCCTGCATACTGATTACTGTATTTTTCGGACTAACGAACCTCATTTCATTTTCGGAATAACGAACCTTATTTCATTTTCGGACTAACGAACCTTATTTCATTTTCGGACTAACGAACCTTATTTCATTTTCGGATTAACGAACCTTATTTCATTTTCGGACTAACGAACCTTATTTCATTTTCGGACTAACGAACCTTATTTCATTTTCGGACTAACGAACCTTATTTCATTTTCGGACTATCGAACCTTCGGAATAACGAACTTTATTTCATTTTCGGATAAACGAACCTTCGGAATAACGAACCTTATTTCATTTTCGGATTTACGAACCTTCGGAATAACGAACCTTATTTCATTTTCGGATTAACGAACCTTCGGAATAACGAACTTTATTTCATTTTCGGACCAACGAACCTTCGGAATAACGAACCTTCGGAATAACTCCACAAATGTTAGGATTAACGAACCCTTTTTCATTTTCGGACTAACGAACATCTAGGTATACGCAATTTGCGTGTTTCGGAATAACGAACCTTCGGAATAACAAACGTTCGGAATAACGAACCTTCGGAATAACGAGCTGTAACCATAGTGATGTGGTAAGCGGTCTGTTTTTGGTTGCCAATGTCCACCTGTATAGACCGGCAGCTAGGTGACTTTTGATTAGATGAATGAGGTACCAACATCTAAGTATTGGAACACCTGAGAAGGAACCCCGCATATACCAAACTGGGCATCTGCCGTGGCACCTCTGCTGCATATGGCCCCTGGGGCCTTTTAAAAGGGGCCCCAAAATGCGTTTGATTATATGAATGAGGTACCACATGAAACCCACGGCAGATTTTTCTGCCCATTACAATGAATTCGGAATGTCCCATGACAGACGAATTTTCTGCTGCTAAGTGCCCGGCAGACGCCACCAAAGCAGTTATTGCATAGGGGCTACATATAGGCTTGGTTAGATGAGAGAGGTACCACACAAAACCCACGGCAGATTTTGCGGCTCATTACACTGAATTTGGAATGGCCCATGACAGACGAATTTTCTGCTAAGTGCCTGGCAAACGCCCCCAAAGGGCTAATTATTGCATAGAGGCTACATATAGGCTTGGTTAGATGAACGAGGTACCACATGAAACCCAAGGCAGATTTTGGGGCTCATCACACAGATTATGGAATGACCCATGAAAGACGAAATTTCTGGTGTTTTGTGCCCTGCAGACGCCCCCAAAGAGTGGCCCGAGGGCCCTTTTCATATGTTTGACCCAGGTTAAGCATCCTATACCACTTAAAACAAATATGAAATTGCATAGAGGCTACATATAGGCTTGGTTAGATGAACGAGGTACCACATGAAACCCAAGGCAGATTTTGGGGCTCATCACACAGATTATGGAATGACCCATGAAAGACGAAATTTCTGGTGTTTTGTGCCCTGCAGACGCCCCCAAAGAGTGGCCCGAGGGCCCTTTTCATATGTTTGACCCAGGTTAAGCATCTTATACCACTTAAAACAAATATGAAATGGTCAAGTCTATCTTACAAACGATCAAATGGACTATGGCAGACGAATTTCCTGCCGCTGTGTGCCCGACAGATGCCCCAAAGAGTGGCCCGAGGGCCTCTGTTGTATGTTTGACCTAGTTAACATCTTATACGTCACTTAAAACTAGTTTGAAATGATCAGGTCGACCTTAAAAACTATCGAAATGGCCATGAGAGACAAATTTTCTGTTGGTTATTAGCTAGACCCACCCCCCTCCCCCAAGACTCCCAAAGAACCTCTTGTAACATTAAAAAAAAGAGAAATTACATGTTATCCAGTAATTCAATAGGAATACTTCCTGGCGATATTACAATTAATTGGTATACTGAATCTGTCTAATCCACAATTTTTTTTTTGTTGGAATATTCGATAACCCTAATAGAATCTGATATTCTCTGTACTAGAGTGATCTCAAGGAACAGCGGTGTCATTGAGAAGTTAAAAACATGTATTCCACGCAAAGTGCTTTTAACTCTTTATTCGACTCCCATTCTTCCTTATTTAAACTACGGGATCCTCTCGTGGAATAACTCACAAATAATCGAACAGAATATTACTTCTACAAAAACATGTCCTCGGAATCAATAATAGAAAAAGTTCACTTCCGCTCCTATACCAAATCTCTCTATCTTGAAAGAGAAAATACTAAAAATGCATGACCTCTGTCTTCTGAACCTTAAAAACGTTTATGCTCTAACTATCCATATGCGAGCTTCTATCTGTATCACTCCTCACCAAAATACTGAAATACACGCTTACCCCAAAGGCAGCCCTCTAAAATCAATACCACCTTCCCCTGACCGGAAAAGCACTAGCGCAAAACACAGGACCAAATCACTGGAATAATAATCAAACCCTCAAACGTTATAACAACGTTCACACCTCAGAAAACATATCAAACTATCCATACTAAATGGGTACAAAACATAACGTGAACATTTTAATTTCATAAAATGCTTAAACCTTATACAGAAATTTTACCAACAGCCTAATCCATGATATTGCGACTCTCAAATCTATTCTTTTCTTCCTGATTCTTCTGCTCCTTTACGGTGTGACATATCTATCATCCTTTTTATCTTCTGGATCTACTCCTTTTCCACTTACCTTACTCTCCGGCATCTTTTTTTTTTTCAACCATAAATGTAAAACCCATGAGAGTGTCTTACTTTATTTATGATTATACACAATTCTGCCTTACTTTGACAAAAGGAAGCAAGTGACAAAAGTGACATTTCCTGTAAAAAAGCAAAATGTATCTTTCGTTAACACTGATGTCAATGGAAGACTGTGATGTCTTTTCTAACATATCTCTTATCATGATGAGTGTTCATGCATAAAATTTGGCCCAAAGAAAGAGAACACTGCGTATAACACGGAGTCCCTCTTGAAAAATATACATTTTAGAGCAATTATTGCTTTACCAATGTATGTTTTTCAAGAGGGACTTACCAAAACAAGCCCTACTTTTTAATACCAATAATTAAAACTGTCATATCTGTTCCACTGTAAACAATGTAATATCTACTTATTATTCATAAATCTTTTAATAATATCAACAGCTTGTATACTTTCTTATATCGTTTGTACTTTTGTATATGTGCCAAACAAGTGATAATAACAATTAATCATTCAATCAATCAAAACAGATTCACGGTATCCATGGTAAAAACACAACAATTTATTTCTTACCGTTAACTTTTACCTTAAGTTTGTACATAGTCATATTATCGTGCCTGTAACAAAAGCAGTTAATATCTTCTTTCTTTCTTTTTTCCCCCAGTAAATATAGCTTTCTCGTTGACTGAGGTCCCCCATGCATTTAAGCCCCCATTTCGGTTTCCGGCTGCTTGTAAGCAGTAGAAAATTTGACTGGCAAGTCCCATTTCAGTCAGATTAGCCTGAGCTAAATGGTGTTAGATGGTAACTTATTCAATCTTGGTAAAGGTTACAGAAAAGGGCTTTTTGGTCACATCCTGGGTCGTCTCATGGGCCCAAAAGAGACAAAACAGTAGGATGTTTTCCGTGTTTTGTGGAATGCATACATATATTTCAAATTTGGTTCAAGTTGTACCTCATTTTGTTGGTCAAAGGCCCTTTTAGGGGGACCTTGACGGGGGTCGGGGGGGGGGGGGGGGACGTATGGCTGGCACTTAGCAACAGAAAATTTGTCTGCCATGGCCATTTCGATAGTTTTTAAGGTCGATCTGACCATTTCAAACTGGTTGTTAGCGATACCTATGATGTTGACTAGGTCAAGCATACAACAGAGGCCCTCGGGCCACTCTTTAAGAACATCTACCGGGCACAAAGCAGAAGTAGATTGTCTGTCATGGCCCATTCTGTAGGATAGACCTGACCCTTTCGCACTGGTTTCAAGTGACGTATAAGATGTTAACTAGGTCAAAGTATGAAAAGGGCCATCGGGCCACTCTTTGGGGGGGGGGGCGTCTTCCGGGCACAAAGCGGCAGGAAATTCGTCTGCCATAGCCCATTCGGAAGTTTGTAAGATCTACCTGACCATTTATTTTAAGTGGTATAGGATGTTTAACCTGGATCAACATACAAACAGGTCCCTCTGGCCACTCTTTGGGGCGTCTGCCGGGTACAGAGCAGTAGTACATTGTCTGTCATGGCCCATTCGGTAATCTGTAAGATAGACCTCACCCTTTCACATGGGTTTTAAGTGACATCTAAGATGTTAACGGGTAAAAATATAAAAAGCGCCTTCGGGCCACTTTTTGGGGGCGTCTGACGGGCACAAAAACAGCAGAAAATTCGTCTGTCATGGGTCATTCCATAATCTGTGTGAGAAGCTCCAAAATCTGCCGTGGGTTTCGTGTGGTACCTCGTTAATCTAACCAACCCTATATGTAGCCTGCAATAATTGACCCTTTAGGGCGTCTGCCGGGCACTTAGCAGCAGAAAATTCTTCTGCCATGGGCCATTCCAAATTCAGTGTAATGAGCCGCAAAATCTGCCGTGATTTTCACATGGTGCCTCGTTCATCTAATCAAACGCATTTTGGGGGCCTCTTTTAAAAGGCCCCAGGGGCCACATGCAGCTGAGGTGCCACGGCAGACGCCAAGCTTGGTATATGCGGGGTTCCTCCCCAAGTCGTCCAATACTCAGATGTTGGTACCTCGTTCATCTAATCAAAAGTCACCTAGCTGCCGGTCTAGTACTGGTCTTATCTTAATTTAATTTGAAAGATTTTCTACTGAGAAAGTACAGACTATGGTACCGTCTAACATTTTCTTTTTACTGTCGAGTAATTTGAAATTACTTTCAGTTAATTGTCAGAGAATTTAAATTTTCGACAATGAAAAATGGCGAAGTGAATGTTATATTTTTGCAGGAAATTTTTAGTATGGAAGATTATTGAAGGAAGTTGGAAAGCAATTTGCATGGCTTGGGAAGGGTCAATCTTTTTTCAGTCATGAAGCAACCACAGTAGTAGGAAAGTTATTTTAATGTCAGATATCACTTTTACGACGGAGAAGATTTAAATTAATGAAATTGGGCGTTACGTGATAAGAAAAGGCCCCGGTGGGGGGAGGAGGGGGTCACTTCCATTGAAGAGTGGACAGCATCCGCGAGAAAAAAACGCGGGAAAAGGGTATTTTTTCAGGGGCAGGCGCGGAACGCGCGGAACGCGAGTAGAGTGTCAACCCCCCCCCCCAAAAAAAAATGGGAAAATAAAGCCCACTAAATCACGATAATCTAAAACGCGAAAAGGGTATGTAATTTGCACCAACTGCGGGATTGACTGTAACAAGACCCGTGAACGGAAAATCCTATAACGCCTGTGTAAAACATATGAGACACTGAATTATCTCGAGATAAAAAAACGGCTCCAAACTTTCAATGGACCCAACTAACACTCTCAAGGTATGAAAATATCCTCGTTTAGGGTATGAATATCCCAACAATTAATGAATCCCTGTTTAGGGTGTGCAAATCTGGGACATCTGCACAAAATCCGTGTTTAGGGTGTCCTAGCGGCCTGCCCTTGAATCCGCGTTTAGGGTGATTCTCGCGGATGCTGTCCACCCTTCAATGGAAGTGACCCCCCCCCCCCCCGGGAAAAGGCAAATTAAACATCATAGGGGGAAAAGCCAGGGGCGTCGCAACAGGGGAGCAGGGGACCGCCACACCCCCCCCCCCCCCACGTGATCAAAAAGAAGAAGAAGAAGAAGAAGAAGAAAAAGAAACATGAGCGTGGGGGAAGAGAGGGCAGGGTCGTGCAACTATATAATAGCCATGTTTATTCATTTAAAAAGTAAATAAACTCACCTGTGGGTCATCTAGTCCCCTCCCTATCAAAATACACTGGCGCCGCCCCTAGGAAATAGCATGTGTAAACTATGATCGAAATCTCTTTGCCTGCTCGCTGATTGGCACAAAGTTTTGAAGCGTCCCAGTGAAGCGTGCACCTGCTTTGTCCCTGACGTCATAATTTATTGAGGGTGACGTAGGCCATAGTAACGCGTACGCATTAGTCAATACATTGCATTGTTGTATGCTCGCGTAGAAATGCTTCACTTTCTATATGACTGCTCTCCTGAGTATATTCTTTGTGAATTTCTCTGGAAATTTGTGGTTATTTCTTTAGCAATTTGATTGTCATTTTTGGCTTTATCAGGTAAGTTTGCACAATGGTTATGTTAAGCTTCCGCTTATTGCGGGATAATTTAGGTTTGTTTGAATAATTCATTGAGGCGTGACATTACAGTAAAAAAATTCTCTCCTCAAAATTTTCATATAATGTACGTGTTTCATGTACTAATTCTTTTTCTAAAATTTTCATATAAACCATTCGTTATATGTTACCCACTTGTATTTCATAATCTTTATAACACTCAATACCCTGGCTTGCCCCATCCCCCACTGTTTCTTTGAAAGAAGTTTCGTTTCTCTTTGTAAACAAGTTTTTCTTATGCATGTACGTTTCTCCACTTCCACATCCATCATATATATTCCTAAATGAATGTTATGATTTTTTTTATTTGTTTTTTGTTTTATGCATTTGCAACGTAACAGACGAGATAATACGCAATGGTGGATAAATTCATCAAATTATAAAGAGGACTGCTTTAGAATACTCCTCAAAAGTATGGTAAATATAGCTAATAAAATGAATAATGATACGAAAATAGATAAATGACTTTTTTCACTCTCTTTTCTCTTTTTTTTTCTCTCTCTCTCTCTCGCTCCTGCTTTCCCCCTCTCTTTATCTTTTTCGTCTTCTCGCCCTCTCTCTCTCTCTCCCTCTCTCTCTCTCTGTTTTTCCCTCTTTCTTTCTCTCTCCTCCACCATCCTTCCTCAGTATGTTTACCGCACTACACGGCCTGGGTTGCTTTCAGAGATGGTTTAGCGGTCTCTTCGATGCCTCCTCAAGAGATCCCCCACGCACAGATCGTGCATCACACAAGGTAGCTGGGATATTCTCTCAAATATCTGAATTCTGTTAAAATGATGTTTTTGGGTGTAAATGGCCAAAAATATTGTCTAAACTTGATTTTGATAGATTTTACTGAACACTATAAGAAAAGTAGCATGTTAATAAAAGTTGCGAAGACAGCAGTCACTTACTAAAAGTATCTTTCAGAAAAGAAATCAGCTATCTCATAAAGAAGAAAATAAAAGAAAAGAATAATATTTTTCAAATGGGTGATTTTCTAGAAGAAAGAACAGAAAGAAGTATGTAATTTTTCTTGCTACACTCTAAACACTCTCAGCACACTGGTAAAACTGGTTGGTAAAAAAAAAAAAAAAAAAAAAAAAAAAAATCTTTGGGGCCTTTAGCTTTGGGTAAAGTGCCGTGGTTGTAATGAAGCAACCCGCCGTTCGACGTTCGACGGTTGGTTAGAAGTTTTGAACATGTGACATGAAATGAGCCAATAGAAACGAGGAATGACGTTGCGTCACAATTACGTACCTAATACGTGTACATGCAAAATTAAAAACACGCGCACGGCGAATTTCATTGCGAAAGATCAGTAGTAGTGGCACTGGTAGATCGAGAGGCCGGTTTGAGGATCTCATGAAAATGTTTGAAGGTAAGCCAAACGAATATTTACTATACCATTCTACTGATGAACTTTTAACAATACATCTGAAACAGTTACAATGCCCACAGTATTTTGAATAATGTATAAACTCGCCAAAACTTGACTGCCGATTCTCTCGGATTGCTAGCAGTGTAACGTTAGCACCGGCACTAAGTTACTCATGTCATCATTATAGCAGGCCACTATGGCAGGCCAGTAGCAGGGCTAGGCCTTTGGGCTAGGCCTGCGCTGCGCTTACACGTACAGCGCCTGCATATGCATCATGACACTGACAGGCAGGGAAAAGCCAATCATCATGCTAGTAGAAGGGGGACATAATCTACGCACGCACTTTGTTTTCAGCAGCTAAAAAGAAGTCGCAAAATTTGTGGAAATTTCATTTCCACATCCCGATTCAGCATTATCGTGAAATAGGAAACCACCGTTCACTTTGTACAGCAGTCGGTGTCACACGCATTGGTTTCCTATTTCCACCTCCATTCTCCTTGTCATAAGTGCATGCGTCAAATGAACGAGTGGTTTCCTAAATCACAATATGGCCCCCGATTCTACATTCTAAAGTTGTTTTGTGGAGGGGCATAGATGTCTACTCGATAGATGATATTGGATTCTAACGTGAAATAAAAGTAAGCCCAAATGTCAAGAAAGCATATTTTCAGGATGCTATCAATGGCATGCTTGTGTCAAACTTTGTTCAGAAAAATGAAGAGATCATGAAGGCTAAAGGCAAAGCTATGCACATGCAATAAATGAATGCAAATCTTGATATTGAAATTGGTTGTGTGTTGTATGGTGGCCCTGCAGTACGCTTGACAACAGGTCCTGTGTGACGTGAATTTCGCAGCAAACTTTGCACGGTCCCAGTTGCGAAATTCATGACCTGTGACGTATGCGAGCTTTGTGTTCCAGTCACGAAATTCATGACCCGTGATGCGAAATTCATGTCCTGGGATGCGAAATTCATGACCTGGGATGCAAAATTAATGACCCTTGATGCTAAAATTCATGACCTTGGATGCAAAATTCATGACTTGGGATGTGAAATTCGTGACCCGTGATGCAAATTTTGCGACTGGGACGTAAAGTTGACCTCGAAATTCACGTAGCACATGACCTGTTGTCGAGCGTACTTCAGGGCCACCATAGTTAGGGGTGTCACCTTAATGTGTAGCATTGCGTTAGCGCTTGCATGTATTTACAGGGAGGGGCCGTTGCTTTATGACCTGTGTAGCTTTACCCTTGACCATAAATGTATTCCCGTTTTAACGTTAGATTGATGTAAACCTGTATATTCCTTTTGAATCGTGGGTGTAGTCTACAGTATTTTCCTCTTGTAGGATTGCTAAAACATATGTATCCATGGTATCTTTGCAAAGTGATCTTCAGCTTTCACAAAGTAGGAATTCTTTTCTCACTACCATTTTTCAATGAAAAATTGTATGAAGGTGATCATGTACAAAATCTGTGGCTCTAAGCTGTGTGCATGCAACGTGCGATGTGTGCATGGCCTGAACTTTCAAGCTTGTTGTACACAAGTTTATGGGAGCTAGCTTGAAAGTATGAAAGTTTTGAAAGTTTTGTTGATGATCAGACCCTTTTAGGGTATCAGAGTACAGTGACTGAATATAATACATAACTTTTAACATACATAATTAGGTGGTCTGTCATTTATGACAGATCACCTTTTAATTTCGTCAGAATTTTCTTTATTCTTCATTAATTAATTAATTATTATTATTCTTTTTATTGGTACCCACTTTTTTGTGCAGTCGAGATCCCAGAACTGGCTGAATCATTTTTCGTCAAATTTTCAGGAATCATCAGTCATAACGAGATCTCGGATTTCTAGTCATTTTCAAGGTCATCGGGTCATGGTGACGTCATCCAGGCGCCATTTTGTAAAAATCAACTCATGATCATATCTTCATAACGGAATGTCATTTTTCATTCATATTTGGCATGATGAATATTCATATCAATCTGAACAATTGCAACTTTTCAAACGCGCGCGTACGCGTACGTCCGCGCGTCAGTGCGCGCGCAAAATTTAAAAATGCTCAAAATCACTCATGGATCAAACCAAAATCCATTTCAGGTCATTTTAAGCATTTCAAAAATTTCCGCGCGTAAGCGCGCGCGTGCGCGTTTTGCGCGTGCGCAACTTGTAAATAACGTAAAAACGCCATTTTTTCACTTGAATTGCAATTCTGAGACATTTCTTGACCATTTCTATCGGTTTAGAATCGATTTCAACTTACCAAAACGCCGCACGGACGCGTCAAAGTTTAAAATCCGTGCGCGCGTCTATGGGGCAAATAACGTAAAGACATGCAAAAACATGCCCCTTTAAAATCCGCCATAGCTCGTTAAAAAGCATGGGGACCCCCCTTTTTTTTTACATTTTCTGAAAGCCTATGAATTGAAGATTTGAATTCATGAAAAAAAATTGGGGGTCGAACAGTCGAAACGTTACCATATTCTCATGTGAACTCAAAATTTCATTTTTTCAATTATGACGTAATGTTTTTTACCTTTAATCAAGACTATCTCGCTTATTGTTGGCCGATTTTCGCCAGGATTTCAGTATGTTGTAGCTGAGACAATGCTCTTACATACCAATTGCCTTTATTTTTCATTTTGAGAACCGCATCATGGTCTGATCTTACGATAAACGGAGGCATGTCATTTTTTCACATTTTGCGTGTATTGTCTATGGGACATGACCTTTTTCTTATTCTTGATTCTACATTCCCGTCTTTTTTGAGCAACAGCTCCATTATTTCTACTCGATTTTCGCCCAGCTTCGAGTATGTTGTAGCTGAGAAAATTCTCTATCGTAAGTGTGCCATTTATTTTTTAATCAAATGTCAGGAACATATCGAAATTTGAACTGGAAGATATGATTTAGGAATCCCATTTTCCATCTACGTGTTATCTCTATGGACTATATTCTGGTCCATCGGTAAAGCACTGGTCTCGCATCCTCATGGTCCCTGGTTCGACTCCCGGCGACGGCGGTGTCAATTTTTTTTTTTTTTTTTTTTTTTTTTTTTTTTTTTTTTTTTTTTTACATTTTTTGCCCTTTCATATTACCATCTTCATCGACTCCGTTTACACATACAATTACAAACAACGCCATAACTGCGTTATTTTGCATGTTATGTCTATTGCAATGCAGTGTACATTAGTTAATGTACAACCCTATTGCAAATATGATTCATGAACGTGTACTGAACCTTTAGGGTTAACTTGCATAATACTAAAAATCAAATCGTCCTGTGTCTGTGATGCTAGTCTCCTTCTCAGACCTGAATATTTTTTTAGGTTCATCAGGTCATTGAACATTAGATAAACTGGTGATTAGACAGCAAATAGATTACCCAACACAAAACGTTTCAGAACGTTCTTAGAACACATTTATTAGGTCTGCTACATCTTCGTCTTTAATAAACGTTCAGAAAACGTTTTCAGAACGTTTCCAAAACGTTTACAAAATGTTTTTTATTAGGTCCGCTATTAGGTCTGCTACGTCTTCGTCTTTAATAAAATGTCACAAAACGTTTTCAGAACGTTTTGTGAACGTCTTCGTCTTCGTCTTGAATAAACGTTCACACAATATTTTTAGAACGTTCACAAAATGTTTCCAATATGTTTTCTTTAGGTCCGCTATGTTTTCGTTTTTAATTAACATTCACAAGACGTTAACAAAACGTTTGTATTAGGTCCACTACGTTTTCGTCTTTAATAAACGTTCACAAAACGATTTCAGAACGTTCATAAAACATTAACAAAACGTTTTTATTAGGTCTGCTATGTCTTCGTCTTTTATAAACGTTCGCAAAACGTTTTTAGAACGTTCAGAAAACATTTTTTTAGGTCTGCTATGTCTTCGTCTTTAATAAACGTTTTCAAAACGTTTTCTGAACGTTGACAAAACGTTTACAAAATGTTTGTATTAGGACTGTTATGTCTTAAAAGTTCACAAAATGTTTTCATAATGTTGACAAAACGTTTTCAGAACGTTCACAAAACATATTTAGTAGGTCCGCTACGTCTTTGTCTGTAATAAATATTAACAAAACATTTTCAGAACGTTCATGAAACGTTTATAAAACATTTTTATTAGTTCCGCTTCAGCTTCATTTTTAATAAATGTTCACAAATTGTTTTCAGAAAGTTCACAAAAAGGTTTTCATAACGTTCAAAAAACGTTTTTATTACGTCCGCTGCGTTTAAGTCTTTAGTATACGTTCACAAAACGTTTTTATCACGTCTGCTACGTCTTCGTCTTTAAAAAAAAAACGTTCGCAAAACATTTTCAGAAGGTTCATAAATCGTTTACAAAACATTTTTATTATGTCTGCTACATCCTTGTCTTTAATAAACGTTCACAAAACTTTTTCAGAACGTTGACAAAACACGTTTTTATCAGGGCTGTTTCCTCTTTGTAAATTTTCTCTCAATGGGGACTTTAATTGGGAATGACTATAATCCTCTTCATGACCATGATAATGAGATAGTAATGTTGACTGTGATACAAACCCTGATGATGAAAATGATGAATAAAAGGCCAACTGTCATATACCTTTCATAATCATAGATATCATATCCATATCAAAAAGACGACAGACCACCTAATTCGTCTGATCGAATGACGAATTAAATCTCGTTCATTTTCAATTACGTGTTAATGAGAACCAATAATATTCCAAATTCCAGTGAAAGGACTTCTTACTTTCACTGTTGGACAGTTGATTATTTCATGCCTAATTGGGTTATTACAGTAGGCCTAATTACGTTTTGAATATTTTTTTGTTGCTCTTCAGGAACATTACATTGAAAAAGATTTATGAAATTCATCTCTATTTGCTTAACCCATAGAAGTACAGAGCTTTCTGTAGGTGTAAATTAATCATCTTCAGTCCTCAAATTGGCAACAACAATTATCTTTTTCCACATTTACATAGTTTGAAAAAAATAAATATGGATATAACATGAACCAAAACAAATTATAATTGTAAAATTTAATCAGAAATTAATATTTTAACAAGGAAATAGTGATAATATATTTTTAACTGCATTGCCAATTTAAATAGTTTAATGATTAGTTAAACTTAAACTGCTCTACATGTAAGTCGAGAATGCCACACTATACGGTATTGGGAATGGGCTCAAATTTTTCAGTGAATTTTTCTCCTTCTGCTCATGTATGATATGTACTACCCAGCATTCTGGACCAACAGATACTGCAAAAACGTGTCCTAAAGGAGACGCTGTATCTCTATGGGTTAACCAAGGGGTGATCGGTTCACCTGGAAATTAACCATTGGTTAAAATTTTGCATAGTTGGTTAAAAATTCTTTATAGCGTGGATTATATAATGAAAATGAGAATGTAATAATTTTTTTTTTCTTTAAATACCAAACAGGATGACGCTCGTGGATACTCTTCCTATTTCAACCTTGGTGGCAAACTTCAGGAGTGCGCCATGCTACAAAACACTATGGAGGAGACAAAAAACAGAATCAAGGCAAGTTAACGTTTCATCTTGTATTTATGAACTATTCTTCTTTTTCTATCATTTACTCTCAAGTTACCCGCATATCATCTTTTCTCTTGTTTCTTATCTCTTAAACCTTTTTCATCTCATTATTTATCAAACTTGATATGAATTATTTTTTATCATTCCATTCTTTCACTTCACCTCCTTCCCCTTTTTTTTCCTCTTTATTTTTTTTTTCTTCAAAGTATGTTTTGATACTGATATACATGAAGAGCCAGAAAACATACCTACCCAAAATGCATGGTTTAAAGCCTGAATACTGGTTTTCAGTCAGGAATTGGGACATGAAATCTTCACTGATGAAGAGTGTGAGGACTACAGCCCAACACCCAGTGTAAAATATTATTTGTCTTCTGAATTTAACGAAAACATGAATGATTCAACAGTAAATAATTTCAGTGTGATCCATTTTAACGCAAGAAGCTTGTTCCGGAATTTTGAACAAATACATAGTTTTCTTTCTACCATTCGATTTAAGTTTTCAATCATTGGAATATCTGAGACTTGGATAAATTCAGGCTCAGATGCCCCCTTCACAATCGAAGGCTATAAATTCATACACGTCGACCGGCCTAAAGGTCGTGGTGGTGGAGTTGGGCTGTTTGTCCGGGGAAGATTTAAACTACAAACTTTATGAGTTTTCTGAACAATGTGATGGTGTTGATTTTCTTTGTATTGAAATTGCTCGTAAAACATCAAGGAATATAATGGTAGGGATTCTTTATCGTCAACCTAAATCTGCCGTGCCAGCATTTACTTCTTTTTTTGATAAGTTAATTAATAATAATGATATAAAACATAAATATGCATTTTTCATGGGTGACACGAATATTGACTTATCCAAGAAAAACACTTGTCCACCAATATTTGATTTTGTTAACACAGTAGTTTCATCTGGTTTCCATCCTTTGATAGACAGACCAACCCGGGTCAATGCCAATTCAGCAACGATTATTGATAATATATATACAAATGTTTTTAACAACTCCAATATGTCAGGTATTTTTATAACAGATATATCTGACCACTTTCCAATTTTTTATATTTCAAATTTCTCAGATATTCCAAAAAATGATAATCTCAAACCATGTACATGTATGTATAGACAAATTTCTACCGAAAACCTCAATTCTTTGAAGACTGATCTCTTAGCCGTTGATTGGTCAAATGTTTATCTAGAAAGTGACCTAGAGAGGGCGTACGATTTATTCTTGGAAACATTCACTAAGTTATACAATAAGCACCTACCCATTCGCACAAAAAACTTAAATAAACGCAAACGAAATAGAAAACCATGGGTATCTCCTGATATTCTGAAACTTATCTCCAAGAAAAACAAATTATATAAAATATACATAAATTCTACACTTCCAATTAATTATGAAAAGTATAAAAAAATCCGAAACAAAGTTACCACATGTTTGCGTCGTGCAAAGAAAGATTATTACTTTGAGAAATTTGATTCTATAAAAAACAATTCTAAACAAACATGGACACTAATAAACAGTGTCTTGGGAAAACAAAAGGCTTCACTTAATAAAGATAACACTTTTTTACACAATGGTTCTTATGTTAATGATCCCCGTGAAATTGCAGAGTGTTTTAATGAACATTTTGTTACAGTTGGTTCAAATATTAGTGATAATGCAAATAACTATTGTCAATCTTTTCATTCGTATATGAATGAACCAATTTATCATACTTTGTTTTTTAATCCAGTCACAGTGGAGGAGATAATAGAGATTGGAAAGTCACTTAAATCTGGAAAGAGTAGCGGTTTTGATGATGTTGATCCGTCCGTTGTAAAATATGTATTACCTTGTATTGTTGAACCTCTTCTTTATATTTTCAATGCTTCACTTAGTAATGGTTGTGTACCCTCCAAACTGAAAATTTCTAAAGTTGTACCGGTATTTAAAAAGGATGATCCAAGCTTATTTACCAACTACCGTCCAATTTCAATTCTACCTTGTCTTTCAAAAATTTAGAGAAACTAGTTTTTAATAGACTTTATGGATTTTTATTGCAACATAATTTACTGTATGACAGTCAGTATGGTTTTCGCCAAAATTACTCTACAGACATGGCAGTTATTGAAATTCATGATAGAATTGTTAAAGAACTAAATACTGGTAAAGAAGTTGTAGGCGTGTTCATGGATCTGTCAAAGGCTTTTGACTCCCTTTCACATGATATTTTATTACAAAAAATGCAATACTATGGTGTCCGTGGTGTATCATTTGATTGGTTTAAGTCTTATTTATCAGATAGAGAGCAATTTACTGTACATAATAAAATCAATTCGTCTTTCAGATGTATAAAAACGGGTGTACCTCAAGGATCAATACTTGGGCCTTTACTATTTTTAATTTATATCAATGATATTGTAAATTCTTGCCAAAATTCTCATTTTATCCTTTATGCAGATGACACCTCACTTCTTGCCTCTCATGATGATATAAATGTTTTAATTGAATTATTGAACAGAAATCTTGCTAAAATACATACATGGTTCAAGTGCAATAGACTTTCATTAAATATAGATAAAACCCAATGTGTTGTTTTTAAAAAGAAAGTCGTGCAATATAATTACGACAATCTTTCTCTCAAAATCGATTCAACTTGTTTAAAGTTCCATGAATCAGTAACATTTTTAGGTGTAGTATTAAATTGCAATCTATGTTGGAATGATCATATTAATCTAGTTCGTCTTAGAGTCTCACGTTTTATTGGAATTTTGAACCGACTGAAATGTGAATTACCCTCTTATGTATTGTTTAATCTTTACAATGCCCATATTTTATCCCACATTTCATATTGCAATTCAATTTGGGGAAATACGCATTCTTGCCACCTACAAAAATTGACTATACTTCAAAAGAAAGCAATTCGTATCTGTACGAAATCAGATTTTAATGCACCAACATCTCAATTATTTAAATCATTATGCACGCCAAAATTGCAAGATATTAATAAAATTCAAATTGCTTCAATTATGCAACGTTACTACACAAAAACTCTGTCTCCATATTTAATGAACATGTTTTCAATCAATGCCAATATTCATAGTTATAATACAAGATCAATCAATAAATTTCATCGTTGGACGTATTTGAATGATAGGTCAAAATATTTGTTACGCCATACTGGCCCAGCTTTATGGAATAGTCTGAATTTGAGAAAATTAAATATACAATTCAATAATATATTTAAAAGGCAATTTAAAAAAGAATTGATATCTACCTACTGACTTTTTTACTTATATTTATTTTCCATGCTTTGTTGAATTAGTCTTTCATCTGTTTTAATATGAATTTGTTGTGCGTGTGTGTGCGTGCGTGCGTGTGTGTGTGTGTTTTAATTATGTCATTTATGGTTACATTTGACTGCAATATTGGTACACTATCACAACTAAAGCTACAGCTATAATATCAAACAACAGCCGTTCGATAATTTCGGGTATGTGCAATTTAACAAGCCTTTTCAAGGGCTTTCTACGTACACACCCTTTTCCATTCATCTTTTCAATAATTATTTTGTTTAAAATGCAATGTACATCTGTACCAACAATTTTAGTTGTATCTCTGTTTTGTCAACATGTGTAATTTTGTTCTGTATTGCCTGTTTCTTGTCTATGTATCTTTTTTAATGAATTGGAAATAAAGATTGAATTTGAATTTGAATTTTGAATTTGAATTTGAATTTGAATTTGAATTTGAATTTGAATTTGAATTTGAATTTGAATTTGAATTTGAATTTGAATTTGAATTTTTAACCAAACTTTCCTCACTCCTTGTCCCTAGCCTAAACAGATCCTTTCAGTGTATTTATTGCAATGGGAAATGCAATGTATATCATTGAGGAGCATTTAGTAGTTTATCCTAAAAAGGAACGAACAAACTAAGAAACAAACAAAAACAAAACCAAAAAATTTACTCAATCTCTCAATCTCTCAACCTGATTATTTTTTTTTTAGGATCTGGAGTATGAAGTAGAATACATGAAGGCTTCCCCAACTTTCAATCAGGTAAGGCAATGCATGGTTTTATAAAAATACCAAGTAAAGGATAGAAAGAAGGGGGAGATAGATGGAGAGGGCTGTGTAGATAGGGGATAGAGGTAAAGAGAGAGGGAGAGAAAAGGAGGGATTTATGAGGTCAGAGAGAGAGAGAGAGAGAGGGGGGGGGGGGGGGGAGAGGGGGCAGGGAAGGAGAGACATTAGATTTCAACGGACACATTTACCCGTCCTTGCATGTCAGCTTGACACAAAATTTATGTATTAAAATCATTTTCTTCTTCTCAGTATCAGCTGTTATATTTCAAGAGTTCTGCATTAATTATCAGTACTTTTGCTGAAGAACTGTCTCATTTTCTGTCATGAGTGCAAATTGTGTGTGGATTGATATTTTAACCAACAACCATGGTTAGTTGAAATTATTTAACAAATAATTCATTAAAATTCGAATAGTTACAATTGTAGCCAACTAGGGTTGGTTAAATACATGTAAATGTTAATACATGATTAGTTATAGTTTTAATAAATTATAATTGTAACCAACCATGGTTGGTTAAGATTGTTTAACAAGTTATTCATTAACGTTTCAGAAGTAAATAGTAGTTTAAACTTTTAACTAACTAGGATTGGTTGAAAGCCTTTAACAAATGATTAGCTTAAGTTTTAACAAATAGTTTTTTGAACTCTTAACCGACTAGGGTTGGTTAATCTTTTGACCAAGAGTTGGTCAGTTCACCTGCAAACCAACTGTTGCTTAAAATTTTGCTGAGTTGGATGAAATTCTTTTTAGGGTGTATTATGTAATGAAAATGAGAACGTAATAAATAGATTTTTTCTTTTACATACCAAACAGGATGACGCTCGTCGATCCTCTTCCTATTTCAACCTTGGTGGGAAACTTCAGGCGTACACCATGCTACAAAACAGAAACAAGGCAAGTTAACTTTTATCCTTTATTTATCAACGATTCTTTATTTTCTTTCATTTTCTCTCAATTCATCTGCATCTCATCTTTTTTGTTTCTTATAAAGATGCCAAGTAAAGGATAGAAAGAAAAGGGGAGGAGAGAAACAGAGGAGATGTAGATAGAGGATGTGGAATGGGGATAGAAAGAAAGAGAGAGAAAGAAGGGGGTATATGGGGTCAGAGAGAGAGAGAGGGAGAGGGGCGTTGGGAAGGAGAGACATTACATTTCAGTGCACAATTTTTTACTCATCCCTGCGTGTAAGCTTGATGCAAATTTAAGAATTAAAATGATTTTTTCTTCCCAATATCACCTTTCATATTTCAAGAATCCTGCATTAATTATCAGTACTCGTGTGTCTTCATCGCAGGTGCTTGCCTATGCTTTTGACGATCAGGTTTATATGAAGGAGGCTGAGTTGGAACAACTTCGACAGAAATACCGTGAGCTAGAGTCAGAATTTTCAAGGTGAGTTCTTTTTCTGTTCGTATATACATGTAGGAATCTCAAAGTAAGACTCTGTTTGATGTTTAAAGGCTTGTAAATGATACATGCTCCAGTTATCGCTCTGCGTCTATTCAGTGGACAAAAACACTACACTAAACTTTGACCATGAACGAAACTAACCATATCCCTAACCTGGTTTACAGTTAGGTTGAGACTCAACCTAACCCTAAACCTAACCTAAATCTCTCTTGCAAACCTCACCCCAACCTAAAACGAAACCTAAAATCCTCTTACAAACTCAACTTCAACCTATAGACCTCGCTTAATCCCTGTTGGCTAACAACTAGCCAAATATGACTGACTAGTACTGTCCTAGTCAATACTGACACACTTCTAATAAGAAAAAAGGGACTAGATTCACTATAAAAACACTGGTAAAATTGTCATGTATTAAAACTAGTTGGTTAAGAAAAAAAATGACTAAACGTTTGTCAAAGTGATGTGGTTGGTTATAGAAAATGATGTTTATTAAGGATCATTCCCATGCATTGGTTAATCCCGCCGTTCAACGGTTGGTTAATGAAACAAGGAATCCCAGCAGCAGCATTCAATCAATTTTTGATTCCTTGCACTATGGAAGGAGTGGAGTTTCGAAGGCCTGATTTAATGGTTTGAAGGTAAGCCACATGAATATTTCCTAAACCATTCTACTGATGAACTTTCATAATACATCCGTTTTTCACAAGAAAAGGCGATGCTGCCTACGTGTATATCATGAAAAAAATATCTTCTATCACTTGTTGCAACTGAACCTCCAAAGAAAATAATACATCTGTAATGGATGTGGTTGTTTGCTACCGCTGCTATTCATATGTAAGCCATTTATTTACTTCATTTTTCATTGTCTTTCATTTTTAAATCTGTGTTGCCTACATTCATTTCTGATCCGTCATTATTTCTTCTTCACAAAGCTCCAGCTTGAAGAGGTTCATGGAAAATATCAGGAACGGGGGTGTTTAGGATCTGAAAGAAGGTAAGAATGGGTTATTTCATTTAAAAAATGACATCTATCTTGCCGATATAAAGAGACTTGATCTTCGATTCATATTCTAGAGTATATTTGGCCCTCAAGTTTTCTATAAACTTCAGTGATAATGAACAATCATTTAATTTCAACACTTCTCCAAACACTTTCATAAGATTTTGTTCAAATTCATTTCACCTGCAGTGCAGATGCTCTGAAGAATGTAATGAATAATTTCACACAGTAAAGTAGCTTGGCTATTATAGAATTGAGCCCCATACACGCGTCGACTGAAATTCTGAATGCATGTCTTGAGCAATATTATTATAGTTTTCATCTGAATACCTATTTATTTGTTTTACACTTTCCTTTTAAGAGAAAAACCAGTGCCTGTCGTCATCTGATTCAAGATCTTCATCATCGAATAATCATGGCTACCTTGATGATGGCGGCATTGATGAAATCAACATCAGAATCAGCAACGCTAACATGGCTAATATAAGGACATCGTTGCTTGGGATAGTTGAACAGAGATTGAGTCTATCTTCATCGGCAAGGACACTTATGGTGAGGTCAGTAATAGTGGAGAAAAATACTTGGGTTGAAAGCGATTCGCCCAGGTCTTGCACACCAACAAGAGCAGAGCCGGCATGGATACACTTTTTGTGATTTCCCTTTTTTTATAATGCATTACATCCATTTGACATGTTAGACATGTCTGGGTTTGAATGGAAATAATTACACTAGCTCCTCAATAATTATCCTATTTGACTCTGTGACCTAATCAATTAGATACTGGAATCGAGTCATCAAGAAAAATATTTTAACTATTCTTTTTCCTCTGCTTTCTTCTTTCTTTCTGTATTTCTTTCTTCATTCATTCTTTCTCTTTCGTTTTCTTCCCGTCTTTTTCTCCTGCTTCTTCTTCCCCCATTTTTCTCCTCCGCCCCCTTCTCCTCCTCCATCTTCTGTGGCAGTATTACATGTTCGATAGCTATCATAGAGCCGTATAAGTCTGTGCTTGAGAAATTCTCCAAGCAGTGTTTTCTTTTTCCTGTGAAGCTAAGAGAAAAGAACAAATAAATGTAGTCAACATGGCAAAGTCTCTGAAGAGTATTATGGACATGGTAGTCATCAATCTCTCTATAATTGTATTAATATTGTAGGTACAGAAAGGCCTAGGCCTATTCCTGTCAATGCTTTGACCCCGAGGATGAGGCAAGCAACATCAGAAGTGCTCTGTTGCCAAACCCAGAGCAAGGCAAACAAACTTGCTGCAGTAGTAGGCTTAGACTTCCTCCTACAATTCTAAGGCATGGTTGGACTCTCCCAAGATTATTACACGTTCGCCATGAAATTTGTCGTCAACCAGCAGACCTGAGTTATTGAGGCCTGTTTGAAGGTGAGGAGACTTGGTCCAGTGTTGTCCATGGGATGGGCAAGCTGCATACTAGGGTGAGGCTGCATAATGATTAATAGGTAATACCTTGATTATTATTACTATTATATTTTTTTGTTATTGTTGCTGAAATGCAGTTGAATTCTGAGTATGCCGAGTACTTAGAACAGAAGATGCACAAGTATAAAGGAGTACCGTATAGTCCGGCATATACGCCGCACTATTTTTACCCCAAATGAGGTGGAAAGTCGGGGGTGCGGCCTATGCGCAACCATAGACAATTTATGACCCTCCTTCATACCCTTGTAAAAAGTGCAAGGATTTGTATGGATGGGACTACAGTTAAACTACTGTATTTCTATCGATGCGATTATTATTTAAGCATCAAAATGTTCATCATGAATTTCAAAATAAAATCTAAGAAATAAATAAATCTCGGAAATAAACAAAACCTGGTATGATCTCCAGACACTGGCGAGTGCAAGGCACTCAACTCGATATACGAAGCGTAACTGAACTAGAATCAATCTTGCACTTTCAACGTATACGCAACATTTGCAAGGCAAAGTAAGTACCACCAAATACTTTAACCCACTACTATAGGCAGGCTCTTTCGGTAATGTATAAGGTCTGTCATAGAGTTACAATCGTTCTACAGATGTAAGTCTATTGGTCTCTGTATGTTCAGAGCGCGCACATTAACAACCGCACGCGCTAAATTCATATCTTTCAACGGTCCCCTTGCAGAGATGTGTGTATTACATATGGTGAGCAGGCGAGTATCGCAGCGGATTTGTATAGCGCACAAATACTTAGGCATTATGCTCTAGGTCGATGTCTTGGCCATGCATATTTGAGCTTGTGTTTTGCGTGCCGTGCTTGAGCACGTGCGCCCAAATGAACAACATTGTGTATTCGTTGTCTCCACTGCACTGAACTAGGAAAACATCTTTCTAGATGTCCTTGTTCGAGTTTTCAGTGGCTGTTTCTAGTTCGGCCGAGTCGGCTGGTTATCACACATGTCGAAACCCTTGGCCTCTTCCTAAATTACTTTGCTTTGAGAAAAAAAATCAATCCAAGTAAGATATGTTTACTTGATTTTTTGAGGTGTAGATTTATTTTTTTTCCATTCAGTTTATGATTGCCACGAGTTTAAAATTGAATGGACAGCTGATTTCCCTCTCGTATTTGAGCTTTTCGAGTAGGGGAAAGTTACGTGCACGTACCGCAAGGGCCTACAGTATTGTACGTGTGTGCTAACTGTTAGAATTTTATTCCTCCGATTCTCTTCCTCTTTAAGTTTTTACTGACAAGAATGCAAAGACATCTTTGATTTACAGTCTTCAAAAAGTGAATGCAGTAAAAATCTCAGCATTTACTTTCCCTTATATGTATTTTCTGGGGCAAGTTTTCTTGTGATTTTCTTTTCCCATGCATTTTTTTTTTCCCTCCCAAATGAGTTGTCAAATTGGGGGTGCGGCCTATGCGGTGCTGTGGTCTTCACGCCGGAGAATACGGTATAGCAAAAATAGGAAACATGTTAAGAGAGAAACATAATACCTGTTGATTTCTTTGATATCGACTGAGGAGTTGTGTCTTTCAAAGTTAAAATTATAGAATGCTCCTCATCACCCCCACCCCCTTCACCCTTCTCTCTCCCTATCTTTTTTTGTTTTGTTTTTTTTTACTTATTCTTTTATTTACAAATTCTTCTAATTCTTTTTATGCCTCCGCTCACCAAAGTGCAAAAATGCTTTTTAATACTCGGATGTGAGTGAATTCTCCTGCAAATATGAGATTCAAGAGTAGAGGGCGACATTTCCCGCATACGGCACAGGTCAGCACATGCACAGATACAAATCAAGTACCCACGATTTGACAAGATTTCCTCTGCTTCCATAGAAAATGTACATCCAGGTTAACAAATCCTTCATTTGATGGAAATATTGTTCAGGGGGGTGTTTCACAAAGAGTTAAGTTTGACTGAAGTCGCACTTAAATTCCTAGTTGCATGCTGTATATTACGCATCTCCACATTGGTCAAATCATGCCCGGGGGACGTGCGCTAATGGAAAGTCTATCAGTGAGATTACGCGTTAAATACCAAGTGCGCATTGCCGCTTATGCAAGAGTTAAGTCAAACTTAACTCTTTGTGAAACACTCCCCTGGTTTCATTAACTCTCCTGATGATCTGTGCAGGTAGTGTCAGAATTTGTTGCTTGCATTTTCTAGACTCAAAAACTATAATTTTTATGGGGCTTTAAGACTCGACCCAGTATGTTTGCATGGAAACCAGAAGTGTCCTTGTCTGCACTGTGTGTGAGAAATATAGCACCCTCTATTGTTGAACATCATATTTGCAGTAGGGACTCAATAAGTGCCTAATTCACAGGCTCAAATGGTACAGGTACCTACCAACACAGTTGAAATGATGTCTCATGTGAGCTAGGCTTAAAAGCTCATGTATAGATTTGATAGCCAGAAGCAAATTGGTGTGAATCTGATTAAATGTAGTCTCATATTGTTCACCTTCCATCAAACGATACGCACGCATTATCATGTGATATTCCATTCCTGATTTCCGGTGCATTGTAGCATACACTAAATCTGAGAGGAACGCACAATAATGGCTACACTCTGCGCTATGCTCGCTAGGACTCCACCCCAACGGCTCTCTACACAATGATCACAGTGCTTTGTTTTGCTTGTTGCATGCACAGAACCTTCATATTTTCACTGTGTAATGCACATATATCAACGTTGTCGGAGTTTAATTCTCTGACCCGGGATCTAAACTATTTTTTGCCCTTCTTTTGATACTCTATTGGGGGTGGGGGGAATTCATGATCACAGCATCTTAGTTTTACTATTATCTTGCTATCTATAATCTAAAAGCAGAGAAATCTGATGCAGTGATTTTTAGGTTTTTTTTTTTTTTTTTTTTTTGAACCAAAACTGTACATAACCTTTATTCAAAGTCAAACAGTTGGGGTTTGGGTTATTAGGGTTAAATTTTGATGAAAGTAAGATACATGTATGTTTAGTGTAGTTTTTATGATAAATTTAACTTTATTTCATTCCTCCTTTGTAATATGCATATACTTAATATACCTTTTTTTATTTCTGTTTGCTCTGGAAATTGTATTTTCTGTCAGGAGAAAAAACAGTCCCACCATAAGGGGAAAGATCAACCGTCTCATGCCTCTGTGTCTGTCCTCCAATGCCCTAATGGAGGAGAAGGAGGAGGAGGAGGAGGGAAGGCTCAAGGGTCACATGGCCATCCACCCACTTCAGGGGTATCTTCTCAAGGATCCTGCATTGGACCATCAGGTGCAAGAGTAAATGATGGCCTACCAGGAACAGGGAGGAATCCTCAAAATTGTGTCAGCAAGGAGCAATGGCGAAGCTCTGCCTCTAATCAGTCCACAAGAGATGTTGTTGGTACGAGGAATGGTATCCTTCCAAGTGGTCATGCGAGTGAGTGGAAGGTCGCTATCCAAAGGCTGCTTCTGCCACCAGTGATTTAACATGGTCCCAAAGAGCAGGTTCTGTAGAACAACCTACTCCGGTCCTGGCCCTGGAGTTATAGGAATCTGCCAGGGACCTTGCAGTGCGGAAGAGTGGCTCCGATGCTACAAGTTCAGGCTTGCATGTAGGAAGTGCCTCAAAAAGGAGAACTACTACGAGCATGGCTGTGACAGTTACAGGTGAGGTCGCGTTCAGATCCATGAAGCATTTAATTACTGGTTCCCCTGTTCTTCTTTTAAAGAGATATTCTTTGCAGAACTGGTGTGTATTTAGATTTCATCAAAGGTTCCTGACTGAAAAAATACCAAGATTTGTTTTAGGGGAACTTACTTTGCTTGTGTTAGATTCAAAATATGCACTTTTAATATTACTTCTATAGCAACCAGTGAGTAGACTATTCAACATATGTATATGCATGAATTAGGGATGTTGACAGAATCAGACTACCATTCGATTCCACGTGTTGCAGTCTTTAATGGGATTCTTCTGTACGCCTTGACCAGTAACTCCTAGAGTGAGGGGTAAAGGCTTTCAGAGGGGGTTCAGGGGGTTCGTATTAGCTGTACACAAATTATTATTTTTCAGATTGGTAGACTTTAACCATTGCCTATGGGAAGCAGTAGTCCCTGAACTATTAAAGCTCATGGGAATTGGAGAATTCGATAGTTCAACAGATAAACACCTTCTGTGCCAGTAGTGGCTGCCAAGAAATTTGAATGTTAAGCATTGTGTTCAGACTAAAATTAGCATTGATTTTAGTCTTCACACTGAAACAGGTCCCTGCATTGTAAAGTTCACAACAACGAGATGTGTTTTTAACCAAATTTGGAAATGGGATAAGCATCAGAAGTCAAACTTTTCTCTTTGATGATTCTTGAAAAACTTGCTAGCACAGAAGGGGTTAAAGATATATTGATGTAATGCTATCGTAAGGCTTGTTCAGATTAACCAGAGTAATTGTATTTTTAAAAAAAGGTATTTTTCAAGTGTACTACGTTTTGTATTTCTGTATCTTATATGCCTAGGTCCTTTGTTGTGCCACTCGTTCCTACTCACCATTATTTGGTACACATACACACCAAAAAAATGGTGTGTTTTTTAAACTTTAGGATGTTTGAATGAGGCCTATAATACTGAATTACATGTATAATGACTATGGATCTTTTTCCTTGTTTGCTTCCAAACAGTGCTCAATCTGGAGGAAGTTGTTTTCCTGCAACAGCAGGCTAGAGCAGCTAACACTCCTCTCCCAAAGCCAGCGCAGATATACTGCCCCACAACACACATGCTCCTTCTGCAAGTTCTCCTGAACCTCTCAGATGAAGTTTGAGAATCATCTCCTAACCACTGCCCACAAGGCCAAGATCTTTGATGACTCTGATCGCCTGTGGGAGGAGAGTGACCCCCAAATCTGGTCCAAGATGGCTCTTATGAAATGTGGAGAGAGTGAGTTTTTATTTAAATTCTGAAGAAACATAAATACACACAAATGCATATATATTCCCAACACAATTGTTTTTGTGCAGCTTTTAAAAAATATAAGAAGATACATGGAGATTATGTATCACATATCTTACCAGCATTAACAGAGTGTCAAATACATTGTGGAGATAGGAAGACAAGTCCTATGTTTTTGGTATGTTGTGTGCCATATGTTACCAAGTATGATGGAGTTCTGAATAACTTTTTATTTCATCTGATCATAACCTCTGCGGAGCTGTCAGCTTTAAGGGCATTGATCAGATGTACCAAAATCTGAGATGCAGTCAGAAACATGTGGGACAAAAAAGCTTCGACTTGCCCAGAAGTATACCTTGGTGCCGTTGCATAAAACTTGCTATTATAGTAACTTTGCCATCAATGGTAACATTCATGGAATACTGGATTTTGATTGGCTGTTGAGCATTTTTACCATGGTAGTTACCATTGATGGCAAAGTTACTATAATAGCAAGTTTTTATGCCACGGCACCCAGATGATTCAATTTTATTCACTTTGGTATGAGTTCTGTCATTTTGGGGCAGTTTCTTTCCTCAAAGAAAGGTTAAGAATGGGTTCACCTACAAACTGCCTGTACACCAGTATAAGAAACTTGCATGCTGCATGTGTTCTCTTGCCGTTCTCTCTTCAAGAGGTATTTCTCAAAATTGTATTTGACTTTGTTGTTCAGTCATATGCCCTCCCCCCCCCCCCCCCCCCTCTCTTGTGAACCCAATATTCATCAGTAATAGTAGGGTCAATAGACCAAGATGTAATTTATGTATATTGGTGTTTTAGATCAGGACTTCTCAGTGATCATCCATTCAGCCAAGGAGGAAGTGAGCCTAGCAGCCCAGGAGCTGGAGAATGGCCAAGTAGCACTTCACCAGAGAGCAACACAGGAATCACCATGCCAGAAGCAGCTGTAGTCATCCTGACCAACCACCTTGGGGGCAGGGATGCTCTTCGGCTCCTACATGTGTACAGGTCTGTGCTTCAGCTCTTTGGGAAAGGCCTTTACAGGTCTATATACACACCTTACAACCCAATGAAAACATGACCCTAAAATAGGATTAAATTTTTTATGGATAATTTAATGTATTTGTTCTTTCTGATTGAGGCCCCTAGAGTTCATTTGCATAGTATCAAAACTTTTCTTTATTCCATCCATCCAGTGTGAGATTAGGCCCAATTTTCTGCAACTCATTGATGTCACATCCAGAAATGCCATTGATTTCTTTGCTGATTGAGTAACCTGGGAGTTTAGAAGGATGGCCAGATGTAGCAAAAACTCATGTATGTAGAGAAGATTCAATCTACAGAAATCCTCTAAAGCATACTTGGTGTCTTTGGTAACCAGATATTCTTGGAAGAATCATCCACGAATATGATTATTTGTGAACTGATGATATATTCCGACTTTAATTGTGTCTCCCATTTTTCTTCAGGTCCATGTGGTTTGGTGAGCTGTTTGGTTCTAGTGAAGAGGATGATCAGGATGTCTTGCTTGCCTTGCATTTTAAATAGCTTGCTGATGACAGAAGTGGTATGTAACCGTGGTGGTGGAGGTGGTGGTGGTGGTAGTGATGATGATGATGATGATGAAGATGATGGTGATAATGATGATGGTTATGATCAAAGAGTTTTAGATTTATATCCAGTCAGTAAGAAATCAGTCAGATTGTTATATGATTATTGTGAATAGGTTTAGGTTTTCAAACTTCAATACCTGACAACTTAAAAAGAAAACACTTACATAAAAGTTATTTTCAAGTATGATTGGGCCAATCTGCATTAATTAGTTACATTCTGGTTTTCACATAACAGCTTTTTTCTTTATTTGCCCAAACAGGTGTGGTTGTCATCTCAAGATCTAGCCAAGAGCTGCAAACAACATGCCACAGCAATGCCCAGCTCAAGAAATCTATCAAGGTCATAGAAAACATGGAGACTAAGGAAAAGGTATGGGAGAAGAGTGAAGTGGAGAAAACAGGAGAAGGTGGAAGACCAGGGAGAGGAGGGGATGAGAAGGTTAAGCTTCAAAGGAAGGTTAATAAGAAAGGGAAGAGCGATGGAAGGAAGAGCTTGAAGAGTGATGGAAACAGGAGTTCAAAGGAGGGAGGTGGTGAGGTCTGTCATGGAGGAAAAACTGGAAAGCTAACTGATGAGAAGAAGAAAGGAAAAGAGGAGAGGAAAGCAAAGGAAGAGAAGAAGAGATCCACTCAATAATTCATTCCAGAACCTGGGGTAATAGAGAAGAAGAAGTCCCCGGAAGTCAGGTTTCACATGTAAGTTTGTGTAATAATTATATTTAGCAGGATATGTGATTGTATAGCAATATACGTCTATTTGCCTACTGAGGTGCTTTGGGATACCTGTATTTATGCTGGCTCTAGCTCCAGCTGCAGTTTCTCACTTAATGCCCTTCAAGGAATGAAGTCTGCAAAGATTCACCACACCTGGGTCAAGAGAGACAGTTCATAGTGAAATGTTTTGTTTGCATATACTCAAGACAGATTCAAACCCTCATACTCTTGATTTCAAAGTCAAAGGAAAGAACTGAAATAATGGTAAATTGCAGTACCAGAGTACTGTCATGTAAATCTATCCCAGATCTTTCATCTCAAACCTCCAACTTGACAAACTTCGATACCCATTGGAGACTGTGACAAGATGTGTCAGTTGGTCATACATGTATGAATCACTCAAATACTAACTTGGAAGATTTAGACCATAGGAATCATTCCAAATCACTTCATTTGCAAAAAATTTAGATCTCTCTCAAAATTGTATTTGACTCTGTTGTTCAATCAAATCACTTTTCCCCCTCTCCCCTCCCCCACCCCCATAGCCAAGTATCAACAATACCAGTAGAGTCAGTAGACCTACATGTCATGTATACGTAATGCCGTTTTAGATCCAGGACTTCTCAGCGATGGTCTGTTTAGCCAAGGAGGAACTGTGCCTAGCAGCCCAGGAGCTGGAGAGTGGCCAGGTAGCACCGTCACCAGAGGGCAACACTGGAATCACTACATCTGAAGCAGCTGTAGTCACCCTGACCAACCACCTTCGTGCAGGGATATCAGAAATGATCTCAGGCTCCTGCACATGTACAGGTCAGTGTCTTTGATAACTAGATATTCTTGGAAGAATCATCCACGAATATGATTATTTGTGAACTGATGATATATTCCGACTTTAATTGTGTCTCCCATTTTTCTTGAGGTCCATGCGGTTTGGTGAGCTGTTTGGTTTTAGTGAAGAGGATGATCAGGATGTCTTGCTTGCCTTGCATTGTAAACAGCTTGTTGATGGCAGAAGTGGTATTTAACCATGGTGGTGGTGGTCGTGGTGATGATGATGATGATGATGATGATGATGAAGAATATGATGATGGTGATAATGATGACGGTTATGATCAAAGAGTTTCAGATTTATATCCAGTCTATAAGAAATCTGTCAGTGATTATTGTTAATAGGTTTAGGTTTTCAAAATTCAATCCCTCTCATTAGCTGACATACATACCAGTAAAGTTATTTTTTACAAGTGTGATAGGTTTTTTTTCTTTATTTGCCCAAACAGATGTGCTTGTCATCTCAAGATCTAGCCAAGAGCTGCAAACAGCATGCCACAAGCTGATGGGTATCAATGCCCAGCTCAAGAAATCTATCAAGGTCATAGAAAACATGGAGACCAAGGAAGAGGTTGAGGAGAAGAGTGAGATGGAGAAAACAGAAGGAGAAGGTGGAAGACCAGGGAGAGGAGGGGATGAGCAGGTTTAGCTTCAAAGGAAGGGTAACAATAAAGGGAAGAGCGATGGAAGAGCTGGAAGAGTGATGGAGACAGTTCAAAGGAGGGAGATGGTGAGGTCAGTCATGGAGAAAAAGCTGGAAAGACAACAGATGAGAAGAAGAAAGGAAAAGAGAAGACTGCAAAGGAAGAGAAGAAGAAGAGATCCAGTTGAGTATTGACTCCAGAACCTGGGGTAATAGAGAAGAAGAATATGTAAATCTGTGTAATAATTATATTTACCAAGATATGTGATTGTATAACAATATACAATATGTCTCTTTACCTACTGAGTTGTTCTGTTTTAGGGATACCTGTCTTTATTCTGGCCCCAGACCCACCTGCAGTTTCTCACTTAATGCCCATTAAGGAATGGAGACTGTATTTATTTATATCCAGCCAGTAAGAAATCAGTCAAATGGTTATTGTGAATAGGATTAGGTTTCCAAAATGCAATACTTCTCATTAGCTGACAACTTAAAAAGAAAACACCTACGTATTGGTAAAAGTTATTTTTTACAAGTGTGATTGGGCCAATCTGCATTTTAATTACATTCTGGTTTTCACATAAGTTATTTTTCTTTATTTGCCCAAACAGGTGTGCTTGTCATCTCAAGATCTAGCCAAGAGCTGCAAACAGCATGCCACCAGCTGATGGGTATCAATGCCCAGCTCAAGAAATCTATCAAGGTCATTGAAAGCATGGAGACCAAGGAAGAGGTGGAGAAAGCAGCAGGAGAAGGTGGAGGACCAGGGAGAAGAGGGGATGAGAAGGTGAAGCTTCAAAGGAAGGGTAACAAGAAAGGCAAGAGTGATGGGAGGAAGAGCTGGAAAAGCGATGGATGAAAAGAAGAAAGGAAAATAGGAGAAGAAAGCAAAGGAGGAGAAGAGAGCCAGTCAAGAATTCATTCCAGAACCTGTGGTAATGGAGGAGAAGTCCCTGGAAGTCAGGTTACATATGTAAGTCTGTGTAATAATTATATTTACCACATTTGTATAGCACCTATACAATGTCTCTTTACCTATTGAGGTACTTTGGGGATACCTGTCTTTATTCTGGCCCCAGACCCACTTGCAGTTTCTCACTTAATACCCATCAAGGAATGGAGAAATTTAGATTCTCTCTCAAAATTGTATTCAACTGTGCTGTTCAATCAAACCAACCACCCCCCCCCCCCCCCCGAAACCTAAGTATCAACCTTACTAGTAGCTACAAGATCTGTAGACCTACATGTAATGTTTATATATTGCCGTTTTAGATCCAGACTTTTCGGTGATGGTCTGTTCAGCCAAGGAGAAACTGAGCCTAGCAGCCCAAGAGCTGGAGAATGGCCAAAGTAGCACTGTCTCCAGGCTGTAGTCACCCTGACTAGTCAGGTAGTCAACCACCTTGGGCGCAGGGTCATCTCAAGATCTAGCCAAGAGCTGCAAACAGCATGCCACAAGCTGATGGGTATCAATGCCCAGCTCAAGAAATCTATCAAGGTCATAGAAAACATGGAGACCAAGGAAGAGGTTGAGGAGAAGAGTGAGATGGAGAAAACAGAAGGAGAAGGTGGAAGACCAGGGAGAGGAGGGGATGAGCAGGTTTAGCTTCAAAGGAAGGGTAACAATAAAGGGAAGAGCGATGGAAGAGCTGGAAGAGTGATGGAGACAGTTCAAAGGAGGGAGATGGTGAGGTCAGTCATGGAGAAAAAGCTGGAAAGACAACAGATGAGAAGAAGAAAGGAAAAGAGAAGACTGCAAAGGAAGAGAAGAAGAAGAGATCCAGTTGAGTATTGACTCCAGAACCTGGGGTAATAGAGAAGAAGAATATGTAAATCTGTGTAATAATTATATTTACCAAGATATGTGATTGTATAACAATATACAATATGTCTCTTTACCTACTGAGTTGTTCTGTTTTAGGGATACCTGTCTTTATTCTGGCCCCAGACCCACCTGCAGTTTCTCACTTAATGCCCATTAAGGAATGGAGACTGTATTTATTTATATCCAGCCAGTAAGAAATCAGTCAAATGGTTATTGTGAATAGGATTAGGTTTCCAAAATGCAATACTTCTCATTAGCTGACAACTTAAAAAGAAAACACCTACATATTGGTAAAAGTTATTTTTTACAAGTGTGATTGGGCCAATCTGCATTTTAATTACATTCTGGTTTTCACATAAGTTATTTTTCTTTATTTGCCCAAACAGGTGTGCTTGTCATCTCAAGATCTAGCCAAGAGCTGCAAACAGCATGCCACAAGCTGATGGGTATCAATGCCCAGCTCAAGAAATCTATCAAGGTCATTGAAAGCATGGAGACCAAGGAAGAGGTGGAGAAAGCAGCAGGAGAAGGTGGAGGACCAGGGAGAAGAGGGGATGAGAAGGTGAAGCTTCAAAGGAAGGGTAACAAGAAAGGCAAGAGTGATGGGAGGAAGAGCTGGAAAAGCGATGGATGAAAAGAAGAAAGGAAAATAGGAGAAGAAAGCAAAGGAGGAGAAGAGAGCCAGTCAAGAATTCATTCCAGAACCTGTGGTAATGGAGGAGAAGTCCCTGGAAGTCAGGTTACATATGTAAGTCTGTGTAATAATTATATTTACCACATTTGTATAGCACCTATACAATGTCTCTTTACCTATTGAGGTACTTTGGGGATACCTGTCTTTATTCTGGCCCCAGACCCACTTGCAGTTTCTCACTTAATACCCATCAAGGAATGGAGAAATTTAGATTCTCTCTCAAAATTGTATTCAACTGTGCTGTTCAATCAAACCAACCACCCCCCCCCCCCGAAACCTAAGTATCAACCTTACTAGTAGCTACAAGATCTGTAGACCTACATGTAATGTTTATATATTGCCGTTTTAGATCCAGACTTTTCGGTGATGGTCTGTTCAGCCAAGGAGAAACTGAGCCTAGCAGCCCAAGAGCTGGAGAATGGCCAAAGTAGCACTGTCTCCAGGCTGTAGTCACCCTGACTAGTCAGGTAGTCAACCACCTTGGGCGCAGGGATGTCAGACATGCGCTCAGGCTCCTGCACGTGTACAGGTCAGTGCTTCAGCTCTTTATGAAAGACCTTTAGGTCTTTCTATACACACACCTTACAACCCAATGAAAACAGGATTCTTTGATACATTGTAATAAAATAGGATGTGAATTTTATGGATATTTCAATGTATTTGTTCTTTCTGATTAAGGTACCTAATGTTGATTTAAATAGTATCAAAGCTGTTGTTTATTCTGTGCATCCATCGTGAGATAAGGCCAAATTTCCTGCAAATCATTGTTGATGATGGTTATGGTCATAGCGTTTCAGATTTATATCCTGCCAGTAAGAAATCAGTCAGATTGTTATTGTGAATAAGTTTAGGTTTTCGAAATTCAATCCTTCTCATTAGCTGAAAACTTAAAAAGAAAACACCTACATACCGAAAAAAAGTTATTTTTTACAAGTGTGATTGGGCCAATCTGCATTTTAGTTACATTATGGTTTTCACATAAGTTTTTTTTTTCTTTCTTTGCCCAAACAGGTGTGATGCCACAAACTGATGGGTATCAACGCCCAGCTCAAGAAAGCTATCAAGGTCATAGAAAACATGGAGACCAAGGAAGGGGGTGGAGGAGAAGAGTGAGATGGAGAAAGCAGAAGGAGAAGGTGGAGGACCAGGGAGAGGAGGGGATGAGAAGGTTGAGCTTCAAAGGAAGGTTAATAAGAAAATGAAGAGCAATAGAAGGAAAAGCTGGAATAGTGACGGAGACAGGAGTTCAAAGGAGGGAGGCAGTGACGTTGGTCACTGAGGAAAAGCTGGAAAGGCAACGGATGAGAAGAAGAAAGGAAAAGAGGAGAAGAAAGCAAAGGAGAAGAAGAGATCCAGTCGAGAATTAATTCCAGAACCTGGGGTACTAGAGTAGAAGTCCCCGGAAGTCGGGTTTCACATGTAAGTCTGTGTAATAATTATATTTACCAAGATATGTGATTGTATAGCAATATACAATGTCTCTGTACCTACTGAGGTGCTTTTGGGATACCTGTATTTATTCTGGCCCTAGCTTCAGCTGCAGTTTCTCACTTGATGCCCTTCAATGAATGGAGACTGCAAAGATTCACCACACCTGGGTCAAGAGAGACAGTTCATAGTGAAATGTTTTGTTTGCATATACTCAAGACGGATTCAAACCCTCATACTCTTGATTTCAAAGTCAAAGGAAAGAAGTGAAATAATGGTAAATTGCAGTACCAGAGTACTGTCATGTAAATCTATCCCAGATCTTTCATCTCAAACCTCCAACTTGACAAACTTCGATACCCATTGGAGACTGTGACAAGATGTGTCAGTTGGTCATACATATATGAATCACTCCAGTACTAACTTGGAAGATTTAGACCATAGGAATCATTCCCAATCACTTCATTTGCAAAAAATTTAGATCTCTCTCAAAATTGTATTTGACTCTGTTGTTCAATCAAATCACTTTTCCCCCTCTCCCCCCCCCCCAAAGCCAAGTATCAACAATACTAGTAGAGTCAGTAGACCTACATGTCATGTATACGTAATGCCGTTTTCGATCCAGGACTTCTCAGCGATGGTCTGTTTAGCCAAGGAGGAACCGAGCCTAGCATCCCAGGAGCTGCAGAGTGGCCAGGGAGCACTGTCACCAGATGGGTGACACAGGACTCACCACGCCAGAAGCAGCTGTCGTCGCCCTGACCAATCACCTTGAGCACAGGGATGTCAGATGTGCTCTCAGGCTCCTGCACGTGTACAGGTCAGTGATTCAGCTCTTTACCAAAGACCTAGAGGGGAGCGTTTCTTGAAGTGTCTTGCCAGTGGTTTTTACCAACATCTGTTATAAGCTACTGATATTCTTGCCTCTGATTGGCTGAGAGCAAATTTGTCAGTAAAAATCACTGAAGAGACACTTCATGAAACGCTCCCTGATCTATACACTTGCTTTACAAGCCAATGAAGACAGAATTCTTAATAGATGTAATAAAATAGGATTAAATTGTGAAAATATTTCAATGTATTTGTTCTTCCTGTTTGAGGTCTTAATGTTCATTTGAATTGTATCAAAACTGATGTATATTCCATCCATCCATTGTGAGATAAGGCCCAATCCACAGAAGTCCTCTAATGCATACTTGGTGTCTTCGATAACCAGAGATTCTTAGAAGAATCATCCACAAATATAAAGATTTGTGAACTGTATTCTGGCTTTTCTTTCAGTTTCATGTGGTCTAGTGAGCTGTTTGGTTCTAGTGAAGAGGATGATCAAGATGTCTTGCTTGCCTTGCTGTGTAATCAACTTGCTGATAGCAGAAGTGGTATGTAACAATGGTAGTGGTGATGATGATGATGGTGATGGTGGTGGTGGTGGTGATGGTTATAATGAGATGATGATAATGATGATCAGATTTAAAGTGATTACACAATGATAATTTTTTTTTTGATGTATGATTGAGAATAGAATTATAAGAAGAATAACATTAAACATATGATTTTCAATCTAAATCAATGAATTTTGGCTAATTTTCTCATAAAAAGTCAAGAGCTGAACAAAAAATTTGAGTATGAGGTATGACGTCAAAGTGGGTACCCAGCTTTGCAGTTGTGCTGTACGCTAGACTGTACAATATGCGCGCATTTTGCTAGAAGTGCGTGACAAGGTACCCAATTTGATGTCAAAATGACGTCAAAGTGGGTGCACAGTTGAAACTGGGTTACAGCTCATGGTTCAAAAATATCCTGAAATCTTACCACATTTGACGGTTTCCTTTGGAGCGCGACTTTTTAAAAAACTTTAGGCAGATTATTTTCTGCTAATAAATTAATGCTCTTTTAAATGAACTAACATTGTTTCAGCATTGGGTACCCCCTTTAAATGTAAATCCAGTCAGTAAGAAGTCAGATTAAAATATGTTATATGATTACTGCAAATGATATTTCAAAATAATGTGACAAAATTCCAGAAGTCCCAAATTCCAGAATTCAGTTCCTCTCATTAGCTAATGACCTTAAAAAACCACCTGCATGAAAGTTATTTTCGATTTGGCTATTTGCACATCTGCAGTGTTCTTACATTCTGGCATTCACATAAAGTATTTTCTTTATTTACCCAAAACAGGTGTGCTTGTCATGTTAACGTCTGGCCAAGAGCTGCAAACAGCATGCCACAAGATGATGGGTGTCAAAGCTCAAGAAATCTATGAAAGTCATAGAAAACATTGAGACCATGAGGGATGACACCAAAACGATTGATGAGGAAGAGGTAGAGTCTCATCTAATCTCACTGTTCTCAGCAAAGTCATTGAGGAAATTGAGGAGGTGTGAATAAAGACAAGATGGAGGCTCTTCTGTTGAAACTCTCAGAGGACAATATTGTCAGTGCTTGGGCAACAGGGGTGGGGGTTGAACCTTCCTCTCCCGCCACAGGAGAAAGTTTTGCACCCTTCCCAGATATGGACAGCGGTGTCATAGCTGAGACACCAGACTCTCAGGCTCTGGATAATGAAACTTCTGCAGCGATGATGTAACAAGGGCAAGGAAGCTCCTTAGGAAGCAGTCTACAGGAGAGACAGAGAATGAGGTGGAGAAGAAGGCTCTCGGAATCTGTGAGGATGTTTGACAGAGGGATTTACACAGAACTCTAGGACCAAGTATCCCTTGCTATTCTAGGAACAACACAAATATCTTTTTGAAAATGCATAATCATTCAAAAGATTAAGCATTTATCCATCATAGTATTGAGTGAGTGGACTGAAATCCATGGCAGGACAGAAAACATTCTCTTTTTCATTTCAGAGGAGATCCTTTGTATCGTATTCACTGTGCATATAATGTATCATCATAACCACTAACATTAGGCTGAATGCAAAGAGGAATATGTTTTAGTTGTATTTAGTTGTCTTATTTGATGTGTGACAGGAAGACATTTTATTGAACCCTGTCAGAGTGGCTACCTCTCTATAAAGGCCATCTGTGTACAATACCTGCTTGGAAAGCAAGTCTGTGTTGTCTGTCTAGATAGGCTACCTACCTGATCCTGTAGCCCATTCTAACCTTTCTCTTTGATGGCCTTTATGGACAGGTTTCTAAGCAACCTCCCTATAACAACCATCAGTTCAACAGTACTCATCTGTAGTTTTCCTCTAAGAGATATGTGACAGGTTAAAAGTGTACAGTAATGCTTTAGTCTCTACTTATACCAAATTCACAAATAGCAACTATCAATTTCAAGTTCCTGGCTCAAACGCAAGAAGAAAAGGTGAAAAGGAAGACAATCCGAACAGTATTATGTAATTCAAATCTACCATTGAATTATGGTCTTTATTATAATAATCACAATACAACATCACTGCAAATTCATATGACATGGTCACTGACTGTTGGGGAAACAACCTGTACGGAAAACAACAGAGTATTTGTTCTCGTAATCAATAAATAGAATGGTTAAATCAATAAACGAAACAAACTTCCAAGACCATAATAAAGTAAATACATAATACATCTCCTGATAACCAAGATATCAAAACAATAATGAATTATAATGAATTAGCTTCTGTCTATAAGTACTTCCACCCATCACAAAGTTGCATAAAAAATGTAAAATGAATGTTTACAATTGTTCACCATAAGCATTTACCTTCAGGCAAAGTCTAATGAGTTACTGACATCAGTATCCTTAAGCTTGACCACCATCTCCAGTGGGTTTTGACATACTTGATGTATTTCAAGCAATGCAGCCACGGCTACACAATAAAGTAAACAAACAAATTTATATACCTTATTATAACATTCTAGGCCTCTGATTGGTCAAAGAGGCAGTCATGGAAACCGCTAGCTGACTGCCGGGCATATAGCCTAAAAACTATTGACTGGGCATGATGGTTCAACCTCAAAAGATCAGTGTACAATACATGGTTTGTTACCTGCTAGCCGCTGGCATAAATTCACTTTGAGGAGTGGGGAGATGATTGACTTCTTTGCCGATTTTTTTTTTCTGTCAAACCCACACTTAAGTATAACCACACACCCTCACCCACCTGCACATTAGCCTCCCCCCCCCCCCATTTGTTCTTTATTTTGCGAGCAAGCTAAAAATAACCACTTTTCATGTTTTTAATCGTGTTTTCAAATAGAAATTCCAAAATATGTTATTTTATGACAAGTTATCAAGATTTTACTAACTGATTAATCAAAATATTTCTTCCTTAAAAAGTTTCTGGGGGGGGGGATATTTGACATGCCATCCCCCCTCTCGAAAAAGTGGGGGGATATATCCCACATCCCCCCCCCCCTGGGATTTACGCCAATGGCGCTAGCTTTAGAAAAGTAAGCAGGATAAGATATCTTGCGCATGTATCTATATTTGCACATTGTGAGAATTTAATCACTTTGATTTCTCTGCTGACCAATAGCACGACAACTTCATTTTAATGCCTTAATTTAGCATAAATTAAGTGGGATGTGGTATATAAAACAAATATTGGCTGCTTATTTTTTCAGGTCAAGGTTAAAACTATAGCTCCTCGGTGATCTCGAGACTGTACTATGCCCCTCGACTTCATCTCGGGACATAGTCGGGTTTTAAGATCACCTTTGGCTATAGCTCCAACCATGCCCCTCAAAGCAGTCAATATTTGTATAATATTACATATACTTGGTAAATTACTACTACACATATCACATAAATCAAAAGAACTTTTTACATATAGTGATTATACCAGCAAAACGCAACACATTGCTTAGTGATTCTCTCTCTCTCCATCTATAAGCAAATGAAAGTTAACCTATGCAACCAGCACTAGATTTTATATACTGAATACAGTTATTTTAGAATATAAACTGCAAATATTGACAAAACAAAGCATTCGTAATATACAGCGAGAAAAAGTAATTCGTCAAGGGACGAATTAGGTGGTCTCTCACATTCTTTTAGTAAAAGAATGTCTCGGGGGACGTCGATATTAAATGTCATAAAGAAGATAACGTCTGGGAAGAAGACTAATATAGATATGGGACGATTTGAAATCACAGTATCACGAACAGTTGACTCAAAGATGTATTAACACATTAACGAATGAGATTTGCAATAGGGTTGTACATTAACTATTGTATACTGCATTGCAATATACATAACAGGCAAAATAACGCAGTTATGGCATTGTTTGTAATTGTATGTGTAAACGTAGTCGATGAGGATGGTAATATAAAAGGGCAAAAAATGTAAAAAAAAAAACGAGAATAGAATTCGTCACAGACTCGTGACGAATTAGGTGGTCTGTCCGTGTCTTAGGTTTTGACATGGACAGTGAGAAAGTCATTGGTAAAGACTATTGATCAATATTTACATAAAAGAAAGTGGATATTTTGATATCGCAGTATAATGAAAGGTTGAACAAAAGGTTTATTTCACGTTAAGGAATCAGATATTCAATAGCTGGGGTTGTACATAAACTACTGTGCATTGCATTGCAATAGTTATAACAGGCAAAAAAAGGCACCCTGATAGCAGAGACTGGTAAGAATAACATCATATTTACGTCTTTTTAAAGTCGTGTCATACGTCTTATTTACTTATTATATATATGTCTTTAAGACGATACTTTGCACCAGCACACGACGTAAATTAAGATGTCATATTTTTACGGCACTTTTACATTATATTGGTTAGAAGAAAACGTCTTTATGGCGTATTTACGACCCAAAGGAAGCTCGCAGACTGGTAAAAATTACGTCATAAAGACGTCAAAGTTTCAAAACTGGTTTAGAAAATATTTTAGAATGTATACAACATTACGAAGTTTTCTCTTTGTTAATGTTCTAGCCTATAGATCATCCTATACTAGCCCTATATCCTAACATCCTACATGTCCTACGTCCTATACCTAACTACTGATGCTTTTTATCGACATTACTCGACTGTAGTGTAGTACTTGAAAAAAACAGTTAGAAATTACAATTTCTTGATACATTCTGAAATACCTTGCCCATGACATTTAGTGAATGGTGTTCAACATGGAAGTACATTGTTCATTAAATCAGTAGTGCAATCATGGAATAAAATGTTAAAATTCAAATGTTATCTTCCTTTTTTCACGAAGTTTAGTCATTTCTGGTCATTCATGAATATTCATGAATTTCGATCAACTATTACAATCGTATCACGACGTAAAGACGTCATATTATGGTCTTGAAAAAAGCTGTTATAAAGTGGGAAATAATTGACGTAAAAATACGTCTTGTTCTCGTCTTTAAAAAAGACGTCAAAAAGTGGTAAATATTTGACGTGAAAAATATGTCATCTTATGTTAAAACAAAATTTGAGAATATTTTGGTTATATAGGCCAAAGACGTCATAAGGTTGTTGTAAAGTAGTCGTGTATAGGCCTACGACATATGACGTGTGGACCAGTTTATAACCAGTTCTTGCCGTCTTAGAGACGTCCGTCTGCTATCAGGTCAGATTACGTTGTCTTTCCACATTTCATTCTTAGTCGTCTTTTCCTTTCCTTCTTGTTTTATTTTTCTTCTTTTGTTTAGAGGTAATATTGCTTTTTTTTCTATCTTTTCTGTCCTTCCTTTATGTTTTCCTTTGTTTTTAATCTTCCTTTCTGTCTTCTTTAATTTTCTTTCACTTTCATGGCGAGACCTCCGCGACGATTAAGAGAATTATTTAGATGATAGGGTTGTAAACTACTGCAGTGCAATATATAGGCATGAAGGTAGTTTATTACAATGATTGTGACTGCATATGTAATCTAGTCAAGGCATAGTAATTTACAAGGTAAAAAGAAAGCAAATGGAAAATATAGCCCCTAGCTTTCCTCTGGACTCGAACCCCCGGGGGAGGGGGGGGGGGGGCACTCGCCGGGATCAGTATATAATGCGTGGTGGGTATGTGCCGCGGAGAAGACCCCCATTTTTACACTCAAATTTCCGTTCCAAAGCATAGCATTTTTATCTTATTGAGAAAAAGAACAAAGAAAGCCGTTCCAAAGCATGGCATTTTCTTCTTATCGAGAAAAAAGAAGACAGAAATCCGTTCCAAAGCTTCACATATTTTTCGTTACGCCGTTCCGGCCGCATTGATCCGCTACAATGAGCTGCATTTTTGGTGAAAAGCGGCCCGCTGAGCGCTGTCCGACCATCGCCTCTGCGCGAGCGCACCCGGCGGCCGTGCTGCCGGGCTAGCTGCATGCACGTATGCCCGTTCCATAGGGATACATACGCACTCACACACAGGCGAACCGTTCCAAGACCCCCGTTTGCACAAACATTTGTAGTTCTGAAGCCCGTTCCGAAGACCCTCCTTTTCACAATAAGCCCATTCCAAAGCCCCCGTTTTTTTTGTCTCGCCCGCGGCACATACCTACCACTTTTGGGGTCGAGTGCCCCCCCCCCCCCCCCCGGGCTCGAACCAGGGACCTAGATGAAGCAAGTGCTTTCATTCCAGGATACGGCTCATGGAGTTTCACTTGGATTTTATCTTCCATTTAAAAATTCTACATATGTTTTATGAAATGTTCTTTTAACTATCCATAATTCTCTTTTTTGTGCAAAAAAATCAGGCTTTAAAAACATAGTTTTAGATATAAAATATGAAGAATAGATTAGATATCTTTCACACGTTAAATGAATGGTGGACGCAATTTATCGAGTCTATTATAAGCGCAGTATTTTACCTTTGCCAAAACGTAGTACGGAAGTAGCTGAGAGTAATTTGTCTTGTAATTCAATGTCTTTGTTTATACAATATATGCTGCAGCTGGGAGATCGAGTTCGACTACGGCATTGGATATCGATGAAGCCATAATCGAGGTACTATTTGTTCGATTTCATCCAAATTCGGGTAATAGATTGCATATGAATTCGTTCATTAGAAAATGAATGCCATGAGACATAGTGCTCTGTGACATTGTGTGGGGTTATGAGGAATACAGTTCTTCTTCTTTCGTTGTATGGTATCGGCAATCAGTCATATTTGACTATTGTTGCCAATGACATTATAAATAAAGGATTCACTTCAGTATTTCTTTCTCTTTCTTTATCTCTTTCAATTTATATATAATTTCAAGTATATTTTGAGCTATTTATATACATATCTGTAATCGAGACTCAGAAATGAATATGAGTAAAAGAAAGAAAAAAAATAATAATAACCACATACTTCAGCTCAGTTCCAAGCTAGCGCTTGCCCAGCCCTTTCATAGATGCAATCTTACCAATAGCAGTACATACCGTTTTTTTCGGGCATACCTAGGTAACTCATGCATAGACGTGGGGGCACTGTTGTACCTGTGCTTACTGATGGGTCAGACATTTAATTTGGATAATTATATCTAGCAATGAGATGAAAACACTTGTGGGCTGTGTTAGTAATGTAGGATAGTATTAAATGCACATATGAGTATCACTCATACATTATTACATGACTTATATACACAAGAAGAATAAATACAAGTAGTTTTAGCATAGATACACTTTAGTTAGTCTTTACTGAGAAAAGGGGGGTTAAACCCCACCTTCCCAGAGAGCCGTTTCGTTCTGTGAACGATAGCCCTTTGAATTTGTGGATCACTACTTTTCAAATACTCAGTTATTTGTCTTGCATTGGTTCATTCAATTCAGATAGAAGCATCGCTCTCTCGATAAGGAATTTTGGGCAATCTATAAGGTAATGACGGACAGTTTCAACCTGTTGACATCTATCACAGAAACCAGTTGCATGAATACCCAGTCTTAAAAGATCATGATTGAGACCAATCACTCCAACTCGAAGACGATGGAGTATAATTTCTTGTTGCCTACCTAGATTACATGTGAAAGTAGATGTAACAGATGGCTGCAGCTCTTTTAAACTGGAATTTGTTTGATTCCACCTGTCTTGCCAGAGTAGTTTAGAACTCCGAACTATAATTTGCTTTACTTCCGAAAGTATTATTTTATTATGTATTTCAATGTTGTTAAATAGAGCTGTTTTTGCACATGAGTCTGCTATTTCATTGCCCATAATTCCGCAATGTCCTGGGATCCATTCCAGATATATATCTATTCCTGAGTATTTAAGCCTCGTAGTAATCGTTAATATTTCGTTAATAATGGGTTTATTGTTTCGGTTTTGCAAGGATAAAAGAACACTGAGTGAATCACTAAATATTACAACACGTGTATAAATGTCCATATTTTCTACCCATTCAAGAGCGAGAAGAATGGCAATCAATTCCGCCCTGTAAGACGAAGTGAAGTTAGATAATCTTTTCCCTCGATATATCAAAAAGTATGGTACATAAAAGGCAGATGAACTAACTCCATTATCAGGTAATTTAGAACCGTCGGTATAGATATGGAGTTGATTCAACCATTTGGTGTTTATCAATTCAAGGCTTTGTTGCTGTAATTCCATAGGGTGGTCAGTTTTCTTTATTTGTAAACTTAATTCAGTAGATATAATTGGTGAACAAAATAACCATGGTGGAAAAATAGAGGGACAAAGTTTTTCGATAATTTCTTTTCCCATCTTACTCTGTAACCTAAATCCAAACGGTTTGCGAACCTTTTTACCTTTAAGGTATTCAAATTGCCAGCATGGTTCTGTATGGCTTATTAGTGGGTGATCAAAGTGTCTTTCGATGCTTTGTCTGTACTTACTAGATAATAATTGTCTTCTTAGGTCTAGAGGTAGCTCCCCCATTTCCACCTGTAGAGAACATAAAGACGTTATTACGGGAGACCCCCCGCGCATATCCTTAGTGCTTGACATTGCACAGAGTCTAGGCTCTTTTTAGTAGTTTGGGCTGCACTATCGTATGCTTGGCACCCGTAATCGAGAAGGGATCTGATAAGTGCTCGATAAACAATTAGAAGGGATTTTGACAAGCTTCCCCATTTTGTTCCTGTCAAGCTACGTAGTATGTTAAAGACGTTAGGTCGTGGGCTTTCACGGGAAATGGATCATAATTTGCTGACACCAGACTTTGTGAAAACTACCTGTAATAGAGCTACCCAGAGCTACATTTCTGGAGCACAGCAAAACAAGCTGTCCCACCAGAACATTCTTCGGCCTGCTTCGGGCATTATCGGGCCAGGGAAAGTGAGATAATGACTTTGCCATATGGGGAAAGGGTGAAGTATACAGACCATTGCATGTCTGCTCGTCACAAAACTCACAGTGACGGACAACAACCTGTTCCTGGGTAAGCAACCAATGGGTGTCAATTCCCTATGAAAGCCCACGACCTAGCGTCCTTTAAGTTTTCGTTTACATCTTGTAACTACATGATCTATATGGGGATGCCAGGACAATTACTATCGAATAACATTCCTAAAACATAGTGAGACTGTTTATATGTTAGAATATTCCCATCCAAGTTTAAAGCAGGTTGGGGAATATTAGAACTTTCCGTAAATAGTACAGGTACAGTTTTCTCATTAGATAGTTTAAAGCCCCATTGTTTAAACCAAGTGGATAATCTATCCAAATAAGCTTGGATTTTTAATCGACTTATATCCAAATGTTTACTAGACCTCCAAACTGCGCAGTCGTCTGCATACATGGATATGGACACGTCTGGGTCTGTTGGAATGTCCCTCATCATCACATTATATAGGAGGGGTCTCAGAACGCTACCCTAGGGTAAACCATTATGCATTTCGTATATACTTGATTCTGTATCAGAAATCCTTACTTGAAAGGTACGTTCTGTTAAATACTGACGCAAAAATTGAGCATCCTTCCTTGTATGCCACATTGAAAGAGTTTAAATAACAATCCTTCGACCCATAGACTATCGTAGGCCTTTTCCACATCCAAAAAGACTACTAACGTATGCTCACCACAATTAATGCTCTTTGTATGTCATTTTCCAGAAGAACAATGTTGTCAATTGAACTACGCCCTTTTCTAAAACCACTCAAGAAATTCGGTAATATATTATTCTTTTCTATGTACCATTGTAATCTGTCGTTAATCATACGCTCAATAGTTTTTGCAAAACATGACGTGAGCGATATGGGTCTATAAGAAGATACATTTTTAGAATCCTTGCCTGCTTTTAGAATTGGAACTAATATGGAGTGTTTTAAAGGACGTGGAATATCGCCTGTTTCCCAAATTTTATTAATGAAATATAACATAATGTTTTTAGCTCTCTCGGGCATATTTTCATAGTATTGGATATTGTCCTGTCCTGGCACAGTCCGTTTTGTGGTTTTAACAGCCTTTTGAAATTCATACATCGAAAAGTTTTCGTTGATAACGTGATCTCTCAAGAAGGGACAATTTCCCGTTGTTGTCAGGATTGTTTGGGGAGCGATTTCTTTATTTTTCAGTCCCAAAGATTGGAAAAATTTCCCTAGGGCCTCCGTTTTCTCTGGAGTTGATATGATATCCTGCCCATTATCAACCAGTATAGGCAATTTTTGAGATTTCCTTGTTGATACTCCATTTAACCGTTTTATGCATGCCCAAATCTTCGACTCGGGTATACCTGTCTAGTCTTTTACAAAAAGCCTGCCAGTATTCCCTTTCTGCTTGACGGAGAACTCGCTGGGCTTCCGCTTTCTTCTTCTTAAATTCATCTATTGCTTCAAAAGTGATTTCTTTTTGATTGTGATTTCATTGGACTATGTGCATTAAAGTCCCCCGTGATTATCATCTTGTCTTTTTTGTTCACAAACTTCAATAGTTCATTCAAAATAGATTCATTTAATTTCTTATACATGGATTATAAAAATTAATTATTGAAAATTTTTTCGTTGCCTATATAAACATTAACTTGTTGTAATTCCAAACTTGGATTGTTAAAAAGACCTTCGTAATTCACCCCGTGATGTACATAAATGGCACATCCCCCCCCCCCCCCTTACGTTGACCATCTCTATTTCTGGAGACACAAGTATATTCTGGAATAATGAAAGTACTATGGTCATGGAACCAAGTTTCCTGAATGCATAAAATATCATATTTTTCATTTTTATTCAGGTGATAACAAAGCTCTTGACCGTGCCGTGCCCCTGGGCATTCCATTGAAGTATGGAAAAAAAGGGCCGCAGTTATGGTAAGGCTAGCAGCCATTTTCTCGTAATCCTTGACTTTTTTCTTGAAATCGCCCGAAAGCTGGCAGAACGAGGGCTCTGATTACTTCGGGGGTTTTCCCTGTAAGTGACTGGACTAGTTCAAATATAAATTCCAGAATTTGTTCGTCTTTAGCAAATGAGAGGGAATTGACCCTCACTTTCGGTCTGCTGTTGGTTTCTGTTTGTTGTTTAGTTGGAATGTTAGTTACTGTAGCCTGAGAGATTGGGGGATCCCTAACTGAACTAGAGGTGGTAGGTTGACGAGATTCTAGGTCAGAGGACATATCGAAATGATTGCCTTTAGTACTTTGAACATCAGGTGTTTGGCTAGTGATTTGGATCTTAGATTTAGGGTTGGGTTGATGTTTTGCTCTGGGATCTTCTATGTCCGGTTGTTTACTTTGTTGTGTCATCCAAATTTGAGACGCTTCTGTGTATGTCAGTTTTTGGGTGATTTTGATCTCTTGAACTTGTTTTGCCTTGATTGCTTGTTCGCAACCATGATATGCACCAGAGTGGTTCCCACCACAATTAGGACATTTAGGCGATTCTTGGTTTGGACATTCTTGGAAAGTGTGGTGCTCACCACATCTAACGCACCTCATTTTGGATTTGCATATGTCGGCCGTATGCCCGTATCGTTGACACTTAAAGCATCTCTTGATTTGGGGGACATACAACTTAATTATGTTAACCGGGAAGATCTGAAAACATAGATTGACATTGTCAGGGAGGCCTTTCTTTTGGAAAGTCAGTATAACACTTCTCATAGGGATATAAATCGACTGGCCTTCACCAGCTCCCTCTGCTTGGTTATCAATATTCCTCTTATCTCTTTTAACGATTCTCTTAACTGCTGTTACATTCTGAGTTCTGAGTTTTTGTAGTAACTCTTCTTCTGTAATTTCAAGGGGGACTCCGTATATGACTCCTTGGATCCCTTTCCTACTTTCAGAGACTTTAACAGGTATGTTGTCTATCGATTGGATCTGTAATATCGCCCTCATTTGTTTGATGTTCTTACATTTTACCAATAGTCCTGAACTAATAGGTTTGATGAATTCTGCTGGTTGGTTATTGCATGCCTCTCTTATAACCTTCGAAATTTTCAGTGGGTTGAGGTTTTTCAGATTCTTCTGCCTGTCTATGGGTGCTATATATAGCTTGTAATCCGTAGATCTATCCATTGCTTGTCTATAGGAGTACGATATATAGTAGTGTTATCAGAGTCTGAAGCCGAATCATTTTGACTGAGATTTTCTATTTGAATTCTACGCTTTCCTGTCTTTTTCTTTTTTCAGGCTGATGGTGAGTGCTTTTTTTGCGGACAGTTTTTTGATTTACTACCCATTGATGTTCCTCGATCCTCGTCATGCACTTACCATCTGCTCGAGTTCTGAAATAGAACCCAAAGCCATGATTGGATGTAAGGGGATAGGCGGGAAAATTGAATACACGTGTGTTAGTTAAGGGACCGTGCAAACTAAGGGTTAAGTGCTGAGTGCTTGAAAAGCCCACAAAATGTCTTCTTACTCAGAAAATGTTCCAGCTTGGTCTGCAATTGATGCTTCCTACTATCGAGAACCAAAATCCGAAATATAAAACTCGAAATATGAAGTACGAAACTCGAAAATGCTGTAAAATGCTGTCACGTTGCTTCGCAGCTCCGTCTAGGCAGAAAGAAGAACTGCCAGTAAAAATAAGGTCTAAATGTTAGAGCTATAGACATAGTCACGTGTGTCTATAAATTATGGCATGGCCTGGGCTGACGATGGCCCACATGCGTGTAATTGTAATCATAGCGTTGACATGTCATGAGGAATTTAAAGCACCCTAAAATGCGCCCGTCAATTGTTTCTCCGGCATTCGAGTACGGTACCCGGGCAGCGACTACCGGGGTACTCGCCGTGTATTGTTGGTTCTTGTGTAGGTAAATGTCCCTACCGGCGGAGAATATGTACAGGGCGTTGTGGCGGTTGGTGAAGTGCAGACATTTCTGCCAGGCTCTCACTGAAAACACTCGGATCGCGTTAGCGCTTGCGGCTTGCCGAGGCTTCTTCTTCATCTTTCGTTAGGTTGAGTGGCAATCATTGATATATGACTATCACTATGAACATGGAGTACAAAGAAAGCAGACAAAATAAACAACCTCTCATTCTACCCTTCACAAACAATGGTTCTGGTAGTCAAAAGAACATCCCTTCACAGCTAGTATAGGTTTAATCATGTAGTTCCAGGTGAATATGCATGTGACACCTGTTCCAAATATTTTAGACAATATAGCAGTGAAGGGATGTTCTTTTGACTACCAGAACTATTGTGAAGGGTAGAATGAGGGGTTGTTTATTTTGTCCACTTTCTTTGTCCGTCATGTTCATGATGTATTGTCGCCAATGACTGTACAGGTTTATTTCCCTTCTCTCTATTAAAATATATAGAGTCTAGAGGTCTAGTCTATTATTTATTTTGTTTCTAGTATTGTCTTTTTTATTCTTTACTTGTGTTTTTTATTACCTTCAAATATAGAAATAATAGTTATCTTTATTTCAGGCTTGGTGGATTTAAATCACATTGATTTAAATCACCATGATTTAAAAAAAAAAAAAATCAGTGATTTAAATCACTTCCATTGAAGCATGTACAAATCACTGACAAATTGTTCAAATCTTCAAATTAACTGAAAAAATTTGAATTAACCTTATATCAACACAAAATCAATGAAACCTTTCTATCTACGTAAAACAAATGAAAATCAAGTCAATAGAATCAGCTAATTCCTTAAAAACTAAAGATGTATGTCGTCAACAGTTACCCCATTTTTTGTAAATGTCAAGCTCTTCTTCTGAAATTTTAAATTGTTTGTCAGTTATTAATAGTGAAACAAGTTTCTTATTTCTTTCTTATCATTTATCACACAATCCAAGACTTTCCAGAGAGCAGTTTGTGAAAAAATATATAAAAGTCAATGAGAAAAGGTTTGTTAGCAACTTTCAAATTTTGATCCTTCACATAAATTACTTCCGCCAATTAAAATGAAAAATAATCATGTAATCAACAGATTTAACATGCTTATTTTTTCTTGTTGCATTTATCATACAATTGATGTTTTAAAGAATATGTAAAAAATTACATTAACATAATGTAGTACAGTTCCAATTTGATTATTGAAAAAAGCTTTCTTTTATACACCTTTTAAGTCACTGTCAGTTTTACAGTTGATATAAAGTTAATTCAAAGATTTTTCAGTTGATTTGAAGAATGAAAACTGCCTTGAACAATTTGTCAGTGACTTGTACATGCTTCAATGGAAGTGATTTAAAACACTGATTTTTTTAAAAACCATATACACAGGGTTGGCAGATTTAAATCACGTTGATTTAAATTGTGATCTGATCATCATCCTCTCCTTCAAGCTCTACCTGTAAGTCACTGCATAACATTCTTAAATTATTAAGGCATATTATAGGTTCAGATTTTTTCTTGTTCTTTTCTTTTTTCCATAGATGCTGTACAAGTTGCAGCAATATTGCTACTTCTTGACTTTCCCGCTGTAGAACAGTTGGATGGTTTTGATATCACTTTCCCCATATTTAAGAGGCCATGTTCAGACAATAGAGCTAGTTTTCCACATTTGAATGTTGAGTTTGTATTGTAAAATCATGTGGTCTAGTAAGGATAGTATGAAAAGATAAAATTGTTTAGAGAAGAATGACTGTTTTTTCAGAATTAATACTGTTTGCTGGTATTGTGGGAAGATAGACTCGGATATGAAAAATAGGAAAGACTTTATAAAAAGATGTCTTCAGTCTACTTGATGTTACATTTATTTTGTTGATGCCTTACATACATTGCATCAATTACAATAGGTTAATTCAATCATCTCAATTTCAGATATAATATCATCTTCATTTCCTAAATAAGTTTCATTTCAAAATACATGTATTTACTACTTCTTTGAGTTTGAGATGAACATGTAGCTTTTGAAAGTAAAGTAATTCAAAAAAATATTATGGTTAAAATTGGACTAATAATAAGAAGACATGATAAATATCGATCTTCAAACACATGTGCCATTTGTCGAATATCATAAGTCATACTCTTCGTAAATCAATGAGAATGAAATCTTCATTGAAAATTTTGTTTTATAGAAATTACATGTTTACTGGAATTGCTGATTGTCTAAAATAAACCTCCTTATGGGGAACTTTGGAGTACAATACAGTTATTAAATTTTTTTTAACAACTTCAACCTGTTCATTTTTTTTCAACAACCACCAAATAATGACTTACAAGTACAACTTGTACATACATTTTTTGTGGTGGTATTTTAGCTTCAAAATTATGCTAACAATAAGCATGTAAGAACTTAAAGGAGCATTAACAGACTCTTGGTTTCGTACTTTTTTCAAGATTTTGTAATTAAATTTGATATTTTGAATTCTTATAAGCCTAAATATTGAAAATAGTAAATGAATAGTTATGTAGCTGTCACACATTTGGTACTCCTTCCGATGTCCAAAGTCACCCTGTACATGAAGCCAAATCATAGGGTGATATTAAACATGACCTATTTTCACATTTGCAAGGGTGGTCAGGTATCATGACTATACAGGTGGGTTCATGATCTTTTTATGTTCACTATCCAACCAATAGGCTTGAGCTTCCATTCTTCTATATTGCTGGAGTACCAAAAGTTCGAGGGCAATAAAAATCAAGCATTTTATGGACCTGGCAAAGAAAAGTACAAAAACAGTTTAAGGCAATGCAATATACGTGAGTACAATAGTCATTCATGATATTCACACATTCCCTTAAAATTACAGACAGAAAAAATACTGGAAATACCAAAAGGAAAAGAATGTAAATCAAACAATACTTTTTTTCTGTTGTGTCCACAGTTATCCCTGTGTGCAAAGTCATTCCAGTTTACGGTCTCTGTGATCTTTAATTTCATTGAGATGAATAACATAAGGAAAAAAATTATTTACTATATCTCTGTATTATGAAAATAGATTTGGGAATGGCAGAAGCATAAATTTCGAATGTGTGCGGTTGAGGATTCATTTAATGTTATATTTGGGAATTTTTAACTATCAAAGGGGGGAGGAATTGTGGAAATGAGGTTTTTTTATATTAGGGCGAAAGGTGTTGGTTTCATTGTAAAAGTTGTCTTTTTTTTTAATAATTCTCTCATTCTGTGTTTAACCTCTGACATGTCGAGCACGGTCCCATGACATATGCTCCGCCGACATTTGCTCCGCCGATAATTGCTCCGCCGATATATGCTCCGAAACGACATTTGCTCTGCCGACAATAACTCCACTGACATATGCTCCGAAACGACATCTGATCTGTTCTCCAACAGCCCCCCCCCCCCCCCCCCCCCCTTCGCCTTGCCCCCCTGTGGAAAATTCTTGGTTACGTCAGACAGTATGCTCTCGAATTCATTTTGTGCAGACGAAGCAATTGTCACCACAAAAAAAAAAAAATCAGCTCTCTCTTTTGGGAGCGGAGGGGTCGCTAGACTTTTTTCGGGGGGGGGGGGGAGGGGGCTGCAGAGGTCAGATTTTGGGCAAAGAATGCTAACGATTACCGACGGCCAATGTCGATAAATTCAACCGGATATTGCCCCCGAGGCATGTTAAGTTGTGTACGTACCTCTATCATATTTCCTTCTGAATTATATATTTGTTCATCTCACTTGCTGAATGTGTTTGCTTTCCGAAAACATCCTGCATCTAAATATTATACGAGAGAGCGCAGTGAGCGAGGAAAAATATACACTCTCTTTGTAGCAGTGTTATTTCATTGTCAAAATACACAAGCAAATAAGCTGAATATGACTTTATTTGGGCACCTTACTCCTTTTTTCCCCCTCCTTCCTCTTCCCTCTCCTGGACATGCCCTATTGTGTCCTCCGACCTCCAATATCTAGGGGGACACGTGTCCTCCTGTCCCCCGGGATTGACGCCCATGGACTGTCAACGAAATTAATTTGGCAGAGAAATTGTCGGCGACGCAGTTGTCACATTATTGTCGAAATAATTCGGCGAAATATAATTCCGCGGAGCAGATATCTAGTCGGAGTAATTGTCGGCGGAGCATATGTCGGCGGAGCAAATGTCATTTTCGAGCAAATGTCGGTGGAGCAAATGTTGGAGCAAATGTTGGCAGAGCAAATGTTGGCGAAGCAAATGTTGGTGGAGCAATTGTCGCGGAGCATTTGTCGGAATTTTCGGAGCAATTGTCGGTGGAGCATATGTCGGCGGAGCATTTGTCGTGTCACCGTTGAGCCCATATTCTTGTTTATGTACTACTGATGACAGAGGATGGGAATCAATTCATAATAACTATGATGAAATGAAGCAGTTTCTTATTTTTTTAATGATTATTAATTAAGGAAGGTGCCAAATTTTGCACTTTTGATATATACATGTATATTAAATTTTAAAAAAAAGTACTGTCTACTCTTTTTAGTTGTTCTTTATGATATGAACATGTTTGAGTGGAATTCCCCTTTAATAAGTGTTTTTAATGCAGTTATAATTTGTGCTGTAATGATGGCTGTATTCCTTGCCCAGTTATAAAATGCTGGTTGTACTTTCTAATTCAGATGTGAATACTTTCGAATGAACTTTCTAGTATTTTCCAGATTTAATAAAGTTTATGATCTTCACCTGTTGAAATTTATGCATACATACTTACTCTTCATTTGAAATGGCGATAACTGTGCCTTCAATCACCTCTTCTTCTGCTAGACGCTGTAGTGTGAAAATAAAGGAAAGAAAAATATAGGTTATGCGTTAGGAAGTCGTCTCATAGTGGTTTTACTTTCAGTAGTGTATTTCTAAGTTTGAAAACTGATATTTTCTAAAATATTTATTATCTTTGAGGAAAATTATATATTTTGTGAATAGATTTGTTAAAAATTCTGTGCATTAGAAAATAGCTTAATGTATGAGACAAAATGTTATTATATTAAGATAGGCAATTGAATAATTAATTGTTTTCTTCATATGTTTTCTTTTTGAGAGTGATTGTAGGGCTATGCTTTAATATAGTGTATTCTTTTAGATTATAGTTGGTTTATAGAGTTTTACAACAAGGTTATTTGTGTAGGATTTTAAAGTATTAATCAGAAAATTAAATCTTTTTATCCAAGAAATATAACATATTTTTATGAGCCATTGTATATGTACATGTATGTAACATATTACATTTCCTTGACAGTTAGCATATTCTTCAGTTATAAGATAGTGTATGGTTCTGAACTCATTTGTCATGAACAATATCAATAATACATATTAATCTTTATGTTTCAGAGATTGTTCATGCAAAATTTTGAGTTCCTATGTTGCATAATAAAAAATTTCAGGTCAATTAGAAGTTGAAAATTTGATCTGTTCTCCAACAGCCCTAATTTCAGGTTTTGACACTGAAAAGTTTATTTCTGAAGCAAATGTACATAGACTTCATTCTTGGCACTAAAGAATAAATGACAAAGACATAAGAATAGTAGATTGCACTTTGAATTAACAGTATGGTTCTATGGGAGCAAACTATGTTTTAGCAGTATACTCTCATTTCAATATGTTATCGATAGTATAAGGTTGAAATTTGTTTTGTATAATGCCTTTATAGTGGATAATACAATGTGTTAACATGTTTGAAGTCTCCAAAACATTGCTTTATATTGAGTTTATATACTTAGGTATATATGTATTCCTTGAACATTTCATATTTAATGTGAGAAAAGTAATAATGTCATTACAATAGTTTGGTGCACATGCACATTTACGTGTGTATGTAGACTGTGTTGCGATTATTTAAATCAGTTTGTATCAGATGCCTACAATTAATGGAAAAGCTATAGCTGATCATTTTTTTTGGGGGGGGGGGAAGGGGGAAGGGGGAACAAGAAAAAATGTTATAGCATATGTATCAATCAAAATTCATACAGAGGGATTGGTGATTTCAGTCTTACGTACATGTATATTCATGACAGCAGATTATTCAAGTTCTTTCAAAATATTTTGATGCAAATTCAGATTGCACGTAAACTTAATACAACAATACCTTTAAAAATATTGGAAGAATTTTAAAAAAATATATAGTATAGATATTTGTACAAACCTCGATTTGCAGGGATTGAGTTGATTGCAGTTCTTTGTTATTGTTGTAATCAGTGACTTCAACAGAAGTTAATCGCACTTTCTGGTGACGACGCAGTTCAATGGTGGAGTGTTCTTCCCACGATGATAGAGGAATAGCCTCATGTCCTTCGGTTAACGATATCGTTCGTACTCTCTTCCCTCCAGTTACATTTCTAATTTCACCAATCTGTAAAGATATAACATAGATTATGGGGTCAATCCACGTCAAATCAACTAATGCTTGTCACCCATCTATAAAGATATAACTTACTGGGATTAATCCACGTCAAATCAACTAATGCTTGTCACCCGACCCCCTTCGATTTTTTTTCAAACTCACACCAAGTGTTCCTCAGAGTGTCTAATATAAAACCCTGAAATAAGGTCAAATGGTTGCTAAGATACAGTCTTATATAGCAAGCAATACGTGTTTCAACAAATCAATTAAAATAAATTTATGCATTTTTGATCGACTATTGTGGCCTGATTTTTTATCCAACGGTGCTTATTATCTGGATATGGCAAGAACTTTATACTCTTTACAAGAAAAGTCAACTGAAATGCCAAACTGATTTTTCGTAACTGTGCATGAGGTCACCGAATATGGTGTTGAATTTAAATTTCGAAATTTCAGATGCATATTCAAAGCCTTACATCTCCAATATTTTATTAGCTCAGGTCCTAAAACCTTATGCTGTGAACGACTTTGACTTAAGTAATAATCTTGCTAAAAATCAGTGGAGTTGTGTGAGTTGTTTTTGTAGTGAGCGCCCTCAGAGTTAGAAAAAATGAAAAATGTGCCATGTTCAAGGTTACAGATCACCCTTTGTCCCATCTAGGAATACCACCAAACTTTGTTTATTAATAGACATTTACTTATATCATTAGCGGTTATCAAAGAAATTTTATTACCGAAATGTTCAGTGGCTAATTTACGCAACCAAAAATGGTTGTAAATGGCTGTAAATTACCAAAATGGCACATGTGGAGTTCGGATGGCATTTCAGATTTCCTTAATTCCAAGATAAAAGGCCCCATCCCTATCATATTTACAGTAACAATAATCTGTTATACGTATTTCAGTAATATATACCACAAGACCCTTGTTTGCAAGATATTGATCTTGAACTTCAGTCCGAAATGTGATAAAAACAATTATCTTGCCATTTTCCTCATGGATTTATGTGTGAATGAGTATTTTAGAAGGCATTTAATTCAGCAATATTTAAAGAAGTATGAAATATTACAATCTACTATATTCAAATCATATACTATCTGTACTCTTCTTTAAGATTTGGTATGTTTGTTCAATCACGTGCTAATTACTTGACCTTGAAATGCTTCTAAATATAGCCATAAACATGCTAGATTAAGAATACTTAGACACAATGTATGATTTATGTTACAATGAATAACTGATTCTTTCACAGATATTTAAGCTTTCCATAATGTAAATTGATATATTGGTAGTCAGTCATGAGTACTTAAAAGATATGTGACAGTCATATGTTTCGTTTCAACAATGATTTTGAGCCAATGGCCATCAAAATCATGATAATGACAATTTCTGCTGATATACCTCAATGACGATGTTTTAAGGCATGATTAATACTGGATTCTTTCACAAATGCAGAGGTTTTTATTAATACTTCATAAACGGGTAATCTTTAATGAGTTCTTGCGAGATATGTGAAAATCACATGCTTTCTATTAATAGTGTCCTTGACCTTATCACCGTCAAAACCATGAAAAACACCAATTTTGGCCTATATATTTTAAAAATTATTCTTTAAGGTATGATTAATACTGGATTCTTTTACAACCTCGAAGGCTTTTTCTTGGTTTTGCTTCAAATATTGGTAATCACTGAACGAGTACTTGAGAGTTATATTACAGTGAAACAGTTTCTTTTACAATGACTTTGAACTTGAATTACCTTCAAATCAAGCAAAAAACTCACTATAATATATATCCCAAGTACTCATAAATGACTACCAATATATTAAGTAACACCAAGAAAATCCTTTGCATTTCTGAAAGAAACCAGTACTTATCATTCTTTAAGACATTGTCTTTTTGGCATATTGGTAAAAAATAGATTTTTTTTTTTTAATGATGTGAAGGTAATAAGTTCGATGTCATTGTTAACAGAAACTGTTTAGGTGTAATATTTCTCTGAATTACTCATTAATGACTATCAATATTTAAAGCAAAACCAAGAAAAGCCTTTGAGGTTGTGAAAGTATCCAGTATTTATCATACTTCAAAGAAAAGCCTATTAGGTATAGGCCAAAATTGGTGTTTTTTATGGTTTTGACGGTCATAAGTTCAAGGTCATTATTAATAGAAAGCATGTGATTTTCATATATCTCCCAAGGACTCATTAAAGATTACCAATATATGAAGTATCATGGAGTACCTTTGCATTTGTGAAAGAATTATTAATCATGCCTTAAAGGAGAATGCAACCCAGGCATCAGTGTGCTCTTAATGAATGGAGATGACCAAGAAGAGTAAACTGAAAGTTTGAGCAAAATCGGGCAATCTGTTCAAAAGTTATGAATTTTGAAAGTTTCAGTAAATTCCTATTACAGATATCCTTGAGTTGGCAACTTTGCCAGCATATGTGATGTCATCGTGGACAACACTCCATTCATTTTGTGCATAAATCTTTTTAAAAATGGATTTTTATGAAATTTCAAGTCAGGAATCAACATAATTCTTCCTAAAAATGCTTGCAGAATTGATGTAGCTATGTCATACTCGAACAATAAATCAAACAAATTTCTGTTTTACTTGAAAATGAAGAAAGTGTGAAATTCTGTGTACAAAATGAATGGAGAGTTTTCCACTATGACATCACAGATGCTGGCGTAGTTGCCGACTCAAGGATGCCCATAATAAGGATTTATTGAAACTTTCAAAATTCATAACTTTTGAACAGATTGTCCGATTTTGTTCAAATTTTCACTGTTTATTCTTCTTCATTCAATGGAAGCACACTAATGTTTGGGTAGCATTCTCCTTTAAAGCATTGTCATTGAGGTATATCAGTAGAAATTGCCATTATCATGATTTTGATGGCCATTGACTCAAGGTCATTGTTGAAAGGAAACATATTACTGTCACATATCTTTTAAGTACTCATGACGAACTACCAATATAACAAGTTACAGTATGGAAAGCTTAAATATCTGTGAAAGAATCAGTTATTCATTGTATCATAAATCATACATTGTGTCTATGTATTCTTAATTTAGCATGTTTATGGCTATATTTAGAAGCATTTCAAGGTCAAGTGATTAGCACATAATTGAACAAACATACCAAATCCTAAAGAAGAGCACAGATAGTATATGATTTCAATATGGTAGGTTGTAATATTTCATAATTCCTAAAATATTGCTGAAAAGTCTTGACTCCATACATAAATCCATGAGGAAAATGGCAAGATAATTGTTTTTATCACATTTCGGACTGAAGTTCAAGGTCAATATCTTCCAAAGAAGGGGTCTTGTGGTATAAATTACTGAAATAGGTATAACAGACTATTGTTACTGCAAATATGACAGGGACAGGGGCGTAACAGGTACCTGTTATCAGGGGGGGGGGGGGGGGGGGCAAAGCCCCAAATTTCCCGGTAACTAATCTATGTCTAGAATCTGTGGCGTAGCTACGACTGCATTTTAGGAGGACAGTAGTGCTCCACCGGCGTAAATCCAATTTGAGGAGTGGGGGATGAAAAACTTTTTAAATGATTTTTTTTCTCTCTCACACACATTTTGATATCTATTATATCTATTATATCGAGCGAGCAAAAAATAACCACTTTTCTTGTTTTGAATCGCATTTTCCAATAGGAATTCTAAAATATGACAAAAGAGTGAAGCGAGTGAGCGAAAAATAACCACTTTTCTCGATTTTAATCGCATTTTCGGATGGAAATCCTAAGATTTTGATGAGCGAGCGAGCCAAAAATAACCACTTTTTTGTTTTCAGTAGCATTTTCAAATAGAAATTCTAAAATATAATGGTTGTTTATGATAGATATTCAAAATTTTTACTAACTGATTTAAATATATTTCCTTCCTTAAAAAGTGTGTCTGCATGGTGGGAAATCATCCCCCCTCTCCCGCCAAGTGGGGTTGATAGTCCCCCCCCCCCCCCCCCCGAATTTTCGCCAATGTAGTGCTCCCTAGAGGGGAGGGGGGAGTTTCCCCCCTCCCGCGCGAAGCGCGGAAGCTCCGACGTTTCTTTGAATAATTGTTAGTTGTCGGTAATTAAGTCTATCTACTGCGGCGTAACTAGGATTTCATTTTTGGGAGATGGTAGCTCCCTAGGGGGAGGGTGCAGGAAGCTCCGACGTTTTCTCGCTGTCGGTTCCCGCTCTTCTTACGCTTTCTGCCTGTTATCGGGGGGGGGGGGGGAGGGGGCATACGCATAGCCCAAAATGTCTCGGTAATTAAGTCTAGAATCAGTGGTGTGGCTAGGATTTCATTTCAGGAGGATGATAGTGCAGAGCGCGCTCCCTAGGCATGCTAGGGGGAGGGTGCAGGGATGGTGATTTTCCCCTCCCGCGCGAAGCGCGGAAGCTCTGACGTTTCTTTTAATTATTGTTCGTTGACTGTTCCAGGTCTCTTACATTCTCTGCCTGTTATCGGGAGGGGGGCAGAGCCGAAAATTTCCCGATATCTAAGTCTAGAAATAGAATATGAAGAGGTGAGCCCGCACCGCGAATTGCTTGTTGCGAAGCCCTTAGGGGGTGATGCCCAGGGTTCTGGCTTAGGGCCCTGATGGGGGTCTACAGGGAAAGCCACTGCAGGGGTCCAGGGAGTGGAGGGAGTGGAGCACCCGGAAACTCCGGGGTTTTGTTACTAAATTTTCCCTCATTTCTTTTGTTTCCCTTTGCTTCCCCCCCCCCCTTTCCCTCTTGTCCCTCTCTCTCTTCTTCTTTCTCCCCTTTTTCCTTTTTTCTTTCTCGTTCTCCTTCTTCCTTTCCCTTTCTCCTTTTTTTCCCTTTCTCCTTTTTTTTTTCCCTTTCTCCTCTCTTTTCCTTTCTTCTTCTTTCTTTTCCTTTCTTCTTCCTTTCCCTTTCTCCCTTCCTTTTTCTTCCTTTCCCTCCCTTTCATTTTTTTCCCCGGTGGTTTGGTGGATTTTCCCGCTGAAATCCTTCAGGGGGGCACTCTGCCCCCCTGCCCCCCCCCCCCTCCAGCTGTTACGCCACTGGACAGGGATGGGGCTTTCAATCTTGGAGGAAATCTGAAATGCCATCCGAACCGCACATGTGCCATTTCTGGTAATTTAAAGCCATTTATGACCATTTTCGATGGCGTAAATTCTGGACGCAGGAACTAATGCCTTTGTGTCTAGATCTTGTGATCTAGGAAGATGATTTTGGAAGAAAAAAAAAGAAAAAAAATTAGAAAAAGATTAACAATAAGCAAAAAAAAGTATATATATATATATATATATATATATATATGTATATATACCTGACCAACAGTTGCTTTAATGGAAACTCTCCTCTTGGTTGGGCATTTACGTATCTCATCAATCGTCATGACAGGTGGCTGAACGTGATTGTCAAGAAGTTCCTTTTGGTATGTAAATTCCGTTTCCTTGTAGAATACCTGTAAAAAAAATGAATGTGTATATATATATATATATAGATCTATATAAAACACTGGCGGTCATTTATAATTAGTAAAATTAAATGTATTGAAAGAAATCACTAGGAGGCGGTTGTAGCTTCACTTCACATCACTGCACTGCACATTGTTTCTTTATTAGTTTTAAAAATGTGCAGTGATTACAATAAGAATAATAATAGAATCCTGATAAAGATCTGTGTTCGAAAGCTTGACAAGTACTAAAAGGAAGATTCAGAAGCTACGACTGCCTCCTAGTGATTTCTTTTGATATATATATATATATATATATATATGTGTGTGTGTGGTTATATGTCATAAATTTGCCTCTTACAAAAGGTTGTTTTATTATTTTTTTGTTTAAACTGAAGTATTTTTTTTTTATTTTTAGCAGAAAGATAGAGATTACCATAGTAACTTTTATAAAAGTCATTTTAAAAAAGGAGACCAAAAAAAAGTTGAATGGAAGGAAAACGAGAATATGGAATGCAAGAAAAAAGAAGATGTCAGTGTGCAGTCTTACACAGAAAATCTTTTGAGTATATATGCATACAGTGTACAGTCCCCATATTCAATGAACTTGTATAATGAGGCATGTGTGCAAATTGAAACGGCGCAAACACGATCTTGGGCTGACATAGCAAGTAATTTACCAATTCAATCAAGAACCGATTCATGTGTTGATATTCATGCATCTACTTGTAATCTTTTTGAACAGATCAAGGATTTGCGAAAGTACAGAATTCATGCTGGTGGCGAGATAGAACAAGTTAAAAGAAGGAACAAGAAAGGTCAGTTTATCAGAAGGAATAAAGGTATTGATGGTAATAACTCTTCTGATATGTTGAAGATTACTTGTGACAGAGATGAGAAAAAGAAGTTAGCAGTTAAAGTCCATGAGAAACTGAAAAAAAAGAAATTTGTTAATTCTTGTGAGGAAGTACCTGTTTCAAATAACTCGAAATATACTGATGACTCTAAGATTAGATTTGACAAAAATGAAGAAATAGAAGTAGTAGTAAAGAAAGAGAAGCTGGTTACAAAGAAATCTATGAATTCAAGTGACCCAGGACTAGATACAAATACATGTACAAATGATGAAAACTCAGACCAGCATATGTGTAATATGAAAGATGATAATGATTCAGATGTCGTCATGCGGGCTGATCCAAAGATTACAAAACTGGACTTTGATGAAAATTATGAAATTGTAATAGATGATGATAATGGCAGTGATATTCAAATACCAATGAAACGTTCATGTGCAAGAAATTGTATAGAATCTGATGCAGACACAAGTCCTGAATATGATTTAGTACCCAGTAGTTCGCCTGATAGTGAAAAGTTAAGTCAATCTGTTAGTACAAATCATGTAAATAATATTACATGTCATGTCCAAACTTTTCTTGACAAAAGAATATTGAATGCAGAGTTAAAGAATAGAACCTTTGATTTAGAAAAACATACAGACAGTGATAGTGATAAGTCAATTAATGATCATGGTCATTCAAGGAAATCTTCAGAATCTCCTTTAAATTCCTATATCACAGATGAAGACATTGTAAAGGCAAAAGATGCTAGTATGTACACATATACTGATGAAATAGATAAAGAAGTTGAATTTGTAACAAATCTTGGAATATGTGACAGACCAGATAAGAATTTCAAATTCTTACCCCTCCAGAAAAATGACAAACAGAATATTTGTAGAAAACTGAATATCAGATATGTAGACATAAATTGTGATTCAAGTTTAGATAGAGATAGCTTTATTGGAATTCCTTTTCATATTAAACAAATTATTGGTGATGGCAACTGTTTCTTTCGTTCAATTTCATATGCAATTTCTGGAACTGAGCTCAATCATAAAATTCTTATAAAAGCCACTGCTAACCATTTGTTGCAAACCAATGAAATGTTCAGTAATACATTAAGACAATAATTCAGAACAGTTAAAGAATATGTTTTGAAACAGAGAATAATGGAAGATGGAATGTGGGTTACAGACACTGAAATTAGTGCTTTAGCAAATTTAATCGATGCTGATATTTATTCATACAATGACCAAGTACCATGTTGACAGTTGTTCTCTGCGAAGAAACCTGGAAGAATAAATATTGTAACATCTGATAAGGGAATTTATATACAATACACAGGAAATATTCATTTTAATGTTGTTGAATCTGTAGCATCTGTCAATTCGAATTCATTAGAAGATACAAGAACAACTGAAGAAAATAAAATACCAAAGAGAACGTTGCTGTGTCCATTATATCATGTTAATATTAAAGCAAAACATATGTCCAAAAAATGTAGATCCAAATGGCAATTAGAGAAGGAAATTGATAAAGCCGTGGATGAATGTCATGAAAGATTTCGAGACCATGTTGATCCAAAGAATGAACATCAGTCTAAATCACTTGTTCACAATGAATGTAATACCAAGGATGAAACCCTCAAAATTCATTAACAAAAATGCACATCAGTCAATACGCAAATTAAACAGGTTGCGCAAGGAACATTTAATCAAGGTCACAGAAAATTTGGTTATTCAGCAGGAAAGCAGTGTGTTGCTAATTCATTATCTGGTCTATTGTATAGCAAAGTAAAAAATGCTAATGATTGGAACAGTAAAGATCTTGACAGAATTTTGATTAATGGTGATGAATTATATCGTTACATACGACGATTTAAGTCACTCGACCACGAATACTTACTGATCTCTGATCTGTTTGAATGTTTGGAATCATATGATGAATTGTTTGAGATAGAACATTGTCAACCAGTCACTGGATTGTTAGATGGAGATCAACTGATATTGGCTCAATCTCTTTCAGTGCCATTGAAGCAAGCACTCGAACAAGAACTCTGTAGTGATTCTGATGCATGTTTTGTGACATTTGGTGGAAGTACTTTGATTGTTTTGTCTGGTAAAGACAATTTCTTTATGTTTGATTCACATTCCAGAAGCAGTCGAGGCTTACTGATTGACAATGGATACAGTGTTCTTCTTAGTACTCCAAGCTGGCAAGGTGTGTATAAGCATTGCATGTGGTAAGCAAAAACAATGGGATGCCCTATGTATATTTAATACGAAGTAACTAGTGTATATATGCAAAAGCACTATCTGGTAAGAGTGAAACTTTAAAAACGTATCCACAGTTACAGGACATTTCCTTCAGTCAAATGGCATCATTAAATAGTGAAAGTCAGTCTGGAAATTCTGGATCTTCCATGCATTATGAAGGCTTGGATGATCATAGATCAGATAAAAATATTCCCCCTCACAAATTGATTGAGAGTCAAGAGTTATTACATTCCTCTGAAAAGGTAAATACAGGAATCAATTATAATGTATGTTATAATGGTCAGAAATTGAAATTGAAGAGTGTTTCAGTTGCTTTAACCAAATTCAAAGAACCACAGTTCAGTAATACTTGTCTTAAACTAAGGAAATCACTCTATCAAAATGGAATATGTACATGAACAAAAGGCAAATTTTGACAATTATTGTACTAGGTATGGAAATGACACTGATGCATTGAATATAAACAGATGGATTTAAGAAGCTGAAGTCGATCTCAAGCAGAAAACGAAAGTTGAGTAATCTTGAAAGTGATGCAAAAATGGATGCTGACAGTAGCAAGGAAATTCAAAAATTAAATTGCCCAAAAAGAAAGAGAATGATACTTTTAGAATTGATGAATACGAATTTTCTGATAGTAATGAGGAAATAATGATAATTGGAGAAAATCATTCAACATTGCTTTTTAAGCCTATCGATGAAATAAGGAAAAAAGAATGTTGCCAAAGGCTAAACATAGCACATACCTCTTCTGTTTGCAGTCCTGTAGTTGAAGAATGTGTGCCTATTGGACTACCAAGAGACATTAGACTTATTATAGCTGATGGAAATTGTTTTTATCGTGCTGTGTCATTTGCCATTACAGGAAATGAAAGAAGTCATCGTTCTTTGAGAGAAGCTATTGTCTTACATCTTCTAAGCAATCAAGACATATTTGTAAGTTTTTTGAGAACAGATTATACCAGTATTTCAGGTTATGTTTAAAAAAATAGTATACAGGAAAGTGGTACTTGGGCTACTGAAATGGAAATCCTTGTTTTAGCAAATTTGATTGAAACTGATATCTATGTATATGACGATGAGAATTTGAGATGGAGCATATTCTGTGGCCAACATGTTCGTATTGGAAAGGAAACAACTGAAAAGGGCATTTATGTCAGGAACACAAAACAAATGCATTACGATGTCATTTTGTCAGTTCAGTCATCTGTGACTTTGAATTGTACCCATGAAAATGACATGTATGAAATGAACACAATTGGAAATGGAAGAAAAAGTATGAAAGAACGAAAAGTTGCTAAATGTAAAAATGTTTCTAATGCTGACAGTTCAAGTAAAAAACGGCGAAGGAAGTGTTATGACAGAACTCGGAAATACAATAAAGAACGAATGAAAAAGAAACGAGATCAGGCAAAGGTAGAAAATGCCAACAAGGAAGAAAATCATATTTTCAATGCAAAGGCACGTCAAATGAAAAACAAAAGTAAAAAGAAGTTTAAGTATCATTGTGATCTTTATTGGAAAATTGAAGTAAAACAAAAAGAGAAAGAAAGACAGAAGCAAAAGTACAGACAAGATTTAAGTTACAGGAAAAAGCAGGTTACTACTATGAGA